>CM049898.1:25172736-25824210 GCA_027474245.1 Spheniscus humboldti | reverse complement strand
TGAGCTGGCTGGCAAGGCCGGAGCCCCAGTGTGTGTGGGGCTGTGGAAGGGCTGCCAGGGCAAGGCGAGGGCCAGCAACACCTGGGAGGCCTGGCACTTTGGTGTGGGAGCAGTCGCTGGACGTTTGCAATTTGGAGCTGGGCTGCGGCGCAGGTCCCGAGAGCGAGCGAGGCACGAATGTCGGCCCCTGAGCTGGCTGGCAAGGCCGGAGCCCCAGTGTGTGTGGGGCTGTGGAAGGGCTGCCAGGCAAGGCGAGGGCCAGCAACACCTGGGAGGCCTGGCACCTTTGGTGTGGGAGCAGTCGCTGGACGTTGCAATTTCGAGGTGGGCTGCGGCGCAGGTCCCGAGAGCGAGCGAGGCACGAACGTCGGCCCCCTGAGCTGGCTGGCAAGGCCGGAGCGCCAGTGTGTGTGGGGCTGTGGAAGGGCTGCCAGGGCAAGGCGAGGGCCAGCAACACCTGGGAGGCCTGGCACCTTTGGTGTGGAGCAGTCGCTGGACGTTTGCAATTTGGAGCTGGGCTGCGGCGCAGGTCCCGAGAGCGAGCGAGGCACGAACGTCGGCCCCCTGAGCTGGCTGGCAAGGCCGGAGCGCCAGTGTGTGTGGGGCTGTGGAAGGGCTGCCAGGGCAAGGCGAGGGCCAGCAACACCTGGGAGGCCTGCACCTTTGGTGTGGAGCAGTCGCTGGACGTTTGCAATTTGGAGCTGGGCTGCGGCGCAGGTCCCGAGAGCGAGCGAGGCACGAACGTCGGCTCCCTGAGCTGGCTGGCAAGGCCGGAGCCCCAGTGTGTGTGGGGCTGTGGAAGGGCTGCCAGGGCAAGGCGAGGGCCAGCAACACCTGGGAGGCCTGGCACCTTTGGTGTGGGAGCAGTCGCTGGACGTTGCAATTTGGAGCTGGGCTGCGGCGCAGGTCCCGAGAGCGAGCGAGGCACGAACATCGGCCCCCTGAGCTGGCTGGCAAGGCCGGAGCCCCAGTGTGTGTGGGGCTGTGGAAGGGCTGCCAGGGCAAGGCGAGGGCCAGCAACACCTGGGAGGCCTGGCACCTTTGGTGTGGGAGCAGTCGCTGGACGTTTGCAATTTGGAGCTGGGCTGCGGCGCAGGTCCCGAGAGCGAGCGAGGCACGAACGTCGGCTCCCTGAGCTGGCTGGCAAGGCCGGACCCCAGTGTGTGTGGGGCTGTGGAAGGGCTGCCAGGGCAAGGCGAGGGCCAGCAACACCTGGGAGGCCTGGCACTTTTCGTGTAGGAGCAGTCGCTGGACGTTTGCAATTTGGAGCTGGGCTGCGGCGCAGGGACCGAGAGCGAGCGAGGCACGAACGTCGGCCCCCTGAGCTGGCTGGCAAGGCCGGAGCCCCAGTGTGTGTGGGGCTGTGGAAGGCTGCCAGGCAAGGCGAGGGCCAGCAACACCTGGGAGGCCTGGCACCTTTGGTGTGGGAGCAGTCGCTGGACGTTTGCAATTTGGAGCTGGCTGCGGCGCAGGTCCCGAGAGCGAGCGAGGCACGAACGTCGGCCCCCTGAGCTGGCTGGCAAGGCCGGAGCCCCAGTGTGTGTGGGGCTGTGGAAGGGCTGCCAGGGCAAGGCGAGGGCCAGCAACACCTGGGAGGCCTGGCACTTTTCGTGTGGGAGCAGTCGCTGGACGTTTGCAATTTGGAGCTGGGCTGCGGCGCAGGTCCCGAGAGCGAGCGAGGCACGAACGTCGGCCCCCTGAGCTGGCTGGCAAGGCCGGAGCCCCAGTGTGTGTGGGGCTGTGGAAGGGCTGCCAGGGCAAGGCGAGGGCCAGCAACACCTGGGAGGCCTGGCACCTTTGGTGTGGGAGCAGTCGCTGGACGTTTGTAATTTGGAGCTGGGCTGCGGCGCAGGTCCCGAGAGCGAGCGAGGCACGAATGTCGGCCCCCTGAGCTGGCTGGCAAGGCCGGAGCCCCAGTGTGTGTGGGGCTGTGGAAGGGCTGCCAGGGCAAGGCGAGGGCCAGCAACACCTGGGAGGCCTGGCACTTTTCGTGTAGGAGCAGTCGCTGGACGTTTGCAATTTGGAGCTGGGCTGTGGCGCAGGTCCCGAGAGCGAGCGAGGCAACGAACGTCGGCCCCCTGAGCTGGCTGGCAAGGCCGGAGCCCCAGTGTGTGTGGGGCTGTGGAAGGGCTGCCAGGGCAAGGCGAGGGCCAGCAACACCTGGGAGGCCTGGCACCTTTGGTGTGGGAGCAGTCGCTGGACGTTTGCAATTTGGAGCTGGGCTGCGGCGCAGGTCCCGAGAGCGAGCGAGGCACGAACATCGGCCCCCTGAGGTGGCTGGCAATGCCGGAGCCCCAGTGTGTGTGGGGCTGTGGAAGGGCTGCCAGGGCAAGGCGAGGGCCAGCAACACCTGGGAGGCCTGGCACCTTTGGTGTGGGAGCAGTCGCTGGACGTTTGCAATTTGGAGCTGGGCTGCGGCGCAGGTCCCGAGAGCGAGCGAGGCACGAACGTCGGCTCCCTGAGCTGGCTGGCAAGGCCGGAGCCCCAGTGTGTGTGGGGCTGTGGAAGGGCTGCCAGGGCAAGGCGAGGGCCAGCAACACCTGGGAGGCCTGGCACTTTTCGTGTAGGAGCAGTCGCTGGACGTTTGCAATTTGGAGCTGGGCTGCGGCGCAGGGACCGAGAGCGAGCGAGGCACGAACGTCGGCCCCCTGAGCTGGCTGGCAAGGCCGGAGCCCCAGTGTGTGTGGGGCTGTGGAAGGGCTGCCAGGGCAAGGCGAGGGCCAGCAACACCTGGGAGGCCTGGCACTTTTCGTGTGGGAGCAGTCGCTGGACGTTTGCAATTTGGAGCTGGGCTGCGGCGCAGGTCCCGAGAGCGAGCAAGGCACGAACGTCGGCCCCCTGAGCTGGCTGGCAAGGCCGGAGCCCCAGTGTGTGTGGGGCTGTGGAAGGGCTGCCAGGGCAAGGCGAGGGCCAGCAACACCTGGGAGGCCTGGCACCTTTGGTGTGGGAGCAGTCGCTGGACGTTTGCAATTTGGAGCTGGGCTGCGGCGCAGGTCCCGAGAGCGAGCGAGGCACGAACGTCGGCCCCCTGAGCTGGCTGGCAATGCCGGAGCCCCAGTGTGTGTGGGGCTGTGGAAGGGCTGCCAGGGCAAGGCGAGGGCCAGCAACACCTGGGAGGCCTGGCACCTTTGGTGTGGGAGCAGTCGCTGGACGTTTGCAATTTCGAGCTGGGCTGCGGCGCAGGTCCCGAGAGCGAGCGAGGCACGAACGTCGGCCCCCTGAGCTGGCTGGCAATGCCGGAGCCCCAGTGTGTGTGGGGCTGTGGAAGGGCTGCCAGGGCAAGGCGAGGGCCAGCAACACCTGGGAGGCCTGGCACCTTTGGTGTGGGAGCAGTCGCTGGACGTTTGCAATTTGGAGCTGGGCTGCGGCGCAGGTCCCGAGAGCGAGCGAGGCACGAACGTCGGCCCCCTGAGCTGGCTGGCAAGGCCGGAGCCCCAGTGTGTGTGGGGCTGTGGAAGGGCTGCCAGGGCAAGGCGAGGGCCAGCAACACCTGGGAGGCCTGGCACTTTTCGTGTGGGAGCAGTCGCTGGACGTTTGCAATTTGGAGCTGGGCTGCGGCGCAGGTCCCGAGAGCGAGCGAGGCACGAACGTCGGCCCCCTGAGCTGGCTGGCAAGGCCGGAGCCCCAGTGTGTGTGGGGCTGTGGAAGGGCTGCCAGGGCAAGGCGAGGGCCAGCAACACCTGGGAGGCCTGGCACCTTTGGTGTGGGAGCAGTCGCTGGACGTTTGCAATTTGGAGCTGGGCTGCGGCGCAGGTCCCGAGAGCGAGCGAGGCACGAATGTCGGCCCCCTGAGCTGGCTGGCAAGGCCGGAGCCCCAGTGTGTGTGGGGCTGTGGAAGGGCTGCCAGGGCAAGGTGAGGGCCAGCAACACCTGGCAGGCCTGGCACCTTTGGTGTGGGAGCAGTCGCTGGACGTTTGCAATTTCGAGGTGGGCTGCGGCGCAGGTCCCGAGAGCGAGCGAGGCACGAACGTCGGCCCCCTGAGCTGGCTGGCAAGGCCGGAGCCCCAGTGTGTGTGGGGCTGTGGAAGGGCTGCCAGGGGAAGGCGAGGGCCAGCAACACCTGGGAGGCCTGGCACTTTTCGTGTAGGAGCAGTCGCTGGACGTTTGCAATTTGGAGCTGGGCTGCGGCGCAGGTCCCGAGAGCGAGCGAGGCACGAACGTCGGCCCCCTGAGCTGGCTGGCAAGGCCGGAGCGCCAGTGTGTGTTGGGGCTGTGGAAGGGCTGCCACGGCAAGGCGAGGGCCAGCAACACCTGGGAGGCCTGGCACCTTTGGTGTAGGAGCAGTCGCTGGACGTTTGCAATTTGGAGCTGGGCTGCGGCGCAGGTCCCGAGAGCGAGCGAGGCACGAACGTCGGCCCCCTGAGCTGGCTGGCAAGGCCGGAGCCCCAGTGTGTGTGGGGCTGTGGAAGGGCTGCCAGGGCAAGGCGAGGGCCAGCAACACCTGGGAGGCCTGGCACCTTTGGTGTGGGAGCAGTCGCTGGACGTTTGCAATTTGGAGCTGGGCTGCGGCGCAGGTCCCGAGAGCGAGCGAGGCACGAACGTCGGCTCCCTGAGCTGGCTGGCAAGGCCGGAGCCCCAGTGTGTGTGGGGCTGTGGAAGGGCTGCCAGGGCAAGGCGAGGGCCAGCAACACCTGGGAGGCCTGGCACTTTTCGTGTAGGAGCAGTCGCTGGACGTTTGCAATTTGGAGCTGGGCTGCGGCGCAGGTCCCGAGAGCGAGCGAGGCACGAACGTCGGCCCCCTGAGCTGGCTGGCAAGGCCGGAGCCCCAGTGTGTGTGGGGCTGTGGAAGGGCTGCCAGGGCAAGGCGAGGGCCAGCAACACCTGGGAGGCCTGGCACTTTTCGTGTGGGAGCAGTCGCTGGACGTTTGCAATTTGGAGCTGGGCTGCGGCGCAGGTCCCGAGAGCGAGCGAGGCACGAACGTCGGCCCCCTGAGCTGGCTGGCAAGGCCGGAGCCCCAGTGTGTGTGGGGCTGTGGAAGGGCTGCCAGGGCAAGGCGAGGGCCAGCAACACCTGGGAGGCCTGGCACCTTTGGTGTGGGAGCAGTCGCTGGACGTTTGCAATTTGGAGCTGGGCTGCGGCGCAGGTCCCGAGAGCGAGCGAGGCACGAACGTCGGCCCCCTGAGCTGGCTGGCAAGGCCGGAGCCCCAGTGTGTGTGGGGCTGTGGAAGGGCTGCCAGGGCAAGGCGAGGGCCAGCAACACCTGGGAGGCCTGGCACCTTTGGTGTGGGAGCAGTCGCTGGACGTTTGCAATTTGGAGCTGGGCTGCGGCGCAGGTCCCGAGAGCGAGCGAGGCACGAACATCGGCCCCCTGAGGTGGCTGGCAATGCCGGAGCCCCAGTGTGTGTGGGGCTGTGGAAGGGCTGCCAGGGCAAGGCGAGGGCCAGCAACACCTGGGAGGCCTGGCACCTTTGGTGTGGGAGCAGTCGCTGGACGTTTGCAATTTGGAGCTGGGCTGCGGCGCAGGTCCCGAGAGCGAGCGAGGCACGAACGTCGGCTCCCTGAGCTGGCTGGCAAGGCTGGAGCCCCAGTGTGTGTGGGGCTGTGGAAGGGCTGCCAGGGCAAGGCGAGGGCCAGCAACACCTGGGAGGCCTGGCACTTTTCGTGTAGGAGCAGTCGCTGGACGTTTGCAATTTGGAGCTGGGCTGCGGCGCAGGGACCGAGAGCGAGCGAGGCACGAACGTCGGCCCCCTGAGCTGGCTGGCAAGGCCGGAGCCCCAGTGTGTGTGGGGCTGTGGAAGGGCTGCCAGGGGAAGGCGAGGGCCAGCAACACCTGGGAGGCCTGGCACTTTTCGTGTGGGAGCAGTCGCTGGACGTTTGCAATTTGGAGCTGGGCTGCGGCGCAGGTCCCGAGAGCGAGCAAGGCACGAACGTCGGCCCCCTGAGCTGGCTGGCAAGGCCGGAGCCCCAGTGTGTGTGGGGCTGTGGAAGGGCTGCCAGGGCAAGGCGAGGGCCAGCAACACCTGGGAGGCCTGGCACCTTTGGTGTGGGAGCAGTCGCTGGACGTTTGCAATTTGGAGCTGGGCTGCGGCGCAGGTCCCGAGAGCGAGCGAGGCACGAACGTCGGCCCCCTGAGCTGGCTGGCAATGCCGGAGCCCCAGTGTGTGTGGGGCTGTGGAAGGGCTGCCAGGGCAAGGCGAGGGCCAGCAACACCTGGGAGGCCTGGCACCTTTGGTGTGGGAGCAGTCGCTGGACGTTTGCAATTTCGAGCTGGGCTGCGGCGCAGGTCCCGAGAGCGAGCGAGGCACGAACGTCGGCCCCCTGAGCTGGCTGGCAATGCCGGAGCCCCAGTGTGTGTGGGGCTGTGGAAGGGCTGCCAGGGCAAGGCGAGGGCCAGCAACACCTGGGAGGCCTGGCACCTTTGGTGTGGGAGCAGTCGCTGGACGTTTGCAATTTCGAGCTGGGCTGCGGCGCAGGTCCCGAGAGCGAGCGAGGCACGAACGTCGGCCCCCTGAGCTGGCTGGCAAGGCCGGAGCCCCAGTGTGTGTGGGGCTGTGGAAGGGCTGCCAGGGCAAGGCGAGGGCCAGCAACACCTGGGAGGCCTGGCACCTTTGGTGTGGGAGCAGTCGCTGGACGTTTGCAATTTCGAGCTGGGCTGCGGCGCAGGTCCCGAGAGCGAGCGAGGCACGAACGTCGGCCCCCTGAGCTGGCTGGCAATGCCGGAGCCCCAGTGTGTGTGGGGCTGTGGAAGGGCTGCCAGGGCAAGGCGAGGGCCAGCAACACCTGGGAGGCCTGGCACCTTTGGTGTGGGAGCAGTCGCTGGACGTTTGCAATTTGGAGCTGGGCTGCGGCGCAGGTCCCGAGAGCGAGCGAGGCACGAACGTCGGCCCCCTGAGCTGGCTGGCAAGGCCGGAGCCCCAGTGTGTGTGGGGCTGTGGAAGGGCTGCCAGGGCAAGGCGAGGGCCAGCAACACCTGGGAGGCCTGGCACTTTTCGTGTGGGAGCAGTCGCTGGACGTTTGCAATTTGGAGCTGGGCTGCGGCGCAGGTCCCGAGAGCGAGCGAGGCACGAACGTCGGCCCCCTGAGCTGGCTGGCAAGGCCGGAGCCCCAGTGTGTGTGGGGCTGTGGAAGGGCTGCCAGGGCAAGGCGAGGGCCAGCAACACCTGGGAGGCCTGGCACCTTTGGTGTGGGAGCAGTCGCTGGACGTTTGCAATTTGGAGCTGGGCTGCGGCGCAGGTCCCGAGAGCGAGCGAGGCACGAATGTCGGCCCCCTGAGCTGGCTGGCAAGGCCGGAGCCCCAGTGTGTGTGGGGCTGTGGAAGGGCTGCCAGGGCAAGGTGAGGGCCAGCAACACCTGGCAGGCCTGGCACCTTTGGTGTGGGAGCAGTCGCTGGACGTTTGCAATTTCGAGGTGGGCTGCGGCGCAGGTCCCGAGAGCGAGCGAGGCACGAACGTCGGCCCCTGAGCTGGCTGGCAAGGCCGGAGCCCCAGTGTGTGTGGGGCTGTGGAAGGGCTGCCAGGGGAAGGCGAGGGCCAGCAACACCTGGGAGGCCTGGCACTTTTCGTGTAGGAGCAGTCGCTGGACGTTTGCAATTTGGAGCTGGGCTGCGGCGCAGGTCCCGAGAGCGAGCGAGGCACGAACGTCGGCCCCCTGAGCTGGCTGGCAAGGCCGGAGCGCCAGTGTGTGTGGGGCTGTGGAAGGGCTGCCACGGCAAGGCGAGGGCCAGCAACACCTGGGAGGCCTGGCACCTTTGGTGTAGGAGCAGTCGCTGGACGTTTGCAATTTGGAGCTGGGCTGCGGCGCAGGTGCCGAGAGCGAGCGAGGCACGAACGTCGGCCCCCTGAGCTGGCTGGCAAGGCCGGAGCCCCAGTGTGTGTGGGGCTGTGGAAGGGCTGCCAGGGCAAGGCGAGGGCCAGCAACACCTGGGAGGCCTGGCACCTTTGGTGTGGGAGCAGTCGCTGGACGTTTGCAATTTGGAGCTGGGCTGCGGCGCAGGTCCCGAGAGCGAGCGAGGCACGAACGTCGGCTCCCTGAGCTGGCTGGCAAGGCCGGAGCCCCAGTGTGTGTGGGGCTGTGGAAGGGCTGCCAGGGCAAGGCGAGGGCCAGCAACACCTGGGAGGCCTGGCACTTTTCGTGTAGGAGCAGTCGCTGGACGTTTGCAATTTGGAGCTGGGCTGCGGCGCAGGGACCGAGAGCGAGCGAGGCACGAACGTCGGCCCCCTGAGCTGGCTGGCAAGGCCGGAGCCCCAGTGTGTGTGGGGCTGTGGAAGGGCTGCCAGGGCAAGGCGAGGGCCAGCAACACCTGGGAGGCCTGGCACTTTTCGTGTGGGAGCAGTCGCTGGACGTTTGCAATTTGGAGCTGGGCTGCGGCGCAGGTCCCGAGAGCGAGCGAGGCACGAACGTCGGCCCCCTGAGCTGGCTGGCAAGGCCGGAGCCCCAGTGTGTGTGGGGCTGTGGAAGGGCTGCCAGGGCAAGGCGAGGGCCAGCAACACCTGGGAGGCCTGGCACCTTTGGTGTGGGAGCAGTCGCTGGACGTTTGCAATTTGGAGCTGGGCTGCGGCGCAGGTCCCGAGAGCGAGCGAGGCACGAACGTCGGCCCCCTGAGCTGGCTGGCAAGGCCGGAGCCCCAGTGTGTGTGGGGCTGTGGAAGGGCTGCCAGGGCAAGGCGAGGGCCAGCAACACCTGGGAGGCCTGGCACCTTTGGTGTGGGAGCAGTCGCTGGACGTTTGCAATTTGGAGCTGGGCTGCGGCGCAGGTCCCGAGAGCGAGCGAGGCACGAACATCGGCCCCCTGAGGTGGCTGGCAATGCCGGAGCCCCAGTGTGTGTGGGGCTGTGGAAGGGCTGCCAGGGCAAGGCGAGGGCCAGCAACACCTGGGAGGCCTGGCACCTTTGGTGTGGGAGCAGTCGCTGGACGTTTGCAATTTGGAGCTGGGCTGCGGCGCAGGTCCCGAGAGCGAGCGAGGCACGAACGTCGGCTCCCTGAGCTGGCTGGCAAGGCCGGAGCCCCAGTGTGTGTGGGGCTGTGGAAGGGCTGCCAGGGCAAGGCGAGGGCCAGCAACACCTGGGAGGCCTGGCACTTTTCGTGTAGGAGCAGTCGCTGGACGTTTGCAATTTGGAGCTGGGCTGCGGCGCAGGGACCGAGAGCGAGCGAGGCACGAACGTCGGCCCCCTGAGCTGGCTGGCAAGGCCGGAGCCCCAGTGTGTGTGGGGCTGTGGAAGGGCTGCCAGGGCAAGGCGAGGGCCAGCAACACCTGGGAGGCCTGGCACTTTTCGTGTGGGAGCAGTCGCTGGACGTTTGCAATTTGGAGCTGGGCTGCGGCGCAGGTCCCGAGAGCGAGCAAGGCACGAACGTCGGCCCCCTGAGCTGGCTGGCAAGGCCGGAGCCCCAGTGTGTGTGGGGCTGTGGAAGGGCTGCCAGGGCAAGGCGAGGGCCAGCAACACCTGGGAGGCCTGGCACCTTTGGTGTGGGAGCAGTCGCTGGACGTTTGCAATTTGGAGCTGGGCTGCGGCGCAGGTCCCGAGAGCGAGCGAGGCACGAACGTCGGCCCCCTGAGCTGGCTGGCAATGCCGGAGCCCCAGTGTGTGTGGGGCTGTGGAAGGGCTGCCAGGGCAAGGCGAGGGCCAGCAACACCTGGGAGGCCTGGCACCTTTGGTGTGGGAGCAGTCGCTGGACGTTTGCAATTTCGAGCTGGGCTGCGGCGCAGGTCCCGAGAGCGAGCGAGGCACGAACGTCGGCCCCCTGAGCTGGCTGGCAATGCCGGAGCCCCAGTGTGTGTGGGGCTGTGGAAGGGCTGCCAGGGCAAGGCGAGGGCCAGCAACACCTGGGAGGCCTGGCACCTTTGGTGTGGGAGCAGTCGCTGGACGTTTGCAATTTCGAGCTGGGCTGCGGCGCAGGTCCCGAGAGCGAGCGAGGCACGAACGTCGGCCCCCTGAGCTGGCTGGCAAGGCCGGAGCCCCAGTGTGTGTGGGGCTGTGGAAGGGCTGCCAGGGCAAGGCGAGGGCCAGCAACACCTGGGAGGCCTGGCACTTTTCGTGTGGGAGCAGTCGCTGGACGTTTGCAATTTGGAGCTGGGCTGCGGCGCAGGTCCCGAGAGCGAGCGAGGCACGAACGTCGGCCCCCTGAGCTGGCTGGCAAGGCCGGAGCCCCAGTGTGTGTGGGGCTGTGGAAGGGCTGCCAGGGCAAGGCGAGGGCCAGCAACACCTGGGAGGCCTGGCACCTTTGGTGTGGGAGCAGTCGCTGGACGTTTGCAATTTGGAGCTGGGCTGCGGCGCAGGTCCCGAGAGCGAGCGAGGCACGAATGTCGGCCCCCTGAGCTGGCTGGCAAGGCCGGAGCCCCAGTGTGTGTGGGGCTGTGGAAGGGCTGCCAGGGCAAGGTGAGGGCCAGCAACACCTGGCAGGCCTGGCACCTTTGGTGTGGGAGCAGTCGCTGGACGTTTGCAATTTCGAGGTGGGCTGCGGCGCAGGTCCCGAGAGCGAGCGAGGCACGAACGTCGGCCCCCTGAGCTGGCTGGCAAGGCCGGAGCCCCAGTGTGTGTGGGGCTGTGGAAGGGCTGCCAGGGGAAGGCGAGGGCCAGCAACACCTGGGAGGCCTGGCACTTTTCGTGTAGGAGCAGTCGCTGGACGTTTGCAATTTGGAGCTGGGCTGCGGCGCAGGTCCCGAGAGCGAGCGAGGCACGAACGTCGGCCCCCTGAGCTGGCTGGCAAGGCCGGAGCGCCAGTGTGTGTGGGGCTGTGGAAGGGCTGCCACGGCAAGGCGAGGGCCAGCAACACCTGGGAGGCCTGGCACCTTTGGTGTAGGAGCAGTCGCTGGACGTTTGCAATTTGGAGCTGGGCTGCGGCGCAGGTGCCGAGAGCGAGCGAGGCACGAACGTCGGCCCCCTGAGCTGGCTGGCAAGGCCGGAGCCCCAGTGTGTGTGGGGCTGTGGAAGGGCTGCCAGGGCAAGGCGAGGGCCAGCAACACCTGGGAGGCCTGGCACCTTTGGTGTGGGAGCAGTCGCTGGACGTTTGCAATTTGGAGCTGGGCTGCGGCGCAGGTCCCGAGAGCGAGCGAGGCACGAACGTCGGCTCCCTGAGCTGGCTGGCAAGGCCGGAGCCCCAGTGTGTGTGGGGCTGTGGAAGGGCTGCCAGGGCAAGGCGAGGGCCAGCAACACCTGGGAGGCCTGGCACTTTTCGTGTAGGAGCAGTCGCTGGACGTTTGCAATTTGGAGCTGGGCTGCGGCGCAGGGACCGAGAGCGAGCGAGGCACGAACGTCGGCCCCCTGAGCTGGCTGGCAAGGCCGGAGCCCCAGTGTGTGTGGGGCTGTGGAAGGGCTGCCAGGGCAAGGCGAGGGCCAGCAACACCTGGGAGGCCTGGCACTTTTCGTGTGGGAGCAGTCGCTGGACGTTTGCAATTTGGAGCTGGGCTGCGGCGCAGGTCCCGAGAGCGAGCGAGGCACGAACGTCGGCCCCCTGAGCTGGCTGGCAAGGCCGGAGCCCCAGTGTGTGTGGGGCTGTGGAAGGGCTGCCAGGGCAAGGCGAGGGCCAGCAACACCTGGGAGGCCTGGCACCTTTGGTGTGGGAGCAGTCGCTGGACGTTTGCAATTTGGAGCTGGGCTGCGGCGCAGGTCCCGAGAGCGAGCGAGGCACGAACGTCGGCCCCCTGAGCTGGCTGGCAAGGCCGGAGCGCCAGTGTGTGTGGGGCTGTGGAAGGGCTGCCAGGGCAAGGCGAGGGCCAGCAACACCTGGGAGGCCTGGCACCTTTGGTGTGGGAGCAGTCGCTGGACGTTTGCAATTTCGAGGTGGGCTGCGGCGCAGGTCCCGAGAGCGAGCGAGGCACGAACGTCGGCCCCCTGAGCTGGCTGGCAAGGCCGGAGCCCCAGTGTGTGTGGGGCTGTGGAAGGGCTGCCAGGGCAAGGCGAGGGCCAGCAACACCTGGGAGGCCTGGCACCTTTGGTGTGGGAGCAGTCGCTGGACGTTTGCAATTTGGAGCTGGGCTGCGGCGCAGGTCCCCAGAGCGAGCGAGGCACGAACGTCGGCCCCCTGAGCTGGCTGGCAAGGCCGGAGCGCCAGTGTGTGTGGGGCTGTGGAAGGGCTGCCAGGGCAAGGCGAGGGCCAGCAACACCTGGGAGGCCTGGCACTTTTCGTGTGGGAGCAGTCGCTGGACGTTTGCAATTTGGAGCTGGGCTGCGGCGCAGGTCCCGAGAGCGAGCGAGGCACGAACGTCGGCCCCCTGAGCTGGCTGGCAAGGCCGGAGCCCCAGTGTGTGTGGGGCTGTGGAAGGGCTGCCAGGGCAAGGCGAGGGCCAGCAATACCTGGGAGGCCTGGCACCTTTGGTGTGGGAGCAGTCGCTGGACGTTTGCAATTTGGAGCTGGGCTGCGGCGCAGGTCCCGAGAGCGAGCGAGGCACGAACGTCGGCCCCCTGAGCTGGCTGGCAAGGCCGGAGCCCCAGTGTGTGTGGGGCTGTGGAAGGGCTGCCAGGGCAAGGCGAGGGCCAGCAACACCTGGGAGGCCTGGCACCTTTGGTGTGGGAGCAGTCGCTGGACGTTTGCAATTTGGAGCTGGGCTGCGGCGCAGGTCCCGAGAGCGAGCGAGGCACGAATGTCGGCCCCCTGAGCTGGCTGGCAAGGCCGGAGCCCCAGTGTGTGTGGGGCTGTGGAAGGGCTGCCAGGGCAAGGTGAGGGCCAGCAACACCTGGCAGGCCTGGCACCTTTGGTGTGGGAGCAGTCGCTGGACGTTTGCAATTTCGAGGTGGGCTGCGGCGCAGGTCCCGAGAGCGAGCGAGGCACGAACGTCGGCCCCCTGAGCTGGCTGGCAAGGCCGGAGCCCCAGTGTGTGTGGGGCTGTGGAAGGGCTGCCAGGGGAAGGCGAGGGCCAGCAACACCTGGGAGGCCTGGCACTTTTCGTGTAGGAGCAGTCGCTGGACGTTTGCAATTTGGAGCTGGGCTGCGGCGCAGGTCCCGAGAGCGAGCGAGGCACGAACGTCGGCCCCCTGAGCTGGCTGGCAAGGCCGGAGCGCCAGTGTGTGTGGGGCTGTGGAAGGGCTGCCACGGCAAGGCGAGGGCCAGCAACACCTGGGAGGCCTGGCACCTTTGGTGTAGGAGCAGTCGCTGGACGTTTGCAATTTGGAGCTGGGCTGCGGCGCAGGTGCCGAGAGCGAGCGAGGCACGAACGTCGGCCCCCTGAGCTGGCTGGCAAGGCCGGAGCCCCAGTGTGTGTGGGGCTGTGGAAGGGCTGCCAGGGCAAGGCGAGGGCCAGCAACACCTGGGAGGCCTGGCACCTTTGGTGTGGGAGCAGTCGCTGGACGTTTGCAATTTGGAGCTGGGCTGCGGCGCAGGTCCCGAGAGCGAGCGAGGCACGAACGTCGGCTCCCTGAGCTGGCTGGCAAGGCCGGAGCCCCAGTGTGTGTGGGGCTGTGGAAGGGCTGCCAGGGCAAGGCGAGGGCCAGCAACACCTGGGAGGCCTGGCACTTTTCGTGTAGGAGCAGTCGCTGGACGTTTGCAATTTGGAGCTGGGCTGCGGCGCAGGGACCGAGAGCGAGCGAGGCACGAACGTCGGCCCCCTGAGCTGGCTGGCAAGGCCGGAGCCCCAGTGTGTGTGGGGCTGTGGAAGGGCTGCCAGGGCAAGGCGAGGGCCAGCAACACCTGGGAGGCCTGGCACTTTTCGTGTGGGAGCAGTCGCTGGACGTTTGCAATTTGGAGCTGGGCTGCGGCGCAGGTCCCGAGAGCGAGCGAGGCACGAACGTCGGCCCCCTGAGCTGGCTGGCAAGGCCGGAGCCCCAGTGTGTGTGGGGCTGTGGAAGGGCTGCCAGGGCAAGGCGAGGGCCAGCAACACCTGGGAGGCCTGGCACCTTTGGTGTGGGAGCAGTCGCTGGACGTTTGCAATTTGGAGCTGGGCTGCGGCGCAGGTCCCGAGAGCGAGCGAGGCACGAACGTCGGCCCCCTGAGCTGGCTGGCAAGGCCGGAGCGCCAGTGTGTGTGGGGCTGTGGAAGGGCTGCCAGGGCAAGGCGAGGGCCAGCAACACCTGGGAGGCCTGGCACCTTTGGTGTGGGAGCAGTCGCTGGACGTTTGCAATTTCGAGGTGGGCTGCGGCGCAGGTCCCGAGAGCGAGCGAGGCACGAACGTCGGCCCCCTGAGCTGGCTGGCAAGGCCGGAGCCCCAGTGTGTGTGGGGCTGTGGAAGGGCTGCCAGGGCAAGGCGAGGGCCAGCAACACCTGGGAGGCCTGGCACCTTTGGTGTGGGAGCAGTCGCTGGACGTTTGCAATTTGGAGCTGGGCTGCGGCGCAGGTCCCCAGAGCGAGCGAGGCACGAACGTCGGCCCCCTGAGCTGGCTGGCAAGGCCGGAGCGCCAGTGTGTGTGGGGCTGTGGAAGGGCTGCCAGGGCAAGGCGAGGGCCAGCAACACCTGGGAGGCCTGGCACTTTTCGTGTGGGAGCAGTCGCTGGACGTTTGCAATTTGGAGCTGGGCTGCGGCGCAGGTCCCGAGAGCGAGCGAGGCACGAACGTCGGCCCCCTGAGCTGGCTGGCAAGGCCGGAGCCCCAGTGTGTGTGGGGCTGTGGAAGGGCTGCCAGGGCAAGGCGAGGGCCAGCAATACCTGGGAGGCCTGGCACCTTTGGTGTGGGAGCAGTCGCTGGACGTTTGCAATTTGGAGCTGGGCTGCGGCGCAGGTCCTGAGAGCGAGCGAGGCACGAACGTCGGCCCCCTGAGCTGGCTGGCAAGGCCGGAGCCCCAGTGTGTGTGGGGCTGTGGAAGGGCTGCCAGGGCAAGGCGAGGGCCAGCAACACCTGGGAGGCCTGGCACCTTTGGTGTGGGAGCAGTCGCTGGACGTTTGCAATTTGGAGCTGGGCTGCGGCGCAGGTCCCGAGAGCGAGCGAGGCACGAATGTCGGCCCCCTGAGCTGGCTGGCAAGGCCGGAGCCCCAGTGTGTGTGGGGCTGTGGAAGGGCTGCCAGGGCAAGGTGAGGGCCAGCAACACCTGGCAGGCCTGGCACCTTTGGTGTGGGAGCAGTCGCTGGACGTTTGCAATTTGGAGGTGGGCTGCGGCGCAGGTCCTGAGAGCGAGCGAGGCACGAACGTCGGCCCCCTGAGCTGGCTGGCAAGGCCGGAGCCCCAGTGTGTGTGGGGCTGTGGAAGGGCTGCCAGGGCAAGGCGAGGGCCAGCAACACCTGGGAGGCCTGGCACTTTTCGTGTAGGAGCAGTCGCTGGACGTTTGCAATTTGGAGCTGGGCTGCGGCGCAGGTCCCGAGAGCGAGCGAGGCACGAACGTCGGCCCCCTGAGCTGGCTGGCAAGGCCGGAGCGCCAGTGTGTGTGGGGCTGTGGAAGGGCTGCCACGGCAAGGCGAGGGCCAGCAACACCTGGGAGGCCTGGCACCTTTGGTGTAGGAGCAGTCGCTGGACGTTTGCAATTTGGAGCTGGGCTGCGGCGCAGGTGCCGAGAGCGAGCGAGGCACGAACGTCGGCCCCCTGAGCTGGCTGGCAAGGCCGGAGCCCCAGTGTGTGTGGGGCTGTGGAAGGGCTGCCAGGGCAAGGCGAGGGCCAGCAACACCTGGGAGGCCTGGCACCTTTGGTGTGGGAGCAGTCGCTGGACGTTTGCAATTTGGAGCTGGGCTGCGGCGCAGGTCCCGAGAGCGAGCGAGGCACGAACGTCGGCTCCCTGAGCTGGCTGGCAAGGCCGGAGCCCCAGTGTGTGTGGGGCTGTGGAAGGGCTGCCAGGGCAAGGCGAGGGCCAGCAACACCTGGGAGGCCTGGCACTTTTCGTGTAGGAGCAGTCGCTGGACGTTTGCAATTTGGAGCTGGGCTGCGGCGCAGGGACCGAGAGCGAGCGAGGCACGAACGTCGGCCCCCTGAGCTGGCTGGCAAGGCCGGAGCCCCAGTGTGTGTGGGGCTGTGGAAGGGCTGCCAGGGCAAGGCGAGGGCCAGCAACACCTGGGAGGCCTGGCACTTTTCGTGTGGGAGCAGTCGCTGGACGTTTGCAATTTGGAGCTGGGCTGCGGCGCAGGTCCCGAGAGCGAGCGAGGCACGAACGTCGGCCCCCTGAGCTGGCTGGCAAGGCCGGAGCCCCAGTGTGTGTGGGGCTGTGGAAGGGCTGCCAGGGCAAGGCGAGGGCCAGCAACACCTGGGAGGCCTGGCACCTTTGGTGTGGGAGCAGTCGCTGGACGTTTGCAATTTGGAGCTGGGCTGCGGCGCAGGTCCCGAGAGCGAGCGAGGCACGAACGTCGGCCCCCTGAGCTGGCTGGCAAGGCCGGAGCGCCAGTGTGTGTGGGGCTGTGGAAGGGCTGCCAGGGCAAGGCGAGGGCCAGCAACACCTGGGAGGCCTGGCACCTTTGGTGTGGGAGCAGTCGCTGGACGTTTGCAATTTCGAGGTGGGCTGCGGCGCAGGTCCCGAGAGCGAGCGAGGCACGAACGTCGGCCCCCTGAGCTGGCTGGCAAGGCCGGAGCCCCAGTGTGTGTGGGGCTGTGGAAGGGCTGCCAGGGCAAGGCGAGGGCCAGCAACACCTGGGAGGCCTGGCACCTTTGGTGTGGGAGCAGTCGCTGGACGTTTGCAATTTGGAGCTGGGCTGCGGCGCAGGTCCCCAGAGCGAGCGAGGCACGAACGTCGGCCCCCTGAGCTGGCTGGCAAGGCCGGAGCGCCAGTGTGTGTGGGGCTGTGGAAGGGCTGCCAGGGCAAGGCGAGGGCCAGCAACACCTGGGAGGCCTGGCACTTTTCGTGTGGGAGCAGTCGCTGGACGTTTGCAATTTGGAGCTGGGCTGCGGCGCAGGTCCCGAGAGCGAGCGAGGCACGAACGTCGGCCCCCTGAGCTGGCTGGCAAGGCCGGAGCCCCAGTGTGTGTGGGGCTGTGGAAGGGCTGCCAGGGCAAGGCGAGGGCCAGCAATACCTGGGAGGCCTGGCACCTTTGGTGTGGGAGCAGTCGCTGGACGTTTGCAATTTGGAGCTGGGCTGCGGCGCAGGTCCCGAGAGCGAGCGAGGCACGAACGTCGGCCCCCTGAGCTGGCTGGCAAGGCCGGAGCCCCAGTGTGTGTGGGGCTGTGGAAGGGCTGCCAGGGCAAGGCGAGGGCCAGCAACACCTGGGAGGCCTGGCACCTTTGGTGTGGGAGCAGTCGCTGGACGTTTGCAATTTGGAGCTGGGCTGCGGCGCAGGTCCCGAGAGCGAGCGAGGCACGAATGTCGGCCCCCTGAGCTGGCTGGCAAGGCCGGAGCCCCAGTGTGTGTGGGGCTGTGGAAGGGCTGCCAGGGCAAGGTGAGGGCCAGCAACACCTGGCAGGCCTGGCACCTTTGGTGTGGGAGCAGTCGCTGGACGTTTGCAATTTGGAGGTGGGCTGCGGCGCAGGTCCCGAGAGCGAGCGAGGCACGAACGTCGGCCCCCTGAGCTGGCTGGCAAGGCCGGAGCGCCAGTGTGTGTGGGGCTGTGGAAGGGCTGCCAGGGCAAGGCGAGGGCCAGCAACACCTGGGAGGCCTGGCACCTTTGGTGTGGGAGCAGTCGCTGGACGTTTGCAATTTGGAGGTGGGCTGCGGCGCAGGTCCTGAGAGCGAGCGAGGCACGAACGTCGGCCCCCTGAGCTGGCTGGCAAGGCCGGAGCCCCAGTGTGTGTGGGGCTGTGGAAGGGCTGCCAGGGCAAGGCGAGGGCCAGCAACACCTGGGAGGCCTGGCACTTTTCGTGTAGGAGCAGTCGCTGGACGTTTGCAATTTGGAGCTGGGCTGCGGCGCAGGTCCCGAGAGCGAGCGAGGCACGAACGTTGGCCCCCTGAGCTGGCTGGCAAGGCCGGAGCGCCAGTGTGTGTGGGGCTGTGGAAGGGCTGCCAGGGCAAGGCGAGGGCCAGCAACACCTGGGAGGCCTGGCACCTTTGGTGTGGGAGCAGTCGCTGGACGTTTGCAATTTGGAGCTGGGCTGCGGCGCAGGTCCCGAGAGCGAGCGAGGCACGAACGTCGGCTCCCTGAGCTGGCTGGCAAGGCCGGAGCCCCAGTGTGTGTGGGGCTGTGGAAGGGCTGCCAGGGCAAGGCGAGGGCCAGCAACACCTGGCAGGCCTGGCACCTTTGGTGTGGGAGCAGTCGCTGGACGTTTGCAATTTGGAGCTGGGCTGCGGCGCAGGTCCCGAGAGCGAGCGAGGCACGAACATCGGCCCCCTGAGCTGGCTGGCAAGGCCGGAGCCCCAGTGTGTGTGGGGCTGTGGAAGGGCTGCCAGGGCAAGGCGAGGGCCAGCAACACCTGGGAGGCCTGGCACCTTTGGTGTGGGAGCAGTCGCTGGACGTTTGCAATTTGGAGCTGGGCTGCGGCGCAGGTCCCGAGAGCGAGCGAGGCACGAACGTCGGCTCCCTGAGCTGGCTGGCAAGGCCGGAGCCCCAGTGTGTGTGGGGCTGTGGAAGGGCTGCCAGGGCAAGGCGAGGGCCAGCAACACCTGGGAGGCCTGGCACTTTTCGTGTAGGAGCAGTCGCTGGACGTTTGCAATTTGGAGCTGGGCTGCGGCGCAGGTCCCGAGAGCGAGCGAGGCACGAACGTCGGCCCCCTGAGCTGGCTGGCAAGGCCGGAGCCCCAGTGTGTGTGGGGCTGTGGAAGGGCTGCCAGGGCAAGGCGAGGGCCAGCAACACCTGGGAGGCCTGGCACCTTTGGTGTGGGAGCAGTCGCTGGACGTTTGCAATTTGGAGCTGGGCTGCGGCGCAGGTCCCGAGAGCGAGCGAGGCACGAACGTCGGCCCCCTGAGCTGGCTGGCAAGGCCGGAGCCCCAGTGTGTGTGGGGCTGTGGAAGGGCTGCCAGGGCAAGGCGAGGGCCAGCAACACCTGGGAGGCCTGGCACTTTTCGTGTGGGAGCAGTCGCTGGACGTTTGCAATTTGGAGCTGGGCTGCGGCGCAGGTCCCGAGAGCGAGCGAGGCACGAACGTCGGCCCCCTGAGCTGGCTGGCAAGGCCGGAGCCCCAGTGTGTGTGGGGCTGTGGAAGGGCTGCCAGGGCAAGGCGAGGGCCAGCAACACCTGGGAGGCCTGGCACCTTTGGTGTGGGAGCAGTCGCTGGACGTTTGCAATTTTGAGATGGGGTCTGGTACAGGTACCGAGACCGAGCAAGGCACGAACGTCGGCCCCCTGAGCTGGCTGGCAAGGCCGGAGCCCCAGTGTGTGTGGGGCTGTGGAAGGGCTGCCAGGGCAAGGCGAGGGCCAGCAACACCTGGGAGGCCTGGCACCTTTGGTGTGGGAGCAGTCGCTGGACGTTTGCAATTTGGAGCTGGGCTGCGGCGCAGGTCCCGAGAGCGAGCGAGGCACGAACATCGGCCCCCTGAGGTGGCTGGCAATGCCGGAGCCCCAGTGTGTGTGGGGCTGTGGAAGGGCTGCCAGGGCAAGGCGAGGGCCAGCAACACCTGGGAGGCCTGGCACCTTTGGTGTGGGAGCAGTCGCTGGACGTTTGCAATTTGGAGCTGGGCTGCGGCGCAGGTCCCGAGAGCGAGCGAGGCACGAACGTCGGCTCCCTGAGCTGGCTGGCAAGGCCGGAGCCCCAGTGTGTGTGGGGCTGTGGAAGGGCTGCCAGGGCAAGGCGAGGGCCAGCAACACCTGGGAGGCCTGGCACTTTTCGTGTAGGAGCAGTCGCTGGACGTTTGCAATTTGGAGCTGGGCTGCGGCGCAGGGACCGAGAGCGAGCGAGGCACGAACGTCGGCCCCCTGAGCTGGCTGGCAAGGCCGGAGCCCCAGTGTGTGTGGGGCTGTGGAAGGGCTGCCAGGGCAAGGCGAGGGCCAGCAACACCTGGGAGGCCTGGCACTTTTCGTGTGGGAGCAGTCGCTGGACGTTTGCAATTTGGAGCTGGGCTGCGGCGCAGGTCCCGAGAGCGAGCAAGGCACGAACGTCGGCCCCCTGAGCTGGCTGGCAAGGCCGGAGCCCCAGTGTGTGTGGGGCTGTGGAAGGGCTGCCAGGGCAAGGCGAGGGCCAGCAACACCTGGGAGGCCTGGCACCTTTGGTGTGGGAGCAGTCGCTGGACGTTTGCAATTTGGAGCTGGGCTGCGGCGCAGGTCCCGAGAGCGAGCGAGGCACGAACGTCGGCCCCCTGAGCTGGCTGGCAAGGCCGGAGCCCCAGTGTGTGTGGGGCTGTGGAAGGGCTGCCAGGGCAAGGCAAGGGCCAGCAACACCTGGCAGGCCTGGCACCTTTGGTGTGGGAGCAGTCGCTGGACGTTTGCAATTTGGAGCTGGGCTGCGGCGCAGGTCCCGAGAGCGAGCGAGGCACGAACATCGGCCCCCTGAGGTGGCTGGCAATGCCGGAGCCCCAGTGTGTGTGGGGCTGTGGAAGGGCTGCCAGGGCAAGGCGAGGGCCAGCAACACCTGGGAGGCCTGGCACCTTTGGTGTGGGAGCAGTCGCTGGACGTTTGCAATTTGGAGCTGGGCTGCGGCGCAGGTCCCGAGAGCGAGCGAGGCACGAACGTCGGCTCCCTGAGCTGGCTGGCAAGGCCGGAGGCCCAGTGTGTGTGGGGCTGTGGAAGGGCTGCCAGGGCAAGGCGAGGGCCAGCAACACCTGGGAGGCCTGGCACTTTTCGTGTAGGAGCAGTCGCTGGACGTTTGCAATTTGGAGCTGGGCTGCGGCGCAGGGACCGAGAGCGAGCGAGGCACGAACGTCGGCCCCCTGAGCTGGCTGGCAAGGCCGGAGCCCCAGTGTGTGTGGGGCTGTGGAAGGGCTGCCAGGGCAAGGCGAGGGCCAGCAACACCTGGGAGGCCTGGCACCTTTGGTGTGGGAGCAGTCGCTGGACGTTTGCAATTTGGAGCTGGGCTGCGGCGCAGGTCCCGAGAGCGAGCGAGGCACGAACGTCGGCCCCCTGAGCTGGCTGGCAATGCCGGAGCCCCAGTGTGTGTGGGGCTGTGGAAGGGCTGCCAGGGCAAGGCGAGGGCCAGCAACACCTGGCAGTCCTGGCACCTTTGGTGTGGGAGCAGTCGCTGGACGTTTGCAATTTCGAGCTGGGCTGCGGCGCAGGTCCCGAGAGCGAGCGAGGCACGAACGTCGGCCCCCTGAGCTGGCTGGCAAGGCCGGAGCCCCAGTGTGTGTGGGGCTGTGGAAGGGCTGCCAGGGCAAGGCGAGGGCCAGCAACACCTGGGAGGCCTGGCACTTTTCGTGTGGGAGCAGTCGCTGGACGTTTGCAATTTGGAGCTGGGCTGCGGCGCAGGTCCCGAGAGCGAGCGAGGCACGAACGTCGGCCCCCTGAGCTGGCTGGCAAGGCCGGAGCCCCAGTGTGTGTGGGGCTGTGGAAGGGCTGCCAGGGCAAGGCGAGGGCCAGCAACACCTGGGAGGCCTGGCACCTTTGGTGTGGGAGCAGTCGCTGGACGTTTGCAATTTGGAGCTGGGCTGCGGCGCAGGTCCCGAGAGCGAGCGAGGCACGAATGTCGGCCCCCTGAGCTGGCTGGCAAGGCCGGAGCCCCAGTGTGTGTGGGGCTGTGGAAGGGCTGCCAGGGCAAGGTGAGGGCCAGCAACACCTGGCAGGCCTGGCACCTTTGGTGTGGGAGCAGTCGCTGGACGTTTGCAATTTCGAGGTGGGCTGCGGCGCAGGTCCCGAGAGCGAGCGAGGCACGAACGTCGGCCCCCTGAGCTGGCTGGCAAGGCCGGAGCCCCAGTGTGTGTGGGGCTGTGGAAGGGCTGCCAGGGGAAGGCGAGGGCCAGCAACACCTGGGAGGCCTGGCACCTTTGGTGTGGGAGCAGTCGCTGGACGTTTGCAATTTGGAGCTGGGCTGCGGCGCAGGTCCCGAGAGCGAGCGAGGCACGAACGTCGGCCCCCTGAGCTGGCTGGCAATGCCGGAGCCCCAGTGTGTGTGGGGCTGTGGAAGGGCTGCCAGGGCAAGGCGAGGGCCAGCAACACCTGGGAGGCCTGGCACCTTTGGTGTGGGAGCAGTCGCTGGACGTTTGCAATTTGGAGGTGGGCTGCGGCGCAGGTCCTGAGAGCGAGCGAGGCACGAACGTCGGCCCCCTGAGCTGGCTGGCAAGGCCGGAGCCCCAGTGTGTGTGGGGCTGTGGAAGGGCTGCCAGGGCAAGGCGAGGGCCAGCAACACCTGGGAGGCCTGGCACTTTTCGAGTGGGAGCAGTCGCTCAACGCTTGCAATTTGGAGCTGGGCTGCGGCGCAGGTCCCGAGAGCGAGCGAGGCACGAACGTCGGCCCCCTGAGCTGGCTGGCAAGGCCGGAGCGCCAGTGTGTGTGGGGCTGTGGAAGGGCTGCCAGGGCAAGGCGAGGGCCAGCAACACCTGGGAGGCCTGGCACCTTTGGTGTGGGAGCAGTCGCTGGACGTTTGCAATTTGGAGCTGGGCTGCGGCGCAGGTCCCGAGAGCGAGCGAGGCACGAACGTCGGCCCCCTGAGCTGGCTGGCAATGCCGGAGCCCCAGTGTGTGTGGGGCTGTGGAAGGGCTGCCAGGGCAAGGCGAGGGCCAGCAACACCTGGCAGGCCTGGCACCTTTGGTGTGGGAGCAGTCGCTGGACGTTTGCAATTTGGAGCTGGGCTGCGGCGCAGGTCCTGAGAGCGAGCAAGGCACGAACATCGGCCCCCTGAGCTGGCTGGCAAGGCCGGAGCCCCAGTGTGTGTGGGGCTGTGGAAGGGCTGCCAGGGCAAGGCGAGGGCCAGCAACACCTGGGAGGCCTGGCACCTTTGGTGTGGGAGCAGTCGCTGGACGTTTGCAATTTGGAGCTGGGCTGCGGCGCAGGTCCCGAGAGCGAGCGAGGCACGAACGTCGGCTCCCTGAGCTGGCTGGCAAGGCCGGAGCCCCAGTGTGTGTGGGGCTGTGGAAGGGCTGCCAGGGCAAGGCGAGGGCCAGCAACACCTGGGAGGCCTGGCACTTTTCGTGTAGGAGCAGTCGCTGGACGTTTGCAATTTGGAGCTGGGCTGCGGCGCAGGGACCGAGAGCGAGCGAGGCACGAACGTCGGCCCCCTGAGCTGGCTGGCAAGGCCGGAGCCCCAGTGTGTGTGGGGCTGTGGAAGGGCTGCCAGGGCAAGGCGAGGGCCAGCAACACCTGGGAGGCCTGGCACCTTTGGTGTGGGAGCAGTCGCTGGACGTTTGCAATTTGGAGCTGGGCTGCGGCGCAGGTCCCGAGAGCGAGCGAGGCACGAACGTCGGCCCCCTGAGCTGGCTGGCAAGGCCGGAGCCCCAGTGTGTGTGGGGCTGTGGAAGGGCTGCCAGGGCAAGGCGAGGGCCAGCAACACCTGGGAGGCCTGGCACTTTTCGTGTGGGAGCAGTCGCTGGACGTTTGCAATTTGGAGCTGGGCTGCGGCGCAGGTCCCGAGAGCGAGCGAGGCACGAACGTCGGCCCCCTGAGCTGGCTGGCAAGGCCGGAGCCCCAGTGTGTGTGGGGCTGTGGAAGGGCTGCCAGGGCAAGGCGAGGGCCAGCAACACCTGGGAGGCCTGGCACCTTTGGTGTGGGAGCAGTCGCTGGACGTTTGCAATTTGGAGCTGGGCTGCGGCGCAGGTCCCGAGAGCGAGCGAGGCACGAATGTCGGCCCCCTGAGCTGGCTGGCAAGGCCGGAGCCCCAGTGTGTGTGGGGCTGTGGAAGGGCTGCCAGGGCAAGGCGAGGGCCAGCAACACCTGGGAGGCCTGGCACTTTTCGTGTAGGAGCAGTCGCTGGACGTTTGCAATTTGGAGCTGGGCTGCGGCGCAGGTCCCGAGAGCGAGCGAGGCACGAACGTCGGCCCCCTGAGCTGGCTGGCAAGGCCGGAGCGCCAGTGTGTGTGGGGCTGTGGAAGGGCTGCCAGGGAAAGGCGAGGGCCAGCAACACCTGGGAGGCCTGGCACCTTTGGTGTGGGAGCAGTCGCTGGACGTTTGCAATTTGGAGCTGGGCTGCGGCGCAGGTCCCGAGAGCGAGCGAGGCAAGAACGTCGGCCCCCTGAGCTGGCTGGCAATGCCGGAGCCCCAGTGTGTGTGGGGCTGTGGAAGGGCTGCCAGGGCAAGGCGAGGGCCAGCAACACCTGGGAGGCCTGGCACCTTTGGTGTGGGAGCAGTCGCTGGACGTTTGCAATTTGGAGGTGGGCTGCGGCGCAGGTCCTGAGAGCGAGCGAGGCACGAACGTCGGCCCCCTGAGCTGGCTGGCAAGGCCGGAGCCCCAGTGTGTGTGGGGCTGTGGAAGGGCTGCCAGGGCAAGGCGAGGGCCAGCAACACCTGGGAGGCCTGGCACTTTTCGTGTAGGAGCAGTCGCTGGACGTTTGCAATTTGGAGCTGGGCTGCGGCGCAGGTCCCGAGAGCGAGCGAGGCACGAACGTCGGCCCCCTGAGCTGGCTGGCAAGGCCGGAGCGCCAGTGTGTGTGGGGCTGTGGAAGGGCTGCCAGGGCAAGGCGAGGGCCAGCAACACCTGGGAGGCCTGGCACCTTTGGTGTGGGAGCAGTCGCTGGACGTTTGCAATTTGGAGCTGGGCTGCGGCGCAGGTCCCGAGAGCGAGCGAGGCACGAACGTCGGCCCCCTGAGCTGGCTGGCAATGCCGGAGCCCCAGTGTGTGTGGGGCTGTGGAAGGGCTGCCAGGGCAAGGCGAGGGCCAGCAACACCTGGCAGGCCTGGCACCTTTGGTGTGGGAGCAGTCGCTGGACGTTTGCAATTTGGAGCTGGGCTGCGGCGCAGGTCCCGAGAGCGAGCGAGGCACGAACATCGGCCCCCTGAGCTGGCTGGCAAGGCCGGAGCCCCAGTGTGTGTGGGGCTGTGGAAGGGCTGCCAGGGCAAGGCGAGGGCCAGCAACACCTGGGAGGCCTGGCACCTTTGGTGTGGGAGCAGTCGCTGGACGTTTGCAATTTGGAGCTGGGCTGCGGCGCAGGTCCCGAGAGCGAGCGAGGCACGAACGTCGGCTCCCTGAGCTGGCTGGCAAGGCCGGAGCCCCAGTGTGTGTGGGGCTGTGGAAGGGCTGCCAGGGCAAGGCGAGGGCCAGCAACACCTGGGAGGCCTGGCACTTTTCGTGTAGGAGCAGTCGCTGGACGTTTGCAATTTGGAGCTGGGCTGCGGCGCAGGGACCGAGAGCGAGCGAGGCACGAACGTCGGCCCCCTGAGCTGGCTGGCAAGGCCGGAGCCCCAGTGTGTGTGGGGCTGTGGAAGGGCTGCCAGGGCAAGGCGAGGGCCAGCAACACCTGGGAGGCCTGGCACCTTTGGTGTGGGAGCAGTCGCTGGACGTTTGCAATTTGGAGCTGGGCTGCGGCGCAGGTCCCGAGAGCGAGCGAGGCACGAACGTCGGCCCCCTGAGCTGGCTGGCAAGGCCGGAGCCCCAGTGTGTGTGGGGCTGTGGAAGGGCTGCCAGGGCAAGGCGAGGGCCAGCAACACCTGGGAGGCCTGGCACTTTTCGTGTGGGAGCAGTCGCTGGACGTTTGCAATTTGGAGCTGGGCTGCGGCGCAGGTCCCGAGAGCGAGCGAGGCACGAACGTCGGCCCCCTGAGCTGGCTGGCAAGGCCGGAGCCCCAGTGTGTGTGGGGCTGTGGAAGGGCTGCCAGGGCAAGGCGAGGGCCAGCAACACCTGGGAGGCCTGGCACCTTTGGTGTGGGAGCAGTCGCTGGACGTTTGCAATTTGGAGCTGGGCTGCGGCGCAGGTCCCGAGAGCGAGCGAGGCACGAATGTCGGCCCCCTGAGCTGGCTGGCAAGGCCGGAGCCCCAGTGTGTGTGGGGCTGTGGAAGGGCTGCCAGGGCAAGGCGAGGGCCAGCAACACCTGGGAGGCCTGGCACTTTTCGTGTAGGAGCAGTCGCTGGACGTTTGCAATTTGGAGCTGGGCTGCGGCGCAGGTCCCGAGAGCGAGCGAGGCACGAACGTCGGCCCCCTGAGCTGGCTGGCAAGGCCGGAGCGCCAGTGTGTGTGGGGCTGTGGAAGGGCTGCCAGGGCAAGGCGAGGGCCAGCAACACCTGGGAGGCCTGGCACCTTTGGTGTGGGAGCAGTCGCTGGACGTTTGCAATTTGGAGCTGGGCTGCGGCGCAGGTCCCGAGAGCGAGCGAGGCACGAACATCGGCCCCCTGAGGTGGCTGGCAATGCCGGAGCCCCAGTGTGTGTGGGGCTGTGGAAGGGCTGCCAGGGCAAGGCGAGGGCCAGCAACACCTGGGAGGCCTGGCACCTTTGGTGTGGGAGCAGTCGCTGGACGTTTGCAATTTGGAGCTGGGCTGCGGCGCAGGTCCCGAGAGCGAGCGAGGCACGAACGTCGGCTCCCTGAGCTGGCTGGCAAGGCCGGAGCCCCAGTGTGTGTGGGGCTGTGGAAGGGCTGCCAGGGCAAGGCGAGGGCCAGCAACACCTGGCAGGCCTGGCACTTTTCGTGTAGGAGCAGTCGCTGGACGTTTGCAATTTGGAGCTGGGCTGCGGCGCAGGTCCCGAGAGCGAGCGAGGCACGAACGTCGGCCCCCTGAGCTGGCTGGCAAGGCCGGAGCCCCAGTGTGTGTGGGGCTGTGGAAGGGCTGCCAGGGCAAGGCGAGGGCCAGCAACACCTGGGAGGCCTGGCACCTTTGGTGTGGGAGCAGTCGCTGGACGTTTGCAATTTGGAGCTGGGCTGCGGCGCAGGTCCCGAGAGCGAGCGAGGCACGAACGTCGGCCCCCTGAGCTGGCTGGCAAGGCCGGAGCCCCAGTGTGTGTGGGGCTGTGGAAGGGCTGCCAGGGCAAGGCGAGGGCCAGCAACACCTGGGAGGCCTGGCACTTTTCGTGTGGGAGCAGTCGCTGGACGTTTGCAATTTGGAGCTGGGCTGCGGCGCAGGTCCCGAGAGCGAGCGAGGCACGAACGTCGGCCCCCTGAGCTGGCTGGCAAGGCCGGAGCCCCAGTGTGTGTGGGGCTGTGGAAGGGCTGCCAGGGCAAGGCGAGGGCCAGCAACACCTGGGAGGCCTGGCACCTTTGGTGTGGGAGCAGTCGCTGGACGTTTGCAATTTGGAGCTGGGCTGCGGCGCAGGTCCCGAGAGCGAGCGAGGCACGAATGTCGGCCCCCTGAGCTGGCTGGCAAGGCCGGAGCCCCAGTGTGTGTGGGGCTGTGGAAGGGCTGCCAGGGCAAGGCGAGGGCCAGCAACACCTGGGAGGCCTGGCACTTTTCGTGTAGGAGCAGTCGCTGGACGTTTGCAATTTGGAGCTGGGCTGCGGCGCAGGTCCCGAGAGCGAGCGAGGCACGAACGTCGGCCCCCTGAGCTGGCTGGCAAGGCCGGAGCGCCAGTGTGTGTGGGGCTGTGGAAGGGCTGCCAGGGAAAGGCGAGGGCCAGCAACACCTGGGAGGCCTGGCACCTTTGGTGTGGGAGCAGTCGCTGGACGTTTGCAATTTGGAGCTGGGCTGCGGCGCAGGTCCCGAGAGCGAGCGAGGCAAGAACGTCGGCCCCCTGAGCTGGCTGGCAATGCCGGAGCCCCAGTGTGTGTGGGGCTGTGGAAGGGCTGCCAGGGCAAGGCGAGGGCCAGCAACACCTGGGAGGCCTGGCACCTTTGGTGTGGGAGCAGTCGCTGGACGTTTGCAATTTGGAGGTGGGCTGCGGCGCAGGTCCTGAGAGCGAGCGAGGCACGAACGTCGGCCCCCTGAGCTGGCTGGCAAGGCCGGAGCCCCAGTGTGTGTGGGGCTGTGGAAGGGCTGCCAGGGCAAGGCGAGGGCCAGCAACACCTGGGAGGCCTGGCACTTTTCGTGTAGGAGCAGTCGCTGGACGTTTGCAATTTGGAGCTGGGCTGCGGCGCAGGTCCCGAGAGCGAGCGAGGCACGAACGTCGGCCCCCTGAGCTGGCTGGCAAGGCCGGAGCGCCAGTGTGTGTGGGGCTGTGGAAGGGCTGCCAGGGCAAGGCGAGGGCCAGCAACACCTGGGAGGCCTGGCACCTTTGGTGTGGGAGCAGTCGCTGGACGTTTGCAATTTGGAGCTGGGCTGCGGCGCAGGTCCCGAGAGCGAGCGAGGCACGAACGTCGGCCCCCTGAGCTGGCTGGCAATGCCGGAGCCCCAGTGTGTGTGGGGCTGTGGAAGGGCTGCCAGGGCAAGGCGAGGGCCAGCAACACCTGGCAGGCCTGGCACCTTTGGTGTGGGAGCAGTCGCTGGACGTTTGCAATTTGGAGCTGGGCTGCGGCGCAGGTCCCGAGAGCGAGCGAGGCACGAACATCGGCCCCCTGAGCTGGCTGGCAAGGCCGGAGCCCCAGTGTGTGTGGGGCTGTGGAAGGGCTGCCAGGGCAAGGCGAGGGCCAGCAACACCTGGGAGGCCTGGCACCTTTGGTGTGGGAGCAGTCGCTGGACGTTTGCAATTTGGAGCTGGGCTGCGGCGCAGGTCCCGAGAGCGAGCGAGGCACGAACGTCGGCTCCCTGAGCTGGCTGGCAAGGCCGGAGCCCCAGTGTGTGTGGGGCTGTGGAAGGGCTGCCAGGGCAAGGCGAGGGCCAGCAACACCTGGGAGGCCTGGCACTTTTCGTGTAGGAGCAGTCGCTGGACGTTTGCAATTTGGAGCTGGGCTGCGGCGCAGGGACCGAGAGCGAGCGAGGCACGAACGTCGGCCCCCTGAGCTGGCTGGCAAGGCCGGAGCCCCAGTGTGTGTGGGGCTGTGGAAGGGCTGCCAGGGCAAGGCGAGGGCCAGCAACACCTGGGAGGCCTGGCACCTTTGGTGTGGGAGCAGTCGCTGGACGTTTGCAATTTGGAGCTGGGCTGCGGCGCAGGTCCCGAGAGCGAGCGAGGCACGAACGTCGGCCCCCTGAGCTGGCTGGCAAGGCCGGAGCCCCAGTGTGTGTGGGGCTGTGGAAGGGCTGCCAGGGCAAGGCGAGGGCCAGCAACACCTGGGAGGCCTGGCACTTTTCGTGTGGGAGCAGTCGCTGGACGTTTGCAATTTGGAGCTGGGCTGCGGCGCAGGTCCCGAGAGCGAGCGAGGCACGAACGTCGGCCCCCTGAGCTGGCTGGCAAGGCCGGAGCCCCAGTGTGTGTGGGGCTGTGGAAGGGCTGCCAGGGCAAGGCGAGGGCCAGCAACACCTGGGAGGCCTGGCACCTTTGGTGTGGGAGCAGTCGCTGGACGTTTGCAATTTGGAGCTGGGCTGCGGCGCAGGTCCCGAGAGCGAGCGAGGCACGAATGTCGGCCCCCTGAGCTGGCTGGCAAGGCCGGAGCCCCAGTGTGTGTGGGGCTGTGGAAGGGCTGCCAGGGCAAGGCGAGGGCCAGCAACACCTGGGAGGCCTGGCACTTTTCGTGTAGGAGCAGTCGCTGGACGTTTGCAATTTGGAGCTGGGCTGCGGCGCAGGTCCCGAGAGCGAGCGAGGCACGAACGTCGGCCCCCTGAGCTGGCTGGCAAGGCCGGAGCGCCAGTGTGTGTGGGGCTGTGGAAGGGCTGCCAGGGAAAGGCGAGGGCCAGCAACACCTGGGAGGCCTGGCACCTTTGGTGTGGGAGCAGTCGCTGGACGTTTGCAATTTGGAGCTGGGCTGCGGCGCAGGTCCCGAGAGCGAGCGAGGCACGAACATCGGCCCCCTGAGGTGGCTGGCAATGCCGGAGCCCCAGTGTGTGTGGGGCTGTGGAAGGGCTGCCAGGGCAAGGCGAGGGCCAGCAACACCTGGGAGGCCTGGCACCTTTGGTGTGGGAGCAGTCGCTGGACGTTTGCAATTTGGAGCTGGGCTGCGGCGCAGGTCCCGAGAGCGAGCGAGGCACGAACGTCGGCTCCCTGAGCTGGCTGGCAAGGCCGGAGCCCCAGTGTGTGTGGGGCTGTGGAAGGGCTGCCAGGGCAAGGCGAGGGCCAGCAACACCTGGGAGGCCTGGCACTTTTCGTGTAGGAGCAGTCGCTGGACGTTTGCAATTTGGAGCTGGGCTGCGGCGCAGGTCCCGAGAGCGAGCGAGGCACGAACGTCGGCCCCCTGAGCTGGCTGGCAAGGCCGGAGCCCCAGTGTGTGTGGGGCTGTGGAAGGGCTGCCAGGGCAAGGCGAGGGCCAGCAACACCTGGCAGGCCTGGCACCTTTGGTGTGGGAGCAGTCGCTGGACGTTTGCAATTTGGAGCTGGGCTGCGGCGCAGGTCCCGAGAGCGAGCGAGGCACGAACATCGGCCCCCTGAGGTGGCTGGCAATGCCGGAGCCCCAGTGTGTGTGGGGCTGTGGAAGGGCTGCCAGGGCAAGGCGAGGGCCAGCAACACCTGGGAGGCCTGGCACCTTTGGTGTGGGAGCAGTCGCTGGACGTTTGCAATTTGGAGCTGGGCTGCGGCGCAGGTCCCGAGAGCGAGCGAGGCACGAACGTCGGCCCCCTGAGCTGGCTGGCAAGGCCGGAGCCCCAGTGTGTGTGGGGCTGTGGAAGGGCTGCCAGGGCAAGGCGAGGGCCAGCAACACCTGGGAGGCCTGGCACTTTTCGTGTAGGAGCAGTCGCTGGACGTTTGCAATTTGGAGCTGGGCTGCGGCGCAGGGACCGAGAGCGAGCGAGGCACGAACGTCGGCCCCCTGAGCTGGCTGGCAAGTCCGGAGCCCCAGTGTGTGTGGGGCTGTGGAAGGGCTGCCAGGGCAAGGCGAGGGCCAGCAACACCTGGGAGGCCTGGCACCTTTGGTGTGGGAGCAGTCGCTGGACGTTTGCAATTTGGAGCTGGGCTGCGGCGCAGGGACCGAGAGCGAGCGAGGCACGAACGTCGGCCCCCTGAGCTGGCTGGCAAGGCCGGAGCCCCAGTGTGTGTGGGGCTGTGGAAGGGCTGCCAGGGCAAGGCGAGGGCCAGCAACACCTGGGAGGCCTGGCACCTTTGGTGTGGGAGCAGTCGCTGGACGTTTGCAATTTGGAGCTGGGCTGCGGCGCAGGTCCCGAGAGCGAGCGAGGCACGAACGTCGGCCCCCTGAGCTGGCTGGCAAGGCCGGAGCCCCAGTGTGTGTGGGGCTGTGGAAGGGCTGCCAGGGCAAGGCGAGGGCCAGCAACACCTGGGAGGCCTGGCACTTTTCGTGTGGGAGCAGTCGCTGGACGTTTGCAATTTGGAGCTGGGCTGCGGCGCAGGTGCCGAGAGCGAGCGAGGCACGAACGTCGGCCCCCTGAGCTGGCTGGCAAGGCCGGAGCCCCAGTGTGTGTGGGGCTGTGGAAGGGCTGCCAGGGCAAGGCGAGGGCCAGCAACACCTGGGAGGCCTGGCACCTTTGGTGTGGGAGCAGTCGCTGGACGTTTGCAATTTGGAGCTGGGCTGCGGCGCAGGTCCCGAGAGCGAGCGAGGCACGAATGTCGGCCCCCTGAGCTGGCTGGCAAGGCCGGAGCCCCAGTGTGTGTGGGGCTGTGGAAGGGCTGCCAGGGCAAGGCGAGGGCCAGCAACACCTGGGAGGCCTGGCACCTTTGGTGTGGGAGCAGTCGCTGGACGTTTGCAATTTCGAGGTGGGCTGCGGCGCAGGTCCCGAGAGCGAGCGAGGCACGAACGTCGGCCCCCTGAGCTGGCTGGCAAGGCCGGAGCCCCAGTGTGTGTGGGGCTGTGGAAGGGCTGCCAGGGGAAGGCGAGGGCCAGCAACACCTGGGAGGCCTGGCACTTCTCGTGTGGGAGCAGTCGCTGGACGTTTGCAATTTGGAGCTGGGCTGCGGCGCAGGTCCCGAGAGCGAGCGAGGCACGAACGTCGGCCCCCTGAGCTGGCTGGCAAGGCCGGAGCCCCAGTGTGTGTGGGGCTGTGGAAGGGCTGCCAGGGCAAGGCGAGGGCCAGCAACACCTGGGAGGCCTGGCACCTTTGGTGTGGGAGCAGTCGCTGGACGTTTGCAATTTGGAGCTGGGCTGCGGCGCAGGTCCGAGAGCGAGCGAGGCACGAACGTCGGCTCCCTGAGCTGGCTGGCAAGGCCGGAGCCCCAGTGTGTGTGGGGCTGTGGAAGGGCTGCCAGGGCAAGGCGAGGGCCAGCAACACCTGGGAGGCCTGGCACCTTTGGTGTGGGAGCAGTCGCTGGACGTTTGCAATTTGGAGCTGGGCTGCGGCGCAGGTCCCGTGAGCGAGCGAGGCACGAACGTCGGCCCCCTGAGCTGGCTGGCAAGGCCGGAGCCCCAGTGTGTGTGGGGCTGTGGAAGGGCTGCCAGGGCAAGGCGAGGGCCAGCAACACCTGGGAGGCCTGGCACCTTTGGTGTGGGAGCAGTCGCTGGACGTTTGCAATTTTGAGCTGGGCTGCGGCGGTGGTCCCGAGAGCGAGCAAGGCACGAACGTCGCCCCCTGAGCTGGCTGGCAAGGCCGGAGCCCCAGTGTGTGTGGGGCTGTGGAAGGGCTGCCAGGGCAAGGCGAGGGCCAGCAACACCTGGGAGGCCGGGCACCTTTGATGTGGGACCAGTCACTGGACGTTTGCAATTTTGAGCTGGGCTGCGGCGCAGGTCCCGAGAGCGAGCAAGGCACGAATATCGGCACCCTGAGCTGGCTGGCAAGGCCGGAGCCCCAGTGTGTGTGGGGCTGTGGAAGGGCTGCCAGGGCAAGGCGAGGGCCAGCAACACCTGGGACGCCTGCCACCTTTCGTGTGGGAAAAGCCGCTAGACGTTTGCAATTTCGAGCTGGGCTCCGGCGCAGGGACCGAGAGCGAGCAAGGCACGAACGTCGGCCCCCTGAGCTGGCTGGCAAGGCCGGAGCGCCAGTGTGTGTGGGGCTGTGGAAGGGCTGCCAGGGGAAGGCGAGGGCCAGCAACACCTGGGAGGCCTGGCACTTTTCGAGTGGGAGCAGTCGCTCAACGCTTGCAATTATGAGATGGTGTCTGGCACAGGTACCGAGAGCGAGCAAGGCACGAACGTCGGCCCCCTGAGCTGGCTGGCAAGGCCGGAGCCCCAGTGTGTGTGGGGCTGTGGAAGGGCTGCCAGGGCAAGGCGAGGGCCAGCAACACCTGGGAGGCCTGGCACCTTTGGTGTGGGAGCAGTCGCTGGACGTTTGCAATTTGGAGCTGGGCTGCGGCGCAGGTCCGAGAGCGAGCGAGGCACGAACGTCGGCCCCCTGAGCTGGCTGGCAAGGCCGGAGCCCCAGTGTGTGTGGGGCTGTGGAAGGGCTGCCAGGGCAAGGCGAGGGCCAGCAACACCTGGGAGGCCTGGCACCTTTGGTGTGGGAGCAGTCGCTGGACGTTTGCAATTTGGAGCTGGGCTGCGGCGCAGGTCCCGAGAGCGAGCGAGGCACGAACGTCGGCCCCCTGAGCTGGCTGGCAAGGCCGGAGCGCCAGTGTGTGTGGGGCTGTGGAAGGGCTGCCAGGGCAAGGCGAGGGCCAGCAACACCTGGGAGGCCTGGCACCTTTGGTGTGGGAGCAGTCGCTGGACGTTTGCAATTTGGAGCTGGGCTGCGGCGCAGGTCCCGAGAGCGAGCGAGGCACGAACATCGGCCCCCTGAGGTGGCTGGCAATGCCGGAGCCCCAGTGTGTGTGGGGCTGTGGAAGGGCTGCCAGGGCAAGGCGAGGGCCAGCAACACCTGGGAGGCCTGGCACCTTTGGTGTGGGAGCAGTCGCTGGACGTTTGCAATTTGGAGCTGGGCTGCGGCGCAGGTCCCGAGAGCGAGCGAGGCTCGAACGTCGGCCACCTGAGCTGGCTGGCAAGGCCGGAGCCCCAGTGTGTGTGGGGCTGTGGAAGGGCTGCCAGGGCAAGGCGAGGGCCAGCAACACCTGGGAGGCCTGGCACTTTTCGTGTAGGAGCAGTCGCTGGACGTTTGCAATTTGGAGCTGGGCTGCGGCGCAGGGACCGAGAGCGAGCGAGGCACGAACGTCGGCCCCCTGAGCTGGCTGGCAAGGCCGGAGCCCCAGTGTGTGTGGGGCTGTGGAAGGGCTGCCAGGGCAAGGCGAGGGCCAGCAACACCTGGGAGGCCTGGCACTTTTCGTGTGGGAGCAGTCGCTGGACGTTTGCAATTTGGAGCTGGGCTGCGGCGCAGGTCCCGAGAGCGAGCGAGGCACGAACGTCGGCCCCCTGAGCTGGCTGGCAAGGCCGGAGCCCCAGTGTGTGTGGGGCTGTGGAAGGGCTGCCAGGGGAAGGCGAGGGCCAGCAACACCTGGGAGGCCTGGCACCTTTGGTGTGGGAGCAGTCGCTGGACGTTTGCAATTTGGAGCTGGGCTGCGGCGCAGGTCCCCAGAGCGAGCGAGGCACGAACGTCGGCCCCCTGAGCTGGCTGGCAAGGCCGGAGCCCCAGTGTGTGTGGGGCTGTGGAAGGGCTGCCAGGGCAAGGCGAGGGCCAGCAACACCTGGGAGGCCTGGCACCTTTGGTGTGGGAGCAGTCGCTGGACGTTTGCAATTTGGAGCTGGGCTGCGGCGCAGGTCCCGTGAGCGAGCGAGGCACGAACGTCGGCCCCCTGAGCTGGCTGGCAAGGCCGGAGCCCCAGTGTGTGTGGGGCTGTGGAAGGGCTGCCAGGGCAAGGCGAGGGCCAGCAACACCTGGGAGGCCTGGCACCTTTGGTGTGGGAGCAGTCGCTGGACGTTTGCAATTTTGAGCTGGGCTGCGGCGGTGGTCCCGAGAGCGAGCAAGGCACGAACGTCGCCCCCTGAGCTGGCTGGCAAGGCCGGAGCCCCAGTGTGTGTGGGGCTGTGGAAGGGCTGCCAGGGCAAGGCGAGGGCCAGCAACACCTGGGAGGCCGGGCACCTTTGATGTGGGACCAGTCACTGGACGTTTGCAATTTTGAGCTGGGCTGCGGCGCAGGTCCCGAGAGCGAGCAAGGCACGAATATCGGCACCCTGAGCTGGCTGGCAAGGCCGGAGCCCCAGTGTGTGTGGGGCTGTGGAAGGGCTGCCAGGGCAAGGCGAGGGCCAGCAACACCTGGGACGCCTGCCACCTTTCGTGTGGGAAAAGCCGCTAGACGTTTGCAATTTCGAGCTGGGCTCCGGCGCAGGGACCGAGAGCGAGCAAGGCACGAACGTCGGCCCCCTGAGCTGGCTGGCAAGGCCGGAGCGCCAGTGTGTGTGGGGCTGTGGAAGGGCTGCCAGGGGAAGGCGAGGGCCAGCAACACCTGGGAGGCCTGGCACTTTTCGAGTGGGAGCAGTCGCTCAACGCTTGCAATTATGAGATGGTGTCTGGCACAGGTACCGAGAGCGAGCAAGGCACGAACGTCGGCCCCCTGAGCTGGCTGGCAAGGCCGGAGCCCCAGTGTGTGTGGGGCTGTGGAAGGGCTGCCAGGGCAAGGCGAGGGCCAGCAACACCTGGGAGGCCTGGCACCTTTGGTGTGGGAGCAGTCGCTGGACGTTTGCAATTTGGAGCTGGGCTGCGGCGCAGGTCCGAGAGCGAGCGAGGCACGAACGTCGGCCCCCTGAGCTGGCTGGCAAGGCCGGAGCCCCAGTGTGTGTGGGGCTGTGGAAGGGCTGCCAGGGCAAGGCGAGGGCCAGCAACACCTGGGAGGCCTGGCACCTTTGGTGTGGGAGCAGTCGCTGGACGTTTGCAATTTGGAGCTGGGCTGCGGCGCAGGTCCCGAGAGCGAGCGAGGCACGAACGTCGGCCCCCTGAGCTGGCTGGCAAGGCCGGAGCGCCAGTGTGTGTGGGGCTGTGGAAGGGCTGCCAGGGCAAGGCGAGGGCCAGCAACACCTGGGAGGCCTGGCACCTTTGGTGTGGGAGCAGTCGCTGGACGTTTGCAATTTGGAGCTGGGCTGCGGCGCAGGTCCCGAGAGCGAGCGAGGCACGAACATCGGCCCCCTGAGGTGGCTGGCAATGCCGGAGCCCCAGTGTGTGTGGGGCTGTGGAAGGGCTGCCAGGGCAAGGCGAGGGCCAGCAACACCTGGGAGGCCTGGCACCTTTGGTGTGGGAGCAGTCGCTGGACGTTTGCAATTTGGAGCTGGGCTGCGGCGCAGGTCCCGAGAGCGAGCGAGGCTCGAACGTCGGCCACCTGAGCTGGCTGGCAAGGCCGGAGCCCCAGTGTGTGTGGGGCTGTGGAAGGGCTGCCAGGGCAAGGCGAGGGCCAGCAACACCTGGGAGGCCTGGCACTTTTCGTGTAGGAGCAGTCGCTGGACGTTTGCAATTTGGAGCTGGGCTGCGGCGCAGGGACCGAGAGCGAGCGAGGCACGAACGTCGGCCCCCTGAGCTGGCTGGCAAGGCCGGAGCCCCAGTGTGTGTGGGGCTGTGGAAGGGCTGCCAGGGCAAGGCGAGGGCCAGCAACACCTGGGAGGCCTGGCACTTTTCGTGTGGGAGCAGTCGCTGGACGTTTGCAATTTGGAGCTGGGCTGCGGCGCAGGTCCCGAGAGCGAGCGAGGCACGAACGTCGGCCCCCTGAGCTGGCTGGCAAGGCCGGAGCCCCAGTGTGTGTGGGGCTGTGGAAGGGCTGCCAGGGGAAGGCGAGGGCCAGCAACACCTGGGAGGCCTGGCACCTTTGGTGTGGGAGCAGTCGCTGGACGTTTGCAATTTGGAGCTGGGCTGCGGCGCAGGTCCCCAGAGCGAGCGAGGCACGAACGTCGGCCCCCTGAGCTGGCTGGCAAGGCCGGAGCCCCAGTGTGTGTGGGGCTGTGGAAGGGCTGCCAGGGCAAGGCGAGGGCCAGCAACACCTGGGAGGCCTGGCACCTTTGGTGTGGGAGCAGTCGCTGGACGTTTGCAATTTCGAGGTGGGCTGCGGCGCAGGTCCCGAGAGCGAGCGAGGCACGAACGTCGGCCCCCTGAGCTGGCTGGCAAGGCCGGAGCCCCAGTGTGTGTGGGGCTGTGGAAGGGCTGCCAGGGCAAGGCGAGGGCCAGCAACACCTGGGAGGCCTGGCACCTTTGGTGTGGGAGCAGTCGCTGGACGTTTGCAATTTGGAGCTGGGCTGCGGCGCAGGTCCCGAGAGCGAGCGAGGCACGAACGTCGGCCCCCTGAGCTGGCTGGCAAGGCCGGAGCCCCAGTGTGTGTGGGGCTGTGGAAGGGCTGCCAGGGCAAGGCGAGGGCCAGCAACACCTGGGAGGCCTGGCACCTTTGGTGTGGGAGCAGTCACTGGACGTTTGCAATTTGGAGCTGGGCTGCGGCGCAGGTCCGAGAGCGAGCGAGGCACGAACGTCGGCCCCCTGAGCTGGCTGGCAAGGCCGGAGCCCCAGTGTGTGTGGGGCTGTGGAAGGGCTGCCAGGGCAAGGCGAGGGCCAGCAACACCTGGGAGGCCTGGCACTTTTCGTGTGGGAGCAGTCGCTGGACGTTTGCAATTTGGAGCTGGGCTGCGGCGCAGGTCCCGAGAGCGAGCAAGGCACGAACGTCGGCTCCCTGAGCTGGCTGGCAAGGCCGGAGCCCCAGTGTGTGTGGGGCTGTGGAAGGGCTGCCAGGGCAAGGCGAGGGCCAGCAACACCTGGGAGGCCTGGCACCTTTGGTGTAGGAGCAGTCGCTGGACGTTTGCAATTTGGAGCTGGGCTGCGGCGTAGGGACCGAGAGCGAGCGAGGCACGAACGTCGGCCCCCTGAGCTGGCTGGCAAGGCCGGAGCCCCAGTGTGTGTGGGGCTGTGGAAGGGCTGCCAGGGCAAGGCGAGGGCCAGCAACACCTGGGAGGCCTGGCACTTTTCGTGTGGGAGCAGTCGCTGGACGTTTGCAATTTGGAGCTGGGCTGCGGCGCAGGTCCCGAGAGCGAGCGAGGCACGAACGTCGGCCCCCTGAGCTGGCTGGCAAGGCCGGAGCCCCAGTGTGTGTGGGGCTGTGGAAGGGCTGCCAGGGCAAGGCGAGGGCCAGCAACACCTGGGAGGCCTGGCACCTTTGGTGTAGGAGCAGTCGCTGGACGTTTGCAATTTGGAGCTGGGCTGCGGCGTAGGGACCGAGAGCGAGCGAGGCACGAACGTCGGCCCCCTGAGCTGGCTGGCAAGGCCGGAGCCCCAGTGTGTGTGGGGCTGTGGAAGGGCTGCCAGGGGAAGGCGAGGGCCAGCAACACCTGGGAGGCCTGGCACCTTTGGTGTGGGAGCAGGTGCTAGACGTTTGCAATTTCGAGCTGGGCTGCGGCGCAGGTCCCGAGAGCGAGCAAGGCACGAACGTCGGCCCCCTGAGCTGGCTGGCAAGGCCGGAGCGCCAGTGTGTGTGGGGCTGTGGAAGGGCTGCCAGGGCAAGGCGAGGGCCAGCAACACCTGGGAGGCCTGGCACCTTTGGTGTGGGAGCAGTCGCTGGACGTTTGCAATTTGGAGCTGGGCTGCGGCGCAGGTCCCGAGAGCGAGCGAGGCACGAACGTCGGCCCCCTGAGCTGGCTGGCAAGGCCGGAGCCCCAGTGTGTGTGGGGCTGTGGAAGGGCTGCCAGGGCAAGGCGAGGGCCAGCAACACCTGGGAGGCCTGGCACCTTTGGTGTGGGAGCAGTCGCTGGACATTTGCAATTTCGAGGTGGGCTGCGGCGCAGGTCCCGAGAGCGAGCGAGGCACGAACGTCGGCCCCCTGAGCTGGCTGGCAAGGCCGGAGCCCCAGTGTGTGTGGGGCTGTGGAAGGGCTGCCAGGGCAAGGCGAGGGCCAGCAACACCTGGGAGGCCTGGCACCTTTGGTGTGGGAGCAGTCGCTGGACGTTTGCAATTTGGAGCTGGGCTGCGGCGCAGGTCCGAGAGCGAGCGAGGCACGAACGTCGGCTCCCTGAGCTGGCTGGCAAGGCCGGAGCCCCAGTGTGTGTGGGGCTGTGGAAGGGCTGCCAGGGCAAGGCGAGGGCCAGCAACACCTGGGAGGCCTGGCACCTTTGGTGTGGGAGCAGTCGCTGGACGTTTGCAATTTGGAGCTGGGCTGCGGCGCAGGTCCCGAGAGCGAGCGAGGCACGAACGTCGGCCCCCTGAGCTGGCTGGCAAGGCCGGAGCCCCAGTGTGTGTGGGGCTGTGGAAGGGCTGCCAGGGCAAGGCGAGGGCCAGCAACACCTGGGAGGCCTGGCACCTTTGGTGTGGGAGCAGTCGCTGGACGTTTGCAATTTGGAGCTGGGCTGCGGCGCAGGTCCCGTGAGCGAGCGAGGCACGAACGTCGGCCCCCTGAGCTGGCTGGCAAGGCCGGAGCCCCAGTGTGTGTGGGGCTGTGGAAGGGCTGCCAGGGCAAGGCGAGGGCCAGCAACACCTGGGAGGCCTGGCACCTTTGGTGTGGGAGCAGTCGCTGGATGTTTGCAATTTGGAGCTGGGCTGTGGCGCAGGTCCGAGAGCGAGCGAGGCACGAACGTCGGCCCCCTGAGCTGGCTGGCAAGGCCGGAGCCCCAGTGTGTGTGGGGCTGTGGAAGGGCTGCCAGGGGAAGGCGAGGGCCAGCAACACCTGGGAGGCCTGGCACCTTTGGTGTGGGACCAGTCGCTGGACGTTTGCAATTTTGAGCTGGGCTGCCGCGGTGGTCCCGAGAGTGAGCAAGGCATGAACGTCGGCCCCCTGAGTTGGCTGGCAAGGCCGGAGCCCCAGTGTGTGTGGGGCTGTGGAAGGGCTGCCAGGGCAAGGCGAGGGCCAGCAACACCTGGGAGGCCTGGCACCTTTGGTGTGGGAGCAGTCGCTGGACGTTTGCAATTTTGAGCTGGGCTGCGGCGGTGGTCCCGAGAGCGAGCAAGGCACGAACGTCGCCCCCTGAGCTGGCTGGCAAGGCCGGAGCGCCAGTGTGTGTGGGGCTGTGGAAGGGCTGCCAGGGCAAGGCGAGGGCCAGCAACACCTGGGAGGCCGGGCACCTTTGATGTGGGACCAGTCACTGGACGTTTGCAATTTTGAGCTGGGCTGCGGCGCAGGTCCCGAGAGCGAGCAAGGCACGAATATCGGCCCCCTGAGCTGGCTGGCAAGGCCGGAGCCCCAGTGTGTGTGGGGCTGTGGAAGGGCTGCCAGGGCAAGGCGAGGGCCAGCAACACCTGGGAGGCCTGGCACTTTTCGTGTGGGAGCAGTCGCTGGACGTTTGCAATTTGGAGCTGGGCTGCGGCGCAGGTCCCGAGAGCGAGCGAGGCACGAACGTCGGCCCCCTGAGCTGGCTGGCAAGGCCGGAGCCCCAGTGTGTGTGGGGCTGTGGAAGGGCTGCCAGGGCAAGGCGAGGGCCAGCAACACCTGGGAGGCCTGGCACCTTTGGTGTGGGAGCAGTCGCTGGACGTTTGCAATTTGGAGCTGGGCTGCGGCGCAGGTCCCGAGAGCGAGCGAGGCACGAACGTCGGCCCCCTGAGCTGGCTGGCAAGGCCGGAGCCCCAGTGTGTGTGGGGCTGTGGAAGGGCTGCCAGGGCAAGGCGAGGGCCAGCAACACCTGGGAGGCCTGGCACCTTTGGTGTGGGAGCAGTCACTGGACGTTTGCAATTTGGAGCTGGGCTGCGGCGCAGGTCCGAGAGCGAGCGAGGCACGAACGTCGGCCCCCTGAGCTGGCTGGCAAGGCCGGAGCCCCAGTGTGTGTGGGGCTGTGGAAGGGCTGCCAGGGCAAGGCGAGGGCCAGCAACACCTGGGAGGCCTGGCACTTTTCGTGTGGGAGCAGTCGCTGGACGTTTGCAATTTGGAGCTGGGCTGCGGCGCAGGTCCCGAGAGCGAGCAAGGCACGAACGTCAGCTCCCTGAGCTGGCTGGCAAGGCCGGAGCCCCAGTGTGTGTGGGGCTGTGGAAGGGCTGCCAGGGCAAGGCGAGGGCCAGCAACACCTGGGAGGCCTGGCACCTTTGGTGTAGGAGCAGTCGCTGGACGTTTGCAATTTGGAGCTGGGCTGCGGCGTAGGGACCGAGAGCGAGCGAGGCACGAACGTCGGCCCCCTGAGCTGGCTGGCAAGGCCGGAGCCCCAGTGTGTGTGGGGCTGTGGAAGGGCTGCCAGGGCAAGGCGAGGGCCAGCAACACCTGGGAGGCCTGGCACTTTTCGTGTGGGAGCAGTCGCTGGACGTTTGCAATTTGCAGCTGGGCTGCGGCGCAGGTCCCGAGAGCGAGCGAGGCACGAACGTCGGCCCCCTGAGCTGGCTGGCAAGGCCGGAGCCCCAGTGTGTGTGGGGCTGTGGAAGGGCTGCCAGGGCAAGGCGAGGGCCAGCAACACCTGGGAGGCCTGGCACCTTTGGTGTGGGAGCAGTCGCTGGACGTTTGCAATTTGGAGCTGGGCTGCGGCGCAGGTCCCGAGAGCGAGCGAGGCACGAACGTCGGCCCCCTGAGCTGGCTGGCAAGGCCGGAGCCCCAGTGTGTGTGGGGCTGTGGAAGGGCTGCCAGGGCAAGGCGAGGGCCAGCAACACCTGGGAGGCCTGGCACCTTTGGTGTGGGAGCAGTCGCTGGACATTTGCAATTTCGAGGTGGGCTGCGGCGCAGGTCCCGAGAGCGAGCGAGGCACGAACGTCGGCCCCCTGAGCTGGCTGGCAAGGCCGGAGCCCCAGTGTGTGTGGGGCTGTGGAAGGGCTGCCAGGGCAAGGCGAGGGCCAGCAACACCTGGGAGGCCTGGCACCTTTGGTGTGGGAGCAGTCGCTGGACGTTTGCAATTTGGAGCTGGGCTGCGGCGCAGGTCCTGAGAGCGAGCGAGGCACGAACGTCGGCCCCCTGAGCTGGCTGGCAAGGCCGGAGCCCCAGTGTGTGTGGGGCTGTGGAAGGGCTGCCAGGGGAAGGCGAGGGCCAGCAACACCTGGGAGGCCTGGCACTTTTCGTGTGGGAGCAGTCACTGGACGTTTGCAATTTGGAGCTGGGCTGCGGCGCAGGTCCCGAGAGCGAGCGAGGCACGAACGTCGGCCCCCTGAGCTGGCTGGCAAGGCCGGAGCCCCAGTGTGTGTGGGGCTGTGGAAGGGCTGCCAGGGCAAGGCGAGGGCCAGCAACACCTGGGAGGCCTGGCACCTTTGGTGTGGGAGCAGTCGCTGGACGTTTGCAATTTGGAGCTGGGCTGCGGCGCAGGTCCGAGAGCGAGCGAGGCACGAACGTCGGCTCCCTGAGCTGGCTGGCAAGGCCGGAGCCCCAGTGTGTGTGGGGCTGTGGAAGGGCTGCCAGGGCAAGGCGAGGGCCAGCAACACCTGGGAGGCCTGGCACCTTTGGTGTGGGAGCAGTCGCTGGACGTTTGCAATTTGGAGCTGGGCTGCGGCGCAGGTCCGAGAGCGAGCGAGGCACGAACGTCGGCCCCCTGAGCTGGCTGGCAAGGCCGGAGCCCCAGTGTGTGTGGGGCTGTGGAAGGGCTGCCAGGGCAAGGCGAGGGCCAGCAACACCTGGGAGGCCTGGCACTTTTCGTGTGGGAGCAGTCGCTGGACGTTTGCAATTTGGAGCTGGGCTGCGGCGCAGGTCCCGAGAGCGAGCAAGGCACGAACGTCGGCTCCCTGAGCTGGCTGGCAAGGCCGGAGCCCCAGTGTGTGTGGGGCTGTGGAAGGGCTGCCAGGGCAAGGCGAGGGCCAGCAACACCTGGGAGGCCTGGCACCTTTGGTGTGGGAGCAGTCGCTGGACGTTTGCAATTTGGAGCTGGGCTGCGGCGCAGGTCCGAGAGCGAGCGAGGCACGAACGTCGGCTCCCTGAGCTGGCTGGCAAGGCCGGAGCCCCAGTGTGTGTGGGGCTGTGGAAGGGCTGCCAGGGCAAGGCGAGGGCCAGCAACACCTGGGAGGCCTGGCACCTTTGGTGTGGGAGCAGTCGCTGGACGTTTGCAATTTGGAGCTGGGCTGCGGCGCAGGTCCCGAGAGCGAGCGAGGCACGAACGTCGGCCCCCTGAGCTGGCTGGCAAGGCCGGAGCCCCAGTGTGTGTGGGGCTGTGGAAGGGCTGCCAGGGCAAGGCGAGGGCCAGCAACACCTGGGAGGCCTGGCACCTTTGGTGTGGGAGCAGTCACTGGACGTTTGCAATTTGGAGCTGGGCTGCGGCGCAGGTCCGAGAGCGAGCGAGGCACGAACGTCGGCCCCCTGAGCTGGCTGGCAAGGCCGGAGCCCCAGTGTGTGTGGGGCTGTGGAAGGGCTGCCAGGGCAAGGCGAGGGCCAGCAACACCTGGGAGGCCTGGCACTTTTCGTGTGGGAGCAGTCGCTGGACGTTTGCAATTTGGAGCTGGGCTGCGGCGCAGGTCCCGAGAGCGAGCGAGGCACGAACGTCGGCCCCCTGAGCTGGCTGGCAAGGCCGGAGCCCCAGTGTGTGTGGGGCTGTGGAAGGGCTGCCAGGGCAAGGCGAGGGCCAGCAACACCTGGGAGGCCTGGCACCTTTGGTGTGGGAGCAGTCGCTGGACATTTGCAATTTCGAGGTGGGCTGCGGCGCAGGTCCCGAGAGCGAGCGAGGCACGAACGTCGGCCCCCTGAGCTGGCTGGCAAGGCCGGAGCCCCAGTGTGTGTGGGGCTGTGGAAGGGCTGCCAGGGCAAGGCGAGGGCCAGCAACACCTGGGAGGCCTGGCACCTTTGGTGTGGGAGCAGTCGCTGGACGTTTGCAATTTGGAGCTGGGCTGCGGCGCAGGTCCTGAGAGCGAGCGAGGCACGAACGTCGGCCCCCTGAGCTGGCTGGCAAGGCCGGAGCCCCAGTGTGTGTGGGGCTGTGGAAGGGCTGCCAGGGGAAGGCGAGGGCCAGCAACACCTGGGAGGCCTGGCACTTTTCGTGTGGGAGCAGTCACTGGACGTTTGCAATTTGGAGCTGGGCTGCGGCGCAGGTCCCGAGAGCGAGCGAGGCACGAACGTCGGCCCCCTGAGCTGGCTGGCAAGGCCGGAGCCCCAGTGTGTGTGGGGCTGTGGAAGGGCTGCCAGGGCAAGGCGAGGGCCAGCAACACCTGGGAGGCCTGGCACCTTTGGTGTGGGAGCAGTCGCTGGACGTTTGCAATTTGGAGCTGGGCTGCGGCGCAGGTCCGAGAGCGAGCGAGGCACGAACGTCGGCTCCCTGAGCTGGCTGGCAAGGCCGGAGCCCCAGTGTGTGTGGGGCTGTGGAAGGGCTGCCAGGGCAAGGCGAGGGCCAGCAACACCTGGGAGGCCTGGCACTTTTCGTGTGGGAGCAGTCGCTGGACGTTTGCAATTTGGAGCTGGGCTGCGGCGCAGGTCCCGAGAGCGAGCAAGGCACGAACGTCGGCTCCCTGAGCTGGCTGGCAAGGCCGGAGCCCCAGTGTGTGTGGGGCTGTGGAAGGGCTGCCAGGGCAAGGCGAGGGCCAGCAACACCTGGGAGGCCTGGCACCTTTGGTGTGGGAGCAGTCGCTGGACGTTTGCAATTTGGAGCTGGGCTGCGGCGCAGGTCCGAGAGCGAGCGAGGCACGAACGTCGGCTCCCTGAGCTGGCTGGCAAGGCCGGAGCCCCAGTGTGTGTGGGGCTGTGGAAGGGCTGCCAGGGCAAGGCGAGGGCCAGCAACACCTGGGAGGCCTGGCACCTTTGGTGTGGGAGCAGTCGCTGGACGTTTGCAATTTGGAGCTGGGCTGCGGCGCAGGTCCCGAGAGCGAGCGAGGCACGAACGTCGGCCCCCTGAGCTGGCTGGCAAGGCCGGAGCCCCAGTGTGTGTGGGGCTGTGGAAGGGCTGCCAGGGCAAGGCGAGGGCCAGCAACACCTGGGAGGCCTGGCACCTTTGGTGTGGGAGCAGTCACTGGACGTTTGCAATTTGGAGCTGGGCTGCGGCGCAGGTCCGAGAGCGAGCGAGGCACGAACGTCGGCCCCCTGAGCTGGCTGGCAAGGCCGGAGCCCCAGTGTGTGTGGGGCTGTGGAAGGGCTGCCAGGGCAAGGCGAGGGCCAGCAACACCTGGGAGGCCTGGCACTTTTCGTGTGGGAGCAGTCGCTGGACGTTTGCAATTTGGAGCTGGGCTGCGGCGCAGGTCCCGAGAGCGAGCAAGGCACGAACGTCGGCTCCCTGAGCTGGCTGGCAAGGCCGGAGCCCCAGTGTGTGTGGGGCTGTGGAAGGGCTGCCAGGGCAAGGCGAGGGCCAGCAACACCTGGGAGGCCTGGCACCTTTGGTGTAGGAGCAGTCGCTGGACGTTTGCAATTTGGAGCTGGGCTGCGGCGTAGGGACCGAGAGCGAGCGAGGCACGAACGTCGGCCCCCTGAGCTGGCTGGCAAGGCCGGAGCCCCAGTGTGTGTGGGGCTGTGGAAGGGCTGCCAGGGCAAGGCGAGGGCCAGCAACACCTGGGAGGCCTGGCACTTTTCGTGTGGGAGCAGTCGCTGGACGTTTGCAATTTGGAGCTGGGCTGCGGCGCAGGTCCCGAGAGCGAGCGAGGCACGAACGTCGGCCCCCTGAGCTGGCTGGCAAGGCCGGAGCCCCAGTGTGTGTGGGGCTGTGGAAGGGCTGCCAGGGCAAGGCGAGGGCCAGCAACACCTGGGAGGCCTGGCACCTTTGGTGTGGGAGCAGTCGCTGGACGTTTGCAATTTGGAGCTGGGCTGCGGCGCAGGTCCCGAGAGCGAGCGAGGCACGAACGTCGGCCCCCTGAGCTGGCTGGCAAGGCCGGAGCCCCAGTGTGTGTGGGGCTGTGGAAGGGCTGCCAGGGCAAGGCGAGGGCCAGCAACACCTGGGAGGCCTGGCACCTTTGGTGTGGGAGCAGTCGCTGGACATTTGCAATTTCGAGGTGGGCTGCGGCGCAGGTCCCGAGAGCGAGCGAGGCACGAACGTCGGCCCCCTGAGCTGGCTGGCAAGGCCGGAGCCCCAGTGTGTGTGGGGCTGTGGAAGGGCTGCCAGGGCAAGGCGAGGGCCAGCAACACCTGGGAGGCCTGGCACCTTTGGTGTGGGAGCAGTCGCTGGACGTTTGCAATTTGGAGCTGGGCTGCGGCGCAGGTCCGAGAGCGAGCGAGGCACGAACGTCGGCTCCCTGAGCTGGCTGGCAAGGCCGGAGCCCCAGTGTGTGTGGGGCTGTGGAAGGGCTGCCAGGGCAAGGCGAGGGCCAGCAACACCTGGGAGGCCTGGCACCTTTGGTGTGGGAGCAGTCGCTGGACGTTTGCAATTTGGAGCTGGGCTGCGGCGCAGGTCCGAGAGCGAGCGAGGCACGAACGTCGGCCCCCTGAGCTGGCTGGCAAGGCCGGAGCCCCAGTGTGTGTGGGGCTGTGGAAGGGCTGCCAGGGCAAGGCGAGGGCCAGCAACACCTGGGAGGCCTGGCACTTTTCGTGTGGGAGCAGTCGCTGGACGTTTGCAATTTGGAGCTGGGCTGCGGCGCAGGTCCCGAGAGCGAGCAAGGCACGAACGTCGGCTCCCTGAGCTGGCTGGCAAGGCCGGAGCCCCAGTGTGTGTGGGGCTGTGGAAGGGCTGCCAGGGCAAGGCGAGGGCCAGCAACACCTGGGAGGCCTGGCACCTTTGGTGTAGGAGCAGTCGCTGGACGTTTGCAATTTGGAGCTGGGCTGCGGCGTAGGGACCGAGAGCGAGCGAGGCACGAACGTCGGCCCCCTGAGCTGGCTGGCAAGGCCGGAGCCCCAGTGTGTGTGGGGCTGTGGAAGGGCTGCCAGGGCAAGGCGAGGGCCAGCAACACCTGGGAGGCCTGGCACTTTTCGTGTGGGAGCAGTCGCTGGACGTTTGCAATTTGGAGCTGGGCTGCGGCGCAGGTCCCGAGAGCGAGCGAGGCACGAACGTCGGCCCCCTGAGCTGGCTGGCAAGGCCGGAGCGCCAGTGTGTGTGGGGCTGTGGAAGGGCTGCCAGGGCAAGGCGAGGGCCAGCAACACCTGGGAGGCCTGGCACCTTTGGTGTGGGAGCAGTCGCTGGACGTTTGCAATTTGGAGCTGGGCTGCGGCGCAGGTCCCGAGAGCGAGCGAGGCACGAACGTCGGCCCCCTGAGCTGGCTGGCAAGGCCGGAGCCCCAGTGTGTGTGGGGCTGTGGAAGGGCTGCCAGGGCAAGGCGAGGGCCAGCAACACCTGGGAGGCCTGGCACTTCTCGTGTGGGAGCAGTCGCTGGACGTTTGCAATTTGGAGCTGGGCTGCGGCGCAGGTCCCGAGAGCGAGCGAGGCACGAACGTCGGCCCCCTGAGCTGGCTGGCAAGGCCGGAGCCCCAGTGTGTGTGGGGCTGTGGAAGGGCTGCCAGGGCAAGGCGAGGGCCAGCAACACCTGGGAGGCCTGGCACCTTTGGTGTGGGAGCAGTCGCTGGACGTTTGCAATTTGGAGCTGGGCTGCGGCGCAGGTCCTGAGAGCGAGCGAGGCACGAACATCGGCCCCCTGAGCTGGCTGGCAAGGCCGGAGCCCCAGTGTGTGTGGGGCTGTGGAAGGGCTGCCAGGGCAAGGCGAGGGCCAGCAACACCTGGGAGGCCTGGCACCTTTGGTGTGGGAGCAGTCGCTGGACGTTTGCAATTTGGAGCTGGGCTGCGGCGCAGGGACCGAGAGCGAGCGAGGCACGAACGTCGGCCCCCTGAGCTGGCTGGCAAGGCCGGAGCCCCAGTGTGTGTGGGGCTGTGGAAGGGCTGCCAGGGCAAGGCGAGGGCCAGCAACACCTGGGAGGCCTGGCACCTTTGGTGTGGGAGCAGTCGCTGGACGTTTGCAATTTGGAGCTGGGCTGCGGCGCAGGTCCCGAGAGCGAGCGAGGCACGAACGTCGGCCCCCTGAGCTGGCTGGCAAGGCCGGAGCCCCAGTGTGTGTGGGGCTGTGGAAGGGCTGCCACGGCAAGGCGAGGGCCAGCAACACCTGGGAGGCCTGGCACCTTTGGTGTGGGAGCAGTCGCTGGACGTTTGCAATTTGGAGCTGGGCTGCGGCGCAGGTCCCGTGAGCGAGCGAGGCACGAACGTCGGCACCCTGAGCTGGCTGGCAAGGCCGGAGCCCCAGTGTGTGTGGGGCTGTGGAAGGGCTGCCAGGGCAAGGCGAGGGCCAGCAACACCTGGGAGGCCTGGCACCTTTGGTGTGGGAGCAGTCGCTGGATGTTTGCAATTTGGAGCTGGGCTGTGGCGCAGGTCCGAGAGCGAGCGAGGCACGAACGTCGGCCCCCTGAGCTGGCTGGCAAGGCCGGAGCCCCAGTGTGTGTGGGGCTGTGGAAGGGCTGCCAGGGGAAGGGGAGGGCCAGCAACACCTGGGAGGCCTGGCACCTTTGGTGTGGGACCAGTCGCTGGACGTTTGCAATTTTGAGCTGGGCTGCCGCGGTGGTCCCGAGAGTGAGCAAGGCACGAACGTCGGCCCCCTGAGTTGGCTGGCAAGGCCGGAGCCCCAGTGTGTGTGGGGCTGTGGAAGGGCTGCCAGGGCAAGGCGAGGGCCAGCAACACCTGGGAGGCCTGGCACCTTTGGTGTGGGAGCAGTCGCTGGACGTTTGCAATTTTGAGCTGGGCTGCGGCGGTGGTCCCGAGAGCGAGCAAGGCACGAACGTCGCCCCCTGAGCTGGCTGGCAAGGCCGGAGCGCCAGTGTGTGTGGGGCTGTGGAAGGGCTGCCAGGGCAAGGCGAGGGCCAGCAACACCTGGGAGGCCGGGCACCTTTGATGTGGGACCAGTCACTGGACGTTTGCAATTTTGAGCTGGGCTGCGGCGCAGGTCCCGAGAGCGAGCAAGGCACGAATATCGGCACCCTGAGCTGGCTGGCAAGGCCGGAGCCCCAGTGTGTGTGGGGCTGTGGAAGGGCTGCCAGGGCAAGGCGAGGGCCAGCAACACCGGGGACGCCTGCCACCTTTCGTGTGGGAAAAGCCGCTAGACGTTTGCAATTTGGAGCTGGGCTCCGGCGCAGGTCCCGAGAGCGAGCGAGGCACGAACGTCGGCCCCCTGAGCTGGCTGGCAATGCCGGAGCCCCAGTGTGTGTGGGGCTGTGGAAGGGCTGCCAGGGCAAGGCGAGGGCCAGCAACACCTGGCAGGCCTGGCACCTTTGGTGTGGGAGCAGTCGCTGGACGTTTGCAATTTGGAGCTGGGCTGCGGCGCAGGTCCCGAGAGCGAGCGAGGCACGAACATCGGCCCCCTGAGCTGGCTGGCAAGGCCGGAGCCCCAGTGTGTGTGGGGCTGTGGAAGGGCTGCCAGGGCAAGGCGAGGGCCAGCAACACCTGGGAGGCCTGGCACCTTTGGTGTGGGAGCAGTCGCTGGACGTTTGCAATTTGGAGCTGGGCTGCGGCGCAGGGACCGAGAGCGAGCGAGGCACGAACGTCGGCCCCCTGAGCTGGCTGGCAAGGCCGGAGCCCCAGTGTGTGTGGGGCTGTGGAAGGGCTGCCAGGGCAAGGCGAGGGCCAGCAACACCTGGGAGGCCTGGCACTTTTCGTGTGGGAGCAGTCGCTGGACGTTTGCAATTTGGAGCTGGGCTGCGGCGCAGGTCCCGAGAGCGAGCAAGGCACGAACGTCGGCTCCCTGAGCTGGCTGGCAAGGCCGGAGCCCCAGTTTGTGTGGGGCTGTGGAAGGGCTGCCAGGGCAAGGCGAGGGCCAGCAACACCTGGGAGGCCTGGCACCTTTGGTGTAGGAGCAGTCGCTGGACGTTTGCAATTTGGAGCTGGGCTGCGGCGTAGGGACCGAGAGCGAGCGAGGCACGAACGTCGGCCCCCTGAGCTGGCTGGCAAGGCCGGAGCCCCAGTGTGTGTGGGGCTGTGGAAGGGCTGCCAGGGCAAGGCGAGGGCCAGCAACACCTGGGAGGCCTGGCACTTTTCGTGTGGGAGCAGTCGCTGGACGTTTGCAATTTGGAGCTGGGCTGCGGCGCAGGTCCCGAGAGCGAGCAAGGCACGAACGTCGGCTCCCTGAGCTGGCTGGCAAGGCCGGAGCCCCAGTGTGTGTGGGGCTGTGGAAGGGCTGCCAGGGCAAGGCGAGGGCCAGCAACACCTGGGAGGCCTGGCACCTTTGGTGTAGGAGCAGTCGCTGGACGTTTGCAATTTGGAGCTGGGCTGCGGCGCAGGTCCCGAGAGCGAGCGAGGCACGAACGTCGGCCCCCTGAGCTGGCTGGCAAGGCCGGAGCCCCAGTGTGTGTGGGGCTGTGGAAGGGCTGCCAGGGCAAGGCGAGGGCCAGCAACACCTGGGAGGCCTGGCACCTTTGGTGTGGGAGCAGTCGCTGGACGTTTGCAATTTGGAGCTGGGCTGCGGCGCAGGGACCGAGAGCGAGCGAGGCACGAACGTCGGCACCCTGAGTTGGCTGGCAAGGCCGGAGCCCCAGTGTGTGTGGGGCTGTGGAAGGGCTGCCAGGGCAAGGCGAGGGCCAGCAACACCTGGGAGGCCTGGCACTTTTCGTGTGGGAGCAGTCGCTGGACGTTTGCAATTTGGAGCTGGGCTGCGGCGCAGGTCCCGAGAGCGAGCAAGGCACGAACGTCGGCTCCCTGAGCTGGCTGGCAAGGCCGGAGCCCCAGTGTGTGTGGGGCTGTGGAAGGGCTGCCAGGGCAAGGCGAGGGCCAGCAACACCTGGGAGGCCTGGCACCTTTGGTGTAGGAGCAGTCGCTGGACGTTTGCAATTTGGAGCTGGGCTGCGGCGTAGGGACCGAGAGCGAGCGAGGCACGAACGTCGGCCCCCTGAGCTGGCTGGCAAGGCCGGAGCCCCAGTGTGTGTGGGGCTGTGGAAGGGCTGCCAGGGCAAGGCGAGGGCCAGCAACACCTGGGAGGCCTGGCACTTTTCGTGTGGGAGCAGTCGCTGGACGTTTGCAATTTGGAGCTGGGCTGCGGCGCAGGTCCCGAGAGCGAGCAAGGCACGAACGTCGGCTCCCTGAGCTGGCTGGCAAGGCCGGAGCCCCAGTGTGTGTGGGGCTGTGGAAGGGCTGCCAGGGCAAGGCGAGGGCCAGCAACACCTGGGAGGCCTGGCACCTTTGGTGTAGGAGCAGTCGCTGGACGTTTGCAATTTGGAGCTGGGCTGCGGCGCAGGTCCCGAGAGCGAGCGAGGCACGAACGTCGGCCCCCTGAGCTGGCTGGCAAGGCCGGAGCCCCAGTGTGTGTGGGGCTGTGGAAGGGCTGCCAGGGCAAGGCGAGGGCCAGCAACACCTGGGAGGCCTGGCACCTTTGGTGTGGGAGCAGTCGCTGGACGTTTGCAATTTGGAGCTGGGCTGCGGCGCAGGTCCCGAGAGCGAGCGAGGCACGAACGTCGGCCCCCTGAGCTGGCTGGCAAGGCCGGAGCCCCAGTGTGTGTGGGGCTGTGGAAGGGCTGCCAGGGCAAGGCGAGGGCCAGCAACACCTGGGAGGCCTGGCACCTTTGGTGTGGGAGCAGTCGCTGGACATTTGCAATTTCGAGGTGGGCTGCGGCGCAGGTCCCGAGAGCGAGCGAGGCACGAACGTCGGCCCCCTGAGCTGGCTGGCAAGGCCGGAGCCCCAGTGTGTGTGGGGCTGTGGAAGGGCTGCCAGGGCAAGGCGAGGGCCAGCAACACCTGGGAGGCCTGGCACCTTTGGTGTGGGAGCAGTCGCTGGACGTTTGCAATTTGGAGCTGGGCTGCGGCGCAGGTCCGAGAGCGAGCGAGGCACGAACGTCGGCTCCCTGAGCTGGCTGGCAAGGCCGGAGCCCCAGTGTGTGTGGGGCTGTGGAAGGGCTGCCAGGGCAAGGCGAGGGCCAGCAACACCTGGGAGGCCTGGCACCTTTGGTGTGGGAGCAGTCGCTGGACGTTTGCAATTTGGAGCTGGGCTGCGGCGCAGGTCCGAGAGCGAGCGAGGCACGAACGTCGGCCCCCTGAGCTGGCTGGCAAGGCCGGAGCCCCAGTGTGTGTGGGGCTGTGGAAGGGCTGCCAGGGCAAGGCGAGGGCCAGCAACACCTGGGAGGCCTGGCACTTTTCGTGTGGGAGCAGTCGCTGGACGTTTGCAATTTGGAGCTGGGCTGCGGCGCAGGTCCCGAGAGCGAGCAAGGCACGAACGTCGGCTCCCTGAGCTGGCTGGCAAGGCCGGAGCCCCAGTGTGTGTGGGGCTGTGGAAGGGCTGCCAGGGCAAGGCGAGGGCCAGCAACACCTGGGAGGCCTGGCACCTTTGGTGTAGGAGCAGTCGCTGGACGTTTGCAATTTGGAGCTGGGCTGCGGCGTAGGGACCGAGAGCGAGCGAGGCACGAACGTCGGCCCCCTGAGCTGGCTGGCAAGGCCGGAGCCCCAGTGTGTGTGGGGCTGTGGAAGGGCTGCCAGGGCAAGGCGAGGGCCAGCAACACCTGGGAGGCCTGGCACTTTTCGTGTGGGAGCAGTCGCTGGACGTTTGCAATTTGGAGCTGGGCTGCGGCGCAGGTCCCGAGAGCGAGCGAGGCACGAACGTCGGCCCCCTGAGCTGGCTGGCAAGGCCGGAGCGCCAGTGTGTGTGGGGCTGTGGAAGGGCTGCCAGGGCAAGGCGAGGGCCAGCAACACCTGGGAGGCCTGGCACCTTTGGTGTGGGAGCAGTCGCTGGACGTTTGCAATTTGGAGCTGGGCTGCGGCGCAGGTCCCGAGAGCGAGCGAGGCACGAACGTCGGCCCCCTGAGCTGGCTGGCAAGGCCGGAGCCCCAGTGTGTGTGGGGCTGTGGAAGGGCTGCCAGGGCAAGGCGAGGGCCAGCAACACCTGGGAGGCCTGGCACTTCTCGTGTGGGAGCAGTCGCTGGACGTTTGCAATTTGGAGCTGGGCTGCGGCGCAGGTCCCGAGAGCGAGCGAGGCACGAACGTCGGCCCCCTGAGCTGGCTGGCAAGGCCGGAGCCCCAGTGTGTGTGGGGCTGTGGAAGGGCTGCCAGGGCAAGGCGAGGGCCAGCAACACCTGGGAGGCCTGGCACCTTTGGTGTGGGAGCAGTCGCTGGACGTTTGCAATTTGGAGCTGGGCTGCGGCGCAGGTCCTGAGAGCGAGCGAGGCACGAACGTCGGCCCCCTGAGCTGGCTGGCAAGGCCGGAGCCCCAGTGTGTGTGGGGCTGTGGAAGGGCTGCCAGGGGAAGGCGAGGGCCAGCAACACCTGGGAGGCCTGGCACTTTTCGTGTGGGAGCAGTCGCTGGACGTTTGCAATTTGGAGCTGGGCTGCGGCGCAGGTCCCGAGAGCGAGCGAGGCACGAACGTCGGCCCCCTGAGCTGGCTGGCAAGGCCGGAGCCCCAGTGTGTGTGGGGCTGTGGAAGGGCTGCCAGGGCAAGGCGAGGGCCAGCAACACCTGGGAGGCCTGGCACCTTTGGTGTGGGAGCAGTCGCTGGACGTTTGCAATTTGGAGCTGGGCTGCGTCGCAGGTCCGAGAGCGAGCGAGGCACGAACGTCGGCTCCCTGAGCTGGCTGGCAAGGCCGGAGCCCCAGTGTGTGTGGGGCTGTGGAAGGGCTGCCAGGGCAAGGCGAGGGCCAGCAACACCTGGGAGGCCTGGCACCTTTGGTGTGGGAGCAGTCGCTGGACGTTTGCAATTTGGAGCTGGGCTGCGGCGCAGGTCCCGAGAGCGAGCGAGGCACGAACGTCGGCCCCCTGAGCTGGCTGGCAAGGCCGGAGCCCCAGTGTGTGTGGGGCTGTGGAAGGGCTGCCACGGCAAGGCGAGGGCCAGCAACACCTGGGAGGCCTGGCACCTTTGGTGTGGGAGCAGTCGCTGGACGTTTGCAATTTGGAGCTGGGCTGCGGCGCAGGTCCCGTGAGCGAGCGAGGCACGAACGTCGGCACCCTGAGCTGGCTGGCAAGGCCGGAGCCCCAGTGTGTGTGGGGCTGTGGAAGGGCTGCCAGGGCAAGGCGAGGGCCAGCAACACCTGGGAGGCCTGGCACCTTTGGTGTGGGAGCAGTCGCTGGATGTTTGCAATTTGGAGCTGGGCTGTGGCGCAGGTCCGAGAGCGAGCGAGGCACGAACGTCGGCCCCCTGAGCTGGCTGGCAAGGCCGGAGCCCCAGTGTGTGTGGGGCTGTGGAAGGGCTGCCAGGGGAAGGGGAGGGCCAGCAACACCTGGGAGGCCTGGCACCTTTGGTGTGGGACCAGTCGCTGGACGTTTGCAATTTTGAGCTGGGCTGCCGCGGTGGTCCCGAGAGTGAGCAAGGCACGAACGTCGGCCCCCTGAGTTGGCTGGCAAGGCCGGAGCCCCAGTGTGTGTGGGGCTGTGGAAGGGCTGCCAGGGCAAGGCGAGGGCCAGCAACACCTGGGAGGCCTGGCACCTTTGGTGTGGGAGCAGTCGCTGGACGTTTGCAATTTTGAGCTGGGCTGCGGCGGTGGTCCCGAGAGCGAGCAAGGCACGAACGTCGCCCCCTGAGCTGGCTGGCAAGGCCGGAGCGCCAGTGTGTGTGGGGCTGTGGAAGGGCTGCCAGGGCAAGGCGAGGGCCAGCAACACCTGGGAGGCCGGGCACCTTTGATGTGGGACCAGTCACTGGACGTTTGCAATTTTGAGCTGGGCTGCGGCGCAGGTCCCGAGAGCGAGCAAGGCACGAATATCGGCACCCTGAGCTGGGTGGCAAGGCCGGAGCCCCAGTGTGTGTGGGGCTGTGGAAGGGCTGCCAGGGCAAGGCGAGGGCCAGCAACACCGGGGACGCCTGCCACCTTTCGTGTGGGAAAAGCCGCTAGACGTTTGCAATTTGGAGCTGGGCTCCGGCGCAGGGACCGAGAGCGAGAAAGGCACGAACGTCGGCCCCCTGAGCTGGCTGGCAAGGCCGGAGCCCCAGTGTGTGTGGGGCTGTGGAAGGGCTGCCAGGGCAAGGCGAGGGCCAGCAACACCTGGGAGGCCTGGCACTTTTCGAGTGGGAGCAGTCGCTTAACGCTTGCAATTATGAGATGGTGTCTGGCACAGGTACCGAGAGCGAGCAAGGCACGAACGTCGGCCCCCTGAGCTGGCTGGCAAGGCCGGAGCCCCAGTGTGTGTGGGGCTGTGGAAGGGCTGCCAGGGCAAGGCGAGGGCCAGCAACACCTGGGAGGCCTGGCACCTTTGGTGTGGGAGCAGTCGCTGGACGTTTGCAATTTGGAGCTGGGCTGCGGCGCAGGTCCCGAGAGCGAGCAAGGCACGAACGTCGGCCCCCTGAGCTGGCTGGCAAGGCCGGAGCTCCAGTGTGTGTGGGGCTGTGGAAGGGCTGCCAGGGCAAGGCGAGGGCCAGCAACACCTGGGAGGCCTGGCACCTTTGGTGTGGGAGCAGTCGCTGGACGTTTGCAATTTGGAGCTGGGCTCTGGCGCAGGTACCGAGAGCGAGCAAGGCACGAACGTCGGCCCCCTGAGCTGGCTGGCAAGGCCGGAGCCCCAGTGTGTGTGGGGCTGTGGAAGGGCTGCCAGGGGAAGGCGAGGGCCAGCAACACCTGGGAGGCCTGGCACCTTTGGTGTGGGAGCAGGTGCTAGACGTTTGCAATTTCGAGCTGGGCTGCGGCGCAGGTGCCGAGAGCGAGCGAGGCACGAACGTCGGCCCCCTGAGCTGGCTGACAAGGCCGGAGCCCCAGTGTGTGTGGGGCTGTGGAAGGGCTGCCAGGGGAAGGCGAGGGCCAGGAACACCTGGGAGGCCTGGCACCTTTGGTGTGGGACCAGTCGCTGGACGTTTGCAATTTTGAGCTGGGCTGCCGCGGTGGTCCCGAGAGTGAGCAAGGCACGAACGTCGGCACCCTGAGTTGGCTGGCAAGGCCGGAGCCCCAGTGTGTGTGGGGCTGTGGAAGGGCTGCCAGGGCAAGGCGAGGGCCAGCAACACCTGGGAGGCCTGGCACCTTTGGTGTGGGAGCAGTCGCTGGACGTTTGCAATTTGGAGCTGGGCTGCGGCGGTGGTCCCGAGAGCGAGCAAGGCACGAACGTCGGCCCCCTGAGTTGGCTGGCAAGGCTGGAGCCCCAGTGTGTGTGGGGCTGTGGAAGGGCTGCCAGGGGAAGGCGAGGGCCAGCAACACCTGGGAGGCCTGGCACCTTTGGTGTGGGAGCAGGTGCTAGACGTTTGCAATTTGGAGCTGGGCTCTGGCGCAGGTCCCGAGAGCGAGCAAGGCACGAACGTCGGCCCCCTGAGCTGGCTGGCAAGGCCGGAGCGCCAGTGTGTGTGGGGCTGTGGAAGGGCTGCCAGGGGAAGGCGAGGGCCAGCAACACCTGGGAGGCCTGGCAGCTTTGGTGTGGGACCAGTCGCTGGACGTTTGCAATTTTGAGCTGGGCTGCGGCGGTGGTCCCGAGAGCGAGCAAGGCACGAACGTCGGCCCCCTGAGTTGGCTGGCAAGGCCGGAGCCCCAGTGTGTGTGGGGCTGTGGAAGGGCTGCCAGGGCAAGGCGAGGGCCAGCAACACCTGGGAGGCCTACCAGCTTTCGTGTGGGAGGAGTCGCTCAACGTTTGCAATTTTGAGATGGTGTCTGGCACAGGTACCGAGAGTGAGCAAGGCACGAACGTCGGCCCCCTGAGCTGGCTGGCAAGGCCGGAGCCCCAGTGTGTGTGGGGCTGTGGAAGGGCTGCCAGGGCAAGGCGAGGGCCAGCAACACCTGGGAGGCCTGGCACTTTTCGTGTGGGAGCAGTCACTGGACGTTTGCAATTTGGAGCTGGGCTGCGGCGCAGGTCCCGAGAGCGAGCGAGGCACGAACGTCGGCCCCCTGAGCTGGCTGGCAAGGCCGGAGCCCCAGTGTGTGTGGGGCTGTGGAAGGGCTGCCAGGGCAAGGCGAGGGCCAGCAACACCTGGGAGGCCTGGCACCTTTGGTGTGGGAGCAGTCGCTGGACGTTTGCAATTTGGAGCTGGGCTGCGGCGCAGGTCCGAGAGCGAGCGAGGCACGAACGTCGGCTCCCTGAGCTGGCTGGCAAGGCCGGAGCCCCAGTGTGTGTGGGGCTGTGGAAGGGCTGCCAGGGGAAGGGGAGGGCCAGCAACACCTGGGAGGCCTGGCACCTTTGGTGTGGGAGCAGTCGCTGGACATTTGCAATTTGGAGCTGGGCTGCGGCGCAGGTCCCGAGAGCGAGCGAGGCACGAACGTCGGCCCCCTGAGCTGGCTGGCAAGGCCGGAGCCCCAGTGTGTGTGGGGCTGTGGAAGGGCTGCCACGGCAAGGCGAGGGCCAGCAACACCTGGGAGGCCTGGCACCTTTGGTGTGGGAGCAGTCGCTGGACGTTTGCAATTTGGAGCTGGGCTGCGGCGCAGGTGCCGAGAGCGAGCGAGGCACGAACGTCGGCCCCCTGAGCTGGCTGGCAAGGCCGGAGCCCCAGTGTGTGTGGGGCTGTGGAAGGGCTGCCAGGGCAAGGCGAGGGCCAGCAACACCTGGGAGGCCTGGCACCTTTGGTGTGGGAGCAGTCGCTGGATGTTTGCAATTTGGAGCTGGGCTGTGGCGCAGGTCCGAGAGCGAGCGAGGCACGAACGTCGGCCCCCTGAGCTGGCTGGCAAGGCCGGAGCCCCAGTGTGTGTGGGGCTGTGGAAGGGCTGCCAGGGGAAGGCGAGGGCCAGCAACACCTGGGAGGCCTGGCACCTTTGGTGTGGGAGCAGTCGCTGGACGTTTGCAATTTTGAGCTGGGCTGCGGCGGTGGTCCCGAGAGCGAGCGAGGCACGAACGTCGCCCCCTGAGCTGGCTGGCAAGGCCGGAGCGCCAGTGTGTGTGGGGCTGTGGAAGGGCTGCCAGGGCAAGGCGAGGGCCAGCAACACCTGGGAGGCCGGGCACCTTTGATGTGGGACAAGTCACTGGACGTTTGCAATTTTGAGCTGGGCTGCGGCGCAGGTCCCGAGAGCGAGCAAGGCACGAATATCGGCCCCCTGAGTTGGCTGGCAAGGCCGGAGCCCCAGTGTGTGTGGGGCTGTGGAAGGGCTGCCAGGGCAAGGCGAGGGCCAGCAACACCGGGGACGCCTGCCACCTTTCGTGTGGGAAAAGCCGCTAGACGTTTGCAATTTCGAGCTGGGCTCCGGCGCAGGGACCGAGAGCGAGAAAGGCACGAACGTCGGCCCCCTGAGCTGGCTGGCAAGGCCGGAGCCCCAGTGTGTGTGGGGCTGTGGAAGGGCTGCCAGGGCAAGGCGAGGGCCAGCAACACCTGGGAGGCCTGGCACTTTTCGAGTGGGAGCAGTCGCTCAACGCTTGCAATTATGAGATGGTGTCTGGCACAGGTACCGAGAGCGAGCAAGGCACGAACGTCGGCCCCCTGAGCTGGCTGGCAAGGCCGGAGCCCCAGTGTGTGTGGGGCTGTGGAAGGGCTGCCAGGGGAAGGCGAGGGCCAGCAACACCTGGGAGGCCTGGCACCTTTGGTGTGGGAGCAGTCGCTGGACGTTTGCAATTTGGAGCTGGGCTGCGGCGCAGGTCCCGAGAGCGAGCAAGGCACGAACGTCGGCCCCCTGAGCTGGCTGGCAAGGCCGGAGCCCCAGTGTGTGTGGGGCTGTGGAAGGGCTGCCAGGGCAAGGCGAGGGCCAGCAACACCTGGGAGGCCTGGCACCTTTGGTGTGGGAGCAGTCGCTGGACGTTTGCAATTTGGAGCTGGGCTCTGGCGCAGGTACCGAGAGCGAGCAAGGCACGAACGTCGGCCCCCTGAGCTGGCTGGCAAGGCCGGAGCCCCAGTGTGTGTGGGGCTGTGGAAGGGCTGCCAGGGGAAGGCGAGGGCCAGCAACACCTGGGAGGCCTGGCACCTTTGGTGTGGGAGCAGGTGCTAGACGTTTGCAATTTCGAGCTGGGCTGCGGCGCAGGTCCCGAGAGCGAGCAAGGCACGAACGTCGGCCCCCTGAGCTGGCTGGCAAGGCCGGAGCCCCAGTGTGTGTGGGGCTGTGGAAGGGCTGCCAGGGGAAGGCGAGGGCCAGGAACACCTGGGAGGCCTGGCACCTTTGGTGTGGGACCAGTCGCTGGACGTTTGCAATTTTGAGCTGGGCTGCCGCGGTGGTCCCGAGAGTGAGCAAGGCACGAACGTCGGCACCCTGAGTTGGCTGGCAAGGCCGGAGCCCCAGTGTGTGTGGGGCTGTGGAAGGGCTGCCAGGGCAAGGCGAGGGCCAGCAACACCTGGGAGGCCTGGCACCTTTGGTGTGGGAGCAGTCGCTGGACGTTTGCAATTTGGAGCTGGGCTGCGGCGGTGGTCCCGAGAGCGAGCAAGGCACGAACGTCGCCCCCTGAGCTGGCTGGCAAGGCTGGAGCCCCAGTGTGTGTGGGGCTGTGGAAGGGCTGCCAGGGGAAGGCGAGGGCCAGCAACACCTGGGAGGCCTGGCACCTTTGGTGTGGGAGCAGGTGCTAGACGTTTGCAATTTGGAGCTGGGCTGCGGCGCAGGGACCGAGAGCGAGCGAGGCACGAACGTCGGCCCCCTGAGCTGGCTGGCAAGGCCGGAGCCCCAGTGTGTGTGGGGCTGTGGAAGGGCTGCCAGGGCAAGGCGAGGGCCAGCAACACCTGGGAGGCCTGGCACCTTTGGTGTGGGAGCAGTCGCTGGACGTTTGCAATTTGGAGCTGGGCTGCGGCGCAGGTCCCGAGAGCGAGCGAGGCACGAACGTCGGCCCCCTGAGCTGGCTGGCAATGCCGGAGCCCCAGTGTGTGTGGGGCTGTGGAAGGGCTGCCAGGGCAAGGCGAGGGCCAGCAACACCTGGGAGGCCTGGCACTTTTCGTGTGGGAGCAGTCGCTGGACGTTTGCAATTTGGACCTGGGCTGCGGCGCAGGTCCCGAGAGCGAGCGAGGCACGAACGTCGGCCCCCTGAGCTGGCTGACAAGGCCGGAGCCCCAGTGTGTGTGGGGCTGTGGAAGGGCTGCCAGGGGAAGGGGAGGGCCAGCAACACCTGGGAGGCCTGGCACCTTTGGTGTGGGACCAGTCGCTGGACGTTTGCAATTTTGAGCTGGGCTGCCGCGGTGGTCCCGAGAGTGAGCAAGGCACGAACGTCGCCCCCTGAGCTGGCTGGCAAGGCCGGAGCGCCAGTGTGTGTGGGGCTGTGGAAGGGCTGCCAGGGCAAGGCGAGGGCCAGCAACACCTGGGAGGCCGGGCACCTTTGATGTGGGACCAGTCACTGGACGTTTGCAATTTTGAGCTGGGCTGCGGCGCAGGTCCCGAGAGCGAGCAAGGCACGAATATCGGCACCCTGAGCTGGCTGGCAAGGCCGGAGCCCCAGTGTGTGTGGGGCTGTGGAAGGGCTGCCAGGGCAAGGCGAGGGCCAGCAACACCTGGGAGGCCTGGCACCTTTGGTGTGGGAGCAGTCGCTGGACGTTTGCAATTTCGAGCTGGGCTCCGGCGCAGGGACCGAGAGCGAGCAAGGCACGAACGTCGGCCCCCTGAGCTGGCTGGCAAGGCCGGAGCCCCAGTGTGTGTGGGGCTGTGGAAGGGCTGCCAGGGCAAGGCGAGGGCCAGCAACACCTGGGAGGCCTGGCACTTTTCGAGTGGGAGCAGTCGCTTAACGCTTGCAATTATGAGATGGTGTCTGGCACAGGTACCGAGAGCGAGCAAGGCACGAACGTCGGCCCCCTGAGCTGGCTGGCAAGGCCGGAGCCCCAGTGTGTGTGGGGCTGTGGAAGGGCTGCCAGGGGAAGGCGAGGGCCAGCAACACCTGGGAGGCCTGGCACCTTTGGTGTGGGAGCAGTCGCTGGACGTTTGCAATTTGGAGCTGGGCTGCGGCGCAGGTCCCGAGAGCGAGCAAGGCACGAACGTCGGCCCCCTGAGCTGGCTGGCAAGGCCGGAGCTCCAGTGTGTGTGGGGCTGTGGAAGGGCTGCCAGGGCAAGGCGAGGGCCAGCAACACCTGGGAGGCCTGGCAGCTTTGGTGTGGGAGCAGTCGCTGGACGTTTGCAATTTGGAGCTGGGCTCTGGCGCAGGTACCGAGAGCGAGCAAGGCACGAACGTCGGCCCCCTGAGCTGGCTGGCAAGGCCGGAGCCCCAGTGTGTGTGGGGCTGTGGAAGGGCTGCCAGGGGAAGGCGAGGGCCAGCAACACCTGGGAGGCCTGGCACCTTTGGTGTGGGAGCAGGTGCTAGACGTTTGCAATTTCGAGCTGGGCTGCGGCGCAGGGGCCGAGAGCGAGCGAGGCACGAACGTCGGCCCCCTGAGCTGGCTGGCAAGGCCGGAGCCCCAGTGTGTGTGGGGCTGTGGAAGGGCTGCCAGGGGAAGGCGAGGGCCAGGAACACCTGGGAGGCCTGGCACCTTTGGTGTGGGACCAGTCGCTGGACGTTTGCAATTTTGAGCTGGGCTGCCGCGGTGGTCCCGAGAGTGAGCAAGGCACGAACGTCGGCACCCTGAGTTGGCTGGCAAGGCCGGAGCCCCAGTGTGTGTGGGGCTGTGGAAGGGCTGCCAGGGCAAGGCGAGGGCCAGCAACACCTGGGAGGCCTGGCACCTTTGGTGTGGGAGCAGTCGCTGGACGTTTGCAATTTTGAGCTGGGCTGCGGCGGTGGTCCCGAGAGCGAGCAAGGCACGAACGTCGCCCCCTGAGCTGGCTGGCAAGGCTGGAGCCCCAGTGTGTGTGGGGCTGTGGAAGGGCTGCCAGGGGAAGGCGAGGGCCAGCAACACCTGGGAGGCCTGGCACCTTTGGTGTGGGAGCAGGTGCTAGACGTTTGCAATTTGGAGCTGGGCTCTGGCGCAGGTCCCGAGAGCGAGCAAGGCACGAACGTCGGCCCCCTGAGCTGGCTGGCAAGGCCGGAGCGCCAGTGTGTGTGGGGCTGTGGAAGGGCTGCCAGGGGAAGGCGAGGGCCAGCAACACCTGGGAGGCCTGGCAGCTTTGGTGTGGGACCAGTCGCTGGACGTTTGCAATTTTGAGCTGGGCTGCGGCGGTGGTCCCGAGAGCGAGCAAGGCACGAACGTCGGCCCCCTGAGTTGGCTGGCAAGGCCGGAGCCCCAGTGTGTGTGGGGCTGTGGAAGGGCTGCCAGGGCAAGGCGAGGGCCAGCAACACCTGGGAGGCCTACCAGCTTTCGTGTGGGAGGAGTCGCTCAACGTTTGCAATTTTGAGATGGTGTCTGGCACAGGTACCGAGAGTGAGCAAGGCACGAACGTCGGCCCCCTGAGCTGGCTGGCAAGGCCGGAGCTCCAGTGTGTGTGGGGCTGTGGAAGGGCTGCCAGGGCAAGGCGAGGGCCAGCAACACCTGGGAGGCCTGGCACTTTTCGTGTGGGAGCAGTCACTGGACGTTTGCAATTTGGAGCTGGGCTGCGGCGCAGGTCCCGAGAGCGAGCGAGGCACGAACGTCGGCCCCCTGAGCTGGCTGGCAAGGCCGGAGCCCCAGTGTGTGTGGGGCTGTGGAAGGGCTGCCAGGGCAAGGCGAGGGCCAGCAACACCTGGGAGGCCTGGCACCTTTGGTGTGGGAGCAGTCGCTGGACGTTTGCAATTTGGAGCTGGGCTGCGGCGCAGGTCCGAGAGCGAGCGAGGCACGAACGTCGGCTCCCTGAGCTGGCTGGCAAGGCCGGAGCCCCAGTGTGTGTGGGGCTGTGGAAGGGCTGCCAGGGCAAGGCGAGGGCCAGCAACACCTGGGAGGCCTGGCACCTTTGGTGTGGGAGCAGTCGCTGGATGTTTGCAATTTGGAGCTGGGCTGTGGCGCAGGTCCGAGAGCGAGCGAGGCACGAACGTCGGCCCCCTGAGCTGGCTGGCAAGGCCGGAGCGCCAGTGTGTGTGGGGCTGTGGAAGGGCTGCCAGGGGAAGGCGAGGGCCAGCAACACCTGGGAGGCCTGGCACCTTTGGTGTGGGACCAGTCGCTGGACGTTTGCAATTTTGAGCTGGGCTGCGGCGGTGGTCCCGAGAGCGAGCAAGGCACGAACGTCGCCCCCTGAGCTGGCTGGCAAGGCCGGAGCCCCAGTGTGTGTGGGGCTGTGGAAGGGCTGCCAGGGCAAGGCGAGGGCCAGCAACACCTGGGAGGCCTGGCACCTTTGGTGTGGGAGCAGTCGCTGGACGTTTGCAATTTGGAGCTGGGCTGCGGCGGTGGTCCCGAGAGCGAGCAAGGCACGAACGTCGCCCCCTGAGCTGGCTGGCAAGGCTGGAGCCCCAGTGTGTGTGGGGCTGTGGAAGGGCTGCCAGGGGAAGGCGAGGGCCAGCAACACCTGGGAGGCCTGGCACCTTTGGTGTGGGAGCAGGTGCTAGACGTTTGCAATTTGGAGCTGGGCTCTGGCGCAGGTCCCGAGAGCGAGCAAGGCACGAACGTCGGCCCCCTGAGCTGGCTGGCAAGGCCGGAGCGCCAGTGTGTGTGGGGCTGTGGAAGGGCTGCCAGGGGAAGGCGAGGGCCAGCAACACCTGGGAGGCCTGGCAGCTTTGGTGTGGGACCAGTCGCTGGACGTTTGCAATTTTGAGCTGGGCTGCGGCGGTGGTCCCGAGAGCGAGCAAGGCACGAACGTCGGCCCCCTGAGTTGGCTGGCAAGGCCGGAGCCCCAGTGTGTGTGGGGCTGTGGAAGGGCTGCCAGGGCAAGGCGAGGGCCAGCAACACCTGGGAGGCCTACCAGCTTTCGTGTGGGAGGAGTCGCTCAACGTTTGCAATTTTGAGATGGTGTCTGGCACAGGTACCGAGAGTGAGCAAGGCACGAACGTCGGCCCCCTGAGCTGGCTGGCAAGGCCGGAGCTTCAGTGTGTGTGGGGCTGTGGAAGGGCTGCCAGGGGAAGGCGAGGGCCAGCAACACCTGGGAGGCCTGGCAGCTTTGGTGTGGGACCAGTCGCTGGACGTTTGCAATTTTGAGCTGGGCTGCGGCGGTGGTCCCGAGAGCGAGCAAGGCACGAACGTCGGCCCCCTGAGTTGGCTGGCAAGGCCGGAGCCCCAGTGTGTGTGGGGCTGTGGAAGGGCTGCCAGGGCAAGGCGAGGGCCAGCAACACCTGGGAGGCCTGGCACCTTTGGTGTGGGAGCAGTCGCTGGACGTTTGCAATTTTGAGCTGGGCTGCCGCGGTGGTCCCGAGAGTGAGCAAGGCACGAACGTCGGCCCCCTGAGTTGGCTGGCAAGGCCGGAGCCCCACTGTGTGTGGGGCTGTGGAAGGGCTGCCAGGGCAAGGCGAGGGCCAGCAACACCTGGGAGGCCTGGCACCTTTGGTGTGGGAGCAGTCGCTGGACGTTTGCAATTTTGAGCTGGGCTGCGGCGGTGGTCCCGAGAGCGAGCAAGGCACGAACGTCGCCCCCTGAGCTGGCTGGCAAGGCCGGAGCGCCAGTGTGTGTGGGGCTGTGGAAGGGCTGCCAGGGCAAGGCGAGGGCCAGCAACACCTGGGAGGCCGGGCACCTTTGATGTGGGACCAGTCACTGGACGTTTGCAATTTTGAGCTGGGCTGCGGCGCAGGTCCCGAGAGCGAGCAAGGCACGAATATCGGCACCCTGAGCTGGCTGGCAAGGCCGGAGCCCCAGTGTGTGTGGGGCTGTGGAAGGGCTGCCAGGGCAAGGCGAGGGCCAGCAACACCGGGGACGCCTGCCACCTTTCGTGTGGGAAAAGCCGCTAGACGTTTGCAATTTCGAGCTGGGCTCCGGCGCAGGGACCGAGAGCGAGAAAGGCACGAACGTCGGCCCCCTGAGCTGGCTGGCAAGGCCGGAGCCCCAGTGTGTGTGGGGCTGTGGAAGGGCTGCCAGGGCAAGGCGAGGGCCAGCAACACCTGGGAGGCCTGGCACTTTTCGAGTGGGAGCAGTCGCTCAACGCTTGCAATTATGAGATGGTGTCTGGCACAGGTCCCGAGAGCGAGCGAGGCACGAACGTCGGCCCCCTGAGCTGGCTGGCAAGGCCGGAGCCCCAGTGTGTGTGGGGCTGTGGAAGGGCTGCCAGGGCAAGGCGAGGGCCAGCAACACCTGGGAGGCCTGGCACCTTTGGTGTGGGAGCAGTCGCTGGACGTTTGCAATTTGGAGCTGGGCTCTGGCGCAGGTACCGAGAGCGAGCAAGGCACGAACGTCGGCCCCCTGAGCTGGCTGGCAAGGCCGGAGCCCCAGTGTGTGTGGGGCTGTGGAAGGGCTGCCAGGGGAAGGCGAGGGCCAGCAACACCTGGGAGGCCTGGCACCTTTGGTGTGGGAGCAGGTGCTAGACGTTTGCAATTTCGAGCTGGGCTGCGGCGCAGGTGCCGAGAGCGAGCAAGGCACGAACGTCGGCCCCCTGAGCTGGCTGGCAAGGCCGGAGCCCCAGTGTGTGTGGGGCTGTGGAAGGGCTGCCAGGGGAAGGCGAGGGCCAGGAACACCTGGGAGGCCTGGCACCTTTGGTGTGGGACCAGTCGCTGGACGTTTGCAATTTTGAGCTGGGCTGCCGCGGTGGTCCCGAGAGTGAGCAAGGCACGAACGTCGGCACCCTGAGTTGGCTGGCAAGGCCGGAGCCCCAGTGTGTGTGGGGCTGTGGAAGGGCTGCCAGGGCAAGGCGAGGGCCAGCAACACCTGGGAGGCCTGGCACCTTTGGTGTGGGAGCAGTCGCTGGACGTTTGCAATTTTGAGCTGGGCTGCGGCGGTGGTCCCGAGAGCGAGCAAGGCACGAACGTCGCCCCCTAAGCTGGCTGGCAAGGCCGGAGCCCCAGTGTGTGTGGGGCTGTGGAAGGGCTGCCAGGGGAAGGCGAGGGCCAGCAACACCTGGGAGGCCTGGCACCTTTGGTGTGGGAGCAGGTGCTAGACGTTTGCAATTTGGAGCTGGGCTCTGGCGCAGGTCCCGAGAGCGAGCAAGGCACGAACGTCGGCCCCCTGAGCTGGCTGGCAAGGCCGGAGCGCCAGTGTGTGTGGGGCTGTGGAAGGGCTGCCAGGGGAAGGCGAGGGCCAGCAACACCTGGGAGGCCTGGCAGCTTTGGTGTGGGACCAGTCGCTGGACGTTTGCAATTTTGAGCTGGGCTGCGGCGGTGGTCCCGAGAGCGAGCAAGGCACGAACGTCGGCCCCCTGAGTTGGCTGGCAAGGCCGGAGCCACAGTGTGTGTGGGGCTGTGGAAGGGCTGCCAGGGCAAGGCGAGGGCCAGCAACACCTGGGAGGCCTGGCACCTTTGGTGTGGGAGCAGTCGCTGGACGTTTGCAATTTTGAGCTGGGCTGCCGCGGTGGTCCCGAGAGTGAGCAAGGCACGAACGTCGGCCCCCTGAGTTGGCTGGCAAGGCCGGAGCCCCAGTGTGTGTGGGGCTGTGGAAGGGCTGCCAGGGCAAGGCGAGGGCCAGCAACACCTGGGAGGCCTGGCACCTTTGGTGTGGGAGCAGTCGCTGGACGTTTGCAATTTGGAGCTGGGCTGCGGCGGTGGTCCTGAGAGCGAGCAAGGCACGAACGTCGCCCCCTGAGCTGGCTGGCAAGGCCGGAGCGCCAGTGTGTGTGGGGCTGTGGAAGGGCTGCCAGGGCAAGGCGAGGGCCAGCAACACCTGGGAGGCCGGGCACCTTTGATGTGGGACCAGTCACTGGACGTTTGCAATTTTGAGCTGGGCTGCGGCGCAGGTCCCGAGAGCGAGCAAGGCACGAATATCGGCACCCTGAGCTGGCTGGCAAGGCCGGAGCCCCAGTGTGTGTGGGGCTGTGGAAGGGCTGCCAGGGGAAGGCGAGGGCCAGCAACACCGGGGACGCCTGCCACCTTTCGTGTGGGAAAAGCCGCTAGACGTTTGCAATTTCGAGCTGGGCTCCGGCGCAGGGACCGAGAGCGAGAAAGGCACGAACGTCGGCACCCTGAGCTGGCTGGCAAGGCCGGAGCCCCAGTGTGTGTGGGGCTGTGGAAGGGCTGCCAGGGCAAGGCGAGGGCCAGCAACACCTGGGAGGCCTGGCACTTTTCGAGTGGGAGCAGTCGCTCAACGCTTGCAATTATGAGATGGTGTCTGGCACAGGTACCGAGAGCGAGCAAGGCACGAACGTCGGCCCCCTGAGCTGGCTGGCAAGGCCGGAGCTCCAGTGTGTGTGGGGCTGTGGAAGGGCTGCCAGGGGAAGGCGAGGGCCAGCAACACCTGGGAGGCCTGGCACCTTTGGTGTGGGAGCAGTCGCTGGACGTTTGCAATTTGGAGCTGGGCTGCGGCGCAGGTCCCGAGAGCGAGCAAGGCACGAACGTCGGCCCCCTGAGCTGGCTGGCAAGGCCGGAGCTCCAGTGTGTGTGGGGCTGTGGAAGGGCTGCCAGGGCAAGGCGAGGGCCAGCAACACCTGGGAGGCCTGGCACCTTTGGTGTGGGAGCAGTCGCTGGACGTTTGCAATTTGGAGCTGGGCTCTGGCGCAGGTACCGAGAGCGAGCAAGGCACGAACGTCGGCCCCCTGAGCTGGCTGGCAAGGCCGGAGCCCCAGTGTGTGTGGGGCTGTGGAAGGGCTGCCAGGGGAAGGCGAGGGCCAGCAACACCTGGGAGGCCTGGCACCTTTGGTGTGGGAGCAGGTGCTAGACGTTTGCAATTTCGAGCTGGGCTGCGGCGCAGGTGCCGAGAGCGAGCAAGGCACGAACGTCGGCCCCCTGAGCTGGCTGGCAAGGCCGGAGCCCCAGTGTGTGTGGGGCTGTGGAAGGGCTGCCAGGGGAAGGCGAGGGCCAGGAACACCTGGGAGGCCTGGCACATTTGGTGTGGGACCAGTCGCTGGACGTTTGCAATTTTGAGCTGGGCTGCCGCGGTGGTCCCGAGAGTGAGCAAGGCACGAACGTCGGCACCCTGAGTTGGCTGGCAAGGCCGGAGCCCCAGTGTGTGTGGGGCTGTGGAAGGGCTGCCAGGGCAAGGCGAGGGCCAGCAACACCTGGGAGGCCTGGCACCTTTGGTGTGGGAGCAGTCGCTGGACGTTTGCAATTTTGAGCTGGGCTGCGGCGGTGGTCCCGAGAGCGAGCAAGGCACGAACGTCGCCCCCTGAGCTGGCTGGCAAGGCTGGAGCCCCAGTGTGTGTGGGGCTGTGGAAGGGCTGCCAGGGGAAGGCGAGGGCCAGCAACACCTGGGAGGCCTGGCACCTTTGGTGTGGGAGCAGGTGCTAGACGTTTGCAATTTGGAGCTGGGCTCTGGCGCAGGTCCCGAGAGCGAGCAAGGCACGAACGTCGGCCCCCTGAGCTGGCTGGCAAGGCCGGAGCGCCAGTGTGTGTGGGGCTGTGGAAGGGCTGCCAGGGGAAGGCGAGGGCCAGCAACACCTGGGAGGCCTGGCAGCTTTGGTGTGGGACCAGTCGCTGGACGTTTGCAATTTTGAGCTGGGCTGCGGCGGTGGTCCCGAGAGCGAGCAAGGCACGAACGTCGGCCCCCTGAGTTGGCTGGCAAGGCCGGAGCCCCAGTGTGTGTGGGGCTGTGGAAGGGCTGCCAGGGCAAGGCGAGGGCCAGCAACACCTGGGAGGCCTACCAGCTTTCGTGTGGGAGGAGTCGCTCAACGTTTGCAATTTTGAGATGGTGTCTGGCACAGGTACCGAGAGTGAGCAAGGCACGAACGTCGGCCCCCTGAGCTGGCTGGCAAGGCCGGAGCCCCAGTGTGTGTGGGGCTGTGGAAGGGCTGCCAGGGCAAGGCGAGGGCCAGCAACACCTGGGAGGCCTGGCACTTTTCGAGTGGGAGCAGTCGCTGGACGTTTGCAATTTTGAGATGGTGTCTGGCACAGGTACCGAGAGCGAGTAAGGCACGAACGTCGGCCCCCTGAGCTGGCTGGCAAGGCCGGAGCTCCAGTGTGTGTGGGGCTGTGGAAGGGCTGCCAGGGCAAGGCGAGGGCCAGCAACACCTGGGAGGCCTGGCACCTTTGGTGTGGGAGCAGTCGCTGGACGTTTGCAATTTGGAGCTGGGCTGCCGCGGTGGACCCGAGAGTGAGCAAGGCACGAACGTCAGCACCCTGAGTTGGCTGGCAAGGCCGGAGCCCCAGTGTGTGTGGGGCTGTGGAAGGGCTGCCAGGGGAAGGCGAGGGCCAGCAACACCTGGGAGGCCTGGCACCTTTGATGTGGGACCAGTCACTGGACGTTTGCAATTTTGAGCTGGGCTGCGGCGCAGGTCCCCAGAGCGAGCAAGGCACGAACATCGGCACCCTGAGCTGGCTGGCAAGGCCGGAGCCCCAGTGTGTGTGGGGCTGTGGAAGGGCTGCCAGGGGAAGGCGAGGGCCAGCAACACCTGGGAGGCCTGGCACTTTTCGTGTGGGAGCAGTCGCTGGACGTTTGCAATTTTGAGATGGTGTCTGGCACAGGTACCGAGAGCGAGCAAGGCACGAACGTCGGCCCCCTGAGCTGGCTGACAAGGCCGGAACGCCAGTGTGTGGGGGGCTGTGGAAGGGCTGCCAGGGGAAGGCGAGGGCCAGCAACACCTGGGAGGCCTGGCAGCTTTGGTGTGGGAGCAGTCTCTGGACGTTTGCAATTTGGAGCTGGGCTCCGGCGCAGGTCCCGAGAGCGAGCAAGGCACGATCGTTGGCCCCCTGAGCTGGCTGGCAAGGCCGGAGCCCCAGTGTGTGTGGGGCTGTGGAAGGGCTGCCAGGGGAAGGTGAGGGCCAGCAACACCTGGGAGGCCTGGCACCTTTGGTGTGGGAGCAGGTGCTAGACGTTTGCAATTTGGAGCTGGGCTCTGGCGCAGGTCCCGAGAGCGAGCAAGGCACGAACGTCGGCCCCCTGAGTTGGCTGGCAAGGCCGGAGCCCCAGTGTGTGTGGGGCTGTGGAAGGGCTGCCAGGGGAAGGCGAGGGCCAGCAACACCTGGGAGGCCTGGCACCTTTGGTGTGGGAGCCGTCGCTGGACGTTTGCAATTTTGAGCTGGGCTGCGGCGGTGGTCCCGAGAGCGAGCAAGGCACGAACGTCGCCCCCTGAGCTGGCTGGCAAGGCTGGAGCCCCAGTGTGTGTGGGGCTGTGGAAGGGCTGCCAGGGGAAGGCGAGGGCCAGCAACACCTGGGAGGCCTGGCACCTTTGGTGTGGGAGCAGTCGCTGGACGTTTGCAATTTGGAGCTGGGCTGCGGCGCAGGTCCCCAGAGCGAGCAAGGCACGAACATCGGCACCCTGAGCTGGCTGGCAAGGCCGGAGCCCCAGTGTGTGTGGGGCTGTGGAAGGGCTGCCAGGGCAAGGCGAGGGCCAGCAACACCTGGGAGGCCTACCAGCTTTCGTGTGGGAGGAGTCGCTCAACGTTTGCAATTTTGAGATGGTGTCTGGCACAGGTACCGAGAGCGAGCAAGGCACGAACGTCGGCCCCCTGAGCTGGCTGGCAAGTCCGGAGCCCCAGTGTGTGGGGGGCTGTGGAAGGGCTGCCAGGGGAAGGCGAGGGCCAGCAACACCTGGGAGGCCTGGCAGCTTTGGTGTGGGAGCAGTCGCTGGACGTTTGCAATTTGGAGCTGGGCTCCGGCGCAGGTCCCGAGAGCGAGCAAGGCACGATCGTTGGCCCCCTGAGCTGGCTGGCAAGGCCGGAGCCCCAGTGTGTGTGGGGCTGTGGAAGGGCTGCCAGGGCAAGGCGAGGGCCAGCAACACCTGGTAGGCCTGCCAGCTTTCGTGTGGCAGCAGCCGCTGGACGTTTGCAATTTCGAGCTGGGCTGCGGCGCAGGTACCGAGAGCGAACAAGGCAAGAACATCGGCCCCCTGAGCTGGCTGGCAAGGCCGGAGCGCCAGTGTGTGTGGGGCTGTGGAAGGGCTGCCAGGGCAAGGCGAGGGCTAGCAACACCTGGGAGGCCTGGCACTTTTCGTGTGGGAGCAGTCGCTGGACGTTTGCAATTTTGAGATGGTGTCTGGCACAGGTACCGAGAGCGAGTAAGGCATGAACGTCGGCCCCCTGAGCTGGCTGGCAAGGCCGGAGCCCCAGTGTGTGTGGGGCTGTGGAAGGGCTGCCAGGGCAAGGCGAGGGCCAGCAACACCTGGGAGGCCTGGCACCTTTGGTGTGGGAGCAGGTGCTAGACTTTTGCAATTTGGAGCTGGGCTCTGGCGCAGGTCCCGAGAGCGAGCAAGGCACGAACGTCGGCCCCCTGAGCTGGCTGGCAAGGCCGGAGCGCCAGTGTGTGTGGGGCTGTGGAAGGGCTGCCAGGGGAAGGCGAGGGCCAGCAACACCTGGGAGGCCTGGCACCTTTGGTGTGGGACCAGTCGCTGGACGTTTGGAATTTTGAGATGGTGTCTGGCACAGGTACCGAGAGTGAGCAAGGCACGAACGTCGGCCCCCTGAGCTGGCTGGCAAGGCCGGAGCCCCAGTGTGTGTGGGGCTGTGGAAGGGCTGCCAGGGGAAGGCGAGGGCCAGCAACACCTGGGAGGCCTGGCACTTTTCGTGTGGGAGCAGTCGCTGGACGTTTGCAATTTTGAGATGGTGTCTGGCACAGGTACCGAGAGCGAGCAAGGCACGAACGTCGGCCCCCTGAGCTGGCTGACAAGGCCGGAACGCCAGTGTGTGTGGGGCTGTGGAAGGGCTGCCAGGGGAAGGTGAGGGCCAGCAACACCTGGGAGGCCTGGCAGCTTTGGTGTGGGAGCAGTCGCTGGACGTTTGCAATTTGGAGCTGGGCTCCGGTGCAGGTCCCGAGAGCGAGCAAGGCACGATCGTTGGCCCCCTGAGCTGGCTGGCAAGGCCGGAGCCCCAGTGTGTGTGGGGCTGTGGAAGGGCTGCCAGGGGAAGGTGAGGACCAGCAACACCTGGTAGGCCTGCCAGCTTTCGTGTGGCAGCAGCCGCTGGACGTTTGCAATTTCGAGCTGGGCTGCGGCGCAGGTACCGAGAGCGAACAAGGCAAGAACATCGGCCCCCTGAGCTGGCTGGCAAGGCCGGAGCGCCAGTGTGTGTGGGGCTGTGGAAGGGCTGCCAGGGCAAGGCGAGGGCCAGCAACACCTGGGAGGCCTGGCACTTTTCGTGTGGGAGCAGTCGCTGGACGTTTGCAATTTTGAGATGGTGTCTGGCACAGGTACCGAGAGCGATTAAGGCATGAACGTCGGCCCCCTGAGCTGGCTGGCAAGGCCGGAGCCCCAGTGTGTGTGGGGCTGTGGAAGGGCTGCCAGGGCAAGGCGAGGGCCAGCAACACCTGGGAGGCCTACCAGCTTTCGTGTGGGAGGAGTCGCTCAACGTTTGCAATTTTGAGATGGTGTCTGGCACAGGTACCGAGAGCGAGCAAGGCACGAACGTCGGCCCCCTGAGCTGGCTGGCAAGTCCGGAGCCCCAGTGTGTGGGGGGCTGTGGAAGGGCTGCCAGGGGAAGGCGAGGGCCAGCAACACCTGGGAGGCCTGGCAGCTTTGGTGTGGGAGCAGTCGCTGGACGTTTGCAATTTGGAGCTGGGCTCCGGCGCAGGTCCCGAGAGCGAGCAAGGCACGATCGTTGGCCCCCTGAGCTGGCTGGCAAGGCCGGAGCCCCAGTGTGTGTGGGGCTGTGGAAGGGCTGCCAGGGCAAGGCGAGGGCCAGCAACACCTGGTAGGCCTGCCAGCTTTCGTGTGGCAGCAGCCGCTGGACGTTTGCAATTTCGAGCTGGGCTGCGGCGCAGGTACCGAGAGCGAACAAGGCAAGAACATCGGCCCCCTGAGCTGGCTGGCAAGGCCGGAGCGCCAGTGTGTGTGGGGCTGTGGAAGGGCTGCCAGGGCAAGGCGAGGGCTAGCAACACCTGGGAGGCCTGGCACTTTTCGTGTGGGAGCAGTCGCTGGACGTTTGCAATTTTGAGATGGTGTCTGGCACAGGTACCGAGAGCGAGTAAGGCATGAACGTCGGCCCCCTGAGCTGGCTGGCAAGGCCGGAGCCCCAGTGTGTGTGGGGCTGTGGAAGGGCTGCCAGGGCAAGGCGAGGGCCAGCAACACCTGGGAGGCCTGGCACCTTTGGTGTGGGAGCAGGTGCTAGACTTTTGCAATTTGGAGCTGGGCTCTGGCGCAGGTCCCGAGAGCGAGCAAGGCACGAACGTCGGCCCCCTGAGCTGGCTGGCAAGGCCGGAGCGCCAGTGTGTGTGGGGCTGTGGAAGGGCTGCCAGGGGAAGGCGAGGGCCAGCAACACCTGGGAGGCCTGGCACCTTTGGTGTGGGACCAGTCGCTGGACGTTTGCAATTTTGAGCTGGGCTGCCGCGGTGGACCCGAGAGTGAGCAAGGCACGAACGTCGGCACCCTGAGTTGGCTGGCAAGGCCGGAGCCCCAGTGTGTGTGGGGCTGTGGAAGGGCTGCCAGGGGAAGGCGAGGGCCAGCAACACCTGGGAGGCCTGGCACCTTTGGTGTGGGAGGAGTCGCTCAACGTTTGCAATTTTGAGATGGTGTCTGGCACAGGTACCGAGAGTGAGCAAGGCACGAACGTCGGCCCCCTGAGCTGGCTGGCAAGGCCGGAGCCCCAGTGTGTGTGGGGCTGTGGAAGGGCTGCCAGGGGAAGGCGAGGGCCAGCAACACCTGGGAGGCCTGGCACTTTTCGTGTGGGAGCAGTCGCTGGACGTTTGCAATTTTGAGATGGTGTCTGGCACAGGTACCGAGAGCGAGCAAGGCACGAACGTCGGCCCCCTGAGCTGGCTGACAAGGCCGGAACGCCAGTGTGTGTGGGGCTGTGGAAGGGCTGCCAGGGGAAGGTGAGGGCCAGCAACACCTGGGAGGCCTGGCAGCTTTGGTGTGGGAGCAGTCGCTGGACGTTTGCAATTTGGAGCTGGGCTCCGGTGCAGGTCCCGAGAGCGAGCAAGGCACGATCGTTGGCCCCCTGAGCTGGCTGGCAAGGCCGGAGCCCCAGTGTGTGTGGGGCTGTGGAAGGGCTGCCAGGGGAAGGTGAGGACCAGCAACACCTGGTAGGCCTGCCAGCTTTCGTGTGGCAGCAGCCGCTGGACGTTTGCAATTTCGAGCTGGGCTGCGGCGCAGGTACCGAGAGCGAACAAGGCAAGAACATCGGCCCCCTGAGCTGGCTGGCAAGGCCGGAGCGCCAGTGTGTGTGGGGCTGTGGAAGGGCTGCCAGGGCAAGGCGAGGGCCAGCAACACCTGGGAGGCCTGGCACTTTTCGTGTGGGAGCAGTCGCTGGACGTTTGCAATTTTGAGATGGTGTCTGGCACAGGTACCGAGAGCGATTAAGGCATGAACGTCGGCCCCCTGAGCTGGCTGGCAAGGCCGGAGCCCCAGTGTGTGTGGGGCTGTGGAAGGGCTGCCAGGGCAAGGCGAGGGCCAGCAACACCTGGGAGGCCTACCAGCTTTCGTGTGGGAGGAGTCGCTCAACGTTTGCAATTTTGAGATGGTGTCTGGCACAGGTACCGAGAGCGAGCAAGGCACGAACGTCGGCCCCCTGAGCTGGCTGGCAAGTCCGGAGCCCCAGTGTGTGGGGGGCTGTGGAAGGGCTGCCAGGGGAAGGCGAGGGCCAGCAACACCTGGGAGGCCTGGCAGCTTTGGTGTGGGAGCAGTCGCTGGACGTTTGCAATTTGGAGCTGGGCTCCGGCGCAGGTCCCGAGAGCGAGCAAGGCACGATCGTTGGCCCCCTGAGCTGGCTGGCAAGGCCGGAGCCCCAGTGTGTGTGGGGCTGTGGAAGGGCTGCCAGGGCAAGGCGAGGGCCAGCAACACCTGGTAGGCCTGCCAGCTTTCGTGTGGCAGCAGCCGCTGGACGTTTGCAATTTCGAGCTGGGCTGCGGCGCAGGTACCGAGAGCGAACAAGGCAAGAACATCGGCCCCCTGAGCTGGCTGGCAAGGCCGGAGCGCCAGTGTGTGTGGGGCTGTGGAAGGGCTGCCAGGGCAAGGCGAGGGCCAGCAACACCTGGGAGGCCTGGCACTTTTCGTGTGGGAGCAGTCGCTGGACGTTTGCAATTTTGAGATGGTGTCTGGCACAGGTACCGAGAGCGATTAAGGCATGAACGTCGGCCCCCTGAGCTGGCTGGCAAGGCCGGAGCCCCAGTGTGTGTGGGGCTGTGGAAGGGCTGCCAGGGCAAGGCGAGGGCCAGCAACACCTGGGAGGCCTGCCAGCTTTCGTGTGGCAGCAGCCGCTGGACGTTTGCAATTTCGAGCTGGGCTGCGGCGCAGGTACCGAGAGCGAACAAGGCAAGAACATCGGCCCCCTGAGCTGGCTGGCAAGGCCGGAGCGCCAGTGTGTGTGGGGCTGTGGAAGGGCTGCCAGGGCAAGGCGAGGGCTAGCAACACCTGGGAGGCCTGGCACTTTTCGTGTGGGAGCAGTCGCTGGACGTTTGCAATTTTGAGATGGTGTCTGGCACAGGTACCGAGAGCGAGTAAGGCATGAACGTCGGCCCCCTGAGCTGGCTGGCAAGGCCGGAGCCCCAGTGTGTGTGGGGCTGTGGAAGGGCTGCCAGGGCAAGGCGAGGGCCAGCAACACCTGGGAGGCCTGGCACCTTTGGTGTGGGAGCAGGTGCTAGACTTTTGCAATTTGGAGCTGGGCTCTGGCGCAGGTCCCGAGAGCGAGCAAGGCACGAACGTCGGCCCCCTGAGCTGGCTGGCAAGGCCGGAGCCCCAGTGTGTGTGGGGCTGTGGAAGGGCTGCCAGGGGAAGGCGAGGGCCAGCAACACCTGGGAGGCCTGGCACCTTTGGTGTGGGACCAGTCGCTGGACGTTTGCAATTTTGAGCTGGGCTGCCGCGGTGGACCCGAGAGTGAGCAAGGCACGAACGTCGGCACCCTGAGTTGGCTGGCAAGGCCGGAGCCCCAGTGTGTGTGGGGCTGTGGAAGGGCTGCCAGGGGAAGGCGAGGGCCAGCAACACCTGGGAGGCCTGGCACCTTTGGTGTGGGAGGAGTCGCTCAACGTTTGCAATTTTGAGATGGTGTCTGGCACAGGTACCGAGAGTGAGCAAGGCACGAACGTCGGCCCCCTGAGCTGGCTGGCAAGGCCGGAGCCCCAGTGTGTGTGGGGCTGTGGAAGGGCTGCCAGGGGAAGGCGAGGGCCAGCAACACCTGGGAGGCCTGGCACTTTTCGTGTGGGAGCAGTCGCTGGACGTTTGCAATTTTGAGATGGTGTCTGGCACAGGTACCGAGAGCGAGCAAGGCACGAACGTCGGCCCCCTGAGCTGGCTGACAAGGCCGGAACGCCAGTGTGTGTGGGGCTGTGGAAGGGCTGCCAGGGGAAGGTGAGGGCCAGCAACACCTGGGAGGCCTGGCAGCTTTGGTGTGGGAGCAGTCGCTGGACGTTTGCAATTTGGAGCTGGGCTCCGGTGCAGGTCCCGAGAGCGAGCAAGGCACGATCGTTGGCCCCCTGAGCTGCCTGGCAAGGCCGGAGCCCCAGTGTGTGTGGGGCTGTGGAAGGGCTGCCAGGGGAAGGTGAGGACCAGCAACACCTGGTAGGCCTGCCAGCTTTCGTGTGGCAGCAGCCGCTGGACGTTTGCAATTTCGAGCTGGGCTGCGGCGCAGGTACCGAGAGCGAACAAGGCAAGAACATCGGCCCCCTGAGCTGGCTGGCAAGGCCGGAGCGCCAGTGTGTGTGGGGCTGTGGAAGGGCTGCCAGGGCAAGGCGAGGGCCAGCAACACCTGGGAGGCCTGGCACTTTTCGTGTGGGAGCAGTCGCTGGACGTTTGCAATTTTGAGATGGTGTCTGGCACAGGTACCGAGAGCGATTAAGGCATGAACGTCGGCCCCCTGAGCTGGCTGGCAAGGCCGGAGCCCCAGTGTGTGTGGGGCTGTGGAAGGGCTGCCAGGGCAAGGCGAGGGCCAGCAACACCTGGGAGGCCTACCAGCTTTCGTGTGGGAGGAGTCGCTCAACGTTTGCAATTTTGAGATGGGCTCCGGCGCAGGTCCCGAGAGCGAGCAAGGCACGAACGTCGGCACCCTGAGCTGGCTGGCAAGGCCGGAGCCCCAGTGTGTGGGGGGCTGTGGAAGGGCTGCCAGGGGAAGGCGAGGGCCAGCAACACCTGGGAGGCCTGCCAGCTTTCGTGTCGCAGCAGCCGCTGGACGTTTGCAATTTCGAGCTGGGCTGCGGCGCAGGTACCGAGAGCGAACAAGGCAAGAACATCGGCCCCCTGAGCTGGCTGGCAAGGCCGGAGCGCCAGTGTGTGTGGGGCTGTGGAAGGGCTGCCAGGGCAAGGCGAGGGCCAGCAACACCTGGGAGGCCTGGCACTTTTCGTGTGGGAGCAGTCGCTGGACGTTTGCAATTTTGAGATGGTGTCTGGCACAGGTACCGAGAGCGAGTAAGGCATGAACGTCGGCCCCCTGAGCTGGCTGGCAAGGCCGGAGCCCCAGTGTGTGTGGGGCTGTGGAAGGGCTGCCAGGGCAAGGCGAGGGCCAGCAACACCTGGGAGGCCTGGCACCTTTGGTGTGGGAGCAGGTGCTAGACGTTTGCAATTTGGAGCTGGGCTCTGGCGCAGGTCCCGAGAGCGAGCAAGGCACGAACGTCGGCCCCCTGAGCTGGCTGGCAAGGCCGGAGCCCCAGTGTGTGTGGGGCTGTGGAAGGGCTGCCAGGGCAAGGCGAGGGCCAGCAACACCTGGGAGGCCTGGCACCTTTGGTGTGGGAGCAGTCGCTGGACGTTTGCAATTTCGAGCTGGGCTCCGGCGCAGGTCCCGAGAGTGAGCAAGGCACGAACGTCGGCACCCTGAGCTGGGTGGCAAGGCCGGAGCCCCAGTGTGTGTGGGGCTGTGGAAGGGCTGCCAGGGGAAGGTGAGGACCAGCAACACCTGGTAGGCCTGCCAGCTTTCGTGTCGCAGCAGCCGCTGGACGTTTGCAATTTCGAGCTGGGCTGCGGCGCAGGTACCGAGAGCGAACAAGGCAAGAACATCGGCCCCCTGAGCTGGCTGGCAAGGCCGGAGCCCCAGTGTGTGTGGGGCTGTGGAAGGGCTGCCAGGGCAAGGCGAGGGCCAGCAACACCTGGGAGGCCTGGCACTTTTCGTGTGGGAGCAGTCGCTGGACGTTTGCAATTTTGAGATGGTGTCTGGCACAGGTACCGAGAGCGAGTAAGGCATGAATGTCGGCCCCCTGAGCTGGCTGGCAAGGCCGGAGCCGCAGTGTGTGTGGGGCTGTGGAAGGGCTGCCAGGGCAAGGCGAGGGCCAGCAACACCTGGGAGGCCTGGCACCTTTGGTGTGGGAGCAGGTGCTAGACGTTTGCAATTTGGAGCTGGGCTCTGGCGCAGGTCCCGAGAGCGAGCAAGGCACGAACGTCGGCCCCCTGAGCTGGCTGGCAAGGCCGGAGCCCCAGTGTGTGTGGGGCTGTGGAAGGGCTGCCAGGGGAAGGCGAGGGCCAGCAACACCTGGGAGGCCTGGCACCTTTGGTGTGGGACCAGTCGCTGGACGTTTGCAATTTTGAGCTGGGCTGCCGCGGTGGACCCGAGAGTAAGCAAGGCACGAACGTCGGCACCCTGAGTTGGCTGGCAAGGCCGGAGCCCCAGTGTGTGTGGGGCTGTGGAAGGGCTGCCAGGGCAAGGCGAGGGCCAGCAACACCTGGGAGGCCTGGCAGCTTTGGTGTGGGAGCAGTCGCTGGACGTTTGCAATTTTGAGCTGGGCTGCGGCGGTGGTCCCGAGAGCGAGCAAGGCACGAACGTCGCCCCCTGAGCTGGCTGGCAAGGCTGGAGCCCCAGTGTGTGTGGGGCTGTGGAAGGGCTGACAGGGGAAGGCGAGGGCCAGCAACACCTGGGAGGCCTGGCACCTTTGATGTGGGACCAGTCACTGGACGTTTGCAATTTTGAGCTGGGCTGCGGCGCATGTCCCGAGAGCGAGCAAGGCACGAACATCGGCCCCCTGAGCTGGCTGGCAAGGCCGGAGCCCCAGTGTGTGTGGGGCTGTGGAAGGGCTGCCAGGGCAAGGCGAGGGCCAGCAACACCTGGGAGGCCTGGCACCTTTGGTGTGGGAGCAGTCACTGGACGTTTGCAATTTTGAGCTGGGCTGCGGCGCAGGTCCCCAGAGCGAGCAAGGCACGAACATCGGCACCCTGAGCTGGCTGGCAAGGCCGGAGCCCCAGTGTGTGTGGGGCTGTGGAAGGGCTGCCAGGGCAAGGCGAGGGCCAGCAACACCTGGGAGGCCTACCAGCTTTCGTGTGGGAGGAGTCGCTCAACGTTTGCAATTTTGAGATGGTGTCTGGCACAGGTACCGAGAGCGAGCAAGGCACGAACGTCGGCCCCCTGAGCTGGCTGGCAAGTCCGGAGCCCCAGTGTGTGGGGGGCTGTGGAAGGGCTGCCAGGGGAAGGCGAGGGCCAGCAACACCTGGGAGGCCTGGCAGCTTTGGTGTGGGAGCAGTCGCTGGACGTTTGCAATTTGGAGCTGGGCTCCGGCGCAGGTCCCGAGAGCGAGCAAGGCACGATCGTTGGCCCCCTGAGCTGGCTGGCAAGGCCGGAGCCCCAGTGTGTGTGGGGCTGTGGAAGGGCTGCCAGGGGAAGGTGAGGACCAGCAACACCTGGTAGGCCTGCCAGCTTTCGTGTGGCAGCAGCCGCTGGACGTTTGCAATTTCGAGCTGGGCTGCGGCGCAGGTACCGAGAGCGAACAAGGCAAGAACATCGGCACCCTGAGCTGGCTGGCAAGGCCGGAGCCCCAGTGTGTGTGGGGCTGTGGAAGGGCTGCCAGGGCAAGGCGAGGGCCAGCAACACCTGGGAGGCCTACCAGCTTTCGTGTGGGAGGAGTCGCTCAACGTTTGCAATTTTGAGATGGTGTCTGGCACAGGTACCGAGAGCGAGCAAGGCACGAACGTCGGCCCCCTGAGCTGGCTGGCAAGTCCGGAGCCCCAGTGTGTGGGGGGCTGTGGAAGGGCTGCCAGGGGAAGGCGAGGGCCAGCAACACCTGGGAGGCCTGGCAGCTTTGGTGTGGGAGCAGTCGCTGGACGTTTGCAATTTGGAGCTGGGCTCCGGCGCAGGTCCCGAGAGCGAGCAAGGCACGATCGTTGGCCCCCTGAGCTGGCTGGCAAGGCCGGAGCCCCAGTGTGTGTGGGGCTGTGGAAGGGCTGCCAGGGCAAGGCGAGGGCCAGCAACACCTGGGAGGCCTGGCACCTTTGGTGTGGGAGCAGTCACTGGACGTTTGCAATTTTGAGCTGGGCTGCGGCGCAGGTCCCCAGAGCGAGCAAGGCACGAACATCGGCACCCTGAGCTGGCTGGCAAGGCCGGAGCCCCAGTGTGTGTGGGGCTGTGGAAGGGCTGCCAGGGCAAGGCGAGGGCCAGCAACACCTGGGAGGCCTACCAGCTTTCGTGTGGGAGGAGTCGCTCAACGTTTGCAATTTCGAGATGGTGTCTGGCACAGGTACCGAGAGCGAGCAAGGCACGAACGTCGGCCCCCTGAGCTGGCTGGCAAGTCCGGAGCCCCAGTGTGTGGGGGGCTGTGGAAGGGCTGCCAGGGGAAGGCGAGGGCCAGCAACACCTGGGAGGCCTGGCAGCTTTGGTGTGGGAGCAGTCGCTGGACGTTTGCAATTTGGAGCTGGGCTCCGGCGCAGGTCCCGAGAGCGAGCAAGGCACGATCGTTGGCCCCCTGAGCTGGCTGGCAAGGCCGGAGCCCCAGTGTGTGTGGGGCTGTGGAAGGGCTGCCAGGGGAAGGTGAGGACCAGCAACACCTGGTAGGCCTGCCAGCTTTCGTGTGGCAGCAGCCGCTGGACGTTTGCAATTTCGAGCTGGGCTGCGGCGCAGGTACCGAGAGCGAACAAGGCAAGAACATCGGCACCCTGAGCTGGCTGGCAAGGCCGGAGCCCCAGTGTGTGTGGGGCTGTGGAAGGGCTGCCAGGGCAAGGCGAGGGCCAGCAACACCTGGGAGGCCTACCAGCTTTCGTGTGGGAGGAGTCGCTCAACGTTTGCAATTTTGAGATGGTGTCTGGCACAGGTACCGAGAGCGAGCAAGGCACGAACGTCGGCCCCCTGAGCTGGCTGGCAAGTCCGGAGCCCCAGTGTGTGGGGGGCTGTGGAAGGGCTGCCAGGGGAAGGCGAGGGCCAGCAACACCTGGGAGGCCTGGCAGCTTTGGTGTGGGAGCAGTCGCTGGACGTTTGCAATTTGGAGCTGGGCTCCGGCGCAGGTCCCGAGAGCGAGCAAGGCACGATCGTTGGCCCCCTGAGCTGGCTGGCAAGGCCGGAGCCCCAGTGTGTGTGGGGCTGTGGAAGGGCTGCCAGGGGAAGGTGAGGACCAGCAACACCTGGTAGGCCTGCCAGCTTTCGTGTGGCAGCAGCCGCTGGACGTTTGCAATTTCGAGCTGGGCTGCGGCGCAGGTACCGAGAGCGAACAAGGCAAGAACATCGGCCCCCTGAGCTGGCTGGCAAGGCCGGAGCGCCAGTGTGTGTGGGGCTGTGGAAGGGCTGCCAGGGCAAGGCGAGGGCTAGCAACACCTGGGAGGCCTGGCACTTTTCGTGTGGGAGCAGTCGCTGGACGTTTGCAATTTTGAGATGGTGTCTGGCACAGGTACCGAGAGCGAGTAAGGCATGAACGTCGGCCCCCTGAGCTGGCTGGCAAGGCCGGAGCCCCAGTGTGTGTGGGGCTGTGGAAGGGCTGCCAGGGCAAGGCGAGGGCCAGCAACACCTGGGAGGCCTGGCACCTTTGGTGTGGGAGCAGGTGCTAGACTTTTGCAATTTGGAGCTGGGCTCTGGCGCAGGTCCCGAGAGCGAGCAAGGCACGAACGTCGGCCCCCTGAGCTGGCTGGCAAGGCCGGAGCGCCAGTGTGTGTGGGGCTGTGGAAGGGCTGCCAGGGGAAGGCGAGGGCCAGCAACACCTGGGAGGCCTGGCACCTTTGGTGTGGGACCAGTCGCTGGACGTTTGCAATTTTGAGCTGGGCTGCCGCGGTGGACCCGAGAGTGAGCAAGGCACGAACGTCGGCACCCTGAGTTGGCTGTCAAGGCCGGAGCCCCAGTGTGTGTGGGGCTGTGGAAGGGCTGCCAGGGGAAGGCGAGGGCCAGCAACACCTGGGAGGCCTGGCACCTTTGGTGTGGGAGGAGTCGCTCAACGTTTGCAATTTTTAGATGGTGTCTGGCACAGGTACCGAGAGTGAGCAAGGCACGAACGTCGGCCCCCTGAGCTGGCTGGCAAGGCCGGAGCCCCAGTGTGTGTGGGGCTGTGGAAGGGCTGCCAGGGGAAGGCGAGGGCCAGCAACACCTGGGAGGCCTGGCACTTTTCGTGTGGGAGCAGTCGCTGGACGTTTGCAATTTTGAGATGGTGTCTGGCACAGGTACCGAGAGCGAGCAAGGCACGAACGTCGGCCCCCTGAGCTGGCTGGCAAGGCCGGAGCGCCAGTGTGTGTGGGGCTGTGGAAGGGCTGCCAGGGGAAGGCGAGGGCCAGCAACACCTGGGAGGCCTGGCACCTTTGGTGTGGGACCAGTCGCTGGACGTTTGCAATTTTGAGCTGGGCTGCCGCGGTGGACCCGAGAGTGAGCAAGGCACGAACGTCGGCACCCTGAGTTGGCTGTCAAGGCCGGAGCCCCAGTGTGTGTGGGGCTGTGGAAGGGCTGCCAGGGGAAGGCGAGGGCCAGCAACACCTGGTAGGCCTGCCAGCTTTCGTGTGGCAGCAGTCGCTGGACGTTTGCAATTTGGAGCTGGGCTCTGGCGCAGGTCCCGAGAGCGAGCAAGGCACGAACGTCGGCCCCCTGAGCTGGCTGGCAAGGCCGGAGCGCCAGTGTGTGTGGGGCTGTGGAAGGGCTGCCAGGGGAAGGCGAGGGCCAGCAACACCTGGGAGGCCTGGCACCTTTGGTGTGGGACCAGTCGCTGGACGTTTGCAATTTTGAGCTGGGCTGCCGCGGTGGACCCGAGAGTGAGCAAGGCACGAACGTCGGCACCCTGAGTTGGCTGTCAAGGCCGGAGCCCCAGTGTGTGTGGGGCTGTGGAAGGGCTGCCAGGGGAAGGCGAGGGCCAGCAACACCTGGGAGGCCTGGCACCTTTGGTGTGGGAGGAGTCGCTCAACGTTTGCAATTTTTAGATGGTGTCTGGCACAGGTACCGAGAGTGAGCAAGGCACGAACGTCGGCCCCCTGAGCTGGCTGACAAGGCCGGAACGCCAGTGTGTGTGGGGCTGTGGAAGGGCTGCCAGGGGAAGGTGAGGGCCAGCAACACCTGGGAGGCCTGGCAGCTTTGGTGTGGGAGCAGTCGCTGGACGTTTGCAATTTGGAGCTGGGCTCCGGTGCAGGTCCCGAGAGCGAGCAAGGCACGATCGTTGGCCCCCTGAGCTGGCTGGCAAGGCCGGAGCCCCAGTGTGTGTGGGGCTGTGGAAGGGCTGCCAGGGGAAGGTGAGGACCAGCAACACCTGGTAGGCCTGCCAGCTTTCGTGTGGCAGCAGCCGCTGGACGTTTGCAATTTCGAGCTGGGCTGCGGCGCAGGTACCGAGAGCGAACAAGGCAAGAACATCGGCCCCCTGAGCTGGCTGGCAAGGCCGGAGCGCCAGTGTGTGTGGGGCTGTGGAAGGGCTGCCAGGGCAAGGCGAGGGCCAGCAACACCTGGGAGGCCTGGCACTTTTCGTGTGGGAGCAGTCGCTGGACGTTTGCAATTTTGAGATGGTGTCTGGCACAGGTACCGAGAGCGATTAAGGCATGAACGTCGGCCCCCTGAGCTGGCTGGCAAGGCCGGAGCCCCAGTGTGTGTGGGGCTGTGGAAGGGCTGCCAGGGCAAGGCGAGGGCCAGCAACACCTGGGAGGCCTGGCAGCTTTGGTGTGGGAGCAGTCGCTGGACGTTTGCAAGTTCGAGCTGGGCTCCGGCGCAGGTCCCGAGAGCGAGCAAGGCACGAACGTCGGCACCCTGAGCTGGCTGGCAAGGCCGGAGCCCCAGTGTGTGTGGGGCTGTGGAAGGGCTGCCAGGGGAAGGTGAGGACCAGCAACACCTGGTAGGCCTGCCAGCTTTCGTGTCGCAGCAGCCGCTGGACGTTTGCAATTTCGAGCTGGGCTGCGGCGCAGGTACCGAGAGCGAACAAGGCAAGAACATCGGCCCCCTGAGCTGGCTGGCAAGGCCGGAGCGCCAGTGTGTGTGGGGCTGTGGAAGGGCTGCCAGGGCAAGGCGAGGGCCAGCAACACCTGGGAGGCCTGGCACTTTTCGTGTGGGAGCAGTCGCTGGACGTTTGCAATTTTGAGATGGTGTCTGGCACAGGTACCGAGAGCGAGTAAGGCATGAACGTCGGCCCCTTGAGCTGGCTGGCAAGGCCGGAGCCCCAGTGTGTGTGGGGCTGTGGAAGGGCTGCCAGGGCAAGGCGAGGGCCAGCAACACCTGGGAGGCCTGGCACCTTTGGTGTGGGAGCAGGTGCTAGACGTTTGCAATTTGGAGCTGGGCTCTGGCGCAGGTCCCGAGAGCGAGCAAGGCACGAACGTCGGCCCCCTGAGCTGGCTGGCAAGGCCGGAGCCCCAGTGTGTGTGGGGCTGTGGAAGGGCTGCCAGGGCAAGGCGAGGGCCAGCAACACCTGGGAGGCCTGGCACCTTTGGTGTGGGAGCAGTCGCTGGACGTTTGCAATTTCGAGCTGGGCTCCGGCGCAGGTCCCGAGAGTGAGCAAGGCACGAACGTCGGCACCCTGAGCTGGGTGGCAAGGCCGGAGCCCCAGTGTGTGTGGGGCTGTGGAAGGGCTGCCAGGGGAAGGTGAGGACCAGCAACACCTGGTAGGCCTGCCAGCTTTCGTGTCGCAGCAGCCGCTGGACGTTTGCAATTTCGAGCTGGGCTGCGGCGCAGGTACCGAGAGCGAACAAGGCAAGAACATCGGCCCCCTGAGCTGGCTGGCAAGGCCGGAGCCCCAGTGTGTGTGGGGCTGTGGAAGGGCTGCCAGGGCAAGGCGAGGGCCAGCAACACCTGGGAGGCCTGGCACTTTTCGTGTGGGAGCAGTCGCTGGACGTTTGCAATTTTGAGATGGTGTCTGGCACAGGTACCGAGAGCGAGTAAGGCATGAATGTCGGCCCCCTGAGCTGGCTGGCAAGGCCGGAGCCCCAGTGTGTGTGGGGCTGTGGAAGGGCTGCCAGGGCAAGGCGAGGGCCAGCAACACCTGGGAGGCCTGGCACCTTTGGTGTGGGAGCAGGTGCTAGACGTTTGCAATTTGGAGCTGGGCTCTGGCGCAGGTCCCGAGAGCGAGCAAGGCACGAACGTCGGCCCCCTGAGCTGGCTGGCAAGGCCGGAGCCCCAGTGTGTGTGGGGCTGTGGAAGGGCTGCCAGGGGAAGGCGAGGGCCAGCAACACCTGGGAGGCCTGGCACCTTTGGTGTGGGACCAGTCGCTGGACGTTTGCAATTTTGAGCTGGGCTGCCGCGGTGGACCCGAGAGTAAGCAAGGCACGAACGTCGGCACCCTGAGTTGGCTGGCAAGGCCGGAGCCCCAGTGTGTGTGGGGCTGTGGAAGGGCTGCCAGGGCAAGGCGAGGGCCAGCAACACCTGGGAGGCCTGGCAGCTTTGGTGTGGGAGCAGTCGCTGGACGTTTGCAATTTTGAGCTGGGCTGCGGCGGTGGTCCCGAGAGCGAGCAAGGCACGAACGTCGCCCCCTGAGCTGGCTGGCAAGGCTGGAGCCCCAGTGTGTGTGGGGCTGTGGAAGGGCTGACAGGGGAAGGCGAGGGCCAGCAACACCTGGGAGGCCTGGCACCTTTGATGTGGGACCAGTCACTGGACGTTTGCAATTTTGAGCTGGGCTGCGGCGCATGTCCCGAGAGCGAGCAAGGCACGAACATCGGCCCCCTGAGCTGGCTGGCAAGGCCGGAGCCCCAGTGTGTGTGGGGCTGTGGAAGGGCTGCCAGGGCAAGGCGAGGGCCAGCAACACCTGGGAGGCCTACCAGCTTTCGTGTGGGAGGAGTCGCTCAACGTTTGCAATTTTGAGATGGTGTCTGGCACAGGTACCGAGAGCGAGCAAGGCACGAACGTCGGCCCCCTGAGCTGGCTGGCAAGGCCGGAGCCCCAGTGTGTGTGGGGCTGTGGAAGGGCTGCCAGGGCAAGGCGAGGGCCAGCAACACCTGGTAGGCCTGCCAGCTTTCGTGTGGCAGCAGCCACTGGACGTTTGCAATTTCGAGCTGGGCTGCGGCGCAGGTACCGAGAGCGAACAAGGCAAGAACATCGGCCCCCTGAGCTGGCTGGCAAGGCCGGAGCCCCAGTGTGTGTGGGGCTGTGGAAGGGCTGCCAGGGCAAGGCGAGGGCCAGCAACACCTGGGAGGCCTGGCACTTTTCGTGTTGGAGCAGTCGCTGGACGTTTGCAATTTTGAGATGGTGTCTGGCACAGGTACCGAGAGCGAGTAAGGCACGAACGTCGGCCCCCTGAGCTGGCTGGCAAGGCCGGAGCTCCAGTGTGTGTGGGGCTGTGGAAGGGCTGCCAGGGCAAGGCGAGGGCCAGCAACACCTGGGAGGCCTGGCACCTTTGGTGTGGGAGCAGTCGCTGGACGTTTGCAATTTGGAGCTGGGCTCTGGCGCAGGTACCGAGAGCGAGCAAGGCATGAACGTCGGCCCCCTGAGCTGGCTGGCAAGGCCGTAGCGCCAGTGTGTGTGGGGCTGTGGAAGGGCTGCCAGGGGAAGGCGAGGGCCAGCAACACCTGGGAGGCCTGGCACCTTTGGTGTGGGAGCAGGTGCTAGACGTTTGCAATTTCGAGCTGGGCTGCGGCGCAGGTCCCGAGAGCGAGCAAGGCACGAACGTCGGCCCCCTGAGCTGGCTGGCAAGGCCGGAGCCCCAGTGTGTGTGGGGCTGTGGAAGGGCTGCCAGGGGAAGGCGAGGGCCAGCAACACCTGGGAGGCCTGGCACCTTTGGTGTGGGACCAGTCGCTGGACGTTTGCAATTTTGAGCTGGGCTGCCGCGGTGGTCCCGAGAGTGAGCAAGGCACGAACGTCGGCCCCCTGAGTTGGCTGGCAAGGCCGGAGCCCCAGTGTGTGTGGGGCTGTGGAAGGGCTGCCAGGGGAAGGCGAGGGCCAGCAACACCTGGGAGGCCTGGCACCTTTGGTGTGGGAGCAGTCGCTGGACGTTTGCAATTTTGAGCTGGGCTGCGGCGGTGGTCCCGAGAGCGAGCAAGGCACGAACGTCGCCCCCTGAGCTGGCTGGCAAGGCCGGAGCGCCAGTGTGTGTGGGGCTGTGGAAGGGCTGCCAGGGCAAGGCGAGGGCCAGCAACACCTGGGAGGCCTGGCAGCTTTGGTGTGGGAGCAGTCGCTGGACGTTTGCAATTTTGAGCTGGGCTGCGGCGCAGGTCCCGAGAGCGAGCAAGGCACGAATATCGGCACCCTGAGCTGGCTGGCAAGGCCGGAGCCCCAGTGTGTGTGGGGCTGTGGAAGGGCTGCCAGGGCAAGGCGAGGGCCAGCAACACCGGGGACGCCTGCCACCTTTCGTGTGGGAAAAGCCGCTAGACGTTTGCAATTTCGAGCTGGGCTCCGGCGCAGGGACCGAGAGCGAGCAAGGCACGAACGTCGGCCCCCTGAGCTGGCTGGCAAGGCCGGAGCCCCAGTGTGTGTGGGGCTGTGGAAGGGCTGCCAGGGCAAGGCGAGGGCCAGCAACACCTGGGAGGCCTGGCACTTTTCGAGTGGGAGCAGTCGCTCAACGCTTGCAATTATGAGATGGTGTCTGGCACAGGTACCGAGAGCGAGCAAGGCACGAACGTCGGCCCCCTGAGCTGGCTGGCAAGGCCGGAGCCCCAGTGTGTGTGGGGCTGTGGAAGGGCTGCCAGGGCAAGGCGAGGGCCAGCAACACCTGGGAGGCCTGGCACCTTTGGTGTGGGAGCAGTCGCTGGACGTTTGCAATTTGGAGCTGGGCTGCGGCGCAGGTCCCGAGAGCGAGCGAGGCACGAACGTCGGCCCCCTGAGCTGGCTGGCAAGGCCGGAGCTCCAGTGTGTGTGGGGCTGTGGAAGGGCTGCCAGGGCAAGGCGAGGGCCAGCAACACCTGGGAGGCCTGGCACCTTTGGTGTGGGAGCAGTCGCTGGACGTTTGCAATTTGGAGCTGGGCTCTGGCGCAGGTACCGAGAGCGAGCAAGGCACGAACGTCGGACCCCTGAGCTGGCTGGCAAGGCCGGAGCCCCAGTGTGTGTGGGGCTGTGGAAGGGCTGCCAGGGGAAGGCGAGGGCCAGCAACACCTGGGAGGCCTGGCACCTTTGGTGTGGGAGCAGGTGCTAGACGTTTGCAATTTCGAGCTGGGCTGCGGCGCAGGTCCCGAGAGCGAGCAAGGCACGAACGTCGGCCCCCTGAGCTGGCTGGCAAGGCCGGAGCCCCAGTGTGTGTGGGGCTGTGGAAGGGCTGCCAGGGGAAGGTGAGGGCCAGCAACACCTGGGAGGCCTGGCACCTTTCGTGTGGGAGCAGTCGCTGGACGTTTGCAATTTTGAGCTGGGCTGCGGCGGTGGTCCCGAGAGCGAGCAAGGCACGAACGTCGCCCCCTGAGCTGGCTGGCAAGGCCGGAGCCCCAGTGTGTGTGGGGCTGTGGAAGGGCTGCCAGGGCAAGGCGAGGGCCAGCAACACCTGGGAGGCCTGGCACCTTTGATGTGGGACCAGTCACTGGACGTTTGCAATTTTGAGCTGGGCTGCTGCGGTGGTCCCGAGAGCGAGCAAGGCACGAACATCGGCACCCTGAGCTGGCTGGCAAGGCCGGAGCCCCAGTGTGTGTGGGGCTGTGGAAGGGCTGCCAAGGCAAGGCGAGGGCCAGCAACACCTGGGAGGCCTGGCACCTTTGGTGTGGGACCAGTCGCTGGACGTTTGCAATTTTGAGCTGGGCTGCCGCGGTGGACCCGAGAGTGAGCAAGGCACGAACGTCGGCACCCTGAGTTGGCTGGCAAGGCCGGAGCCCCAGTGTGTGTGGGGCTGTGGAAGGGCTGCCAGGGCAAGGCGAGGGCCAGCAACACCTGGGAGGCCTGGCAGCTTTGGTGTGGGAGCAGTCGCTGGACGTTTGCAATTTTGAGCTGGGCTGCGGCGGTGGTCCCGAGAGCGAGCAAGGCACGAACGTCGCCCCCTGAGCTGGCTGGCAAGGCTGGAGCCCCAGTGTGTGTGGGGCTGTGGAAGGGCTGACAGGGGAAGGCGAGGGCCAGCAACACCTGGGAGGCCTGGCACCTTTGATGTGGGACCAGTCACTGGACGTTTGCAATTTTGAGCTGGGCTGCGGCGCATGTCCCGAGAGCGAGCAAGGCACGAACATCGGCCCCCTGAGCTGGCTGGCAAGGCCGGAGCCCCAGTGTGTGTGGGGCTGTGGAAGGGCTGCCAGGGCAAGGCGAGGGCCAGCAACACCTGGGAGGCCTACCAGCTTTCGTGTGGGAGGAGTCGCTCAACGTTTGCAATTTTGAGATGGTGTCTGGCACAGGTACCGAGAGCGAGCAAGGCACGAACGTCGGCCCCCTGAGCTGGCTGGCAAGGCCGGAGCCCCAGTGTGTGTGGGGCTGTGGAAGGGCTGCCAGGGGAAGGCGAGGGCCAGCAACACCTTGTAGGCCTGGCACTTTTTGTGTGGGAGCAGTCGCTGGACGTTTGCAATTTGGAGCTGGGCTCTGGCGCAGGTCCCGAGAGCGAGCAAGGCACGAACGTCGGCCCCCTGAGCTGGCTGGCAAGGCCGGAGCGCCAGTGTGTGTGGGGCTGTGGAAGGGCTGCCAGGGGAAGGCGAGGGCCAGCAACACCTGGGAGGCCTGGCACCTTTGGTGTGGGAGCAGGTGCTAGACGTTTGCAATTTCGAGCTGGGCTGCGGCGCAGGTCCCGAGAGCGAGCAAGGCACGAACGTCGGCCCCCTGAGCTGGCTGGCAAGGCCGGAGCCCCAGTGTGTGTGGGGCTGTGGAAGGGCTGCCAGGGGAAGGCGAGGGCCAGCAACACCTGGGAGGCCTGGCACCTTTGGTGTGGGACCAGTCGCTGGACGTTTGCAATTTTGAGCTGGGCTGCGGCGCAGGTCCCGAGAGCGAGCAAGGCACGAATATCGGCCCCCTGAGCTGGCTGGCAAGGCCGGAGCCCCAGTGTGTGTGGGGCTGTGGAAGGGCTGCCAGGGCAAGGCGAGGGCCAGCAACACCGGGGACGCCTGCCACCTTTCGTGTGGGAAAAGCCGCTAGACGTTTGCAATTTCGAGCTGGGCTCCGGCGCAGGGACCGAGAGCGAGAAAGGCACGAACGTCGGCCCCCTGAGCTGGCTGGCAAGGCTGGAGCGCCAGTGTGTGTGGGGCTGTGGAAGGGCTGCCAGGGGAAGGCGAGGGCCAGCAACACCTGGGAGGCCTGGCACTTTTCGAGTGGGAGCAGTCGCTCAACGCTTGCAATTATGAGATGGTGTCTGGCACAGGTACCGAGAGCGAGCAAGGCACGAACGTCGGCCCCCTGAGCTGGCTGGCAAGGCCGGAGCCCCAGTGTGTGTGGGGCTGTGGAAGGGCTGCCAGGGGAAGGCGAGGGCCAGCAACACCTGGGAGGCCTGGCACCTTTGGTGTGGGAGCAGTCGCTGGACGTTTGCAATTTGGAGCTGGGCTGCGGCGCAGGTCCCGAGAGCGAGCGAGGCACGAACGTCGGCCCCCTGAGCTGGCTGGCAAGGCCGGAGCTCCAGTGTGTGTGGGGCTGTGGAAGGGCTGCCAGGGCAAGGTGAGGGCCAGCAACACCTGGGAGGCCTGGCACCTTTGGTGTGGGAGCAGTCGCTGGACGTTTGCAATTTGGAGCTGGGCTCTGGCGCAGGTACCGAGAGCGAGCAAGGCACGAACGTCGGCCCCCTGAGCTGGCTGGCAAGGCCGGAGCCCCAGTGTGTGTGGGGCTGTGGAAGGGCTGCCAGGGGAAGGCGAGGGCCAGCAACACCTGGGAGGCCTGGCACCTTTGGTGTGGGAGCAGGTGCTAGACGTTTGCAATTTGGAGCTGGGCTGCGGCGCAGGTCCCCAGAGCGAGCAAGGCACGAACGTCGCCCCCTGAGCTGGCTGGCAAGGCTGGAGCCCCAGTGTGTGTGGGGCTGTGGAAGGGCTGCCAGGGCAAGGCGAGGGCCAGCAACACCTGGGAGGCCTGGCACCTTTGATGTGGGACCAGTCACTGGACGTTTGCAATTTTGAGCTGGGCTGCCGCGGTGGTCCCGAGAGCGAGCAAGGCACGAACATCGGCACCCTGAGCTGGCTGGCAAGGCCGGAGCCCCAGTGTGTGTGGGGCTGTGGAAGGGCTGCCAAGGCAAGGCGAGGGCCAGCAACACCTGGGAGGCCTACCAGCTTTCGTGTGGGAGGAGTCGCTCAACGTTTGCAATTTTGAGATGGTGTCTGGCACAGGTACCGAGAGTGAGCAAGGCACGAACGTCGGCACCCTGAGCTGGCTGGCAAGGCCGGAGACCCAGTGTGTGTGGGGCTGTGGAAGGGCTGCCAGGGGAAGTCGAGGGCCAGCAACACCTGGTAGGCCTGCCAGCTTTCGTGTGGCAGCAGCCGCTGGACGTTTGCAATTTCGAGCTGGGCTGCGGCGCAGGTACCGAGAGCGAACAAGGCAAGAACATCGGCCCCCTGAGCTGGCTGGCAAGGCCGGAGCCCCAGTGTGTGTGGGGCTGTGGAAGGGCTGCCAGGGCAAGGCGAGGGCCAGCAACACCTGGGAGGCCTGGCACTTTTCGTGTGGGAGCAGTCGCTGGACGTTTGCAATTTTGAGATGGTGTCTGGCACAGGTACCGAGAGCGAGTAAGGCACGAACGTCGGCCCCCTGAGCTGGCTGGCAAGGCCGGAGCTCCAGTGTGTGTGGGGCTGTGGAAGGGCTGCCAGGGCAAGGCGAGGGCCAGCAACACCTGGGAGGCCTGGCAGCTTTGGTGTGGGAGCAGTCGCTGGACGTTTGCAATTTGGAGCTGGGCTCTGGCGCAGGTCCCGAGAGCGAGCAAGGCACGAACGTCGGCCCCCTGAGCTGGCTGGCAAGGCCGTAGCGCCAGTGTGTGTGGGGCTGTGGAAGGGCTGCCAGGGCAAGGCGAGGGCCAGCAACACCTGGGAGGCCTGGCACCTTTGGTGTGGGAGCAGGTGCTAGACGTTTGCAATTTCGAGCTGGGCTGCGGCGCAGGTCCCGAGAGCGAGCAAGTCACGAACGTCGGCCCCCTGAGCTGGCTGGCAAGGCCGGAGCCCCAGTGTGTGTGGGGCTGTGGAAGGGCTGCCAGGGGAAGGCGAGGGCCAGCAACACCTGGGAGGCCTGGCACCTTTGGTGTGGGAGCAGTCGCTGGACGTTTGCAATTTTGAGCTGGGCTGCGGCGGTGGTCCCGAGAGCGAGCAAGGCACGAATATCGGACCCCTGAGCTGGCTGGCAAGGCCGGAGCCCCAGTGTGTGTGGGGCTGTGGAAGGGCTGCCAGGGCAAGGCGAGGGCCAGCAACACCGGGGACGCCTGCCACCTTTCGTGTGGGAAAAGCCGCTAGACGTTTGCAATTTCGAGCTGGGCTCCGGCGCAGGGACCGAGAGCGAGAAAGGCACGAACGTCGGCCCCCTGAGCTGGCTGGCAAGGCTGGAGCGCCAGTGTGTGTGGGGCTGTGGAAGGGCTGCCAGGGCAAGGCGAGGGCCAGCAACACCTGGGAGGCCTGGCACTTTTCGAGTGGGAGCAGTCGCTTAACGCTTGCAATTATGAGATGGTGTCTGGCACAGGTACCGAGAGCGAGCAAGGCACGAACGTCGGCCCCCTGAGCTGGCTGGCAAGGCCGGAGCCCCAGTGTGTGTGGGGCTGTGGAAGGGCTGCCAGGGGAAGGCGAGGGCCAGCAACACCTGGGAGGCCTGGCACCTTTGGTGTGGGAGCAGTCGCTGGACGTTTGCAATTTGGAGCTGGGCTGCGGCGCAGGTCCCGAGAGCGAGCAAGGCACGAACGTCGGCCCCCTGAGCTGGCTGGCAAGGCCGGAGCGCCAGTGTGTGTGGGGCTGTGGAAGGGCTGCCAGGGCAAGGCGAGGGCCAGCAACACCTGGGAGGCCTGGCACTTTTCGTGTGGGAGCAGTCGCTCAAAGTTTGCAATTTTGAGATGGTGTCTGGCACAGGTACCTAGAGCGAGCAAGGCACGAACGTCGGCCCCCTGAGCTGGCTGACAAGGCCGGAGCTGCAGTGTGTGTGGGGCTGTGGAAGGGCTGCCAGGGCAAGGCGAGGGCCAGCAACACCTGGGAGGCCTGGCACTTCTCGTGTGGGAGCAGTCGCTGGACGTTTGCAATTTTGAGATGGTGTCTGGCACAGGTACTGAGAGCGAGCAAGGCACGAACGTCGGCCCCCTGAGCTGGCTGACAAGGCCGGAGCGCCAGTGTGTGTGGGGCTGTGGAAGGGCTGCCAGGGGAAGGCGAGGGCCAGCAACACCTGGGAGGCCTGGCAGCTTTGGTGTGGGAGCAGTCGCTGGACGTTTGCAATTTTGAGCTGGGCTGCGGCGCAGGTCCCGAGAGCGAGCAAGGCACGAACGTCGGCCCCCTGAGTTGGCTGGCAAGGCCGGAGCCCCAGTGTGTGTGGGGCTGTGGAAGGGCTGCCAGGGCAAGGCGAGGGCCAGCAACACCTGGGAGGCCTGGCACCTTTGGTGTGGGAGCAGTCGCTGGACGTTTGCAATTTGGAGCTGGGCTCTGGCGCAGGTACCGAGAGCGAGCAAGGCACGAACGTCGGCCCCCTGAGCTGGCTGGCAAGGCCGGAGCCCCAGTGTGTGTGGGGCTGTGGAAGGGCTGCCAGGGCAAGGCGAGGGCCAGCAACACCTGGGAGGCCTGGCACCTTTGGTGTGGGAGCAGTCGCTGGACGTTTGTAATTTCGAGCTGGGCTGCGGCGCAGGTCCCGAGAGTGAGCAAGGCACGAACGTCGGCCCCCTGAGCTGGCTGGCAAGGCCGGAGCCCCAGTGTGTGTGGGGCTGTGGAAGGGCTGCCAGGGCAAGGCGAGGGCCAGCAACACCTGGGAGGCCTGGCACCTTTGGTGTGGGAGCAGTCGCTGGACGTTTGCAATTTTGAGCTGGGCTCCGGCGCAGGTCCCGAGAGTGAGCAAGGCACGAACGTCGGCCCCCTGAGCTGGCTGGCAAGGCCGGAGCCCCAGTGTGTGTGGGGCTGTGGAAGGGCTGCCAGGGGAAGGCGAGGGCCAGCAACACCGGGGACGCCTGCCACCTTTCGTGTGGGAGGAGTCGCTCAACGTTTGCAATTTTGAGATGGTGTCTGGCACAGGTACCGAGAGCTAGCAAGGCACGAACATTGGCCCCTTGAGCTGGCTGGCAAGGCCGGAGCCCCAGTGTGTGTGGGGCTGTGGAAGGGCTGCCAGGGGAAGGCGAGGGCCAGCAACACCTGGGAGGCCTGGCACCTTTGCTGTGGGACCAGTCGCTGGACGTTTGCAATTTTGAGCTGGGCTGCGGCGGTGGTCCCGAGAGCGAGCAAGGCACGAACGTCGGCCCCCTGAGTTGGCTGGCAAGGCCGGAGCCCCAGTGTGTGTGGGGCTGTGGAAGGGCTGCCAGGGGAAGGCGAGGGGCAGCAACACCTGGGAGGCCTGGCACTTTTCGTGTGGGAGCAGTCGCTGGACGTTTGCAATTTGGAGCTGGGCTCCGGCGCAGGTCCCGAGAGCGAGCAAGGCACGAACGTCGGCCCCCTGAGCTGGCTGGCAAGGCCGGAGCGCCAGTGTGTGTGGGGCTGTGGAAGGGCTGCCAGGGGAAGGCGAGGGCCAGCAACACCGGGGACGCCTGCCACCTTTCGTGTGGGAAAAGCCGCTAGACGTTTGCAATTTCAAGCTGGGCTCCGGCGCAGGGACCGAGAGCGAGCAAGGCACGAACGTCGGCCCCCTGAGCTGGCTGGCAAGGCCGGAGCCCCAGTGTGTGTGGGGCTGTGGAAGGGCTGCCAGGGCAAGGCGAGGGCCAGCAACACCTGGGAGGCCTGGCACCTTTGGTGTGGGAGCAGTCGCTGGACGTTTGCAATTTGGAGCTGGGCTCCGGCGCAGGTCCCGAGAGTGAGCAAGGCACGAACGTCGGCCCCCTGAGCTGGCTGGCAAGGCCGGAGCCCCAGTGTGTGTGGGGCTGTGGAAGGGCTGCCAGGGGAAGGCGAGGGCCAGCAACACCTGGGAGGCCTGGCACTTTTCGTGTGGGAGCAGTCGCTCAACGTTTGCAATTTTGAGATGGTGTCTGGCACAGGTCCCGAGAGCGAGCAAGGCATGAACGTCGGCCCCCTGAGCTGGCTGGCAAGGCCGGAGCCGCAGTGTGTGTGGGGCTGTGGAAGGGCTGCCAGGGGAAGGCGAGGGCCAGCAACACCTGGGAGGCCTGGCACCTTTGATGTGGGAGCAGTCGCTGGACGTTTGCAATTTGGAGCTGGGCTGCGGCGCAGGTCCCGAGAGCGAGCGAGGCACGAACGTCGGCCCCCTGAGCTGGCTGGCAAGGCCGGAGCTCCAGTGTGTGTGGGGCTGTGGAAGGGCTGCCAGGGCAAGGTGAGGGCCAGCAACACCTGGGAGGCCTGGCACCTTTGGTGTGGGAGCAGTCGCTGGACGTTTGCAATTTGGAGCTGGGCTCTGGCGCAGGTACCGAGAGCGAGCAAGGCACGAACGTCGGCCCCCTGAGCTGGCTGGCAAGGCCGGAGCCCCAGTGTGTGTGGGGCTGTGGAAGGGCTGCCAGGGGAAGGCGAGGGCCAGCAACACCTGGGAGGCCTGGCACCTTTGGTGTGGGAGCAGGTGCTAGACGTTTGCAATTTCGAGCTGGGCTGCGGCGCAGGTCCCGAGAGCGAGCAAGGCACGAACGTCGCCCCCTGAGCTGGCTGGCAAGGCTGGAGCCCCAGTGTGTGTGGGGCTGTGGAAGGGCTGCCAGGGGAAGGCGAGGGCCAGCAACACCTGGGAGGCCTGGCACCTTTGATGTGGGACCAGTCACTGGACGTTTGCAATTTTGAGCTGGGCTGCCGCGGTGGTCCCGAGAGCGAGCAAGGCACGAACATCGGCACCCTGAGCTGGCTGGCAAGGCCGGAGCCCCAGTGTGTGTGGGGCTGTGGAAGGGCTGCCAAGGCAAGGCGAGGGCCAGCAACACCTGGGAGGCCTACCAGCTTTCGTGTGGGAGGAGTCGCTCAACGTTTGCAATTTTGAGATGGTGTCTGGCACAGGTACCGAGAGTGAGCAAGGCACGAACGTCGGCACCCTGAGCTGGCTGGCAAGGCCGGAGACCCAGTGTGTGTGGGGCTGTGGAAGGGCTGCCAGGGGAAGGCGAGGGCCAGCAACACCTGGTAGGCCTGCCAGCTTTCGTGTGGCAGCAGCCGCTGGACGTTTGCAATTTCGAGCTGGGCTGCGGCGCAGGTACCGAGAGCGAACAAGGCAAGAACATCGGCCCCCTGAGCTGGCTGGCAAGGCCGGAGCCCCAGTGTGTGTGGGGCTGTGGAAGGGCTGCCAGGGCAAGGCGAGGGCCAGCAACACCTGGGAGGCCTGGCACTTTTCGTGTGGGAGCAGTCGCTGGACGTTTGCAATTTTGAGATGGTGTCTGGCACAGGTACCGAGAGCGAGTAAGGCACGAACGTCGGCCCCCTGAGCTGGCTGGCAAGGCCGGAGCTCCAGTGTGTGTGGGGCTGTGGAAGGGCTGCCAGGGCAAGGCGAGGGCCAGCAACACCTGGGAGGCCTGGCAGCTTTGGTGTGGGAGCAGTCGCTGGACGTTTGCAATTTGGAGCTGGGCTCTGGCGCAGGTCCCGAGAGCGAGCAAGGCACGAACGTCGGCCCCCTGAGCTGGCTGGCAAGGCCGTAGCGCCAGTGTGTGTGGGGCTGTGGAAGGGCTGCCAGGGCAAGGCGAGGGCCAGCAACACCTGGGAGGCCTGGCACCTTTGGTGTGGGAGCAGGTGCTAGACGTTTGCAATTTCGAGCTGGGCTGCGGCGCAGGTCCCGAGAGCGAGCAAGTCACGAACGTCGGCCCCCTGAGCTGGCTGGCAAGGCCGGAGCCCCAGTGTGTGTGGGGCTGTGGAAGGGCTGCCAGGGGAAGGCGAGGGCCAGCAACACCTGGGAGGCCTGGCACCTTTGGTGTGGGAGCAGTCGCTGGACGTTTGCAATTTTGAGCTGGGCTGCGGCGGTGGTCCCGAGAGCGAGCAAGGCACGAATATCGGCCCCCTGAGCTGGCTGGCAAGGCCGGAGCCCCAGTGTGTGTGGGGCTGTGGAAGGGCTGCCAGGGCAAGGCGAGGGCCAGCAACACCGGGGACGCCTGCCACCTTTCGTGTGGGAAAAGCCGCTAGACGTTTGCAATTTCGAGCTGGGCTCCGGCGCAGGGACCGAGAGCGAGAAAGGCACGAACGTCGGCCCCCTGAGCTGGCTGGCAAGGCTGGAGCGCCAGTGTGTGTGGGGCTGTGGAAGGGCTGCCAGGGGAAGGCGAGGGCCAGCAACACCTGGGAGGCCTGGCACTTTTCGAGTGGGAGCAGTCGCTTAACGCTTGCAATTATGAGATGGTGTCTGGCACAGGTACCGAGAGCGAGCAAGGCACGAACGTCGGCCCCCTGAGCTGGCTGGCAAGGCCGGAGCCCCAGTGTGTGTGGGGCTGTGGAAGGGCTGCCAGGGGAAGGCGAGGGCCAGCAACACCTGGGAGGCCTGGCACCTTTGGTGTGGGAGCAGTCGCTGGACGTTTGCAATTTGGAGCTGGGCTGCGGCGCAGGTCCCGAGAGCGAGCAAGGCACGAACGTCGGCCCCCTGAGCTGGCTGGCAAGGCCGGAGCGCCAGTGTGTGTGGGGCTGTGGAAGGGCTGCCAGGGCAAGGCGAGGGCCAGCAACACCTGGGAGGCCTGGCACTTTTCGTGTGGGAGCAGTCGCTCAAAGTTTGCAATTTTGAGATGGTGTCTGGCACAGGTACCTAGAGCGAGCAAGGCACGAACGTCGGCCCCCTGAGCTGGCTGACAAGGCCGGAGCTGCAGTGTGTGTGGGGCTGTGGAAGGGCTGCCAGGGCAAGGCGAGGGCCAGCAACACCTGGGAGGCCTGGCACTTCTCGTGTGGGAGCAGTCGCTGGACGTTTGCAATTTTGAGATGGTGTCTGGCACAGGTACTGAGAGCGAGCAAGGCACGAACGTCGGCCCCCTGAGCTGGCTGACAAGGCCGGAGCGCCAGTGTGTGTGGGGCTGTGGAAGGGCTGCCAGGGGAAGGCGAGGGCCAGCAACACCTGGGAGGCCTGGCAGCTTTGGTGTGGGAGCAGTCGCTGGACGTTTGCAATTTTGAGCTGGGCTGCGGCGCAGGTCCCGAGAGCGAGCAAGGCACGAACGTCGGCCCCCTGAGTTGGCTGGCAAGGCCGGAGCCCCAGTGTGTGTGGGGCTGTGGAAGGGCTGCCAGGGCAAGGCGAGGGCCAGCAACACCTGGGAGGCCTGGCACCTTTGGTGTGGGAGCAGTCGCTGGACGTTTGCAATTTGGAGCTGGGCTCTGGCGCAGGTACCGAGAGCGAGCAAGGCACGAACGTCGGCCCCCTGAGCTGGCTGGCAAGGCCGGAGCCCCAGTGTGTGTGGGGCTGTGGAAGGGCTGCCAGGGCAAGGCGAGGGCCAGCAACACCTGGGAGGCCTGGCACCTTTGGTGTGGGAGCAGTCGCTGGACGTTTGTAATTTCGAGCTGGGCTGCGGCGCAGGTCCCGAGAGCGAGCGAGGCACGAACGTCGGCCCCCTGAGCTGGCTGGCAAGGCCGGAGCCCCAGTGTGTGTGGGGCTGTGGAAGGGCTGCCAGGGCAAGGCGAGGGCCAGCAACACCTGGGAGGCCTGGCACCTTTGGTGTGGGAGCAGTCGCTGGACGTTTGCAATTTTGAGCTGGGCTCCGGCGCAGGTCCCGAGAGTGAGCAAGGCACGAACGTCGGCCCCCTGAGCTGGCTGGCAAGGCCGGAGCCCCAGTGTGTGTGGGGCTGTGGAAGGGCTGCCAGGGGAAGGCGAGGGCCAGCAACACCGGGGACGCCTGCCACCTTTCGTGTGGGAGGAGTCGCTCAACGTTTGCAATTTTGAGATGGTGTCTGGCACAGGTACCGAGAGCTAGCAAGGCACGAACATTGGCCCCTTGAGCTGGCTGGCAAGGCCGGAGCCCCAGTGTGTGTGGGGCTGTGGAAGGGCTGCCAGGGGAAGGCGAGGGCCAGCAACACCTGGGAGGCCTGGCACCTTTGCTGTGGGACCAGTCGCTGGACGTTTGCAATTTTGAGCTGGGCTGCGGCGGTGGTCCCGAGAGCGAGCAAGGCACGAACGTCGGCCCCCTGAGTTGGCTGGCAAGGCCGGAGCCCCAGTGTGTGTGGGGCTGTGGAAGGGCTGCCAGGGGAAGGCGAGGGGCAGCAACACCTGGGAGGCCTGGCACTTTTCGTGTGGGAGCAGTCGCTGGACGTTTGCAATTTGGAGCTGGGCTCCGGCGCAGGTCCCGAGAGCGAGCAAGGCACGAACGTCGGCCCCCTGAGCTGGCTGGCAAGGCCGGAGCGCCAGTGTGTGTGGGGCTGTGGAAGGGCTGCCAGGGGAAGGCGAGGGCCAGCAACACCGGGGACGCCTGCCACCTTTCGTGTGGGAAAAGCCGCTAGACGTTTGCAATTTCAAGCTGGGCTCTGGCGCAGGGACCGAGAGCGAGCAAGGCACGAACGTCGGCCCCCTGAGCTGGCTGGCAAGGCCGGAGCCCCAGTGTGTGTGGGGCTGTGGAAGGGCTGCCAGGGCAAGGCGAGGGCCAGCAACACCTGGGAGGCCTGGCACCTTTGGTGTGGGAGCAGTCGCTGGACGTTTGCAATTTGGAGCTGGGCTCCGGCGCAGGTCCCGAGAGTGAGCAAGGCACGAACGTCGGCCCCCTGAGCTGGCTGGCAAGGCCGGAGCCGCAGTGTGTGTGGGGCTGTGGAAGGGCTGCCAGGGGAAGGCGAGGGCCAGCAACACCTGGGAGGCCTGGCACTTTTTGTGTGGGAGCAGTCGCTCAACGTTTGAAATTTTGAGATGGTGTCTGGCACAGGTACCGAGAGCGAGCAAGGCATGAACGTCGGCCCCCTGAGCTGGCTGGCAAGGCCGGAGCCGCAGTGTGTGTGGGGCTGTGGAAGGGCTGCCAGGGCAAGGCGAGGGCCAGCAACACCTGGGAGGCCTGGCACCTTTGGTGTGGGAGCAGTCGCTGGAAGTTTGCAATTTGGAGCTGGGCTCTGGCGCAGGTACCGAGAGCGAGCAAGGCACGAACGTCGGCCCCCTGAGTTGGCTGGCAAGGCCGGAGCCCCAGTGTGTGTGGGGCTGTGGAAGGGCTGCCAGGGGAAGGTGAGGACCAGCAACACCTGGGAGGCCTGCCAGCTTTCGTGTGGCAGCAGCCGCTGGACGTTTGCAATTTCGAGCTGGGCTGCGGCGCAGGTCCCGAGAGCGAACAAGGCAAGAACATCGGCCCCCTGAGCTGGCTGGCAAGGCCGGAGCCCCAGTGTGTGTGGGGCTGTGGAAGGGCTGCCAGGGGAAGGCAAGGGCCAGCAACACCTGGGAGGCCTGGCACTTTTCGTGTGGGAGCAGTCGCTGGACGTTTGCAATTTTGAGATGGTGTCTGGCACAGGTACCGAGAGCGAGCAAGGCACGAACGTCGGCACCCTGAGCTGGCTGGCAAGGCTGAAGCCCCAGTGTGTGTGGGGCTGTGGAAGCGCTGCCAGGGCAAGGCGAGGGCCAGCAACACCTGGGAGGCCTGGCACCTTTGGTGTGGGAGCAGTCGCTGGACGTTTGCAATTTGGAGCTGGGCTGCGGCGCAGGTCCCGAGAGCGAGCGAGGCACGAACGTCGGCACCCTGAGCTGGCTGGCAAGGCCGGAGCCCCAGTGTGTGTGGGGCTGTGGAACGGCTGCCAGGGGAAGGCGAGGGCCAGCAACACCTGGGAGGCCTGGCACCTTTGGTGTGGGACCAGTCGCTGGACGTTTGCAATTTTGAGCTGGGCTGCCGCGGTGGTCCCGAGAGCGAGCAAGGCACGAACGTCGGCCCCCTGAGTTGGCTGGCAAGGCCGTAGCGCCAGTGTGTGTGGGGCTGTGGAAGGGCTGCCAGGGGAAGGCGAGGGCCAGCAACACCTGGGAGGCCTGGAACCTTTGATATGGGACCAGTCACTGGACGTTTGCAATTTTGAGCTGGGCTGCGGCGCAGGTCCCGAGAGCGAGCAAGGCACGAAAATCGGCCCCCTGAGCTGGCTGGCAAGGCCGGAGCCCCAGTGTGTGTGGGGCTGTGGAAGGGCTGCCAGGGGAAGGCGAGGGGCAGCAACACCGGGGACGCCTGCCACCTTTCGTGTGGGAAAAGCCGCTAGACGTTTGCAATTTCAAGCTGGGCTCTGGCGCAGGGACCGAGAGCGAGCAAGGCACGAACGTCGGCCCCCTGAGCTAGCTGGCAAGGCCGTAGTGCCAGTGTGTGTGGGGCTGTGGAAGGGCTGCCAGGGCAAGGCGAAGGCCAGCAACACCTGGTAGGCCTGCCAGCTTTCGTGTGGCAGCAGCCGCTGGACGTTTGCAATTTCGAGCTGGGCTGCGGCGCAGGTACCGAGAGCGAACAAGGCAAGAACATCGGCCCCCTGAGCTGGCTGGCAAGGCCGGAGCCCCAGTGTGTGTGGGGCTGTGGAAGGGCTGCCAGGGGAAGGCGAGGGCCAGCAACACCTGGGAGGCCTGGCACCTTTGGTGTGGGAGCAGTCGCTGGACGTTTGCAATTTTGAGATGGGGTCTGGCACAGGTACCGAGAGCGAGCAAGGCACGAACGTCGGCCCCCTGAGTTGGCTGGCAAGGCCGTAGCGCCAGTGTGTGTGGGGCTGTGGAAGGGCTGCCAGGGGAAGGCGAGGGCCAGCAACACCTGGGAGGCCTGGAACCTTTGATATGGGACCAGTCACTGGACGTTTGCAATTTTGAGCTGGGCTGCGGCGCAGGTCCCGAGAGCGAGCAAGGCACGAAAATCGGCCCCCTGAGCTGGCTGGCAAGGCCGGAGCCCCAGTGTGTGTGGGGCTGTGGAAGGGCTGCCAGGGGAAGGCGAGGGGCAGCAACACCGGGGACGCCTGCCACCTTTCGTGTGGGAAAAGCCGCTAGACGTTTGCAATTTCAAGCTGGGCTCTGGCGCAGGGACCGAGAGCGAGCAAGGCACGAACGTCGGCCCCCTGAGCTAGCTGGCAAGGCCGTAGCGCCAGTGTGTGTGGGGCTGTGGAAGGGCTGCCAGGGCAAGGCGAAGGCCAGCAACACCTGGTAGGCCTGCCAGCTTTCGTGTGGCAGCAGCCGCTGGACGTTTGCAATTTCGAGCTGGGCTGCGGCGCAGGTACCGAGAGCGAACAAGGCAAGAACATCGGCCCCCTGAGCTGGCTGGCAAGGCCGGAGCCCCAGTGTGTGTGGGGCTGTGGAAGGGCTGCCAGGGGAAGGCGAGGGCCAGCAACACCTGGGAGGCCTGGCACCTTTGGTGTGGGAGCAGTCGCTGGACGTTTGCAATTTTGAGATGGGGTCTGGCACAGGTACCGAGAGCGAGCAAGGCACGAACGTCGGCACCCTGAGCTGGCTGGCAAGGCTGGAGCCCCAGTGTGTGTGGGGCTGTGGAAGGGCTGCCAGGGGAAGGCGAGGGCCAGCAACACCTGGGAGGCCTGGCACCTTTGGTGTGGGAGCAGTCGTTGGCCGTTTGCAATTTCGAGCTACGCTGCGGCGCAGGTACCGAGAGCGAGAAAGGCACGAACATCGGCCCCTTGAGCAGGCTGGCAAGGCCGGAGCGCCAGTGTGTGTGGGGCTGTGGTAGGGCTGCCAGGGGATGGCGAGGGCCAGCAACACCTGGGAGGCCTGGCACCTTTCGTGTGGGAGCAGTCGCTCAACATTTGAAATTTTGAGATGGTGTCTGGCACAGGTACCGAGAGCGAGCAAGGCACGAACGTCGGCCCCCTGAGCTGGCTGGCAAGGCCGGAGCCCCAGTGTCTGTGGGGCTGTGGAAGGGCTGCCAGGGCAAGGCGAGGGCCCGCAACACCGGGGACGCCTGCCACCTTTCGTGAGGTAGCATTCGCTCAAAGTTTGCAATTTGGAGCTGGGCTCCGGCGCAGGTCCCGAGAGCGAGCAAGGCACGAACATCGGCCCCCTGAGCTGGCTGGCAAGGCCGGAGCCCCAGTGTGTGTGGGGCTGTGGAAGGGCTGCCAGGGGAAGGCGAGGGCCAGCAACACCGGGGACGCCTGCCACCTTTCGTGTGGGAAAAGCCGCTAGACGTTTGCAATTTCAAGCTGGGCTCCGGCGCAGGTCCCGAGAGCGAGAAAGGCACGAACGTCGGCCCCCTGAGCTGGCTGGCAAGGCCGGAGCCCCAGTGTGTGTGGGGCTGTGGAAGGGCTGCCAGGGGAAGGCGAGGGCCAGCAACACCTGGGAGGCCTGGCACCTTTGGTGTGGGAGCAGTCGCTCAACGTCTGAAATTTTGAGATGGTGTCTGGCACAGGTACCGAGAGCGAGCAAGGCATGAACGTCGGCCCCCTGAGCTGGCTGGCAAGGCCGGAGCCGCAGTGTGTGTGGGGCTGTGGAAGGGCTGCCAGGGCAAGGCGAGGGCCAGCAACACCTGGGAGGCCTGGCACCTTTGGTGTGGGAGCAGTCGCTGGACGTTTGCAATTTGGAGCTGGGCTCTGGCGCAGGTACCGAGAGCGAGCAAGGCACGAACGTCGGCCCCCTGAGCTGGCTGGCAAGGCCGGAGCCCCAGTGTGTGTGGGGCTGTGGAAGGGCTGCCAGGGGAAGGTGAGGACCAGCAACACCTGGGAGGCCTGCCAGCTTTCGTGTGGCAGCAGCCGCTGGACGTTTGCAATTTCGAGCCGGGCTGCGGCGCAGGTCCCGAGAGCGAACAAGGCAAGAACATCGGCCCCCTGAGCTGGCTGGCAAGGCCGGAGCCCCAGTGTGTGTGGGGCTGTGGAAGGGCTGCCAGGGGAAGGCAAGGGCCAGCAACACCTGGGAGGCCTGGCACTTTTCGTGTGGGAGCAGTCGCTGGACGTTTGCAATTTTGAGATGGTGTCTGGCACAGGTACCGAGAGCGAGCAAGGCACGAACGTCGGCACCCTGAGCTGGCTGGCAAGGCTGAAGCCCCAGTGTGTGTGGGGCTGTGGAAGCGCTGCCAGGGCAAGGCGAGGGCCAGCAACACCTGGGAGGCCTGGCACCTTTGGTGTGGGAGCAGTCGCTGGATGTTTGCAATTTGGAGCTGGGCTGCGGCGCAGGTCCCGAGAGCGAGCGAGGCACGAACGTCGGCCCCCTGAGCTGGCTGGCAAGGCCGGAGCCCCAGTGTGTGTGGGGTTGTGGAAGGGCTGCCAGGGGAAGGCGAGGGCCAGCAACACCTGGGAGGCCTGGCACCTTTGGTGTGGGAGCAGTCGCTGGACGTTTGCAATTTGGAGCCGGGCTGCGGCGCAGGGACCGAGAGCGAGCAAGGCACGAAAATCGGCCCCCTGAGCTGGCTGGCAAGGCCGGAGCCCCAGTGTGTGTGGGGCTGTGGAAGGGCTGCCAGGGGAAGGCGAGGGGCAGCAACACCGGGGACGCCTGCCACCTTTCGTGTGGGAAAAGCCGCTAGACGTTTGCAATTTCAAGCTGGGCTCTGGCGCAGGGACCGAGAGCGAGCAAGGCACGAACGTCGGCCCCCTGAGCTACCTGGCAAGGCCGTAGCGCCAGTGTGTGTGGGGCTGTGGAAGGGCTGCCAGGGCAAGGCGAAGGCCAGCAACACCTGGTAGGCCTGGCACCTTTGGTGTGGGAGCAGCCGCTGGACGTTTGCAATTTCGAGCTGGGCTGCGGCGCAGGTACCGAGAGCGAACAAGGCAAGAACGTCGGCCCCCTGAGCTGGCTGGCAAGGCCGGAGCCGCAGTGTGTGTGGGGCTGTGGAAGGGCTGCCAGGGGAAGGCGAGGGCCAGCAACACCTGGGAGGCCTGGCACCTTTGGTGTGGGAGCAGTCGCTGGACGTTTGCAATTTTGAGATGGGGTCTGGCACAGGTACCGAGAGCGAGCAAGGCACGAACGTCGGCACCCTGAGCTGGCTGGCAAGGCTGGAGCCCCAGTGTGTGTGGGGCTGTGGAAGGGCTGCCAGGGGAAGGCGAGGGCCAGCAACACCTGGGAGGCCTGGCACCTTTGGTGTGGGAGCAGTCGCTGGCCGTTTGCAATTTCGAGCTACGCTGCGGCGCAGGTATCGAGAGCGAGCAAGGCACGAACATCGGCCCCTTGAGCAGGCTGGCAAGGCCGGAGCCCCAGTGTGTGTGGGGCTGTGGTAGGGCTGCCAGGGGATGGCGAGGGCCAGCAACACCTGGGAGGCCTGGCACCTTTCGTGTGGGAGCAGTCGCTCAACATTTGAAATTTTGAGATGGTGTCTGGCACAGGTACCGAGAGCGAGCAAGGCACGAACGTCGGCCCCCTGAGCTGGCTGGCAAGGCTGGAGCCCCAGTGTCTGTGGGGCTGTGGAAGGGCTGCCAGGGCAAGGCGAGGGCCCGCAACACCGGGGACGCCTGCCACGTTTCGTGAGGGAGCATTCGCTCCAAGTTTGCAATTTGGAGCTGGGCTCCGGCGCAGGTCCCGAGAGCGAGCAAGGCACGAACATCGGCCCCCTTAGCTGGCTGGCAAGGCCGGAGCCCCAGTGTGTGTGGGGCTGTGGAAGGGCTGCCAGGGGAAGGCGAGGGCCAGCAACACCGGGGACGCCTGCCACCTTTCGTGTGGGAAAAGCCGCTAGACGTTTGCAATTTCAAGCTGGGCTCCGGCGCAGGGACTGAGAGCGAGAAAGGCACGAACGTCGGCCCCCTGAGCTGGCTGGCAAGGCCGGAGCCCCAGTGTGTGTGGGGCTGTGGAAGGGCTGCCAGGGGAAGGCGAGGGCCAGCAACACCTGGGAGGCCTGGCACCTTTGGTGTGGGAGCAGTCGCTCAACGTTTGCAATTTTGAGATGGTGTCTGGCACAGGTACCGAGAGCGAGCAAGGCACGAACGTCGGCCCCCTGAGCTGGCTGGCAAGGCCGGAGCCCCAGTGTGTGTGGGGCTGTGGAAGGGCTGCCAGGGGAAGGCGAGGGCCAGCAACACCTGGGAGGCCTGGCACCTTTGGTGTGGGAGCAGTCGCTGGACGTTTGCAATTTCGAGATGGGCTCTGGCGCAGGTCCCGAGAGCGAGCAAGGCACGAACGTCGGCCCCCTGATTTGGCTGGCAAGGCCGGAGCCCCAGTGTGTGTGGGGCTGTGGAAGGGCTGCCATCGGAAGGCGAGGGCCAGCAACACCTGGGAGGCCTACCAGCTTTCGTGTGGGAGCAGTCGCTGGACGTTTGCAATTTTGAGATGGTGTCTGGCACAGGTACCGAGAGTGAGCAAGGCACGAACGTCGGCCCCCTGAGCTGGCTGGCAAGGCCGGAGCCCCAGTGTGTGTGGGGCTGTGGAAGGGCTGCCAGGGGAAGGCGAGGGCCAGCAACACCTGGGAGGCCTGGCACCTTTGGTGTGGGAGCAGGTGCTAGACGTTTGCAATTTCGAGATGGGCTCTGGCGCAGGTCCCGAGAGCGAGCAAGGCACGAACGTCGGCACCCTGAGCTGGCTGGCAAGGCCGGAGCGCCAGTGTGTGTGGGGCTGTGGAAGGGCTGCCAGGGCAAGGCGAGGGCCAGCAACACCTGGGAGGCCTGGCACTTTTCGTGTGGGAGCAGTCGCTGGACGTTTGAAATTTTGAGATGGTGTCTGGCAGAGGTACCGAGAGCGAGCAAGGCACGAACGTCGGCCCCCTTAGTTGGCTGGCAAGGCCGGAGCCCCAGTGTGTGTGGGGCTGTGGAAGGGCTGCCAGGGGAAGGCGAGGGCCAGCAACACCTGGGAGGCCTGGCACCTTTGGTGTGGGAGCAGTCGCTGGACGTTTGCAATTTGGAGCTGGGCTCCGGCGCAGGTCCCGAGAGCGAGCAAGGCACGAACGTCGGCCCCCTGATTTGGCTGGCAAGGCCGGAGCCCCAGTGTGTGTGGGGCTGTGGAAGGGCTGCCAGGGGAAGGCGAGGGCCAGCAACACCTGGGAGGCCTGGCACCTTTGGTGTGGGAGCAGTCGCTGGACGTTTGCAATTTCGAGCTGGGCTCCGGCGCAGGTCCCGAGAGCGAGCAAGGCACGACCGTCGGCCCCCTGAGCTGGCTGGCAAGGCCGGAGCCCCAGCGTGTGTGGGGCTGTGGAAGGGCTGCCAGGGGAAGGTGAGGACCAGCAACACCTGGGAGGCCTGCCAGCTTTCGTGTGGCAGCAGTCGCTGGACGTTTGCAATTTCGAGCTGGGCTGCGGCGCAGGTCCCCAGAGCGAGCAAGGCACGAACGTCGGCCCCCTGAGCTGGCTGGCAAGGCCGGAGCGCCAGTGTGTGTGGGGCTGTGGAAGGGCTGCCAGGGGAAGGCGAGGGCCAGCAACACCTGGGAGGCCTGGCACCTTTGGTGTGGGAGCAGTCGCTGGACGTTTGCAATTTTGAGCTGGGCTGCGGCGCAGGTCCCGAGAGCGAGCACGGCACGAACGTCGGCCCCCTGAGTTGGCTGGCAAGGCCGGAGCCCCAGTGTGTGTGGGGCTGTGGAAGGGCTGCCAGGGGAAGGCGAGGGCCAGCAACACCTGGGAGGCCTGGCACTTTTCGTGTGGGAGCAGTCGCTGGACGTTTGCAATTTGGAGCTGGGCTGTGGCGCAGGTCCCGAGAGCGAGCAAGGCACGAACGTTGGCCCCCTGAGCTGGCTGGCAAGGCCGGAGCCCCAGTGTGTGTGGGGCTGTGGAAGGGCTGCCAGGGCAAGGCGAGGGCCAGCAACACCTGGGAGGCCTGGCACTTTTCGTGTGGGAGCAGTCGCTCAACGTTTGCAATTTTGAGATGGTGTCTGGCACAGGTACCGAGAGCGAGCAAGGCATGAACGTCGGCCCCCTGAGCTGGCTGGCAAGGCCGGAGCCGCAGTGTGTGTGGGGCTGTGGAAGGGCTGCCAGGGCAAGGCGAGGGCCAGCAACACCTGGGAGGCCTGGCACCTTTGGTGTGGGAGCAGTCGCTGGACGTTTGCAATTTGGAGCTGGGCTCTGGCGCAGGTACCGAGAGCGAGCAAGGCACGAACGTCGGCCCCCTGAGCTGGCTGGCAAGGCTGGAGCCCCAGTGTGTGTGGGGCTGTGGAAGGGCTGCCAGGGCAAGGCGAGGGCCAGCAACACCTGGGAGGCCTGGCACCTTTGATGTGGGACCAGTCGCTGGACGTTTGCAATTTTGAGCTGGGCTGCGGCGCAGGTCCCGAGAGCGAGCAAGGCAAGAACATCGGCCCCCTGAGCTGGCTGGCAAGGCCGGAGCGCCAGTGTGTGTGGGGCTGTGGAAGGGCTGCCAGGGGAAGGCGAGGGCCAGCAACATCTGGGAGGCCTGGCACTTTTCGTGTGGGAGCAGTCGCTGGACGTTTGCAATTTCGAGCTGGGCTCCGGCGCAGGTCCCGAGAGCGAGCGAGGCACGAACGTCGGCCCCCTGAGCTGGCTGGCAAGGCCGGAGCGCCAGTGTGTGTGGGGCTGTGGAAGGGCTGCCAGGGGAAGGCGAGGGCCAGCAACACCTGGGAGGCCTGGCACCTTTGGTGTGGGACCAGTCGCTGGACGTTTGCAATTTTGAGCTCGGCTGCGGCGGTGGTCCCGAGAGCGAGCAAGGCACGAACGTCGGCCCCCTGAGTTGGCTGGCAAGGCCGGAGCCCCAGTGTGTGTGGGGCTGTGGAAGGGCTGCCAGGGGAAGGCGAGGGCCAGCAACACCTGGGAGGCCTGGCACCTTTGATATGGGACCAGTCACTGCACGTTTGCAATTTTGAGCTGGGCTGCGGCGCAGGTCCCGAGAGCGAGCAAGGCACGAACATCGGCACCCTGAGCTGGCTGGCAAGGCCGGAGCCCCAGTGTGTGTGGGGCTGTGGAAGGGCTGCCAGGGGAAGGCGAGGGCCAGCAACACCGGGGACGCCTGCCACCTTTCGTGTGGGAAAAGCCGCTAGACGTTTGCAATTTCAAGCTGGGCTCCGGCGCAGGGCCCGAGAGCGAGCAAGGCACGAACATCGGCACCCTGAGCTGGCTGGCAAGGCCGGAGCCCCAGTGTGTGTGGGGCTGTGGAAGGGCTGCCAGGGGAAGGCGAGGGCCAGCAACACCGGGGACGCCTGCCACCTTTCGTGTGGGAAAAGCCGCTAGACGTTTGCAATTTCAAGCTGGGCTCCGGCGCAGGGACCGAGAGCGAGAAAGGCACGAACGTCGGCCCCCTGAGCTGGCTGGCAAGGCCGGAGCCCCAGTGTGTGTGGGGCTGTGGAAGGGCTGCCAGGGCAAGGCGAGGGCCAGCAACACCTGGGAGGCCTGGCACCTTTGGTGTGGGAGCAGTCGCTCAACGTTTGCAATTTTGAGGTGGTTTCTGGTACAGGTACCGAGAGCGAGCAAGGCATGAACGTCGGCCCCCTGAGCTGGCTGGCAAGGCCGGAGCCGCAGTGTGTGTGGGGCTGTGGAAGGGCTGCCAGGGCAAGGCGAGGGCCAGCAACACCTGGGAGGCCTGGCACCTTTCGTGTGGGAGCAGTCGCTGGACGTTTGCAATTTGGAGCTGGGCTCTGGCGCAGGTACCGAGAGTGAGCGAGGCACGAACGTCGGCCCCCTGAGCTGGCTGGCAAGGCCGGAGCCCCAGTGTGTGTGGGGCTGTGGAAGGGCTGCCAGGGCAAGGCGAGGGCCAGCAACACCTGGGAGGCCTGGCACCTTTGGTGTGGGAGCAGTCGCTGGACGTTTGCAATTTTGAGATGGGGTCTGGCACAGGTACCGAGAGCGAGCAAGGCACGAACGTCGGCACCCTGAGCTGGCTGGCAAGGCTGGAGCCCCAGTGTGTGTGGGGCTGTGGAAGGGCTGCCAGGGGAAGGCGAGGGCCAGCAACACCTGGGAGGCCTGGCACCTTTGGTGTGGGAGCAGTCGCTGGCCGTTTGCAATTTCGAGCTACGCTGCGGCGCAGGTACCGAGAGCGAGAAAGGCACGAACATCGGCCCCTTGAGCAGGCTGGCAAGGCCGGAGCGCCAGTGTGTGTGGGGCTGTGGTAGGGCTGCCAGGGGATGGCGAGGGCCAGCAACACCTGGGAGGCCTGGCACCTTTCGTGTGGGAGCAGTCGCTCAACATTTGAAATTTTGAGATGGTGTCTGGCACAGGTACCGAGAGCGAGCAAGGCACGAACGTCGGCCCCCTGAGCTGGCTGGCAAGGCCGGAGCCCCAGTGTCTGTGGGGCTGTGGAAGGGCTGCCAGGGCAAGGCGAGGGCCCGCAACACCGGGGACGCCTGCCACCTTTCGTGAGGGAGCATTCGCTCAAAGTTTGCAATTTGGAGCTGGGCTCCGGCGCAGGTCCCGAGAGCGAGCAAGGCACGAACATCGGCCCCCTGAGCTGGCTGGCAAGGCCGGAGCCCCAGTGTGTGTGGGGCTGTGGAAGGGCTGCCAGGGGAAGGCGAGGGCCAGCAACACCGGGGACGCCTGCCACCTTTCGTGTGGGAAAAGCCGCTAGACGTTTGCAATTTCAAGCTGGGCTCCGGCGCAGGGACTGAGAGCGAGAAAGGCACGAACGTCGGCCCCCTGAGCTGGCTGGCAAGGCCGGAGCCCCAGTGTGTGTGGGGCTGTGGAAGGGCTGCCAGGGGAAGGCGAGGGCCAGCAACACCTGGGAGGCCTGGCACCTTTGGTGTGGGAGCAGTCGCTCAACGTTTGCAATTTTGAGATGGTGTCTGGCACAGGTCCCGAGAGCGAGCAAGGCACGAACGTCGGCCCCCTGAGCTGGCTGGCAAGGCCGGAGCCCCAGTGTGTGTGGGGCTGTGGAAGGGCTGCCAGGGCAAGGCGAGGGCCAGCAACACCTGGGAGGCCTGGCACCTTTGGTGTGGGAGCAGTCGCTGGACGTTTGCAATTTCGAGATGGGCTCTGGCGCAGGTCCCGAGAGCGAGCAAGGCACGAACGTCGGCCCCCTGATTTGGCTGGCAAGGCCGGAGCCCCAGTGTGTGTGGGGCTGTGGAAGGGCTGCCAGGGCAAGGCGAGGGCCAGCAACACCTGGGAGGCCTGGCACCTTTGGTGTGGGACCAGTCGCTGGACGTTTGCAATTTTGAGCTGGGCTCCGGCGCAGGTCCCGAGAGCGAGCAAGGCACGAACGTTGGCCCCTGAGCTGGCTGGCAAGGCCGGAGCCCCAGTGTGTGTGGGGCTGTGGAAGGGCTGCCATCGGAAGGCGAGGGCCAGCAACACCTGGGAGGCCTACCAGCTTTCGTGTGGGAGCAGTCGCTGGACGTTTGCAATTTTGAGATGGTGTCTGGCACAGGTACCGAGAGTGAGCAAGGCACGAACGTCGGCCCCCTGAGCTGGCTGGCAAGGCCGGAGCCCCAGTGTGTGTGGGGCTGTGGAAGGGCTGCCAGGGGAAGGCGAGGGCCAGCAACACCTGGGAGGCCTGGCACCTTTGGTGTGGGAGCAGGTGCTAGACGTTTGCAATTTCGAGATGGGCTCTGGCGCAGGTCCCGAGAGCGAGCAAGGCACGAACGTCGGCACCCTGAGCTGGCTGGCAAGGCCGGAGCGCCAGTGTGTGTGGGGCTGTGGAAGGGCTGCCAGGGCAAGGCGAGGGCCAGCAACACCTGGGAGGCCTGGCACTTTTCGTGTGGGAGCAGTCGCTGGACGTTTGAAATTTTGAGATGGTGTCTGGCAGAGGTACCGAGAGCGAGCAAGGCACGAACGTCGGCCCCCTTAGTTGGCTGACAAGGCCGGAGCCCCAGTGTGTGTGGGGCTGTGGAAGGGCTGCCAGGGGAAGGCGAGGGCCAGCAACACCTGGGAGGCCTGGCAGCTTTGGTGTGGGAGCAGTCGCTGGACGTTTGCAATTTGGAGCTGGGCTCCGGCGCAGGTCCCGAGAGCGAGCAAGGCACGAACGTCGGCCCCCTGATTTGGCTGGCAAGGCCGGAGCCCCAGTGTGTGTGGGGCTGTGGAAGGGCTGCCAGGGGAAGGCGAGGGCCAGCAACACCTGGGAGGCCTGGCACCTTTGGTGTGGGAGCAGTCGCTGGACGTTTGCAATTTCGAGCTGGGCTCCGGCGCAGGTCCCGAGAGTGAGCAAGGCACGACCGTCGGCCCCCTGAGCTGGCTGGCAAGGCCGGAGCCCCAGTGTGTGTGGGGCTGTGGAAGGGCTGCCAGGGGAAGGTGAGGACCAGCAACACCTGGGAGGCCTGCCAGCTTTCGTGTGGCAGCAGTCGCTGGACGTTTGCAATTTCGAGCTGGGCTGCGGCGCAGGTCCCCAGAGCGAGCAAGGCACGAACGTCGGCCCCCTGAGCTGGCTGGCAAGGCCGGAGCGCCAGTGTGTGTGGGGCTGTGGAAGGGCTGCCAGGGCAAGGCGAGGGCCAGCAACACCTGGGAGGCCTGGCACCTTTGGTGTGGGAGCAGTCGCTGGACGTTTGCAATTTTGAGCTGGGCTGCGGCGCAGGTACCGAGAGCGAGCACGGCACGAACGTCGGCCCCCTGAGTTGGCTGGCAAGGCCGGAGCCCCAGTGTGTGTGGGGCTGTGGAAGGGCTGCCAGGGGAAGGCGAGGGCCAGCAACACCTGGGAGGCCTGGCACTTTTCGTGTGGGAGCAGTCGCTGGACGTTTGCAATTTGGAGATGGGCTGTGGCGCAGGTCCCGAGAGCGAGCAAGGCACGAACGTTGGCCCCCTGAGCTGGCTGGCAAGGCCGGAGCCCCAGTGTGTGTGGGGCTGTGGAAAGGCTGCCAGGGCAAGGCGAGGGCCAGCAACACCTGGGAGGCCTGGCACCTTTGGTGTGGGAGCAGTCGCTGGACGTTTGCAATTTGGAGCTGGGCTCTGGCGCAGGTACCGAGAGCGAGCAAGGCACGAACGTCGGCCCCCTGAGCTGGCTGGCAAGGCTGGAGCCCCAGTGTGTGTGGGGCTGTGGAAGGGCTGCCAGGGCAAGGCGAGGGCCAGCAACACCTGGGAGGCCTGGCACCTTTGGTGTGGGAGCAGGTGCTAGACGTTTGCAATTTCGAGCTGGGCTCCGGCGCAGGTCCCGAGAGCGAGCAAGGCACGAACGTCGGCCCCCTGAGCTGGCTGGCAAGGCCGGAGCGCCAGTGTGTGTGGGGCTGTGGAAGGGCTGCCAGGGGAAGGCGAGGGCCAGCAACACCTGGGAGGCCTGGCACCTTTGATGTGGGACCAGTCGCTGGACGTTTGCAATTTTGAGCTGGGCTGCGGCGCAGGTCCCGAGAGCGAGCAAGGCAAGAACATCGGCCCCCTGAGCTGGCTGGCAAGGCCGGAGCGCCAGTGTGTGTGGGGCTGTGGAAGGGCTGCCAGGGGAAGGCGAGGGCCAGCAACATCTGGGAGGCCTGGCACTTTTCGTGTGGGAGCAGTCGCTGGACGTTTGCAATTTCGAGCTAGGCTCCGGCGCAGGTCCCGAGAGCGAGCAAGGCACGAACGTCGGCCCCCTGAGCTGGCTGGCAAGGCCGGAGCCCCAGTGTGTGTGGGGCTGTGGAAGGGCTGCCAGGGGAAGGCGAGGGCCAGCAACACCTGGGAGGCCTGGCACCTTTGGTGTGGGACCAGTCGCTGGACGTTTGCAATTTTGAGCTCGGCTGCGGCGGTGGTCCCGAGAGCGAGCAAGGCACGAACGTCGGCCCCCTGAGTTGGCTGGCAAGGCCGGAGCCCCAGTGTGTGTGGGGCTGTGGAAGGGCTGCCAGGGGAAGGCGAGGGCCAGCAACACCTGGGAGGCCTGGCACCTTTGATATGGGACCAGTCACTGCACGTTTGCAATTTTGAGCTGGGCTGCGGCGCAGGTCCCGAGAGCGAGCAAGGCACGAACATCGGCACCCTGAGCTGGCTGGCAAGGCCGGAGCCCCAGTGTGTGTGGGGCTGTGGAAGGGCTGCCAGGGGAAGGCGAGGGCCAGCAACACCGGGGACGCCTGCCACCTTTCGTGTGGGAAAAGCCGCTAGACGTTTGCAATTTCAAGCTGGGCTCCGGCGCAGGGACCGAGAGCGAGAAAGGCACGAACGTCGGCCCCCTGAGCTGGCTGGCAAGGCCGGAGCCCCAGTGTGTGTGGGGCTGTGGAAGGGCTGCCAGGGCAAGGCGAGGGCCAGCAACACCTGGGAGGCCTGGCACCTTTGGTGTGGGAGCAGTCGCTCAACGTTTGCAATTTTGAGGTGGTGTCTGGTACAGGTACCGAGAGCGAGCAAGGCATGAACGTCGGCCCCCTGAGCTGGCTGGCAAGGCCGGAGCCGCAGTGTGTGTGGGGCTGTGGAAGGGCTGCCAGGGCAAGGGGAGGGCCAGCAACACCTGGGAGGCCTGGCACCTTTCGTGTGGGAGCAGTCGCTGGACGTTTGTAATTTGGAGCTGGGCTCTGGCGCAGGTACCGAGAGTGAGCGAGGCACGAACGTCGGCCCCCTGAGCTGGCTGGCAAGGCCGGAGCCCCAGTGTGTGTGGGGCTGTGGAAGGGCTGCCAGGGGAAGGCGAGGGCCAGCAACACCTGGGAGGCCTGGCACCTTTGGTGTGGGAGCAGGTGCTAGACGTTTGCAATTTCGAGCTGGGCTCTGGCGCAGGTCCCGAGAGCGAGCAAGGCACGAACGTCGGCCCCCTTAGCTGGCTGACAAGGCCGGAGCCCCAGTGTGTGTCGGGCTGTGGAAGGGCTGCCAGGGGAAGGCGAGGGCCAGCAACACCTGGGAGGCCTGGCACCTTTGATATGGGAGCAGTCGCTGGACGTTTGCAATTTCGAGCTGGGCTCCGGCGCAGGTCCCGAGAGCGAGCAAGGCACGAACGTCGGCCCCCTGATTTGGCTGGCAAGGCCGGAGCCCCAGTGTGTGTGGGGCTGTGGAAGGGCTGCCAGGGGAAGGCGAGGGCCAGCAACACCTGGGAGGCCTGGCAGCTTTGGTGTGGGAGCAGTCGCTGGACGTTTGCAATTTGGAGCTGGGCTGTGGCGCAGGTCCCCAGAGCGAGCACGGCACGAACATCGGCCCCCTGAGCTGGCTGGCAAGGCCGGAGCCCCAGTGTGTGTGGGGCTGTGGAAGGGCTGCCAGGGCAAGGCGAGGGCCAGCAACACCTGGGAGGCCTGGCACTTTTCGTGTGGGAGCAGTCGCTCAACGTTTGCAATTTTGAGATGGTGTCTGGCACAGGTACCGAGAGCGAGCAAGGCATGAACGTCGGCCCCCTGAGCTGGCTGGCAAGGCCGGAGCGCCAGTGTGTGTGGGGCTGTGGAAGGGCTGCCAGGGCAAGGCGAGGGCCAGCAACACCTGGGAGGCCTGGCACCTTTGGTGTGGGAGCAGTCGCTGGACGTTTGCAATTTGGAGCTGGGCTCTGGCGCAGGTACCGAGAGCGAGCAAGGCACGAACGTCGGCCCCCTGAGCTGGCTGGCAAGGCTGGAGCCCCAGTGTGTGTGGGGCTGTGGAAGGGCTGCCAGGGCAAGGCGAGGGCCAGCAACACCTGGGAGGCCTGGCACCTTTGGTGTGGGAGCAGGTGCTAGACGTTTGCAATTTCGAGCTGGGCTCCGGCGCAGGTCCCGAGAGCGAGCAAGGCACGAACGTCGGCCCCCTGAGCTGGCTGGCAAGGCCGGAGCGCCAGTGTGTGTGGGGCTGTGGAAGGGCTGCCAGGGCAAGGCGAGGGCCAGCAACACCTGGGAGGCCTGGCACCTTTGGTGTGGGAGCAGTCGCTGGACGTTTGCAATTTGGAGCTGGGCTCTGGCGCAGGTCCCGAGAGCGAGCAAGGCACGAACGTTGGCACCCTGAGCTGGCTGGCAAGGCCGGAGCGCCAGTGTGTGTGGGGCTGTGGAAGGGCTGCCAGGGCAAGGCGAGGGCCAGCAACACCTGGGAGGCCTGGCACCTTTGGTGTGGGACCAGTCGCTGGACGTTTGCAATTTTGAGCTGGGCTGCGGCGCAGGTCCCGAGAGCGAGCAAGGCACGAACGTCGGCCCCCTGAGTTGGCTGGCAAGGCCGGAGCCCCAATGTGTGTGGGGCTGTGGAAGGGCTGCCAGGGCAAGGCGAGGGCCAGCAACACCTGGGAGGCCTGGCACTTTTCGTGTGGGAGCAGTCGATGGACGTTTGCAATTTGGAGCTGGGCTCTGGCGCAGGGACCGAGAGCGAGCAAGGCACGAACGTCAGCACCCTGAGCTGGCTGGCAAGGCCGGAGCGCCAGTGTGTGTGGGGCTGTGGAAGGGCTGCCAGGGGAAGGCGAGGGCCAGCAACACCTGGTAGGCCTGCCAGCTTTCGTGTGGCAGCAGTCGCTGGACGTTTGCAATTTCGAGCTGGGCTGCGGCGCAGGTCCCGAGAGTGAGCAAGGCACGTACGTCGGCCCCCTGAGCTGGCTGGCAAGGCCGGAGCGCCAGTGTGTGTGGGGCTGTGGAAGGGCTGCCAGGGGAAGGCGAGGGCCAGCAACACCTGGGAGGCCTGGCACCTTTGGTGTGGGACCAGTCGCTGGACGTTTGCAATTTTGAGCTGGGCTGCGGCGCAGGTCCCGAGAGCGAGCAAGGCACGAACGTCGGCCCCCTGAGTTGGCTGGCAAGGCCGGAGCGCCAGTGTGTGTGGGGCTGTGGAAGGGCTGCCAGGGGAAGGCGAGGGCCAGCAACACCTGGGAGGCCTGGCACCTTTGGTGTGGGAGCAGGCGCTGGACGTTTGCAATTTTGAGATGGTGTCTGGCACAGGTAGTGAGAGCGAGCAAGGCACGAACGTCGGCACCCTGAGCTGGCTGGCAAGGCCGGAGCCCCAGTGTGTGTGGGGCTGTGGAAGGGCTGCCAGGGGAAGGCGAGGGCCAGCAACACCTGGGAGGCCTGCCAGCTTTCGTGTGGCAGCAGTCGCTGGACGTTTGCAATTTCGAGCTGGGCTGCGGCGCAGGTCCCGAGATCGAGCGAGGCACGAACGTCGGCCCCCTGAGCTGGCTGGCAAGGCCGGAGCGCCAGTGTGTGTGGGGCTGTGGAAGGGCTGCCAGGGGAAGGCGAGGGCCAGCAACACCTGGGAGGCCTGGCACCTTTGGTGTGGGACCAGTCGCTGGACGTTTGCAATTTGGAGCTGGGCTGCGGCGCAGGTCCCGAGAGCGAGCAAGGCACGAACGTCGGCCCCCTGAGTTGGCTGGCAAGGCCGGAGCCCCAGTGTGTGTGGGGCTGTGGAAGGGCTGCCAGGGGAAGGCGAGGGCCAGCAACACCTGGGAGGCCTGGCACCTTTGGTGTGGGAGCAGTCGCTGGACGTTTGCAATTTCGAGCTGGGCTCCGGCGCAGGTCCCGAGAGCGAGCAAGGCACGAACGTCGCCCACTGAGCTGGCTGGCAAGGCCGTAGCGCCAGTGTGTGTGGGGCTGTGGAAGGGCTGCCAGGGGAAGGCGAGGGCCAGCAACACCTGGGAGGCCTGGCACCTTTGATATGGGACCAGTCGCTGGACGTTTGCAATTTTGAGCTGGGCTGCGGCGCAGGTCCCGAGAGCGAGCAAGGCACGAACATCGGCACCCTGAGCTGGCTGGCAAGGCCGGAGCCCCAGTGTGTGTGGGGCTGTGGAAGGGCTGCCAGGGCAAGGCGAGGGCCAGCAACACCTGGGAGGCCTACCAGCTTTCGTGTGGGAGGAGTCGCTCAACGTTTGCTATTTTGAGATGGTGTCTGGCACAGGTACCGAGAGTGAGCAAGGCACGAACGTCGGCCCCCTGAGCTGGCTGGCAAGGCCGGAGCCCCAGTGTGTGTGGGGCTGTGGAAGGGCTGCCAGGGGAAGGCGAGGGCCAGCAACACCTGGGAGGCCTGGCACTTTTCGTGTGGGAGCAGTCGCTCAACGTTTGCAATTTTGAGATGGTGTCTGGCACAGGTACCGAGAGCGAGCAAGGCATGAACGTCGGCCCCCTGAGCTGGCTGGCAAGGCCGGAGCCGCAGTGTGTGTGGGGCTGTGGAAGGGCTGCCAGGGCAAGGCGAGGGCCAGCAACACCTGGGAGGCCTACCAGCTTTCGTGTGGGAGGAGTCGCTCAACGTTTACTATTTTGAGATGGTGTCTGGCACAGGTACCGAGAGTGAGGAAGGCACGAACGTCGGCCCCCTGAGCTGGCTGGCAAGGCCGGAGCCCCAGTGTGTGTGGGGCTGTGGAAGGGCTGCCAGGGGAAGGCGAGGGCCAGCAACACCGGGGACGCCTGCCACCTTTCGTGTGGGAAAAGCCGCTAGACGTTTGCAATTTCAAGCTGGGCTCTGGCGCAGGGACCGAGAGCGAGCAAGGCACGAACGTCGGCACCCTGAGCTGGCTGGCAAGGCCGGAGCCCCAGTGTGTGTGGGGCTGTGGAAGGGCTGCCAGGGCAAGGCGAGGGCCAGCAACACCTGGGAGGCCTGGCACCTTTGGTGTGGGAGCAGTCGCTGGACGTTTGCAATTTTGAGATGGGCTCCGGCGCAGGTCCCGAGAGTGAGCAAGGCACGAACGTCGGCCCCCTGAGCTGGCTGGCAAGGCCGGAGCCCCAGTGTGTGTGGGGCTGTGGAAGGGCTGCCAGGGGAAGGCGAGGGCCAGCAACACCTGGGAGGCCTGGCACTTTTCGTGTGGGAGCAGTCGCTCAACGTTTGCAATTTTGAGATGGTGTCTGGCACAGGTCCCGAGAGCGAGCAAGGCATGAACGTCGGCCCCCTGAGCTGGCTGGCAAGGCCGGAGCCGCAGTGTGTGTGGGGCTGTGGAAGGGCTGCCAGGGCAAGGCGAGGGCCAGCAACACCTGGGAGGCCTGGCACCTTTGGTGTGGGAGCAGTCGCTGGACGTTTGCAATTTGGAGCTGGGCTCTGGCGCAGGTCCCGAGAGCGAGCAAGGCACGAACGTCGGCCCCCTGAGCTGGCTGGCAAGGCCGGAGCCCCACTGTGTGTGGGGCTGTGGAAGGGCTGCCAGGGCAAGGCGAGGGCCAGCAACACCTGGGAGGCCTGGCACCTTTGGTGTGGGAGCAGTCGCTGGACGTTTGCAATTTCGAGCTGGGCTCCGGCGCAGGTCCCGAGAGCGAGCAAGGCACGAACGTCGGCCCCCTGAGCTGGCTGGCAAGGCCGGAGCCCCAGTGTGTGTGGGGCTGTGGAAGGGCTGCCAGGGGAAGGCGAGGGCCAGCAACACCTGGGAGGCCTGCCAGCTTTCGTGTGGCAGCAGTCGCTGGACGTTTGCAATTTCGAGCTGGGCTGCGGCGCAGGTCCCGAGATCGAGCAAGGCACGAACGTCGGCCCCCTGAGCTGGCTGGCAAGGCCAGAGCGCCAGTGTGTGTGGGGCTGTGGAAGGGCTGCCAGGGGAAGGCGAGGGCCAGCAACACCTGGGAGGCCTGGCACCTTTGGTGTGGGACCAGTCGCTGGACGTTTGCAATTTTGAGCTCGGCTGCGGCGGTGGTCCCGAGAGCGAGCAAGGCACGAACGTCGGCCCCCTGAGTTGGCTGGCAAGGCCGGAGCCCCAGTGTGTGTGGGGCTGTGGAAGGGCTGCCAGGGGAAGGCGAGGGCCAGCAACACCTGGGAGGCCTGGCACCTTTGGTGTGGGAGCAGTCGCTGGACGTTTGCAATTTCGAGCTGGGCTCCGGCGCAGGTCCCGAGAGCGTGCAAGGCACGAACGTCGCCCACTGAGCTGGCTGGCAAGGCCGTAGCGCCAGTGTGTGTGGGGCTGTGGAAGGGCTGCCAGGGGAAGGCGAGGGCCAGCAACACCTGGGAGGCCTGGCACCTTTGATATGGGACCAGTCACTGGACGTTTGCAATTTTGAGCTGGGCTGCGGCGCAGGTCCCGAGAGCGAGCAAGGCACGAACATCGGCACCCTGAGCTGGCTGGCAAGGCCGGAGCCCCACTGTGTGTGGGGCTGTGGAAGGGCTGCCAGGGCAAGGCGAGGGCCAGCAACACCTGGGAGGCCTACCAGCTTTCGTGTGGGAGGAGTCGCTCAACGTTTGCTATTTTGAGATGGTGTCTGGCACAGGTACCGAGAGTGAGCAAGGCACGAACGTCGGCCCCCTGAGCTGGCTGGCAAGGCCGGAGCCCCAGTGTGTGTGGGGCTGTGGAAGGGCTGCCAGGGGAAGGCGAGGGCCAGCAACACCTGGGAGGCCTGGCACTTTTCGTGTGGGAGCAGTCGCTCAACGTTTGCAATTTTGAGATGGTGTCTGGCACAGGTACCGAGAGCGAGCAAGGCATGAACGTCGGCCCCCTGAGCTGGCTGGCAAGGCCGGAGCCCCAGTGTGTGTGGGGCTGTGGAAGGGCTGCCAGGGCAAGGCGAGGGCCAGCAACACCTGGGAGGCCTGGCACCTTTGGTGTGGGAGCAGTCGCTGGACGTTTGCAATTTGGAGCTGGGCTCTGGCGCAGGTCCCGAGAGCGAGCAAGGCACGAACGTCGGCCCCCTGAGCTGGCTGGCAAGGCTGGAGCCCCAGTGTGTGTGGGGCTGTGGAAGGGCTGCCAGGGCAAGGCGAGGGCCAGCAACACCTGGGAGGCCTGGCACCTTTGGTGTGGGAGCAGTCGCTGGACGTTTGCAATTTCGAGCTGGGCTCCGGCGCAGGTCCCGAGAGCGAGCAAGGCACGAACGTCGGCCCCCTGAGCTGGCTGGCAAGGCCGGAGCCCCAGTGTGTGTGGGGCTGTGGAAGGGCTGCCAGGGGAAGGCGAGGGCCAGCAACACCTGGGAGGCCTGGCACCTTTGGTGTGGGAGCAGTCGCTGGACGTTTGCAATTTCGAGCTGGGCTCCGGCGCAGGTCCCGAGAGCGAGCAAGGCACGAACGTCGCCCACTGAGCTGGCTGGCAAGGCCGTAGCGCCAGTGTGTGTGGGGCTGTGGAAGGGCTGCCAGGGGAAGGCGAGGGCCAGCAACACCTGGGAGGCCTGGCACCTTTGATATGGGACCAGTCACTGGACGTTTGCAATTTTGAGCTGGGCTGCGGCGCAGGTCCCGAGAGCGAGCAAGGCACGAACATCGGCACCCTGAGCTGGCTGGCAAGGCCGGAGCCCCACTGTGTGTGGGGCTGTGGAAGGGCTGCCAGGGGAAGGCGAGGGCCAGCAACACCGGGGACGCCTGCCACCTTTCGTGTGGGAAAAGCCGCTAGACGTTTGCAATTTCAAGCTGGGCTCTGGCGCATGTACCGAGAGCGAGCAAGGCACGAACGTCGGCCCCCTGAGCTGGCTGGCAAGGCCGTAGCGCCAGTGTGTGTGGGGCTGTGGAAGGGCTGCCAGGGCAAGGCGAGGGCCAGCAACACCTGGGAGGCCTGGCACCTTTGGTGTGGGAGCAGGCGCTGGACGTTTGCAATTTGGAGCTGGGCTGCGGCGGTGGTCCCGAGAGTGAGCAAGGCACGAACGTTGGCCCCCTGATCTGGCTGGCAAGGCCGGAGCCCCAGTGTGTGTGGGGCTGTGGAAGGGCTGCCAGGGGAAGGCGAGGGCCAGCAACACCTGGGAGGCCTGGCACTTTTCGTGTGGGAGCAGTCGCTGGACGTTTGCAATTTTGAGATGGTGTCTGGCACAGGTACTGAGAGCGAGCAAGGCACGAACATCGGCCCCCTGAGCTGGCTGGCAAGGCCGGAGCCCCAGTGTGTGTGGGGCTGTGGAAGGGCTGCCAGGGCAAGGCAAGGGCCAGCAACACCGGGGACGCCTGCCACCTTTCGTGTTGGAGCATTCGCTCAAAGTTTGCAATTTGGAGCTGGGCTCCGGCACAGGTCCCGAGAGCGAGCAAGGCACGAACGTCAGTTCTCTGAGCTGGCTGGCAAGGCCGGAGCGCCAGTGTGTGTGGGGCTGTGGAAGGGCTGCCAGGGGAAGTCGAGGGCCAGCAACACCTGGGAGGACTGGCACTTTTCGTGTAGGAGCAGTCGCTCAACGTTTGCAATTTTGAGATGGTGTCTGGCACAGGTACCGAGAGCGAGCAAGGCACAAACGTCGGCCCCCTGAGCTGGCTGGCAAGGCCGGAGCGCCAGTGTGTGTGGGGCTGTGGAAGGGCTGCCAGGGCAAGGCGAGGGCCAGCAACACCTGGGAGGCCTGGCAGCTTTGGTGTGGGAGCAGTCGCTGGACGTTTGTTATTTCGAGCTGGGCGTCGACACAAGTCCCGAGAGAGAGCAAGGCACGAACGTTGGCACCCTGAGCTGGCTGGCAAGGCCGGAGCCGCAGTGTGTGTGGGGCTGTGGAAGGGCTGCCATCGGAAGGCGAGGGCCAGCAACACCTGGGAGGCCTGGCACCTTTGGTGTGGGAGCAGTCGCTGGACGTTTGCAATTTTGAGATGGGGTCTGCCACAGGTACCGAGAGCGAGCAAGGCACGAACGTCGGCCCCCTGAGTTGGCTGGCAAGGCCGGAGCCCCAGTGCGTGTGGGGCTGTGGAAGGGCTGCCAGGGCAAGGCGAGGGCCAGCAACACCTGGGAGGCCTGGCACTTTTCGTGTGGGAGCAGTCGCTGGACGTTTGCAATTTGGAGCTGGGCTCTGGCGCAGGTCCCGAGAGCGAGCAAGGCACGAACGTCGGCCCCCTGAGCTGGCTGGCAAGGCCGGAGCGCCAGTGTGTGTGGGGCTGTGGAAGGGCTGCCAGGGCAAGGCGAGGGCCAGCAACACCTGGGAGGCCTGGCACCTTTGGTGTGGGACCAGTCGCTGGACGTTTGCAATTTGGAGCTGGGCTCTGGCGCAGGTCCCGAGAGCGAGCAAGGCACGAACGTCGGCCCCCTGAGCTGGCTGGCAAGGCCGGAGCGCCAGTGTGTGTGGGGCTGTGGAAGGGCTGCCAGGGCAAGGCGAGGGCCAGCAACACCTGGGAGGCCTGGCACCTTTGGTGTGGGAGCAGTCGCTGGACGTTTGCAATATTGAGTTGGGCTGCGGCGCAGGTCCCGAGAGCGAGCAAGGCACGAACATCGGCCCCCTGAGCTGGCTGGCAAGGCCGGAGCCCCAGTGTGTGGGGGGCTGTGGAAGGGCTGCCAGGGCAAGGCGAGGGCCAGCAACACCTGGGAGGCCTGGCACCTTTGGTTTGGGAGCAGTCGCTGGACGTTTGCAATTTGGAGCTGGGCTCTGGCACAGGTACCGAGAGCGAGCAAGGCACGAACGTCGGCACCCTGAGCTGGCTGGCAAGGCCGTAGCGCCAGTGTGTGTGGGGCTGTGGAAGGGCTGCCAGGGGAAGGCGAGGGCCAGCAACACCTGGGAGGCCTGGCACCTTTGGTGTGGGAGCAGGCGCTAGACGTTTGCAATTTCGAGCTGGGCTCCGGCGCAGGTCCCGAGAGCGAGCAAGGCACGAACGTCGGCACCCTGAGCTGGCTGGCAAGGCCGTAGCGCCAGTGTGTGTGGGGCTGTGGAAGGGCTGCCAGGGGAAGGCGAGGGTCAGCAACACCTAGGAGGCCTGGCACTTTTCGTGTGGGAGCAGTCGCTCAACGTTTGCAAATTTGAGATGGTGTCTGGCACAGGTACCGAGAGCGAGCAAGGCACGAACGTCGGCCCCCTGAGCTGGCTGGCAAGGCCGGAGCGCCAGTGTGTGTGGGGCTGTGGAAGGGCTGCCTGGGGAAGGTGAGGGCCAGCAACACCTGGCAGGCCTGGCACCTTTGGTGTGGGAGCAGTCGCTGGACGTTTGCAATTTTGAGATGGGGTCTGCCACAGGTACCGAGAGCGAGCAAGGCACGAACGTCGGCCCCCTGAGCTGGCTGGCAAGGCCGGAGCGCCAGTGTGTGTGGGGCTGTGGAAGGGCTGCCAGGGCAAGGCGAGGGCCAGCAACACCTGGGAGGCCTGGCACCTTTGGTGTGGGAGCAGTCGCTGGACGTTTGCAATTTCGAGCTGGGCTGCGGCGGTGGTCCCGAGAGCGAGCAAGGCACGAATGTCGGCACCCTGAGTTGGCTGGCAAGGCCGGAGCGCCAGTGTGTGTGGGGCTGTGGAAGGGCTGCCAGGGGAAGGCGAGGGCCAGCAACACCTGGGAGGCCTGGCACCTTTGGTGTGGGACCAGTCGCTGGACGTTTGCAATTTTGAGCTGGGCTGCGGCGCAGGTCCCGAGAGCGAGCAAGGCACGAACGTCGGCCCCCTGAGCTGGCTGGCAAGGCCGGAGCCCCAGTGTGTGTGGGGCTGTGGAAGGGCTGCCAGGGCAAGGCGAGGGCCAGCAACACCTGGGAGGCCTGGCACCTTTGGTGTGGGAGCAGTCGCTGGACGTTTGCAATTTGGAGCTGGGCTCTGGCGCAGGTCCCGAGAGCGAGCAAGGCACGAACGTTGGCACCCTGAGCTGGCTGGCAAGGCCGGAGCGCCAGTGTGTGTGGGGCTGTGGAAGGGCTGCCAGGGCAAGGCGAGGGCCAGCAACACCTGTGAGGCCTGGCACCTTTGGTGTGGGAGCAGTCGCTGGACGTTTGCAATTTTGAGCTGGGCTGCGGCGCAGGTCCCGAGAGCGAGCAAGGCACGAACGTCGGCCCCCTGAGTTGGCTGGCAAGGCCGGAGCCCCAGTGTGTGTGGGGCTGTGGAAGGGCTGCCAGGGCAAGGCGAGGGCCAGCAACACCTGGGAGGCCTGGCACCTTTCGTGTGGGAGCAGTCGCTGGACGTTTGCAATTTGGAGCTGGGCTCTGGCGCAGGTACCGAGAGCGAGCAAGGCACGAACGTCGGCACCCTGAGCTGGCTGGCAAGGCTGGAGCGCCAGTGTGTGTGGGGCTGTGGAAGGGCTGCCAGGGCAAGGCGAGGGCCAGCAACACCTGGTAGGCCTGCCAGCTTTCGTGTGGGACCAGTCGCTGCACGTTTGCAATTTTGAGCTGGGCTGCGGCGCAGGTCCCGAGAGCGAGCAAGGCACGAACGTCGGCACCCTGAGTTGGCTGGCAAGGCCGTAGCGCCAGTGTGTGTGGGGCTGTGGAAGGGCTGCCAGGGCAAGGCGAGGGCCAGCAACACCTGGGAGGCCTGGCACCTTTGGTGTGGGAGCAGGCGCTGGACGTTTGCAATTTTGAGCTGGGCTGCGGCGCAGGTCCCGAGAGCGAGCAAGGCACGAACGTCGGCACGCTGAGCTGGCTGGCAAGGCCGGAGCGCCAGTGTGTGTGGGGCTGTGGAAGGGCTGCCAGGGCAAGGCGAGGGCCAGCAACACCTGGGAGGCCTGGCACCTTTGGTGTGGGACCAGTCGCTGGACGTTTGCAATTTCGAGCTGGGCTGCGGCGCAGGTCCCGAGAGCGAGCAAGGCACGAACGTCGGCCCCCTGAGTTGGCTGGCAAGGCCGGAGCGCCAGTGCGTGTGGGGCTGTGGAAGGGCTGCCAGGGGAAGGCGAGGGCCAGCAACACCTGGGAGGCCTGGCACCTTTGGTGTGGGACCAGTCGCTGGACGTTTGCAATTTGGAGCTGGGCTGCGGCGCAGGTCCCGAGAGCGAGCAAGGCACGACCGTCGGCACCCTGAGTTGGCTGGCAAGGCCGGAGCCCCAGTGTGTGTGGGGCTGTGGAAGGGCTGCCAGGGGAAGGCGAGGGCCAGCAACACCTGGGAGGCCTGGCACCTTTGGTGTGGGAGCAGTCGCTGGACGTTTGCAATTTGGAGCTGGGCTCTGGCGCAGGTCCCGAGAGCGAGCATGGCACGAACGCTGGCACCCTGAGCTGGCTGGCAAGGCCGGAGCGCCAGTGTGTGTGGGGCTGTGGAAGGGCTGCCAGGGCAAGGCGAGGGCCAGCAACACCTGTGAGGCCTGGCACCTTTGGTGTGGGAGCAGTCGCTGGACGTTTGCAATTTTGAGCTGGGCTGCGGCGCAGGTCCCGAGAGCGAGCAAGGCACGAACGTCGGCCCCCTGAGTTGGCTGGCAAGGCCGGAGCCCCAGTGTGTGTGGGGCTGTGGAAGGGCTGCCAGGGCAAGGCGAGGGCCAGCAACACCTGGGAGGCCTGGCACCTTTCGTGTGGGAGCAGGCGCTGGACGTTTGCAATTTTGAGATGGTGTCTGGCACAGGTACCGAGAGCGAGCAAGGCACGAACGTCGGCACCCTGAGCTGGCTGGCAAGGCTGGAGCGCCAGTGTGTGTGGGGCTGTGGAAGGGCTGCCAGGGCAAGGCGAGGGCCAGCAACACCTGGTAGGCCTGCCAGCTTTCGTGTGGCAGCAGTCGCTGGACGTTTGCAATTTCGAGCTGGGCTGCGGCGCAGGTCCCGAGAGCGAGCAAGGCACGAACGTCGGCACCCTGAGTTGGCTGGCAAGGCCGGAGCGCCAGTGTGTGTGGGGCTGTGGAAGGGCTGCCAGGGCAAGGCGAGGGTCAGCAACACCTAGGAGGCCTGGCACTTTTCGTGTGGGAGCAGTCGCTCAACGTTTGCAAATTTGAGATGGTGTCTGGCACAGGTACCGAGAGCGAGCAAGGCACGAACGTCGGCCCCCTGAGCTGGCTGGCAAGGCCGGAGCGCCAGTGTGTGTGGGGCTGTGGAAGGGCTGCCTGGGGAAGGTGAGGGCCAGCAACACCTGGCAGGCCTGGCACCTTTGGTGTGGGAGCAGTCGCTGGACGTTTGCAATTTTGAGATGGGGTCTGCCACAGGTACCGAGAGCGAGCAAGGCACGAACGTCGGCCCCTTGAGCTGGCTGGCAAGGCCGGAGCGCCAGTGTGTGTGGGGCTGTGGAAGGGCTGCCAGGGCAAGGCGAGGGCCAGCAACACCTGGGAGGCCTGGCACCTTTGGTGTGGGAGCAGTCGCTGGACGTTTGCAATTTCGAGCTGGGCTGCGGCGGTGGTCCCGAGAGCGAGCAAGGCACGAATGTCGGCACCCTGAGTTGGCTGGCAAGGCCGGAGCGCCAGTGTGTGTGGGGCTGTGGAAGGGCTGCCAGGGGAAGGCGAGGGCCAGCAACACCTGGGAGGCCTGGCACCTTTGGTGTGGGACCAGTCGCTGGACGTTTGCAATTTTGAGCTGGGCTGCGGCGCAGGTCCCGAGAGCGAGCAAGGCACGAACGTCGGCCCCCTGAGCTGGCTGGCAAGGCCGGAGCCCCAGTGTGTGTGGGGCTGTGGAAGGGCTGCCAGGGCAAGGCGAGGGCCAGCAACACCTGGGAGGCCTGGCACCTTTGGTGTGGGAGCAGTCGCTGGACGTTTGCAATTTGGAGCTGGGCTCTGGCGCAGGTCCCGAGAGCGAGCAAGGCACGAACGTTGGCACCCTGAGCTGGCTGGCAAGGCCGGAGCGCCAGTGTGTGTGGGGCTGTGGAAGGGCTGCCAGGGCAAGGCGAGGGCCAGCAACACCTGTGAGGCCTGGCACCTTTGGTGTGGGAGCAGTCGCTGGACGTTTGCAATTTTGAGCTGGGCTGCGGCGCAGGTCCCGAGAGCGAGCAAGGCACGAACGTCGGCCCCCTGAGTTGGCTGGCAAGGCCGGAGCCCCAGTGTGTGTGGGGCTGTGGAAGGGCTGCCAGGGCAAGGCGAGGGCCAGCAACACCTGGGAGGCCTGGCACCTTTCGTGTGGGAGCAGGCGCTGGACGTTTGCAATTTTGAGATGGTGTCTGGCACAGGTACCGAGAGCGAGTAAGGCACGAACGTCGGCACCCTGAGCTGGCTGGCAAGGCTGGAGCGCCAGTGTGTGTGGGGCTGTGGAAGGGCTGCCAGGGCAAGGCGAGGGCCAGCAACACCTGGTAGGCCTGCCAGCTTTCGTGTGGGACCAGTCGCTGCACGTTTGCAATTTTGAGCTGGGCTGCGGCGCAGGTCCCGAGAGCGAGCAAGGCACGAACGTCGGCACCCTGAGTTGGCTGGCAAGGCCGTAGCGCCAGTGTGTGTGGGGCTGTGGAAGGGCTGCCAGGGCAAGGCGAGGGCCAGCAACACCTGGGAGGCCTGGCACCTTTGGTGTGGCAGCAGGCGCTGGACGTTTGCAATTTTGAGCTGGGCTGCGGCGCAGGTCGCGAGAGCGAGCAAGGCACGAACGTCGGCACGCTGAGCTGGCTGGCAAGGCCGGAGCGCCAGTGTGTGTGGGGCTGTGGAAGGGCTGCCAGGGCAAGGCGAGGGCCAGCAACACCTGGGAGGCCTGGCACCTTTGGTGTGGGACCAGTCGCTGGACGTTTGCAATTTCGAGCTGGGCTGCGGCGCAGGTCCCGAGAGCGAGCAAGGCACGAACGTCGGCCCCCTGAGTTGGCTGGCAAGGCCGGAGCGCCAGTGTGTGTGGGGCTGTGGAAGGGCTGCCAGGGGAAGGCGAGGGCCAGCAACACCTGGGAGGCCTGGCACCTTTGGTGTGGGACCAGTCGCTGGACGTTTGCAATTTGGAGCTGGGCTGCGGCGCAGGTCCCGAGAGCGAGCAAGGCACGAACGTCGGCACCCTGAGTTGGCTGGCAAGGCCGGAGCCCCAGTGTGTGTGGGGCTGTGGAAGGGCTGCCAGGGGAAGGCGAGGGCCAGCAACACCTGGGAGGCCTGGCACCTTTGGTGTGGGAGCAGTCGCTGGACGTTTGCAATTTGGAGCTGGGCTCTGGCGCAGGTCCCGAGAGCGAGCATGGCACGAACGCTGGCACCCTGAGCTGGCTGGCAAGGCCGGAGCGCCAGTGTGTGTGGGGCTGTGGAAGGGCTGCCAGGGCAAGGCGAGGGCCAGCAACACCTGTGAGGCCTGGCACCTTTGGTGTGGGAGCAGTCGCTGGACGTTTGCAATTTTGAGCTGGGCTGCGGCGCAGGTCCCGAGAGCGAGCAAGGCACGAACGTCGGCCCCCTGAGTTGGCTGGCAAGGCCGGAGCCCCAGTGTGTGTGGGGCTGTGGAAGGGCTGCCAGGGGAAGGCGAGGGCCAGCAACACCTGGGAGGCCTGGCACCTTTCGTGTGGGAGCAGGCGCTGGACGTTTGCAATTTTGAGATGGTGTCTGGCACAGGTACCGAGAGCGAGCAAGGCACGAACGTCGGCACCCTGAGCTGGCTGGCAAGGCTGGAGCGCCAGTGTGTGTGGGGCTGTGGAAGGGCTGCCAGGGCAAGGCGAGGGCCAGCAACACCTGGTAGGCCTGCCAGCTTTCGTGTGGCAGCAGTCGCTGGACGTTTGCAATTTCGAGCTGGGCTGCGGCGCAGGTCCCGAGAGCGAGCAAGGCACGAACGTCGGCACCCTGAGTTGGCTGGCAAGGCCGGAGCGCCAGTGTGTGTGGGGCTGTGGAAGGGCTGCCAGGGCAAGGCGAGGGCCAGCAACACCTGGTAGGCCTGCCAGCTTTCGTGTGGCAGCAGTCGCTGGACGTTTGCAATTTCGAGCTGGGCTGCGGCGCAGGTCCCGAGAGCGAGCAAGGCACGAACGTCGGCACCCTGAGTTGGCTGGCAAGGCCGGAGCGCCAGTGTGTGTGGGGCTGTGGAAGGGCTGCCAGGGCAAGGCGAGGGCCAGCAACACCTGGGAGGCCTGGCACCTTTGGTGTGGGAGCAGGCGCTAGACGTTTGCAATTTGGAGCTGGGCTGCGGCGCAGGTCCCGAGAGCGAGCAAGGCACGAACGTCGGCCCCCTGAGCTGGCTGGCAAGGCCGGAGCGCCAGTGTGTGTGGGGCTGTGGAAGGGCTGCCAGGGCAAGGCGAGGGCCAGCAACACCTGGGAGGCCTGGCACCTTTGGTGTGGGAGCAGTCGCTGGACGTTTGCAATTTGGAGCTGGGCTCTGGCGCAGGTACCGAGAGCGAGCAAGGCACGAACGTCGGCACCCTGAGCTGGCTGGCAAGGCCGGGGCGCCAGTGTGTGTGGGGCTGTGGAAGGGCTGCAAGGGGAAGGCGAGGGCCAGCAACACCTGGTAGGCCTGCCAGCTTTTGTGTGGCAGCAGTCGCTGGATGTTTGCAATTTCGAGCTGGGCTGCGGCGCAGGTCCCGAGAGTGAGCAAGGCACGTACGTCGGCCCCCTGAGCTGGCTGGCAAGGCCGGAGCGCCAGTGTGTGTGGGGCTGTGGAAGGGCTGCCAGGGGAAGGCGAGGGCCAGCAACACCTGGGAGGCCTGGCACCTTTGGTGTGGGACCAGTCGCTGGACGTTTGCAATTTTGAGCTGGGCTGCGGCGCAGGTCCCGAGAGCGAGCAAGGCACGAACGTCGGCACCCTGAGTTGGCTGGCAAGGCCGGAGCCCCAGTGTGTGTGGGGCTGTGGAAGGGCTGCCAGGGGAAGGCGAGGGCCAGCAACACCTGGGAGGCCTGGCACCTTTGGTGTGGGAGCAGTCGCTGGACGTTTGCAATTTGGAGCTGGGCTCTGGCGCAGGTCCCGAGAGCGAGCAAGGCACGAACGTTGGCACCCTGAGCTGGCTGGCAAGGCCGGAGCGCCAGTGTGTGTGGGGCTGTGGAAGGGCTGCCAGGGCAAGGCGAGGGCCAGCAACACCTGGGAGGCCTGGCACCTTTGGTGTGGGACCAGTCGCTGGACGTTTGCAATTTTGAGCTGGGCTGCGGCGCAGGTCCCGAGAGCGAGCAAGGCACGAACGTCGGCCCCCTGAGTTGGCTGGCAAGGCCGGAGCGCCAGTGTGTGTGGGGCTGTGGAAGGGCTGCCAGGGCAAGGCGAGGGCCAGCAACACCTGGGAGGCCTGGCACCTTTGGTGTGGGAGCAGGCGCTGGACGTTTGCAATTTTGAGATGGTGTCTGGCACAGGTACCGAGAGCGAGCAAGGCACGAACGTCGGCACCCTGAGCTGGCTGGCAAGGCTGGAGCCCCAGTGTGTGTGGGGCTGTGGAAGGGCTGCCAGGGGAAGGCGAGGGCCAGCAACACCTGGTAGGCCTGCCAGCTTTCGTGTGGCAGCAGTCGCTGGACGTTTGCAATTTCGAGCTGGGCTGCGGCGCAGGTCCCGAGAGCGAGCAAGGCACGAACGTCGGCACCCTGAGTTGGCTGGCAAGGCCGGAGCGCCAGTGTGTGTGGGGCTGTGGAAGGGCTGCCAGGGCAAGGCGAGGGCCAGCAACACCTGGTACGCCTGCCAGCTTTCGTGTGGCAGCAGTCGCTGGACGTTTGCAATTTCGAGCTGGGCTGCGGCGCAGGTCCCGAGAGCGAGCAAGGCACGAACGTCGGCACCCTGAGTTGGCTGGCAAGGCCGGAGCCCCAGTGTGTGTGGGGCTGTGGAAGGGCTGCCAGGGCAAGGCGAGGGCCAGCAACACCTGGGAGGCCTGGCACCTTTGGTGTGGGAGCAGGCGCTAGACGTTTGCAATTTGGAGCTGGGCTGCGGCGCAGGTCCCGAGAGCGAGCAAGGCACGAACGTCGGCCCCCTGAGCTGGCTGGCAAGGCCGGAGCCCCAGTGTGTGTGGGGCTGTGGAAGGGCTGCCAGGGCAAGGCGAGGGCCAGCAACACCTGGGAGGCCTGGCACCTTTGGTGTGGGAGCAGTCGCTGGACGTTTGCAATTTTGAGCTGGGCTGCGGCGCAGGTCCCGAGAGCGAGCAAGGCACGAACGTCGGCCCCCTGAGTTGGCTGGCAAGGCCGGAGCGCCAGTGTGTGTGGGGCTGTGGAAGGGCTGCCAGGGCAAGGCGAGGGCCAGCAACACCTGGGAGGCCTGGCACCTTTGGTGTGGGAGCAGGCGCTGGACGTTTGCAATTTTGAGATGGTGTCTGGCACAGGTACCGAGAGCGAGCAAGGCACGAACGTCGGCACCCTGAGCTGGCTGGCAAGGCTGGAGCCCCAGTGTGTGTGGGGCTGTGGAAGGGCTGCCAGGGGAAGGCGAGGGCCAGCAACACCTGGTAGGCCTGCCAGCTTTCGTGTGGCAGCAGTCGCTGGACGTTTGCAATTTCGAGCTGGGCTGCGGCGCAGGTCCCGAGAGCGAGCAAGGCACGAACGTCGGCACCCTGAGTTGGCTGGCAAGGCCGGAGCGCCAGTGTGTGTGGGGCTGTGGAAGGGCTGCCAGGGCAAGGCGAGGGCCAGCAACACCTGGTACGCCTGCCAGCTTTCGTGTGGCAGCAGTCGCTGGACGTTTGCAATTTCGAGCTGGGCTGCGGCGCAGGTCCCGAGAGCGAGCAAGGCACGAACGTCGGCACCCTGAGTTGGCTGGCAAGGCCGGAGCGCCAGTGTGTGTGGGGCTGTGGAAGGGCTGCCAGGGCAAGGCGAGGGCCAGCAACACCTGGGAGGCCTGGCACCTTTGGTGTGGGAGCAGGCGCTAGACGTTTGCAATTTGGAGCTGGGCTGCGGCGCAGGTCCCGAGAGCGAGCAAGGCACGAACGTCGGCCCCCTGAGCTGGCTGGCAAGGCCGGAGCCCCAGTGTGTGTGGGGCTGTGGAAGGGCTGCCAGGGCAAGGCGAGGGCCAGCAACACCTGGGAGGCCTGGCACCTTTGGTGTGGGAGCAGTCGCTGGACGTTTGCAATTTTGAGCTGGGCTGCGGCGCAGGTCCCGAGAGCGAGCAAGGCACGAACGTCGGCCCCCTGAGTTGGCTGGCAAGGCCGGAGCGCCAGTGTGTGTGGGGCTGTGGAAGGGCTGCCAGGGCAAGGCGAGGGCCAGCAACACCTGGGAGGCCTGGCACCTTTGGTGTGGGAGCAGGCGCTGGACGTTTGCAATTTTGAGATGGTGTCTGGCACAGGTACCGAGAGCGAGCAAGGCACGAACGTCGGCACCCTGAGCTGGCTGGCAAGGCTGGAGCCCCAGTGTGTGTGGGGCTGTGGAAGGGCTGCCAGGGGAAGGCGAGGGCCAGCAACACCTGGTAGGCCTGCCAGCTTTCGTGTGGCAGCAGTCGCTGGACGTTTGCAATTTCGAGCTGGGCTGCGGCGCAGGTCCCGAGAGCGAGCAAGGCACGAACGTCGGCACCCTGAGTTGGCTGGCAAGGCCGGAGCGCCAGTGTGTGTGGGGCTGTGGAAGGGCTGCCAGGGCAAGGCGAGGGCCAGCAACACCTGGTACGCCTGCCAGCTTTCGTGTGGCAGCAGTCGCTGGACGTTTGCAATTTCGAGCTGGGCTGCGGCGCAGGTCCCGAGAGCGAGCAAGGCACGAACGTCGGCACCCTGAGTTGGCTGGCAAGGCCGGAGCGCCAGTGTGTGTGGGGCTGTGGAAGGGCTGCCAGGGCAAGGCGAGGGCCAGCAACACCTGGGAGGCCTGGCACCTTTGGTGTGGGAGCAGGCGCTAGACGTTTGCAATTTGGAGCTGGGCTGCGGCGCAGGTCCCGAGAGCGAGCAAGGCACGAACGTCGGCCCCCTGAGCTGGCTGGCAAGGCCGGAGCCCCAGTGTGTGTGGGGCTGTGGAAGGGCTGCCAGGGCAAGGCGAGGGCCAGCAACACCTGGGAGGCCTGGCACCTTTGGTGTGGGAGCAGTCGCTGGACGTTTGCAATTTGGAGCTGGGCTCTGGCGCAGGTACCGAGAGCGAGCAAGGCACGAACGTCGGCACCCTGAGCTGGCTGGCAAGGCCGGAGCCCCAGTGTGTGTGGGGCTGTGGAAGGGCTGCCAGGGGAAGGCGAGGGCCAGCAACACCTGGGAGGCCTGGCACCTTTGGTGTGGGAGCAGTCGCTGGACGTTTGCAATTTGGAGCTGGGCTCTGGCTCAGGTACCGAGAGCGAGCAAGGCACGAACGTCGGCACCCTGAGCTGGCTGGCAAAGCCGGAGCGCCAGTGTGTGTGGGGCTGTGGAAGGGCTGCCATAGGAAGACGAGGGCCAGCAACACCTGGGAGGCCTGGCACTTTTCGTCTGGGAGCAGTCGCTCAACGTTTGCAATTTTGAGATGGTGTCTGGCACAGGTCACGAGAGCGAGCAAGGCACAAACGTCGGCCCCCTGAGCTGGCTGGCAAGGCCGGAGCCCCAGTGTGTGTGGGGCTGTGGAAGGGCTGCCATGGGAAGGCGAGGGCCAGCAACACCTGGGAGGCCTGGCACCTTTGGTGTGGGAGCAGTCGCTGGACGTTTGTAATTTCGATCTGGGCTCCGGCGCAGGTCCCGAGAGCGAGCAAGGCACGAACGTTGGCACCCTGAGCTGGCTGGCAAGGCCGGAGCCCCAGTGTGTGTGGGGCTGTGGAAGGGCTGCCAGGGCAAGGCGAGGGCCAGCAACACCTGGGAGGCCTGCCAGCTTTCGTGTGGCAGCAGTCGCTGGACGTTTGCAATTTTGAGATGGGGTCTGCCACAGGTACCGAGAGCGAGGAAGGCACGAACGTCGGCCCCCTGAGCTGGCTGGCAAGGCCGGAGCCCCAGTGTGTGTGGGGCTGTGGAAGGACTGCCAGGGGAAGGCGAGGGCCAGCAACACCTGGGAGGCCTGGCACCTTTGGTGTGGGAGCAGTCGCTGGACGTTTGCAATTTGGAGCTGGGCTCTGGCTCAGGTACCGAGAGCGAGCAAGGCACGAACGTCGGCACCCTGAGCTGGCTGGCAAAGCCGGAGCGCCAGTGTGTGTGGGGCTGTGGAAGGGCTGCCAGGGGAAGGCGAGGGCCAGCAACACCTGGGAGGCCTGGCACCTTTGGTGTGGGAGCAGGCGCTAGACGTTTGCAATTTCGAGCTGGGCTGCGGCGCAGGTCCCGAGAGCGAGCAAGGCACGAACGTCGGCCCCCTGAGCTGGCTGGCAAGGCCGGAGCGCCAGTGTGTGTGGGGCTGTGGAAGGGCTGCCAGGGCAAGGCGAGGGCCAGCAACAGCTGGGAGGCCTGGCACCTTTGGTGTGGGACCAGTCGCTGGACGTTTGCAATTTTGAGCTGGGCTGCGGCGCAGGTCCCGAGAGCGAGCAAGGCACGAACGTCGGCACCCTGAGTTGGCTGGCAAGGCCGGAGCGCCAGTGTGTGTGGGGCTGTGGAAGGGCTGCCAGGGCAAGGCGAGGGCCAGCAACAGCTGGGAGGCCTGGCACCTTTGGTGTGGGAGCAGGCGCTGGACGTTTGCAATTTTGAGATGGTGTCTGGCAAAGGTACCGAGAGCGAGCAAGGCACGAACGTCGGCACCCTGAGCTGGCTGGCAAGGCTGGAGCCCCAGTGTGTGTGGGGCTGTGGAAGGGCTGCCAGGGCAAGGCGAGGGCCAGCAACACCTGGTAGGCCTGCCAGCTTTCGTGTGGCAGCAGTCGCTGGACGTTTGCAATTTCGAGCTGGGCTGCGGCGCAGGTCCCGAGAGCGAGCAAGGCACGAACGTCGGCACCCTGAGTTGGCTGGCAAGGCCGGAGCGCCAGTGTGTGTGGGGCTGTGGAAGGGCTGCCAGGGCAAGGCGAGGGCCAGCAACACCTGGTACGCCTGCCAGCTTTCGTGTGGCAGCAGTCGCTGGACGTTTGCAATTTCGAGCTGGGCTGCGGCGCAGGTCCCGAGAGCGAGCAAGGCACGAACGTCGGCACCCTGAGTTGGCTGGCAAGGCCGGAGCGCCAGTGTGTGTGGGGCTGTGGAAGGGCTGCCAGGGCAAGGCGAGGGCCAGCAACACCTGGGAGGCCTGGCACCTTTGGTGTGGGAGCAGGCGCTAGACGTTTGCAATTTGGAGCTGGGCTGCGGCGCAGGTCCCGAGAGCGAGCAAGGCACGAACGTCGGCCCCCTGAGCTGGCTGGCAAGGCCGGAGCGCCAGTGTGTGTGGGGCTGTGGAAGGGCTGCCAGGGCAAGGCGAGGGCCAGCAACACCTGGGAGGCCTGGCACCTTTGGTGTGGGAGCAGTCGCTGGACGTTTGCAATTTGGAGCTGGGCTCTGGCGCAGGTACCGAGAGCGAGCAAGGCACGAACGTCGGCACCCTGAGCTGGCTGGCAAGGCCGGAGCGCCAGTGTGTGTGGGGCTGTGGAAGGGCTGCCAGGGGAAGGCGAGGGCCAGCAACACCTGGGAGGCCTGGCACCTTTGGTGTGGGAGCAGTCGCTGGACGTTTGCAATTTGGAGCTGGGCTCTGGCTCAGGTACCGAGAGCGAGCAAGGCACGAACGTCGGCACCCTGAGCTGGCTGGCAAAGCCGGAGCGCCAGTGTGTGTGGGGCTGTGGAAGGGCTGCCATAGGAAGACGAGGGCCAGCAACACCTGGGAGGCCTGGCACTTTTCGTGTGGGAGCAGTCGCTCAACGTTTGCAATTTTGAGATGGTGTCTGGCACAGGTCACGAGAGCGAGCAAGGCACAAACGTCGGCCCCCTGAGCTGGCTGGCAAGGCCGGAGCCCCAGTGTGTGTGGGGCTGTGGAAGGGCTGCCATGGGAAGGCGAGGGCCAGCAACACCTGGGAGGCCTGGCACCTTTGGTGTGGGAGCAGTCGCTGGACGTTTGTAATTTCGATCTGGGCTCCGGCGCAGGTCCCGAGAGCGAGCAAGGCACGAACGTTGGCACCCTGAGCTGGCTGGCAAGGCCGGAGCCGCAGTGTGTGTGGGGCTGTGGAAGGGCTGCCAGGGGAAGGCGAGGGCCAGCAACACCTGGGAGGCCTGGCACCTTTGGTGTGGGAGCAGTCGCTGGACGTTTGCAATTTTGAGATGGGGTCTGCCACAGGTACCGAGAGCGAGGAAGGCACGAACGTCGGCCCCCTGAGCTGGCTGGCAAGGCCGGAGCCCCAGTGTGTGTGGGGCTGTGGAAGGACTGCCAGGGGAAGGCGAGGGCCAGCAACACCTGGGAGGCCTGGCACCTTTGGTGTGGGAGCAGTCGCTGGACGTTTGGAATTTGGAGCTGGGCTCTGGCTCAGGTACCGAGAGCGAGCAAGGCACGAACGTCGGCACCCTGAGCTGGCTGGCAAAGCCGGAGCGCCAGTGTGTGTGGGGCTGTGGAAGGGCTGCCAGGGGAAGGCGAGGGCCAGCAACACCTGGGAGGCCTGGCACCTTTGGTGTGGGAGCAGGCGCTAGACGTTTGCAATTTGGAGCTGGGCTGCGGCGCAGGTCCCGAGAGCGAGCAAGGCACGAACGTCGGCCCCCTGAGCTGGCTGGCAAGGCCGGAGCGCCAGTGTGTGTGGGGCTGTGGAAGGGCTGCCAGGGCAAGGCGAGGGCCAGCAACAGCTGGGAGGCCTGGCACCTTTGGTGTGGGACCAGTCGCTGGACGTTTGCAATTTTGAGCTGGGCTGCGGCGCAGGTCCCGAGAGCGAGCAAGGCACGAACGTCGGCCCCCTGAGCTGGCTGGCAAGGCCGGAGCGCCAGTGTGTGTGGGGCTGTGGAAGGGCTGCCAGGGCAAGGCGAGGGCCAGCAACACCTGGGAGGCCTGGCACCTTTGGTGTGGGAGCAGGCGCTGGACGTTTGCAATTTTGAGATGGTGTCTGGCAAAGGTACCGAGAGCGAGCAAGGCACGAACGTCGGCACCCTGAGTTGGCTGGCAAGGCCGGAGCCCCAGTGTGTGTGGGGCTGTGGAAGGGCTGCCAGGGCAAGGCAAGGGCCAGCAACACCTGGGAGGCCTGGCAGCTTTGGTGTGGGAGCAGGCGCTAGACGTTTGCAATTTGGAGCTGGGCTGCGGCGCAGGTCCCGAGAGCGAGCAAGGCACGAACGTCGGCCCCCTGAGCTGGCTGGCAAGGCCGGAGCGCCAGTGTGTGTGGGGCTGTGGAAGGGCTGCCAGGGCAAGGCGAGGGCCAGCAACACCTGGGAGGCCTGGCACCTTTGGTGTGGGAGCAGTCGCTGGACGTTTGCAATTTTGAGCTGGGCTGCGGCGCAGGTCCCGAGAGCGAGCAAGGCACGAACGTCGGCCCCCTGAGCTGGCTGGCAAGGCCGGAGCCCCAGTGTGTGTGGGGCTGTGGAAGGGCTGCCAGGGCAAGGCGAGGGCCAGCAACACCTGGGAGGCCTGGCACCTTTGATGTGGGAGCAGGCGCTGGACGTTTGCTATTTTGAGATGGTGTCTGGCACAGGTACCGAGAGCGAGCAAGGCACGAACTTCGGCACCCTGAGCTGGCTGGCAAGGCCGGAACGCCAGTGTGTGGGGGGCTGTGGAAGGACTGCCAGGGGAAGGTGAGGACCAGCAACACCTGGTAGGCCTGCCAGCTTTCTTGTGGCAGCAGTCGCTGGACGTTTGCAATTTCGAGCTTGGCTGCGGCGCAGGTCCCGAGAGCGAGCAAGGCACGAACGTCGGCACCCTGAGTTGGCTGGCAAGGCCGGAGCGCCAGTGTGTGTGGGGCTGTGGAAGGGCTGCCAGGGGAAGGCGAGGGCCAGCAACACCTGGGAGGCCTGGCACCTTTGGTGTGGGAGCAGTCGCTCAACGTTTGCAATTTTGAGATGGGGTCTGGCACAGGTACCGAGAGCGAGCAAGGCACGAACGTCGGCACCCTGAGCTGGCTGGCAAGGCTGGAGCCCCAGTGTGTGTGGGGCTGTGGAAGGGCTGCCAGGGGAAAGTGAGGACCAGCAACACCTGGTAGGCCTGCCAGCTTTCGTGTGGGAGCAGTCGCTGGACGTTTGCAATTTCGAGGTGTGCTGTGGCGCAGGTACCGAGAGCGAGCAAGGCACGAACGTCGGCACCCTGAGCTGGCTGGCAAGGCCGGAGCCCCAGTGTGTGTGGGGCTGTGGAAGGGCTGCCAGGGCAAGGCGAGGGCCAGCAACACCTGGGAGGCCTGGCACCTTTGGTGTGGGAGCAGTCGCTGGACGTTTGCAATTTGGAGCTGGGCTGCGGCGCAGGTCCCGAGAGTGAGCAAGGCACGTACGTCGGCCCCCTGAGCTGGCTGGCAAGGCCGGAGCGCCAGTGTGTGTGGGGCTGTGGAAGGGCTGCCAGGGCAAGGCGAGGGCCAGCAACACCTGGGAGGCCTGGCACCTTTGGTGTGGGACCAGTCGCTGGACGTTTGCAATTTTGAGCTGGGCTGCGGCGCAGGTCCCGAGAGCGAGCAAGGCACGAACGTCGGCCCCCTGAGTTGGCTGGCAAGGCCGGAGCGCCAGTGTGTGTGGGGCTGTGGAAGGGCTGCCAGGGGAAGGCGAGGGCCAGCAACACCTGGGAGGCCTGGCACCTTTGGTGTGGGAGCAGGCGCTGGACGTTTGCAATTTTGAGATGGTGTCTGGCACAGGTACCGAGAGCGAGCAAGGCACGAACGTCGGCACCCTGAGCTGGCTGGCAAGGCTGGAGCCCCAGTGTGTGTGGGGCTGTGGAAGGGCTGCCAGGGCAAGGCGAGGGCCAGCAACACCTGGTAGGCCTGCCAGCTTTCGTGTGGCAGCAGTCGCTGGACGTTTGCAATTTGGAGCTGGGCTGCGGCGCAGGTCCCGAGAGCGAGCAAGGCACGAACGTCGGCACCCTGAGTTGGCTGGCAAGGCCGGAGCGCCAGTGTGTGTGGGGCTGTGGAAGGGCTGCCAGGGCAAGGCGAGGGCCAGCAACACCTGGGAGGCCTGGCAGCTTTGGTGTGGGAGCAGGCGCTAGACGTTTGCAATTTGGAGCTGGGCTGCGGCGCAGGTCCCGAGAGCGAGCAAGGCACGAACGTCGGCACCCTGAGTTGGCTGGCAAGGCCGGAGCGCCAGTGTGTGTGGGGCTGTGGAAGGGCTGCCAGGGCAAGGCGAGGGCCAGCAACACCTGGGAGGCCTGGCACTTTTCGTGTGGGAGCAGTCACTCAACGTTTGCAATTTTGAGATCGGGTCTGGCACAGGTACTGAGAGCAAGCAAGGCACGAACATCGGCCCCCTGAGCTGGCTGGCAAGGCCGGAGCCCCAGTGTGTGTGGGGCTGTGGAAGGGCTGCCAGGGCAAGGCGAGGGCCAGCAACACCGGGGACACCTGCCACCTTTCGTGTTGGAGCATTCGCTCAAAGTTTGCAATTTGGAGCTGAGCTCCGGCGCAGTTCCCGAGAGCGAGCAAGGCACGAACGTCAGCACCCTGAGCTGGCTGGCAAGGCCGGAGCGCCAGTGTGTGTGGGGCTGTGGAAGGGCTGCCAGGGGAAGGCGAGGGCCAGCAACACCTGGTAGGCCTGCCAGCTTTCGTGTGGCAGCAGTCGCTGGACGTTTGCAATTTCGAGCTGGGCTGCGGCGCAGGTCCCGAGAGTGAGCAAGACACGTATGTCGGCCCCCTGAGCTGGCTGGCAAGGCCGGAGCGCCAGTGTGTGTGGGGCTGTGGAAGGGCTGCCAGGGGAAGGCGAGGGCCAGCAACACCTGGGAGGCCTGGCACCTTTGGTGTGGGACCAGTCGCTGGACGTTTGCAATTTTGAGCTGGGCTGCGGCGCAGGTCCCGAGAGCGAGCAAGGCACGAACGTCGGCCTCCTGAGTTGGCTGGCAAGGCCGGAGCGCCAGTGTGTGTGGGGCTGTGGAAGGGCTGCCAGGGCAAGGCGAGGGCCAGCAACACCTGGGAGGCCTGGCACCTTTGGTGTGGGAGCAGTCGCTGGACGTTTGCAATTTGGAGCTGGGCTGCGGCGCAGGTCCCGAGAGCGAGCGAGGCACGAACGTCGGCCCCCTGAGCTGGCTGGCAAGGCCGGAGCCCCAGTGTGTGTGGGGCTGTGGAAGGGCTGCCAGGGCAAGGCGAGGGCCAGCAACACCTGGGAGGCCTGGCACCTTTGGTGTGGGAGCAGTCGCTGGACGTTTGCAATTTGGAGCTGGGCTGCGGCGCAGGTCCCGAGAGCGAGCGAGGCACGAACGTCGGCACCCTGAGTTGGCTGGCAAGGCCGGAGCGCCAGTGTGTGTGGGGCTGTGGAAGGGCTGCCAGGGCAAGGCGAGGGCCAGCAACACCTGGGAGGCCTGGCACTTTTCGTGTGGGAGCAGTCACTCAACGTTTGCAATTTTGAGATCGGGTCTGGCACAGGTACTGAGAGCAAGCAAGGCACGAACGTCGGCACCCTGAGCTGGCTGGCAAGGCCGGAGCGCCAGTGTGTGTGGGGCTGTGGAAGGGCTGCCAGGGGAAGGCGAGGGCCAGCAACACCTGGGAGGCCTGGCACCTTTGGTGTGGGAGCAGGCGCTAGACGTTTGCAATTTCGAGCTGGGCTCCGGCGCAGGTCCCGAGAGTGAGCAAGGCACGTACATCGGCCCCCTGAGCTGGCTGGCAAGGCCGGAGCGCAAGTGTGTGTGGGGCTGTGGAAGGGCTGCCAGGGCAAGGCGAGGGCCAGCATACCTGGGAGGCCTGGCACCTTTGGTGTGGAAGCAGGCGCTGGACGTTTGCTATTTTGAGATGGTGTCTGGCACAGGTACCGAGAGCGAGCAAGGCACGAACGTCGGCACCCTGAGCTGGCTGGCAAGGCCAGAGCCCCAGTGTGTGTGGGGCTGTGGAAGGGCTGCCAGGGCAAGGCGAGGGCCAGCAACACCTGGTAGGCCTGCCAGCTTTCGTGTGGCAGCAGTCGCTGGACGTTTGCAATTTCGAGCTTGGCTGCGGCGCAGGTCCCGAGAGCGAGCAAGGCACGAACGTCGGCACCCTGAGTTGGCTGGCAAGGCCGGAGCGCCAGTGTGTGTGGGGCTGTGGAAGGGCTGCCAGGGCAAGGCGAGGGCCAGCAACACCTGGGAGGCCTGGCACCTTTGGTGTGGGAGCAGTCGCTCAACGTTTGCAATTTTGAGATGGGGTCTGGCACAGGTACCGAGAGCGAGCAAGGCACGAACGTCGGCACCCTGAGCTGGCTGGCAAGGCTGGAGCCCCAGTGTGTGTGGGGCTGTGGAAGGGCTGCCAGGGGAAGGTGAGGACCAGCAACACCTGGTAGGCCTGCCAGATTTCGTGTGGGAGCAGTCGCTGGACGTTTTCAATTTCGAGCTGTGCTCCGGCGCAGGGACCGAGAGCGAGCAAGGCACGAACGTCGGCCCCCTGAGCTGGCTGGCAAGGCCGGAGCCCCAGTGTGTGTGGGGCTGTGGAAGGGCTGCCAGGGCAAGGCGAGGGCCAGCAACACCTGGGAGGCCTGGCACTTTTCGTGTGGGAGCAGTCACTCAACGTTTGCAATTTTGAGATCGGGTCTGGCACAGGTACTGAGAGCAAGCAAGGCACGAACGTCGGCCCCCTGAGCTGGCTGGCAAGGCCGGAGCGCCAGTGTGTGTGGGGCTGTGGAAGGGCTGCCAGGGCAAGGCGAGGGCCAGCAACACCGGGGACACCTGCCACCTTTCGTGTTGGAGCATTCGCTCAAAGTTTGCAATTTGGAGCTGAGCTCCGGCGCAGGTCCCGAGAGCGAGCAAGGCACGAACGTCAGCACCCTGAGCTGGCTGGCAAGGCCGGAGCGCCAGTGTGTGTGGGGCTGTGGAAGGGCTGCCAGGGGAAGAGGAGGGCCAGCAACGCCTGGGAGGCCTGGCACTTTTCGTATGGGAGCAGTCGCTCAACGTTTGCAATTTTGAGATGGTGTCTGGCACAGGTACCGAGAGCGAGCAAGGCATGAACGTCGGCCCCCTGAGCTGGCTGGCAAGGCCGGAGCCCCAGTGTGTGTGGGGCTGTGGAAGGGCTGCCAGGGGAAGGCGAGGGCCAGCAACACCTGGGAGGCCTGGCACTTTTCGTGTGGGAGCAGTCGCTGGACGTTTGCAATTTTGAGATGGGGTTTGGCACAGGTCCCGAGAGCAAGCAAGGCACGAACGTCGGCACCCTGAGCTGGCTGGCAAGGCCGGAGCCCCAGTGTGTGTGGGGCTGTGGAAGGGCTGCCAGGGGAAGGCGAGGGCCAGCAACACCTGGGAGGCCTGGCACTTTTCGTGTGGGAGCAGTCGCTGGACGTTTGCAATTTCGAGCTGGTCTACAGCGCAGGTCCCGAGAGCGAGCAAGGCACGAACGTCGGCCCCCTGAGCTGGCTGGCAAGGCCGGAGCCCCAGTGTGTGTGGGGCTGTGGAAGGGCTGCCAGGGCAAGGCGAGGGCCAGCAACACCTGGGAGGCCTGGCACTTTTCGGGTGGGAGCAGTCGCTCAACGTTTGCAATTTTGAGATGGTGTCTGGCACAGGTACCGAGAGCGAGCAAGGCATGAACGTCGGCCCCCTGAGCTGGCTGGCAAGGCCGGAGCCCCAGTGTGTGTGGGGCTGTGGAAGGGCTGCCAGGGGAAGGCGAGGGCCAGCAACACCTGGGAGGCCTGGCACTTTTCGTGTGGGAGCAGTCGCTGGACGTTTGCAATTTTGAGATGGGGTTTGGCACAGGTCCCGAGAGCAAGCAAGGCACGAACGTCGGCACCCTGAGCTGGCTGGCAAGGCCGGAGCCCCAGTGTGTGTGGGGCTGTGGAAGGGCTGCCAGGGCAAGGCGAGGGCCAGCAACACCTGGGAGGCCTGGCAGCTTTGGTGTGGGAGCAGTCGCTGGACGTTTGCAATTTGGAGCTGGGCTCTGGCGCAGGTACTGAGAGCGAGCAAGGCACGAACGTCGGCCCCCTGAGCTGGCTGGCAAGGCCGGAGCCCCAGTGTGTGTGGGGCTGTGGAAGGGCTGCCAGGGCAAGGCAAGGGCCAGCAACACCTGGGAGGCCTGGCACTTTTCGTGTGGGAGCAGTCACTCAACGTTTGCAATTTTGAGATCGGGTCTGGCACAGGTACTGAGAGCAAGCAAGGCACGAACGTCGGCCCCCTGAGCTGGCTGGCAAGGCCGGAGCGCCAGTGTGTGTGGGGCTGTGGAAGGGCTGCCAGGGCAAGGTGAGGGCCAGCAACACCGGGGACACCTGCCACCTTTCGTGTTGGAGCATTCGCTCAAAGTTTGCAATTTGGAGCTGAGCTCCGGCGCAGGTCCCGAGAGCGAGCAAGGCACGAACGTCAGCACCCTGAGCTGGCTGGCAAGGCCGGAGCGCCAGTGTGTGTGGGGCTGTGGAAGGGCTGCCAGGGGAAGAGGAGGGCCAGCAACGCCTGGGAGGCCTGGCACTTTTCGTATGGGAGCAGTCGCTCAACGTTTGCAATTTTGAGATGGTGTCTGGCACAGGTACCGAGAGCGAGCAAGGCATGAACGTCGGCCCCCTGAGCTGGCTGGCAAGGCCGGAGCCCCAGTGTGTGTGGGGCTGTGGAAGGGCTGCCAGGGGAAGGCGAGGGCCAGCAACACCTGGGAGGCCTGGCACTTTTCGTGTGGGAGCAGTCGCTGGACGTTTGCAATTTTGAGATGGGGTTTGGCACAGGTCCCGAGAGCAAGCAAGGCACGAACGTCGGCACCCTGAGCTGGCTGGCAAGGCCGGAGCCCCAGTGTGTGTGGGGCTGTGGAAGGGCTGCCAGGGCAAGGCGAGGGCCAGCAACACCTGGGAGGCCTGGCAGCTTTGGTGTGGGAGCAGTCGCTGGACGTTTGCAATTTGGAGCTGGGCTCTGGCGCAGGTACCGAGAGCGAGCAAGGCACGAACGTCGGCCCCCTGAGCTGGCTGGCAAGGCCGGAGCCCCAGTGTGTGTGGGGCTGTGGAAGGGCTGCCAGGGCAAGGTGAGGGCCAGCAACACCGGGGACACCTGCCACCTTTCGTTTTGGAGCATTCGCTCAAAGTTTGCAATTTGGACCTGGGCTGCGGCGCAGGTCCCGAGAGCGAGCAAGGCACGAACGTCAGCACCCTGAGCTGGCTGGCAAGGCCGGAGCGCCAGTGTGTGTGGGGCTGTGGAAGGGCTGCCAGGGGAAGAGGAGGGCCAGCAACGCCTGGGAGGCCTGGCACTTTTCGTGTGGGAGCAGTCGCTGGACGTTTGCAATTTTGAGATGGGGTTTGGCACAGGTCCCGAGAGCAAGCAAGGCACGAACGTCGGCACCCTGAGCTGGCTGGCAAGGCCGGAGCCCCAGTGTGTGTGGGGCTGTGGAAGGGCTGCCAGGGGAAGGCGAGGGCCAGCAACACCTGGGAGGCCTGGCACCTTTCGTGTGGGAGCAGTCGCTGGACGTTTGCAATTTCGAGCTGGTCTGCAGCGCAGGTCCCGAGAGCGAGCAAGGCACGAACGTCGGCCCCCTGATTTGGCTGGCAAGGCCGGAGCGCCAGTGTGTGTGGGGCTGTGGAAGGGCTGCCAGTGGAAGGCGAGGGCCAGCAACACCTGGGAGTACTGGCACTTTTCGTGTGGGAGCAGTCGCTCAACGTTTGCAATTTTGAGATGGTGTCTGGCACAGGTACCGAGAGCGAGCAAGGCATGAACGTCGGCACCCTGAGCTGGCTGGCAAGGCCGGAGCCCCAGTGTGTGTGGGGCTGTGGAAGGGCTGCCAGGGGAAGGCGAGGGCCAGCAACACCTGGGAGGCCTGGCACTTTTCGTGTGGGAGCAGTCGCTGGACGTTTGCAATTTTGAGATGGGGTTTGGCACAGGTCCCGAGAGCAAGCAAGGCACGAACGTCGGCACCCTGAGCTGGCTGGCAAGGCCGGAGCCCCAGTGTGTGTGGGGCTGTGGAAGGGCTGCCAGGGCAAGGCGAGGGCCAGCAACACCTGGGAGGCCTGGCAGCTTTGGTGTGGGAGCAGGCGCTAGACGTTTGCAATTTGGAGCTGGGCTGCGGCGCAGGTACCGAGAGCGAGCCAGGCACGAACGTCGGCCCCCTGAGCTGGCTGGCAAGGCCGGAGCCCCAGTGTGTGTGGGGCTGTGGAAGGGCTGCCAGGGCAAGGCGAGGGCCAGCAACACCTGGGAGGCCTGGCACCTTTGGTGTGGGAGCAGTCGCTGGACGTTTGTAATTTCGAGCTGGGCTCCGGCGCAGGTCCCGAGAGCGAGCAAGGCACGAACGTTGGCACCCTGAGCTGGCTGGCAAGGCCGGAGCCGCAGTCTGTGTGGGGCTGTGGAAGGGCTGCCAGGGCAAGGCGAGGGCCAGCAACACCTGGGAGGCCTGGCACCATTGGTGTGGGAGCAGTCGCTGGACGTTTGCAATTTTGAGATGGTGTCTGCCACAGGTCCCGAGAGCGAGCAAGGCACGAACGTCGGCCCCCTGAGCTGGCTGGCAAGGCCGGAGCCCCAGTGTGTGTGGGGCTGTGGAAGGGCTGCCAGGGCAAGGCGAGGGCCAGCAACACCTGGGAGGCCTGGCACCTTTGGTGTGGGAGCAGTCGCTGGACGTTTGCAATTTGGAGCTGGGCTCTGGCGCAGGTACCGAGAGCGAGCAAGGCACGAACGTCGGCACCCTGAGCTGGCTGGCAAGGCCGGAGCCCCAGTGTGTGTGGGGCTGTGGAAGGGCTGCCAGGGGAAGGCGAGGGCCAGCAACACCTGGGAGGCCTGGCACTTTTCGTGTGGGAGCAGTCGCTGGACGTTTGCAATTTTGAGATGGGGTCTGGCACAGGTACCGAGAGCGAGCAAGGCACGAACGTCGGCACCCTGAGCTGGCTGGCAAAGCCGGAGCGCCAGTGTGTGTGGGGCTGTGGAAGGGCTGCCAGGGCAAGGCGAGGGCCAGCAACACCTGGGAGGCCTGGCACCTTTTGTGTGGGAGCAGTCGCTGGACGTTTGCAATTTGCAGCTGGGCTCTGGCGCAGGTCCCGAGAGCGAGCAAGGCACGAACGTTGGCACCCTGAGCTGGCTGGCAAAGCCGGAGCGCCAGTGTGTGTGGGGCTGTGGAAGGGCTGCCAGGAGAAGGCGAGGGCCAGCAACACCTGGGAGGCCTGGCACCTTTGGTGTGGGAGCAGTCGCTGGACGTTTGCAATTTGGACCTGGGCTGCGGCGCAGGTCCCGAGAGCGAGCAAGGCATGAACGTCGGCCCCCTGAGCTGGCTGGCAAGGCCGGAGCCCCAGTGTGTGTGGGGCTGTGGAAGGGCTGCCAGGGGAAGGCGAGGGCCAGCAACACCTGGGAGGCCTGGCACCTTTGGTGTGGGAGCAGTCGCTGGACGTTTGCAATTTTGAGATGGGGTCTGGCACAGGTCCCGAGAGCGAGCAAGGCACGAACGTCGGCCCCCTGAGCTGGCTGGCAAGGCCGGAGCCGCAGTGTGTGTGGGGCTGTGGAAGGGCTGCCAGGGCAAGGCGAGGGCCAGCAACAGCTGGGAGGCCTGGCACCTTTGGTGTGGGAGCAGTCGCTGGACGTTTGCAATTTCGAGCTGGGCTCCGGCGCAGGGACCGAGAGCGAGCAAGGCACGAACGTCGGCCCCCTGAGTTGGCTGGCAAGGCCGGAGCCCCAGTGTGTGTGGGGCTGTGGAAGGGCTGCCAGAGGAAGACGAGGGCCAGCAGCGCCTGGGAGGCCTGGCACTTTTCGTGTGGCAGCAGTCGCTGGACGTTTGCAATTTTGAGATGGTGTCTGGCACAGGTCCCGAGAGCGAGAAAGGCACAAACGTCGGCCCCCTGAGCTGGCTGGCAAGGCCGGAGCCCCAGTGTGTGTGGGGCTGTGGAAGGGCTGCCAGGGGAAGGCGAGGGCCAGCAACACCTGGGAGGCCTGGCACCTTTGGTGTGGGAGCAGTCGCTGGACGTTTGTACTTTCGAGCTGGGCTCCGGCGCAGGTCCCGAGAGCGAGCAAGGCACGAACGTTGGCACCCTGAGCTGGCTGGCAAGGCCGGAGCCGCAGTCTGTGTGGGGCTGTGGAAGGGCTGCCAGGGGAAGGCGAGGGCCAGCAACACCTGGGAGGCCTGGCACCATTGGTGTGGGAGCAGTCGCTGGACGTTTGCAATTTTGAGATGGTGTCTGCCACAGGTCCCGAGAGCGAGCAAGGCACGAACGTCGGCACCCTGAGCTGGCTGGCAAGGCCGGAGCCCCAGTGTGTGTGGGGCTGTGGAAGGACTGCCAGGGGAAGGCGAGGGCCAGCAACACCTGGGAGGCCTGGCACCTTTGGTGTGGGAGCAGTCGCTGGACGTTTGCAATTTGGAGCTGGGCTCTGGCGCAGGTACCGAGAGCGAGCAAGGCACGAACGTCGGCACCCTGAGCTGGCTGGCAAGGCCGGAGCCCCAGTGTGTGTGGGGCTGTGGAAGGGCTGCCAGGGGAAGGCGAGGGCCAGCAACACCTGGGAGGCCTGGCACTTTTCGTGTGGGAGCAGTCGCTGGACGTTTGCAATTTTGAGATGGGGTCTGGCACAGGTACCGAGAGCGAGCAAGGCACGAACGTCAGCACCCTGAGCTGGCTGGAAAAGCCGGAGCGCCAGTGTGTGTGGGGCTGTGGAAGGGCTGCCAGGGCAAGGCGAGGGCCAGCAACACCTGGGAGGCCTGGCACCTTTTGTGTGGGAGCAGTCGCTGGACGTTTGCAATTTGGAGCTGGGCTCTGGCGCAGGTCCCGAGAGCGAGCAAGGCACGAACGTCGGCACCCTGAGCTGGCTGGCAAAGCCGGAGCGCCAGTGTGTGTGGGGCTGTGGAAGGGCTGCCAGGAGAAGGCGAGGGCCAGCAACACCTGGGAGGCCTGGCACCTTTGGTGTGGGAGCAGTCGCTGGACGTTTGCAATTTGGAGCTGGGCTCTGGCTCAGGTACCGAGAGAGAGCAAGGCACGAACGTCGGCACCCTGAGCTGGCTGGCAAAGCCGGAGCGCCAGTGTGTGTGGGGCTGTGGAAGGGCTGCCAGGGGAAGGCGAGGGCCAGCAACACCTGGGAGGCCTGGCACCTTTGGTGTGGGACCAGTCGCTGGACATTTGCAATTTTGAGCTGGGGTGCGGCGCAGGGACCGAGAGCGAGCAAAGCACAAAAGTAGGCACCCTGAGTTGGCTGGCAAGGCCGGAGCTCCAGTGTGTGTGGGGCTGTGGAAGGGCTGCCAGGGCAAGGCGAGGGCCAGCAACACCTGGGAGGCCTGGCACCTTTGGTGTGGGAGCAGTCGCTGGACGTTTGCAATTTGGAGCTGGGCTCTGGCGCAGGTCCCGAGAGCGAGCAAGGCACGAACGTTGGCACCCTGAGCTGGCTGGCAAGGCCGGAGCGCCAGTGTGTGTGGGGCTGTGGAAGGGCTGCCAGGGGAAGGCGAGGGCCAGCAACACCTGGGAGGCCTGGCACCTTTGGTGTGGGAGCAGTCGCTGGACGTTTGCAATTTTGAGATGGTGTCTGGCACAGGTACCGAGAGCGAGCAAGGCACGAACGTCGGCACCCTGAGCTGGCTGGCAAGGCTGGAGCCCCAGTGTGTGTGGGGCTGTGGAAGGGCTGCCAGGGCAAGGCGAGGGCCAGCAACACCTGGTAGGCCTGCCAGCTTTCGTGTGGCAGCAGTCGCTGGACGTTTGCAATTTGGAGCTGGGCTGCGGCGCAGGTCCCGAGAGCGAGCAAGGCACGAACGTCGGCACCCTGAGTTGGCTGGCAAGGCCGGAGCGCCAGTGTGTGTGGGGCTGTGGAAGGGCTGCCAGGGCAAGGCGAGGGCCAGCAACACCTGGGAGGCCTGGCAGCTTTGGTGTGGGAGCAGGCGCTAGACGTTTGCAATTTGGAGCTGGGCTGCGGCGCAGGTCCCGAGAGCGAGCAAGGCACGAACGTCGGCCCCCTGAGCTGGCTGGCAAGGCCGGAGCGCCAGTGTGTGTGGGGCTGTGGAAGGGCTGCCAGGGCAAGGCGAGGGCCAGCAACACCTGGGAGGCCTGGCACCTTTGGTGTGGGAGCAGTCGCTGGACGTTTGCAATTTGGAGCTGGGCTGCGGCGCAGGTCCCGAGAGCGAGCGAGGCACGAACGTCGGCACCCTGAGCTGGCTGGCAAGGCCGGAGCGCCAGTGTGTGTGGGGCTGTGGAAGGGCTGCCAGGGGAAGGCGAGGGCCAGCAACACCTGGGAGGCCTGGCACCTTTGGTGTGGGAGCAGGCTCTAGACGTTTGCAATTTCGAGCTGGGCTCCGGCGCAGGTCCCGAGAGTGAGCAAGGCACGTACATCGGCCCCCTGAGCTGGCTGGCAAGGCCGGAGCGCAAGTGTGTGTGGGGCTGTGGAAGGGCTGCCAGGGCAAGGCGAGGGCCAGCAACACCTGGGAGGCCTGGCAGCTTTGGTGTGGAAGCAGGCGCTGGACGTTTGCTATTTTGAGATGGTGTCTGGCACAGGTACCGAGAGCGAGCAAGGCACGAACGTCGGCACCCTGAGCTGGCTGGCAAGGCTGGAGCCCCAGTGTGTGTGGGGCTGTGGAAGGGCTGCCAGGGCAAGGCGAGGGCCAGCAACACCTGGTAGGCCTGCCAGCTTTCGTGTGGCAGCAGTCGCTGGACGTTTGCAATTTCGAGCTTGGCTGCGGCGCAGGTCCCGAGAGCGAGCAAGGTACGAACGTCGGCCCCCTGAGCTGGCTGGCAAGGCCGGAGCGCCAGTGTGTGTGGGGCTGTGGAAGGGCTGCCAGGGCAAGGCGAGGGCCAGCAACACCTGGGAGGCCTGGCACTTTTCGTGTGGGAGCAGTCACTCAACGTTTGCAATTTTGAGATCGGGTCTGGCACAGGTACTGAGAGCAAGCAAGGCACGAACGTCGGCCCCCTGAGCTGGCTGGCAAGGCCGGAGCGCCAGTGTGTGTGGGGCTGTGGAAGGGCTGCCAGGGCAAGGCGAGGGCCAGCAACACCGGGGACACCTGCCACGTTTCGTGTTGGAGCATTCGCTCAAAGTTTGCAATTTGGAGCTGAGCTCCGGCGCAGGTCCCGAGAGCGAGCAAGGCACGAACGTCAGCACCCTGAGCTGGCTGGCAAGGCCGGAGCGCCAGTGTGTGTGGGGCTGTGGAAGGGCTGCCAGGGGAAGGCGAGGGCCAGCAACACCTGGGAGGCCTGGCACCTTTGGTGTGGGACCAGTCGCTGGACGTTTGCAATTTTGAGCTGGGCTGCGGCGCAGGTCCCGAGAGCGAGCAAGGCACGAACGTCGGCACCCTGAGTTGGCTGGCAAGGCCGGAGCCCCAGTGTGTGTGGGGCTGTGGAAGGGCTGCCAGGGCAAGGCGAGGGCCAGCAACACCTGGGAGGCCTGGCACCTTTGGTGTGGGAGCAGTCGCTGGACGTTTGCAATTTGGAGCTGGGCTCTGGCGCAGGTCCCGAGAGCGAGCAAGGCACGAACGTTGGCACCCTGAGCTGGCTGGCAAGGCCGGAGCGCCAGTGTGTGTGGGGCTGTGGAAGGGCTGCCAGGGCAAGGCGAGGGCCAGCAACACCTGGGAGGCCTGGCACCTTTGGTGTGGGACCAGTCGCTGGACGTTTGCAATTTTGAGCTGGGCTGCGGCGCAGGTCCCGAGAGCGAGCAAGGCACGAACGTCGGCCCCCTGAGTTGGCTGGCAAGGCCGGAGCGCCAGTGTGTGTGGGGCTGTGGAAGGGCTGCCAGGGCAAGGCGAGGGCCAGCAACACCTGGGAGGCCTGGCACCTTTGGTGTGGGAGCAGGCGCTGGACGTTTGCAATTTTGAGATGGTGTCTGGCACAGGTACCGAGAGCGAGCAAGGCACGAACGTCGGCCCCCTGAGCTGGCTGGCAAGGCTGGAGCGCCAGTGTGTGTGGGGATGTGGAAGGGCTGCCAGGGCAAGGCGAGGGCCAGCAACACCTGGTAGGCCTGCCAGCTTTCGTGTGGCAGCAGTCGCTGGACGTTTGCAATTTGGAGCTGGGCTGCGGCGCAGGTCCCGAGAGCGAGCAAGGCACGAACGTCGGCACCCTGAGTTGGCTGGCAAGGCCGGAGCGCCAGTGTGTGTGGGGCTGTGGAAGGGCTGCCAGGGCAAGGCGAGGGCCAGCAACACCTGGGAGGCCTGGCAGCTTTGGTGTGGGAGCAGGCGCTAGACGTTTGCAATTTGGAGCTGGGCTGCGGCGCAGGTCCCGAGAGCGAGCAAGGCACGAACGTCGGCCCCCTGAGCTGGCTGGCAAGGCCGGAGCGCCAGTGTGTGTGGGGCTGTGGAAGGGCTGCCAGGGCAAGGCGAGGGCCAGCAACACCTGGGAGGCCTGGCACCTTTGGTGTGGGAGCAGTCGCTGGACGTTTGCAATTTGGAGCTGGGCTCTGGCGCAGGTACCGAGAGCGAGCAAGGCACGAACGTCGGCACCCTGAGCTGGCTGGCAAGGCCGGAGCGCCAGTGTGTGTGGGGCTGTGGAAGGGCTGCCAGGGGAAGGCGAGGGCCAGCAACACCTGGGAGGCCTGGCACCTTTGGTGTGGGAGCAGGCGCTAGATGTTTGCAATTTCGAGCTGGGCTCCGGCGCAGGTCCCGAGAGTGAGCAAGGCACGTACATCGGCCCCCTGAGCTGGCTGGCAAGGCCGGAGCGCAAGTGTGTGTGGGGCTGTGGAAGGGCTGCCAGGGCAAGGCGAGGGCCAGCAACACCTGGGAGGCCTGGCAGCTTTGGTGTGGAAGCAGGCGCTGGACGTTTGCTACTTTGAGATGGTGTCTGGCACAGGTACCGAGAGCGAGCAAGGCACGAACGTCGGCACCCTGAGCTGGCTGGCAAGGCTGGAGCCCCAGTGTGTGTGGGGCTGTGGAAGGGCTGCCAGGGCAAGGCGAGGGCCAGCAACACCTGGGAGGCCTGCCAGCTTTCGTGTGGCAGCAGTCGCTGGACGTTTGCAATTTCGAGCTGGGCTCCGGCGCAGGGACCGAGAGCGAGCAAGGCACGAACGTCGGCCCCCTGAGCTGGCTGGCAAGGCCGGAGCCCCAGTGTGTGTGGGGCTGTGGAAGGGCTGCCAGGGCAAGGCGAGGGCCAGCAACACCTGGGAGGCCTGGCACTTTTCGTGTGGGAGCAGTCACTCAACGTTTGCAATTTTGAGATCGGGTCTGGCACAGGTACTGAGAGCAAGCAAGGCACGAACGTCGGCCCCCTGAGCTGGCTGGCAAGGCTGGAGCCCCAGTGTGTGTGGGGCTGTGGAAGGGCTGCCAGGGGAAGGTGAGGACCAGCAACACCTGGTAGGCCTGCCAGCTTTCGTGTGGGAGCAGTCGCTGGACGTTTGCAATTTCGAGCTGGGCTCCGGCGCAGGGACCGAGAGCGAGCGAGGCACGAACGTCGGCCCCCTGAGCTGGCTGGCAAGGCCGGAGCCCCAGTGTGTGTGGGGCTGTGGAAGGGCTGCCAGGGCAAGGCGAGGGCCAGCAACACCTGGGAGGCCTGGCACTTTTCGTGTGGGAGCAGTCACTCAACGTTTGCAATTTTGAGATCGGGTCTGGCACAGGTACTGAGAGCAAGCAAGGCACGAACGTCGGCCCCCTGAGCTGGCTGGCAAGGCCGGAGCGCCAGTGTGTGTGGGGCTGTGGAAGGGCTGCCAGGGCAAGGCGAGGGCCAGCAACACCGGGGACACCTGCCACCTTTCGTGTTGGAGCATTCGCTCAAAGTTTGCAATTTGGAGCTGAGCTCCGGCGCAGGTCCCGAGAGCGAGCAAGGCACGAACGTCAGCACCCTGAGCTGGCTGGCAAGGCCGGAGCGCCAGTGTGTGTGGGGCTGTGGAAGGGCTGCCAGGGGAAGAGGAGGGCCAGCAACGCCTGGGAGGCCTGGCACTTTTCGTATGGGAGCAGTCGCTCAACGTTTGCAATTTTGAGATGGTGTCTGGCACAGGTACCGAGAGCGAGCAAGGCATGAACGTCGGCCCCCTGAGCTGGCTGGCAAGGCCGGAGTGCCAGTGTGTGTGGGGCTGTGGAAGGGCTGCCAGGGGAAGGCGAGGGCCAGCAACACCTGGGAGGCCTGGCACTTTTCGTGTGGGAGCAGTCACTGGACGTTTGCAATTTTGAGATGGGGTTTGGCACAGGTCCCGAGAGCAAGCAAGGCACGAACGTCGGCACCCTGAGCTGGCTGGCAAGGCCGGAGCCCCAGTGTGTGTGGGGCTGTGGAAGGGCTGCCAGGGGAAGGCGAGGGCCAGCAACACCTGGGAGGCCTGGCACCTTTCGTGTGGGAGCAGTCGCTGGACGTTTGCAATTTCGAGCTGGTCTGCAGCGCAGGTCCCGAGAGCGAGCAAGGCACGAACGTCGGCCCCCTGAGCTGGCTGGCAAGGCCGGAGCGCCAGTGTGTGTGGGGCTGTGGAAGGGCTGCGAGTGGAAGGCGAGGGCCAGCAACACCTGGGAGGCCTGGCACTTTTTGTGTGGGAGCAGTCGCTCAACGTTTGCAATTTTGAGATGGTGTCTGGCACAGGTACCGAGAGCGAGCAAGGCATGAACGTCGGCCCCCTGAGCTGGCTGGCAAGGCCGGAGCCCCAGTGTGTGTGGGGCTGTGGAAGGGCTGCCAGAGGAAGGCGAGGGCCAGCAACGCCTGGGAGGCCTGGCACTTTTCGTGTGGCAGCAGTCGCTGGACGTTTGCAATTTTGAGATGGTGTCTGGCACAGGTCCCAAGAGCGAGCAAGGCACAAACGTCGGCCCCCTGAGCTGGCTGGCAAGGCCGGAGCCCCAGTGTGTGTGGGGCTGTGGAAGGGCTGCCAGGGCAAGGCGAGGGCCAGCAACACCTGGGAGGCCTGGCAGCTTTGGTGTGGGAGCAGTCGCTGGACGTTTGCAATTTGGAGCTGGGCTCTGGCGCAGGTACCGAGAGCGAGCCAGGCACGAACGTCGGCCCCCTGAGCTGGCTGGCAAGGCCGGAGCGCCAGTGTGTGTGGGGCTGTGGAAGGGCTGCCAGGGCAAGGCGAGGGCCAGCAACACCTGGGAGGCCTGGCACCTTTGGTGTGGGAGCAGTCGCTGGACGTTTGTAATTTCGAGCTGGGCTCCGGCGCAGGTCCCGAGAGCGAGCAAGGCACGAACGTTGGCACCCTGAGCTGGCTGGCAAGGCCGGAGCCGCAGTCTGTGTGGGGCTGTGGAAGGGCTGCCAGGGCAAGGCGAGGGCCAGCAACACCTGGGAGGCCTGGCACCTTTTGTGTGGGAGCAGTCGCTGGACGTTTGCAATTTGGAGCTGGGCTCTGGCGCAGGTCCCGAGAGCGAGCAAGGCACGAACGTTGGCACCCTGAGCTGGCTGGCAAAGCCGGAGCGCCAGTGTGTGTGGGGCTGTGGAAGGGCTGCCAGGGCAAGGCGAGGGCCAGCAACACCTGGGAGGCCTGGCAGCTTTGGTGTGGGAGCAGTCGCTGGACGTTTGCAATTTGGAGCTGGGCTCTGGCGCAGGTACCGAGAGCGAGCCAGGCACGAACGTCGGCCCCCTGAGCTGGCTGGCAAGGCCGGAGCGCCAGTGTGTGTGGGGCTGTGGAAGGGCTGCCAGGGCAAGGCGAGGGCCAGCAACACCTGGGAGGCCTGGCACTTTTCGTGTGGGAGCAGTCGCTGGACGTTTGCAATTTTGAGATGGGGTCTGGCACAGGTACCGAGAGCGAGCAAGGCACGAACGTCGGCACCCTGAGCTGGCTGGCAAAGCCGGAGCGCCAGTGTGTGTGGGGCTGTGGAAGGGCTGCCAGGGCAAGGCGAGGGCCAGCAACACCTGGGAGGCCTGGCACCTTTTGTGTGGGAGCAGTCGCTGGACGTTTGCAATTTGGAGCTGGGCTCTGGCGCAGGTCCCGAGAGCGAGCAAGGCACGAACGTTGGCACCCTGAGCTGGCTGGCAAAGCCGGAGCGCCAGTGTGTGTGGGGCTGTGGAAGGGCTGCCAGGAGAAGGCGAGGGCCAGCAACACCTGGGAGGCCTGGCACCTTTGGTGTGGGAGCAGTCGCTGGACGTTTGCAATTTGGACCTGGGCTGCGGCGCAGGTCCCGAGAGCGAGCAAGGCATGAACGTCGGCCCCCTGAGCTGGCTGGCAAGGCCGGAGCCCCAGTGTGTGTGGGGCTGTGGAAAGGCTGCCAGGGGAAGGCGAGGGCCAGCAACACCTGGGAGGCCTGGCACCTTTGGTGTGGGAGCAGTCGCTGGACGTTTGCAATTTTGAGATGGGGTCTGGCACAGGTCCCGAGAGCGAGCAAGGCACGAACGTCGGCCCCCTGAGCTGGCTGGCAAGGCCGGAGCCGCAGTGTGTGTGGGGCTGTGGAAGGGCTGCCAGGGCAAGGCGAGGGCCAGCAACACCTGGGAGGCCTGGCACCTTTGGTGTGGGAGCAGTCGCTGGACGTTTGCAATTTCGAGCTGGGCTCCGGCGCAGGGACCGAGAGCGAGCAAGGCACGAACGTCGGCCCCCTGAGTTGGCTGGCAAGGCCGGAGCCCCAGTGTGTGTGGGGCTGTGGAAGGGCTGCCAGAGGAAGACGAGGGCCAGCAGCGCCTGGGAGGCCTGGCACTTTTCGTGTGGCAGCAGTCGCTGGACGTTTGCAATTTTGAGATGGTGTCTGGCACAGGTCCCGAGAGCGAGAAAGGCACAAACGTCGGCCCCCTGAGCTGGCTGGCAAGGCCGGAGCCCCAGTGTGTGTGGGGCTGTGGAAGGGCTGCCAGGGGAAGGCGAGGGCCAGCAACACCTGGGAGGCCTGGCACCTTTGGTGTGGGAGCAGTCGCTGGACGTTTGTACTTTCGAGCTGGGCTCCGGCGCAGGTCCCGAGAGCGAGCAAGGCACGAACGTTGGCACCCTGAGCTGGCTGGCAAGGCCGGAGCCGCAGTCTGTGTGGGGCTGTGGAAGGGCTGCCAGGGGAAGGCGAGGGCCAGCAACACCTGGGAGGCCTGGCACCATTGGTGTGGGAGCAGTCGCTGGACGTTTGCAATTTTGAGATGGTGTCTGCCACAGGTCCCGAGAGCGAGCAAGGCACGAACGTCGGCACCCTGAGCTGGCTGGCAAGGCCGGAGCCCCAGTGTGTGTGGGGCTGTGGAAGGACTGCCAGGGGAAGGCGAGGGCCAGCAACACCTGGGAGGCCTGGCACCTTTGGTGTGGGAGCAGTCGCTGGACGTTTGCAATTTGGAGCTGGGCTCTGGCGCAGGTACCGAGAGCGAGCAAGGCACGAACGTCGGCACCCTGAGCTGGCTGGCAAGGCCGGAGCCCCAGTGTGTGTGGGGCTGTGGAAGGGCTGCCAGGGGAAGGCGAGGGCCAGCAACACCTGGGAGGCCTGGCACTTTTCGTGTGGGAGCAGTCGCTGGACGTTTGCAATTTTGAGATGGGGTCTGGCACAGGTACCGAGAGCGAGCAAGGCACGAACGTCAGCACCCTGAGCTGGCTGGAAAAGCCGGAGCGCCAGTGTGTGTGGGGCTGTGGAAGGGCTGCCAGGGCAAGGCGAGGGCCAGCAACACCTGGGAGGCCTGGCACCTTTTGTGTGGGAGCAGTCGCTGGACGTTTGCAATTTGGAGCTGGGCTCTGGCTCAGGTACCGAGAGAGAGCAAGGCACGAACGTCGGCACCCTGAGCTGGCTGGCAAAGCCGGAGCGCCAGTGTGTGTGGGGCTGTGGAAGGGCTGCCAGGGGAAGGCGAGGGCCAGCAACACCTGGGAGGCCTGGCACCTTTGGTGTGGGACCAGTCGCTGGACATTTGCAATTTTGAGCTGGGGTGCGGCGCAGGGACCGAGAGCGAGCAAAGCACAAAAGTAGGCACCCTGAGTTGGCTGGCAAGGCCGGAGCTCCAGTGTGTGTGGGGCTGTGGAAGGGCTGCCAGGGCAAGGCGAGGGCCAGCAACACCTGGGAGGCCTGGCACCTTTGGTGTGGGAGCAGTCGCTGGACGTTTGCAATTTGGAGCTGGGCTCTGGCGCAGGTCCCGAGAGCGAGCAAGGCACGAACGTTGGCACCCTGAGCTGGCTGGCAAGGCCGGAGCGCCAGTGTGTGTGGGGCTGTGGAAGGGCTGCCAGGGGAAGGCGAGGGCCAGCAACACCTGGGAGGCCTGGCACCTTTGGTGTGGGAGCAGTCGCTGGACGTTTGCAATTTTGAGATGGTGTCTGGCACAGGTACCGAGAGCGAGCAAGGCACGAACGTCGGCACCCTGAGCTGGCTGGCAAGGCTGGAGCCCCAGTGTGTGTGGGGCTGTGGAAGGGCTGCCAGGGCAAGGCGAGGGCCAGCAACACCTGGTAGGCCTGCCAGCTTTCGTGTGGCAGCAGTCGCTGGACGTTTGCAATTTGGAGCTGGGCTGCGGCGCAGGTCCCGAGAGCGAGCAAGGCACGAACGTCGGCACCCTGAGTTGGCTGGCAAGGCCGGAGCGCCAGTGTGTGTGGGGCTGTGGAAGGGCTGCCAGGGCAAGGCGAGGGCCAGCAACACCTGGGAGGCCTGGCAGCTTTGGTGTGGGAGCAGGCGCTAGACGTTTGCAATTTGGAGCTGGGCTGCGGCGCAGGTCCCGAGAGCGAGCAAGGCACGAACGTCGGCCCCCTGAGCTGGCTGGCAAGGCCGGAGCGCCAGTGTGTGTGGGGCTGTGGAAGGGCTGCCAGGGCAAGGCGAGGGCCAGCAACACCTGGGAGGCCTGGCACCTTTGGTGTGGGAGCAGTCGCTGGACGTTTGCAATTTGGAGCTGGGCTGCGGCGCAGGTCCCGAGAGCGAGCGAGGCACGAACGTCGGCACCCTGAGCTGGCTGGCAAGGCCGGAGCGCCAGTGTGTGTGGGGCTGTGGAAGGGCTGCCAGGGGAAGGCGAGGGCCAGCAACACCTGGGAGGCCTGGCACCTTTGGTGTGGGAGCAGGCTCTAGACGTTTGCAATTTCGAGCTGGGCTCCGGCGCAGGTCCCGAGAGTGAGCAAGGCACGTACATCGGCCCCCTGAGCTGGCTGGCAAGGCCGGAGCGCAAGTGTGTGTGGGGCTGTGGAAGGGCTGCCAGGGCAAGGCGAGGGCCAGCAACACCTGGGAGGCCTGGCAGCTTTGGTGTGGAAGCAGGCGCTGGACGTTTGCTATTTTGAGATGGTGTCTGGCACAGGTACCGAGAGCGAGCAAGGCACGAACGTCGGCACCCTGAGCTGGCTGGCAAGGCTGGAGCCCCAGTGTGTGTGGGGCTGTGGAAGGGCTGCCAGGGCAAGGCGAGGGCCAGCAACACCTGGTAGGCCTGCCAGCTTTCGTGTGGCAGCAGTCGCTGGACGTTTGCAATTTCGAGCTTGGCTGCGGCGCAGGTCCCGAGAGCGAGCAAGGTACGAACGTCGGCCCCCTGAGCTGGCTGGCAAGGCCGGAGCGCCAGTGTGTGTGGGGCTGTGGAAGGGCTGCCAGGGCAAGGCGAGGGCCAGCAACACCTGGGAGGCCTGGCACCTTTGGTGTGGGAGCAGTCGCTCAACGTTTGCAATTTTGAGATGGGGTCTGGCACAGGTACCGAGAGCGAGCAAGGCACGAACGTCGGCACCCTGAGCTGGCTGGCAAGGCTGGAGCCCCAGTGTGTGTGGGGCTGTGGAAGGGCTGCCAGGGGAAGGTGAGGACCAGCAACACCTGGTAGGCCTGCCAGCTTTCGTGTGGGAGCAGTCGCTGGACGTTTGCAATTTCGAGCTGGGCTCCGGCGCAGGGACCGAGAGCGAGCAAGGCACGAACGTCGGCCCCCTGAGCTGGCTGGCAAGGCCGGAGCCCCAGTGTGTGTGGGGCTGTGGAAGGGCTGCCAGGGCAAGGCGAGGGCCAGCAACACCTGGGAGGCCTGGCACTTTTCGTGTGGGAGCAGTCACTCAACGTTTGCAATTTTGAGATCGGGTCTGGCACAGGTACTGAGAGCAAGCAAGGCATGAACGTCGGCCCCCTGAGCTGGCTGGCAAGGCCGGAGCGCCAGTGTGTGTGGGGCTGTGGAAGGGCTGCCAGGGCAAGGCGAGGGCCAGCAACACCGGGGACACCTGCCACGTTTCGTGTTGGAGCATTCGCTCAAAGTTTGCAATTTGGAGCTGAGCTCCGGCGCAGGTCCCGAGAGCGAGCAAGGCACGAACGTCAGCACCCTGAGCTGGCTGGCAAGGCCGGAGCGCCAGTGTGTGTGGGGCTGTGGAAGGGCTGCCAGGGGAAGGCGAGGGCCAGCAACACCTGGGAGGCCTGGCACCTTTGGTGTGGGACCAGTCGCTGGACGTTTGCAATTTTGAGCTGGGCTGCGGCGCAGGTCCCGAGAGCGAGCAAGGCACGAACGTCGGCACCCTGAGTTGGCTGGCAAGGCCGGAGCCCCAGTGTGTGTGGGGCTGTGGAAGGGCTGCCAGGGCAAGGCGAGGGCCAGCAACACCTGGGAGGCCTGGCACCTTTGGTGTGGGAGCAGTCGCTGGACGTTTGCAATTTGGAGCTGGGCTCTGGCGCAGGTCCCGAGAGCGAGCAAGGCACGAACGTTGGCACCCTGAGCTGGCTGGCAAGGCCGGAGCGCCAGTGTGTGTGGGGCTGTGGAAGGGCTGCCAGGGCAAGGCGAGGGCCAGCAACACCTGGGAGGCCTGGCACCTTTGGTGTGGGACCAGTCGCTGGACGTTTGCAATTTTGAGCTGGGCTGCGGCGCAGGTCCCGAGAGCGAGCAAGGCACGAACGTCGGCCCCCTGAGTTGGCTGGCAAGGCCGGAGCGCCAGTGTGTGTGGGGCTGTGGAAGGGCTGCCAGGGCAAGGCGAGGGCCAGCAACACCTGGGAGGCCTGGCACCTTTGGTGTGGGAGCAGGCGCTGGACGTTTGCAATTTTGAGATGGTGTCTGGCACAGGTACCGAGAGCGAGCAAGGCACGAACGTCGGCCCCCTGAGCTGGCTGGCAAGGCTGGAGCCCCAGTGTGTGTGGGGATGTGGAAGGGCTGCCAGGGCAAGGCGAGGGCCAGCAACACCTGGTAGGCCTGCCAGCTTTCGTGTGGCAGCAGTCGCTGGACGTTTGCAATTTGGAGCTGGGCTGCGGCGCAGGTCCCGAGAGCGAGCAAGGCACGAACGTCGGCACCCTGAGTTGGCTGGCAAGGCCGGAGCGCCAGTGTGTGTGGGGCTGTGGAAGGGCTGCCAGGGCAAGGCGAGGGCCAGCAACACCTGGGAGGCCTGGCAGCTTTGGTGTGGGAGCAGGCGCTAGACGTTTGCAATTTGGAGCTGGGCTGCGGCGCAGGTCCCGAGAGCGAGCAAGGCACGAACGTCGGCCCCCTGAGCTGGCTGGCAAGGCCGGAGCGCCAGTGTGTGTGGGGCTGTGGAAGGGCTGCCAGGGCAAGGCGAGGGCCAGCAACACCTGGGAGGCCTGGCACCTTTGGTGTGGGAGCAGTCGCTGGACGTTTTCAATTTGGAGCTGGGCTCTGGCGCAGGTACCGAGAGCGAGCAAGGCACGAACGTCGGCACCCTGAGCTGGCTGGCAAGGCCGGAGCGCCAGTGTGTGTGGGGCTGTGGAAGGGCTGCCAGGGGAAGGCGAGGGCCAGCAACACCTGGGAGGCCTGGCACCTTTGGTGTGGGAGCAGGCGCTAGATGTTTGCAATTTCGAGCTGGGCTCCGGCGCAGGTCCCGAGAGTGAGCAAGGCACGTACATCGGCCCCCTGAGCTGGCTGGCAAGGCCGGAGCGCAAGTGTGTGTGGGGCTGTGGAAGGGCTGCCAGGGCAAGGCGAGGGCCAGCAACACCTGGGAGGCCTGGCAGCTTTGGTGTGGAAGCAGGCGCTGGACGTTTGCTACTTTGAGATGGTGTCTGGCACAGGTACCGAGAGCGAGCAAGGCACGAACGTCGGCACCCTGAGCTGGCTGGCAAGGCTGGAGCCCCAGTGTGTGTGGGGCTGTGGAAGGGCTGCCAGGGCAAGGCGAGGGCCAGCAACACCTGGGAGGCCTGCCAGCTTTCGTGTGGCAGCAGTCGCTGGACGTTTGCAATTTCGAGCTGGGCTCCGGCGCAGGGACCGAGAGCGAGCAAGGCACGAACGTCGGCCCCCTGAGCTGGCTGGCAAGGCCGGAGCCCCAGTGTGTGTGGGGCTGTGGAAGGGCTGCCAGGGCAAGGCGAGGGCCAGCAACACCTGGGAGGCCTGGCACTTTTCGTGTGGGAGCAGTCACTCAACGTTTGCAATTTTGAGATCGGGTCTGGCACAGGTACTGAGAGCAAGCAAGGCACGAACGTCGGCCCCCTGAGCTGGCTGGCAAGGCTGGAGCCCCAGTGTGTGTGGGGCTGTGGAAGGGCTGCCAGGGGAAGGTGAGGACCAGCAACACCTGGTAGGCCTGCCAGCTTTCGTGTGGGAGCAGTCGCTGGACGTTTGCAATTTCGAGCTGGGCTCCGGCGCAGGGACCGAGAGCGAGCAAGGCACGAACGTCGGCCCCCTGAGCTGGCTGGCAAGGCCGGAGCCCCAGTGTGTGTGGGGCTGTGGAAGGGCTGCCAGGGCAAGGCGAGGGCCAGCAACACCTGGGAGGCCTGGCACTTTTCGTGTGGGAGCAGTCACTCAACGTTTGCAATTTTGAGATCGGGTCTGGCACAGGTACTGAGAGCAAGCAAGGCACGAACGTCGGCCCCCTGAGCTGGCTGGCAAGGCCGGAGCGCCAGTGTGTGTGGGGCTGTGGAAGGGCTGCCAGGGCAAGGCGAGGGCCAGCAACACCGGGGACACCTGCCACCTTTCGTGTTGGAGCATTCGCTCAAAGTTTGCAATTTGGAGCTGAGCTCCGGCGCAGGTCCCGAGAGCGAGCAAGGCACGAACGTCAGCACCCTGAGCTGGCTGGCAAGGCCGGAGCGCCAGTGTGTGTGGGGCTGTGGAAGGGCTGCCAGGGGAAGAGGAGGGCCAGCAACGCCTGGGAGGCCTGGCACTTTTCGTATGGGAGCAGTCGCTCAACGTTTGCAATTTTGAGATGGTGTCTGGCACAGGTACCGAGAGCGAGCAAGGCATGAACGTCGGCCCCCTGAGCTGGCTGGCAAGGCCGGAGTGCCAGTGTGTGTGGGGCTGTGGAAGGGCTGCCAGGGGAAGGCGAGGGCCAGCAACACCTGGGAGGCCTGGCACTTTTCGTGTGGGAGCAGTCACTGGACGTTTGCAATTTTGAGATGGGGTTTGGCACAGGTCCCGAGAGCAAGCAAGGCACGAACGTCGGCACCCTGAGCTGGCTGGCAAGGCCGGAGCCCCAGTGTGTGTGGGGCTGTGGAAGGGCTGCCAGGGGAAGGCGAGGGCCAGCAACACCTGGGAGGCCTGGCACCTTTCGTGTGGGAGCAGTCGCTGGACGTTTGCAATTTCGAGCTGGTCTGCAGCGCAGGTCCCGAGAGCGAGCAAGGCACGAACGTCGGCCCCCTGAGCTGGCTGGCAAGGCCGGAGCGCCAGTGTGTGTGGGGCTGTGGAAGGGCTGCGAGTGGAAGGCGAGGGCCAGCAACACCTGGGAGGCCTGGCACTTTTTGTGTGGGAGCAGTCGCTCAACGTTTGCAATTTTGAGATGGTGTCTGGCACAGGTACCGAGAGCGAGCAAGGCATGAACGTCGGCCCCCTGAGCTGGCTGGCAAGGCCGGAGCCCCAGTGTGTGTGGGGCTGTGGAAGGGCTGCCAGAGGAAGACGAGGGCCAGCAACGCCTGGGAGGCCTGGCACTTTTCGTGTGGCAGCAGTCGCTGGACGTTTGCAATTTTGAGATGGTGTCTGGCACAGGTCCCAAGAGCGAGCAAGGCACAAACGTCGGCCCCCTGAGCTGGCTGGCAAGGCCGGAGCCCCAGTGTGTGTGGGGCTGTGGAAGGGCTGCCAGGGCAAGGCGAGGGCCAGCAACACCTGGGAGGCCTGGCAGCTTTGGTGTGGGAGCAGTCGCTGGACGTTTGCAATTTGGAGCTGGGCTCTGGCGCAGGTACCGAGAGCGAGCCAGGCACGAACGTCGGCCCCCTGAGCTGGCTGGCAAGGCCGGAGCGCCAGTGTGTGTGGGGCTGTGGAAGGGCTGCCAGGGCAAGGCGAGGGCCAGCAACACCTGGGAGGCCTGGCACCTTTGGTGTGGGAGCAGTCGCTGGACGTTTGTAATTTCGAGCTGGGCTCCGGCGCAGGTCCCGAGAGCGAGCAAGGCACGAACGTTGGCACCCTGAGCTGGCTGGCAAGGCCGGAGCCCCAGTGTGTGTGGGGCTGTGGAAGGGCTGCCAGGGCAAGGCGAGGGCCAGCAACACCTGGGAGGCCTGGCACCATTGGTGTGGGAGCAGTCGCTGGACGTTTGCAATTTTGAGATGGTGTCTGCCACAGGTCCCGAGAGCGAGCAAGGCACGAACGTCGGCCCCCTGAGCTGGCTGGCAAGGCCGGAGCCCCAGTGTGTGTGGGGCTGTGGAAGGACTGCCAGGGGAAGGCGAGGGCCAGCAACACCTGGGAGGCCTGGCACCTTTGGTGTGGGAGCAGTCGCTGGACGTTTGCAATTTGGAGCTGGGCTCTGGCGCAGGTACCGAGAGCGAGCAAGGCACGAACGTCGGCACCCTGAGCTGGCTGGCAAGGCTGGAGCCCCAGTGTGTGTGGGGCTGTGGAAGGGCTGCCAGGGGAAGGTGAGGACCAGCAACACCTGGTAGGCCTGCCAGCTTTCGTGTGGGAGCAGTCGCTGGACGTTTGCAATTTCGAGGTGTGCTGTGGCGCAGGTACCGAGAGCGAGCAAGGCACGAACGTCGGCCCCCTGAGCTGGCTGGCAAGGCCGGAGCCCCAGTGTGTGTGGGGCTGTGGAAGGGCTGCCAGGGCAAGGCGAGGGCCAGCAACACCTGGGAGGCCTGGCACTTTTCGTGTGGGAGCAGTCACTCAACGTTTGCAATTTTGAGATCGGGTCTGGCTCAGGTACTGAGAGCAAGCAAGGCACGAACGTCGGCCCCCTGAGCTGGCTGGCAAGGCCGGAGCCCCAGTGTGTGTGGGGCTGTGGAAGGGCTGCCAGGGCAAGGCGAGGGCCAGCAACACCGGGGACACCTGCCACCTTTCGTGTTGGAGCATTCGCTCAAAGTTTGCAATTTGGAGCTGAGCTCCGGCGCAGGTCCCGAGAGCGAGCAAGGCACGAACGTCAGCACCCTGAGCTGGCTGGCAAGGCCGGAGCGCCAGTGTGTGTGGGGCTGTGGAAGGGCTGCCAGGGCAAGGCGAGGGCCAGCAACACCTGGGAGGCCTGGCACCTTTGGTGTGGGACCAGTCGCTGGACGTTTGCAATTTCGAGCTGGGCTCCGGCGCAGGGACCGAGAGCGAGCAAGGCACGAACGTCGGCCCCCTGAGTTGGCTGGCAAGGCCGGAGCGCCAGTGTGTGTGGGGCTGTGGAAGGGCTGCCAGGGGAAGGCGAGGGCCAGCAACACCTGGGAGGCCTGGCACCTTTGGTGTGGGAGCAGGCGCTGGACGTTTGCAATTTTGAGATGGTGTCTGGCACAGGTACCAAGAGCGAGCAAGGCACGAACGTCGGCACCCTGAGCTGGCTGGCAAGGCTGGAGCCCCAGTGTGTGTGGGGCTGTGGAAGGGCTGCCAGGGCAAGGCGAGGGCCAGCAACACCTGGTAGGCCTGCCAGCTTTCGTGTGGCAGCAGTCGCTGGACGTTTGCAATTTGGAGCTGGGCTGCGGCGCAGGTCCCGAGAGCGAGCAAGGCACGAACGTCGGCACCCTGAGTTGGCTGGCAAGGCCGGAGCGCCAGTGTGTGTGGGGCTGTGGAAGGGCTGCCAGGGGAAGGCGAGGGCCAGCAACACCTGGGAGGCCTGGCACCTTTGGTGTGGGAGCAGGCGCTGGACGTTTGCAATTTTGAGATGGTGTCTGGCACAGGTACCAAGAGCGAGCAAGGCACGAACGTCGGCACCCTGAGCTGGCTGGCAAGGCTGGAGCCCCAGTGTGTGTGGGGCTGTGGAAGGGCTTCCAAGGCAAGGCGAGGGCCAGCAACACCTGGTAGGCCTGCCAGCTTTCGTGTGGCAGCAGTCGCTGGACGTTTGCAATTTGGAGCTGGGCTGCGGCGCAGGTCCCGAGAGCGAGCAAGGCACGAACGTCGGCACCCTGAGTTGGCTGGCAAGGCCGGAGCGCCAGTGTGTGTGGGGCTGTGGAAGGGCTGCCAGGGCAAGGCGAGGGCCAGCAACACCTGGGAGGCCTGGCACCTTTGGTGTGGGAGCAGTCGCTGGACGTTTGTAATTTCGAGCTGGGCTCCGGCGCAGGTCCCGAGAGCGAGCAAGGCACGAACGTTGGCACCCTGAGCTGGCTGGCAAGGCCGGAGCCGCAGTCTGTGTGGGGCTGTGGAAGGGCTGCCAGGGCAAGGCGAGGGCCAGCAACACCTGGGAGGCCTGGCACCATTGGTGTGGGAGCAGTCGCTGGACGTTTGCAATTTTGAGATGGTGTCTGCCACAGGTCCCGAGAGCGAGCAAGGCACGAACGTCGGCCCCCTGAGCTGGCTGGCAAGGCCGGAGCCCCAGTGTGTGTGGGGCTGTGGAAGGACTGCCAGGGGAAGGCGAGGGCCAGCAACACCTGGGAGGCCTGGCACCTTTGGTGTGGGAGCAGTTGCTGGACGTTTGCAATTTGGAGCTGGGCTCTGGCGCAGGTACCGAGAGCGAGCAAGGCACGAACGTCGGCACCCTGAGCTGGCTGGCAAGGCTGGAGCCCCAGTGTGTGTGGGGCTGTGGAAGGGCTGCCAGGGGAAGGTGAGGACCAGCAACACCTGGTAGGCCTGCCAGCTTTCGTGTGGGAGCAGTCGCTGGACGTTTGCAATTTCGAGGTGTGCTGTGGCGCAGGTACCGAGAGCGAGCAAGGCACGAACGTCGGCCCCCTGAGCTGGCTGGCAAGGCCGGAGCCCCAGTGTGTGTGGGGCTGTGGAAGGGCTGCCAGGGCAAGGCGAGGGCCAGCAACACCTGGGAGGCCTGGCACTTTTCGTGTGGGAGCAGTCACTCAACGTTTGCAATTTTGAGATCGGGTCTGGCTCAGGTACTGAGAGCAAGCAAGGCACGAACGTCGGCCCCCTGAGCTGGCTGGCAAGGCCGGAGCCCCAGTGTGTGTGGGGCTGTGGAAGGGCTGCCAGGGCAAGGTGAGGGCCAGCAACACCGGGGACACCTGCCACCTTTCGTGTTGGAGCATTCGCTCAAAGTTTGCAATTTGGAGCTGAGCTCCGGCGCAGGTCCCGAGAGTGAGCAAGGCACGTGCGTCGGCCCCCTGAGCTGGCTGGCAACGCCGGAGCGCCAGTGTGTGTGGGGCTGTGGAAGGGCTGCCAGGGGAAGGCGAGGGCCAGCAACACCTGGGAGGCCTGGCACCTTTGGTGTGGGACCAGTCGCTGGACGTTTGCAATTTGGAGCTGGGCTGCGGCGCAGGTCCCGAGAGCGAGCAAGGCACGAACGTCGGCCCCCTGAGTTGGCTGGCAAGGCCGGAGCCCCAGTGTGTGTGGGGCTGTGGAAGGGCTGCCAGGGCAAGGCGAGGGCCAGCAACACCTGGGAGGCCTGGCACCTTTGGTGTGGGAGCAGTCGCTGGACGTTTGCAATTTGGAGCTGGGCTCTGGCGCAGGTCCCGAGAGCGAGCAAGGCACGAACGTTGGCACCCTGAGCTGGCTGGCAAGGCCGGAGCGCCAGTGTGTGTGGGGCTGTGGAAGGGCTGCCAGGGGAAGGCGAGGGCCAGCAACACCTGGGAGGCCTGGCACCTTTGGTGTGGGACCAGTCGCTGGACGTTTGCAATTTTGAGCTGGGCTGCGGCGCAGGTCCCGAGAGCGAGCAAGGCACGAACGTCGGCCCCCTGAGTTGGCTGGCAAGGCCGGAGCCCCAATGTGTGTGGGGCTGTGGAAGGGCTGCCAGGGCAAGGCGAGGGCCAGCAACACCTGGGAGGCCTGGCACTTTTCGTGTGGGAGCAGTCACTCAACGTTTGCAATTTTGAGATCGGGTCTGGCACAGGTACTGAGAGCAAGCAAGGCACGAACATCGGCCCCCTGAGCTGGCTGGCAAGGCCGGAGCCCCAGTGTGTGTGGGGCTGTGGAAGGGCTGCCCGGGCAAGGCGAGGGCCAGCAACACCGGGGACACCTGCCACCTTTCGTGTTGGAGCATTCGCTCAAAGTTTGCAATTTGGAGCTGAGCTCCGGCGCAGGTCCCGAGAGCGAGCAAGGCACGAACGTCGGCACCCTGAGCTGGCTGGCAAGGCCGGAGCCCCAGTGTGTGTGGGGCTGTGGAAGGGCTGCCAGGGGAAGGCGAGGGCCAGCAACACCTGGTAGGCCTGCCAGCTTTCGTGTGGCAGCAGTCGCTGGACGTTTGCAATTTGGAGCTGGGCTGCGGCGCAGGTCCCGAGAGTGAGCAAGGCACGTACGTCGGCCCCCTGAGCTGGCTGGCAAGGCCGGAGCGCCAGTGTGTGTGGGGCTGTGGAAGGGCTGCCAGGGCAAGGCGAGGGCCAGCAACACCTGGGAGGCCTGGCACCTTTGGTGTGGGACCAGTCGCTGGACGTTTGCAATTTTGAGCTGGGCTGCGGCGCAGGTCCCGAGAGCGAGCAAGGCACGAACGTCGGCCCCCTGAGTTGGCTGGCAAGGCCGGAGCGCCAGTGTGTGTGGGGCTGTGGAAGGGCTGCCAGGGCAAGGCGAGGGCCAGCAACACCTGGGAGGCCTGGCACCTTTGGTGTGGGAGCAGTCGCTGGACGTTTGCAATTTTGAGATGGTGTCTGGCACAGGTACCAAGAGCGAGCAAGGCACGAACGTCGGCACCCTGAGCTGGCTGGCAAGGCTGGAGCCCCAGTGTGTGTGGGGCTGTGGAAGGGCTGCCAGGGCAAGGCGAGGGCCAGCAACACCTGGTAGGCCTGCCAGCTTTCGTGTGGCAGCAGTCGCTGGACGTTTGCAATTTGGAGCTGGGCTGCGGCGCAGGTCCCGAGAGCGAGCAAGGCACGAACGTCGGCACCCTGAGTTGGCTGGCAAGGCCGGAGCGCCAGTGTGTGTGGGGCTGTGGAAGGGCTGCCAGGGCAAGGCGAGGGCCAGCAACACCTGGGAGGCCTGGCAGCTTTGGTGTGGGAGCAGGCGCTAGACGTTTGCAATTTGGAGCTGGGCTGCGGCGCAGGTCCCGAGAGCGAGGAAGGCACGAACGTCGGCACCCTGAGTTGGCTGGCAAGGCCGGAGCGCCAGTGTGTGTGGGGCTGTGGAAGGGCTGCCAGGGCAAGGCGAGGGCCAGCAACACCTGGGAGGCCTGGCACTTTTCGTGTGGGAGCAGTCACTCAACGTTTGCAATTTTGAGATCGGGTCTGGCACAGGTACTGAGAGCAAGCAAGGCACGAATGTCGGCCCCCTGAGCTGGCTGGCAAGGCCGGAGCCCCAGTGTGTGTGGGGCTGTGGAAGGGCTGCCAGGGCAAGGCGAGGGCCAGCAACACCGGGGACACCTGCCACCTTTCGTGTTGGAGCATTCGCTCAAAGTTTGCAATTTGGAGCTGAGCTCCGGCGCAGGTCCCGAGAGCGAGCAAGGCACGAACGTCAGCACCCTGAGCTGGCTGGCAAGGCCGGAGCGCCAGTGTGTGTGGGGCTGTGGAAGGGCTGCCAGGGGAAGGCGAGGGCCAGCAACACCTGGTAGGCCTGCCAGCTTTCGTGTGGCAGCAGTCGCTGGACGTTTGCAATTTCGAGCTGGGCTGCGGCGCAGGTCCCGAGAGTGAGCAAGGCACGTACGTCGGCCCCCTGAGCTGGCTGGCAAGGCCGGAGCGCCAGTGTGTGTGGGGCTGTGGAAGGGCTGCCAGGGGAAGGCGAGGGCCAGCAACACCTGGGAGGCCTGGCACCTTTGGTGTGGGACCAGTCGCTGGACGTTTGCAATTTTGAGCTGGGCTGCGGCGCAGGTCCCGAGAGCGAGCAAGGCACGAACGTCGGCCCCCTGAGTTGGCTGGCAAGGCCGGAGCGCCAGTGTGTGTGGGGCTGTGGAAGGGCTGCCAGGGGAAGGCGAGGGCCAGCAACACCTGGGAGGCCTGGCACCTTTGGTGTGGGAGCAGGCGCTGGACGTTTGCAATTTGGAGCTGGGCTGCGGCGCAGGTCCCGAGAGCGAGGAAGGCACGAACGTCGGCACCCTGAGTTGGCTGGCAAGGCCGGAGCTCCAGTGTGTGTGGGGCTGTGGAAGGGCTGCCAGGGCAAGGCGAGGGCCAGCAACACCTGGGAGGCCTGGCACTTTTCGTGTGGGAGCAGTCACTCAACGTTTGCAATTTTGAGATCGGGTCTGGCACAGGTACTGAGAGCAAGCAAGGCACGAACGTCGGCCCCCTGAGCTGGCTGGCAAGGCCGGAGCCCCAGTGTGTGTGGGGCTGTGGAAGGGCTGCCAGGGCAAGGCGAGGGCCAGCAACACCTGGGAGGCCTGGCACCTTTGGTGTGGGAGCAGGCGCTAGACGTTTGCAATTTGGAGCTGGGCTGCGGCGCAGGTCCCGAGAGCGAGCAAGGCACGAACGTCGGCCCCCTGAGCTGGCTGGCAAGGCCGGAGCGCCAGTGTGTGTGGGGCTGTGGAAGGGCTGCCAGGGCAAGGCGAGGGCCAGCAACACCTGGGAGGCCTGGCACCTTTGGTGTGGGAGCAGTCGCTGGATGTTTGCAATTTGGAGCTGGGCTCTGGCGCAGGTACCGAGAGCGAGCAAGGCACGAACGTCGGCCCCCTGAGCTGGCTGGCAAGGCCGGAGCCCCAGTGTGTGTGGGGCTGTGGAAGGGCTGCCAGGGCAAGGCGAGGGCCAGCAACACCGGGGACACCTGCCACCTTTCGTGTTGGAGCATTCGCTCAAAGTTTGCAATTTGGAGCTGAGCTCCGGCGCAGGTCCCGAGAGCGAGCAAGGCACGAACGTCGGCACCCTGAGCTGGCTGGCAAAGCCGGAGCGCCAGTGTGTGTGGGGCTGTGGAAGGGCTGCCAGGGCAAGGCGAGGGCCAGCAACACCTGGGAGGCCTGGCACGTTTTGTGTGGGAGCAGTCGCTGGACGTTTGCAATTTGGAGCTGGGCTCTGGCGCAGGTCCCGAGAGCGAGCAAGGCACGAACGTCGGCACCCTGAGCTGGCTGGCAAAGCCGGAGCGCCAGTGTGTGTGGGGCTGTGGAAGGGCTGCCAGGAGAAGGCGAGGGCCAGCAACACCTGGGAGGCCTGGCACCTTTGGTGTGGGAGCAGTCGCTGGACGTTTGCAATTTGGAGCTGGGCTCTGGCGCAGGTCCCGAGAGCGAGCAAGGCACGAACGTCGGCCCCCTGAGTTGGCTGGCAAGGCCGGAGCCCCAGTGTGTGTGGGGCTGTGGAAGGGCTGCCAGGGGAAGGCGAGGGCCAGCAACACCTGGGAGGCCTGGCACCTTTGGTGTGGGAGCAGTCGCTGGACGTTTGCAATTTTGAGATGGGGTCTGGCACAGGTCCCGAGAGCGAGCAAGGCACGAACGTCGGCCCCCTGAGCTGGCTGGCAAGGCCGGAGCCCCAGTGTGTGTGGGGCTGTGGAAGGGCTGCCAGGGCAAGGCGAGGGCCAGCAACACCTGGGAGGCCTGGCACCTTTGGTGTGGGAGCAGTCGCTGGACGTTTGCAATTTCGAGCTGGTCTGCAGCGCAGGTCCTGAGAGCGAGCAAGGCACGAACGTCGGCCCCCTGAGCTGGCTGGCAAGGCCGGAGCCCCAGTGTGTGTGGGGCTGTGGAAGGGCTGCCAGGGCAAGGCGAGGGCCAGCAACACCTGGGAGGCCTGGCACCTTTGGTGTGGGAGCAGTCACTGGACGTTTGCAATTTTGAGATGCGGTCTGGCACAGGTACCGAGAGCGAGCAAGGCACGAACGTCGGCACCCTGAGCTGGCTGGCAAGGCTGGAGCCCCAGTGTGTGTGGGGCTGTGGAAGGGCTGCCAGGGGAAGGTGAGGACCAGCAACACCTGGTAGGCCTGCCAGCTTTCGTGTGGGAGCAGTCGCTGGACGTTTGCAATTTCGAGGTGTGCTGTGGCGCAGGTACCGAGAGCGAGCAAGGCACGAACGTCGGCCCCCTGAGCTGGCTGGCAAGGCCGGAGCCCCAGTGTGTGTGGGGCTGTGGAAGGGCTGCCAGGGCAAGGCGAGGGCCAGCAACACCTGGGAGGCCTGGCACTTTTCGTGTGGGAGCAGTCACTCAACGTTTGCAATTTTGAGATCGGGTCTGGAACAGGTACTGAGAGCAAGCAAGGCACGAACGTCGGCCCCCTGAGCTGGCTGGCAAGGCCGGAGCGCCAGTGTGTGTGGGGCTGTGGAAGGGCTGCCAGGGCAAGGCGAGGGCCAGCAACACCGGGGACACCTGCCACCTTTCGTGTTGGAGCATTCGCTCAAAGTTTGCAATTTGGAGCTGACCTCCGGCGCAGGTCCCGAGAGCGAGCAAGGCACGAACGTCAGCACCCTGAGCTGGCTGGCAAGGCCGGAGCGCCAGTGTGTGTGGGGCTGTGGAAGGGCTGCCAGGGGAAGAGGAGGGCCAGCAACGCCTGGGAGGCCTGGCACTTTTCGTATGGGAGCAGTCGCTCAACGTTTGCAATTTTGAGATGGTGTCTGGCACAGGTACCGAGAGCGAGCAAGGCATGAACGTCGGCACCCTGAGCTGGCTGGCAAGGCCGGAGCCCCAGTGTGTGTGGGGCTGTGGAAGGGCTGCCAGGGGAAGGCGAGGGCCAGCAACACCTGGGAGGCCTGGCACTTTTCGTGTGGGAGCAGTCGCTGGACGTTTGCAATTTTGAGATGGGGTTTGGCACAGGTCCCGAGAGCAAGCAAGGCACGAACGTCGGCACCCTGAGCTGGCTGGCAAGGCCGGAGCCCCAGTGTGTGTGGGGCTGTGGAAGGGCTGCCAGGGGAAGGCGAGGGCCAGCAACACCTGGGAGGCCTGCCAGCTTTCGTGTGGCAGCAGTCGCTGGACGTTTGCAATTTGGAGCTGGGCTGCGGCGCAGGTCCCGAGAGCGAGCAAGGCACGAACGTCGGCACCCTGAGTTGGCTGGCAAGGCCGGAGCGCCAGTGTGTGTGGGGCTGTGGAAGGGCTGCCAGGGCAAGGCGAGGGCCAGCAACACCTGGGAGGCCTGGCAGCTTTGGTGTGGGAGCAGGCGCTAGACGTTTGCAATTTGGAGCTGGGCTGCGGCGCAGGTCCCGAGAGCGAGCAAGGCACGAACGTCGGCCCCCTGAGCTGGCTGGCAAGGCCGGAGCGCCAGTGTGTGTGGGGCTGTGGAAGGGCTGCCAGGGCAAGGCGAGGGCCAGCAACACCTGGGAGGCCTGGCACCTTTGGTGTGGGAGCAGTCGCTGGACGTTTGCAATTTGGAGCTGGGCTCTGGCGCAGGTACCGAGAGCGAGCAAGGCACGAACGTCGGCCCCCTGAGCTGGCTGGCAAGGCCGGAGCGCCAGTGTGTGTGGGGCTGTGGAAGGGCTGCCAGGGCAAGGCGAGGGCCAGCAACACCGGGGACACCTGCCACCTTTCGTGTTGGAGCATTCGCTCAAAGTTTGCAATTTGGAGCTGAGCTCCGGCGCAGGTCCCGAGAGCGAGCAAGGCACGAACGTCGGCACCCTGAGCTGGCTGGCAAAGCCGGAGCGCCAGTGTGTGTGGGGCTGTGGAAGGGCTGCCAGGGCAAGGCGAGGGCCAGCAACACCTGGGAGGCCTGGCACCTTTTGTGTGGGAGCAGTCGCTGGACGTTTGCAATTTGGAGCTGGGCTCTGGCGCAGGTCCCGAGAGCGAGCAAGGCACGAACGTCGGCACCCTGAGCTGGCTGGCAAAGCCGGAGCGCCAGTGTGTGTGGGGCTGTGGAAGGGCTGCCAGGGCAAGGCGAGGGCCAGCAACACCTGGGAGGCCTGGCACCTTTGGTGTGGGAGCAGTCGCTGGACGTTTGCAATTTGGAGCTGGGCTCTGGCGCAGGTCCCGAGAGCGAGCAAGGCACGAACGTCGGCCCCCTGAGTTGGCTGGCAAGGCCGGAGCCCCAGTGTGTGTGGGGCTGTGGAAGGGCTGCCAGGGGAAGGCGAGGGCCAGCAACACCTGGGAGGCCTGGCACCTTTGGTGTGGGAGCAGTCGCTGGACGTTTGCAATTTTGAGATGGGGTCTGGCACAGGTCCCGAGAGCGAGCAAGGCACGAACGTCGGCCCCCTGAGCTGGCTGGCAAGGCCGGAGCCGCAGTGTGTGTGGGGCTGTGGAAGGGCTGCCAGGGCAAGGCGAGGGCCAGCAACACCTGGGAGGCCTGGCACCTTTGGTGTGGGAGCAGTCGCTGGACGTTTGCAATTTCGAGCTGGTCTGCAGAGCAGGTCCTGAGAGCGAGCAAGGCACGAACGTCGGCCCCCTGAGCTGGCTGGCAAGGCCGGAGCCCCAGTGTGTGTGGGGCTGTGGAAGGGCTGCCAGGGGAAGGCGAGGGCCAGCAACACCTGGGAGGCCTGGCACCTTTGGTGTGGGAGCAGTCACTGGACGTTTGCAATTTTGAGATGCGGTCTGGCACAGGTACCGAGAGCGAGCAAGGCACGAACGTCGGCACCCTGAGCTGGCTGGCAAGGCCGGAGCCCCAGTGTGTGTGGGGCTGTGGAAGGGCTGCCAGGGGAAGGTGAGGACCAGCAACACCTGGTAGGCCTGCCAGCTTTCGTGTGGGAGCAGTCGCTGGACGTTTGCAATTTCGAGGTGTGCTGTGGCGCAGGTACCGAGAGCGAGCAAGGCACGAACGTCGGCCCCCTGAGCTGGCTGGCAAGGCCGGAGCCCCAGTGTGTGTGGGGCTGTGGAAGGGCTGCCAGGGCAAGGCGAGGGCCAGCAACACCTGGGAGGCCTGGCACTTTTCGTATGGGAGCAGTCACTCAACGTTTGCAATTTTGAGATCGGGTCTGGAACAGGTACTGAGAGCAAGCAAGGCACGAACGTCGGCCCCCTGAGCTGGCTGGCAAGGCCGGAGCGCCAGTGTGTGTGGGGCTGTGGAAGGGCTGCCAGGGCAAGGCGAGGGCCAGCAACACCGGGGACACCTGCCACCTTTCGTGTTGGAGCATTCGCTCAAAGTTTGCAATTTGGAGCTGACCTCCGGCGCAGGTCCCGAGAGCGAGCAAGGCATGAACGTCGGCCCCCTGAGCTGGCTGGCAAGGCCGGAGCCCCAGTGTGTGTGGGGCTGTGGAAGGGCTGCCAGAGGAAGACGAGGGCCAGCAACGCCTGGGAGGCCTGGCACTTTTCGTGTGGCAGCAGTCGCTGGACGTTTGCAATTTTGAGATGGGGTCTGCCACAGGTCCCGAGAGCGAGCAAGGCACGAACGTCGGCCCCCTGAGCTGGCTGGCAAGGCCGGAGCCCCAGTGTGTGTGGGGCTGTGGAAGGGCTGCCAGGGGAAGGCGAGGGCCAGCAACACCTGGGAGGCCTGGCACCTTTGGTGTGGGAGCAGTCGCTGGACGTTTGCAATTTGGAGCTGGGCTCTGGCGCAGGTACCGAGAGCGAGCAAGGCACGAACGTCGGCACCCTGAGCTGGCTGGCAAGGCCGGAGCCCCAGTGTGTGTGGGGCTGTGGAAGGGCTGCCAGGGGAAGGCGAGGGCCAGCAACACCTGGGAGGCCTGGCACTTTTCGTGTGGGAGCAGTCGCTGGACGTTTGCAATTTTGAGATGGGGTCTGGCACAGGTACCGAGAGCGAGCAAGGCACGAACGTCGGCACCCTGAGCTGGCTGGCAAAGCCGGAGCGCCAGTGTGTGTGGGGCTGTGGAAGGGCTGCCAGGGCAAGGCGAGGGCCAGCAACACCTGGGAGGCCTGGCACCTTTTGTGTGGGAGCAGTCGATGGACGTTTGCAATTTGGAGCTGGGCTGCGGCGCAGGTCCCGAGAGCGAGCAAGGCACGAACGTCGGCACCCTGAGCTGGCTGGCAAAGCCGGAGCGCCGGTGTGTGTGGGGCTGTGGAAGGGCTGCCAGGAGAAGGCGAGGGCCAGCAACACCTGGGAGGCCTGGCACCTTTGGTGTGGGACCAGTCGCTGGACGTTTGCAATTTTGAGCTGGGCTGCGGCGCAGGTCCCGAGAGCGAGCAAGGCAGGAACGTCGGCCCCCTGAGTTGGCTGGCAAGGCCGGAGCCCCAGTGTGTGTGGGGCTGTGGAAGGGCTGCCAGGGGAAGGCGAGGGCCAGCAACACCTGGGAGGCCTGGCACCTTTGGTGTGGGAGCAGTCGCTGGACGTTTGCAATTTTGAGATGGGGTCTGGCACAGGTCCCGAGAGCGAGCAAGGCACGAACGTCGGCCCCCTGAGCTGGCTGGCAAGGCCGGAGCCGCAGTGTGTGTGGGGCTGTGGAAGGGCTGCCAGGGCAAGGCGAGGGCCAGCAACAGCTGGGAGGCCTGGCACCTTTGGTGTGGGAGCAGTCGCTGGACGTTTGCAATTTCGAGCTGGGCTCCGGCGCAGGGACCGAGAGCGAGCAAGGCACGAACGTCGGCCCCCTGAGTTGGCTGGCAAGGCCGGAGCCCCAGTGTGTGTGGGGCTGTGGAAGGGCTGCCAGAGGAAGACGAGGGCCAGCAACGCCTGGGAGGCCTGGCACTTTTCGTGTGGGAGCAGTCGCTGGACGTTTGCAATTTTGAGATGGTGTCTGGCACAGGTCCCGAGAGCGAGCAAGGCACAAACGTCGGCCCCCTGAGCTGGCTGGCAAGGCCGGAGCCCCAGTGTGTGTGGGGCTGTGGAAGGGCTGCCAGGGGAAGGCGAGGGCCAGCAACACCTGGGAGGCCTGGCACCTTTGGTGTGAGAGCAGTCGCTGGACGTTTGCAATTTTGAGATGGTGTCTGCCACAGGTCCCGAGAGCGAGCAAGGCACGAACGTCGGCCCCCTGAGCTGGCTGGCAAGGCCGGAGCCCCAGTGTGTGTGGGGCTGTGGAAGGACTGCCAGGGGAAGGCGAGGGCCAGCAACACCTGGGAGGCCTGGCACTTTTCGTGTGGGAGCAGTCGCTGGACGTTTGCAATTTTGAGATGGGGTTTGGCACAGGTCCCGAGAGCAAGCAAGGCACGAACGTCGGCACCCTGAGCTGGCTGGCAAGGCCGGAGCCCCAGTGTGTGTGGGGCTGTGGAAGGGCTGCCAGGGGAAGGCGAGGGCCAGCAACACCTGGGAGGCCTGGCACCTTTCGTGTGGGAGCAGTCGCTGGACGTTTGCAATTTCGAGCTGGTCTGCAGCGCAGGTCCCGAGAGCGAGCAAGGCACGAACGTCGGCCCCCTGAGCTGGCTGGCAAGGCCGGAGCCCCAGTGTGTGTGGGGCTGTGGAAGGGCTGCCAGGGCAAGGCGAGGGCCAGCAACAGCTGGGAGGCCTGGCACCTTTGGTGTGGGAGCAGTCGCTGGACGTTTGCAATTTCGAGCTGGGCTCCGGCGCAGGGACCGAGAGCGAGCAAGGCACGAACGTCGGCCCCCTGAGTTGGCTGGCAAGGCCGGAGCCCCAGTGTGTGTGGGGCTGTGGAAGGGCTGCCAGAGGAAGACGAGGGCCAGCAACGCCTGGGAGGCCTGGCACTTTTCGTGTGGCAGCAGTCGCTGGACGTTTGCAATTTTGAGATGGGGTCTGCCACAGGTCCCGAGAGCGAGCAAGGCACGAACGTCGGCCCCCTGAGCTGGCTGGCAAGGCCGGAGCCCCAGTGTGTGTGGGGCTGTGGAAGGGCTGCCAGGGCAAGGCGAGGGCCAGCAACACCTGGGAGGCCTGGCACCTTTGGTGTGGGAGCAGTCGCTGGACGTTTGCAATTTGGAGCTGGGCTCTGGCGCAGGTACCGAGAGCGAGCAAGGCACGAACGTCGGCACCCTGAGCTGGCTGGCAAGGCCGGAGCCCCAGTGTGTGTGGGGCTGTGGAAGGGCTGCCAGGGGAAGGCGAGGGCCAGCAACACCTGGGAGGCCTGGCACTTTTCGTGTGGGAGCAGTCGCTGGACGTTTGCAATTTTGAGATGGGGTCTGGCACAGGTACCGAGAGCGAGCAAGGCACGAACGTCGGCACCCTGAGCTGGCTGGCAAAGCCGGAGCGCCAGTGTGTGTGGGGCTGTGGAAGGGCTGCCAGGGCAAGGCGAGGGCCAGCAACACCTGGGAGGCCTGGCACCTTTTGTGTGGGAGCAGTCGATGGACGTTTGCAATTTGGAGCTGGGCTGCGGCGCAGGTCCCGAGAGCGAGCAAGGCACGAACGTCGGCACCCTGAGCTGGCTGGCAAAGCCGGAGCGCCGGTCTGTGTGGGGCTGTGGAAGGGCTGCCAGGAGAAGGCGAGGGCCAGCAACACCTGGGAGGCCTGGCACCTTTGGTGTGGGACCAGTCGCTGGACGTTTGCAATTTTGAGCTGGGCTGCGGCGCAGGTCCCGAGAGCGAGCAAGGCAGGAACGTCGGCCCCCTGAGTTGGCTGGCAAGGCCGCAGCCCCAGTGTGTGTGGGGCTGTGGAAGGGCTGCCAGGGGAAGGCGAGGGCCAGCAACACCTGGGAGGCCTGGCACCTTTGGTGTGGGAGCAGTCGCTGGACGTTTGCAATTTTGAGATGGGGTCTGGCACAGGTCCCGAGAGCGAGCAAGGCACGAACGTCGGCCCCCTGAGCTGGCTGGCAAGGCCGGAGCCGCAGTGTATGTGGGGCTGTGGAAGGGCTGCCAGGGCAAGGCGAGGGCCAGCAACAGCTGGGAGGCCTGGCACCTTTGGTGTGGGAGCAGTCGCTGGACGTTTGCAATTTCGAGCTGGGCTCCGGCGCAGGGACCGAGAGCGAGCAAGGCACGAACGTCGGCCCCCTGAGTTGGCTGGCAAGGCCGGAGCCCCAGTGTGTGTGGGGCTGTGGAAGGGCTGCCAGAGGAAGACGAGGGCCAGCAACGCCTGGGAGGCCTGGCACTTTTCGTGTGGGAGCAGTCGCTGGACGTTTGCAATTTTGAGATGGTGTCTGGCACAGGTCCCGAGAGCGAGCAAGGCACGAACGTCGGCCCCCTGAGCTGGCTGGCAAGGCCGGAGCCGCAGTGTGTGTGGGGCTGTGGAAGGGCTGCCAGGGGAAGGCGAGGGCCAGCAACACCTGGGAGGCCTGGCACCTTTGGTGTGAGAGCAGTCGCTGGACGTTTGCAATTTTGAGATGGTGTCTGCCACAGGTCCCGAGAGCGAGCAAGGCACGAACGTCGGCCCCCTGAGCTGGCTGGCAAGGCCGGAGCCCCAGTGTGTGTGGGGCTGTGGAAGGACTGCCAGGGGAAGGCGAGGGCCAGCAACACCTGGGAGGCCTGGCACCTTTGGTGTGGGAGCAGTCGCTGGACGTTTGCAATTTGGAGCTGGGCTCTGGCGCAGGTACCGAGAGCGAGCAAGGCACGAACGTCGGCACCCTGAGCTGGCTGGCAAGGCCGGAGCCGCAGTGTGTGTGGGGCTGTGGAAGGGCCGCCAGGGGAAGAGGAGGGCCAGCAACGCCTGGGAGGCCTGGCACTTTTCGTATGGGAGCAGTCGCTCAACGTTTGCAATTTTGAGATGGTGTCTGGCGCAGGTACCGAGAGCGAGCAAGGCATGAACGTCGGCCCCCTGAGCTGGCTGGCAAGGCCGGAGCCCCAGTGTGTGTGGGGCTGTGGAAGGGCTGCCAGGGGAAGGCGAGGGCCAGCAACACCTGGGAGGCCTGGCACTTTTCGTGTGGGAGCAGTCGCTGGACGTTTGCAATTTTGAGATGGGGTTTGGCACAGGTCCCGAGAGCAAGCAAGGCACGAACGTCGGCACCCTGAGCTGGCTGGCAAGGCCGGAGCCCCAGTGTGTGTGGGGCTGTGGAAGGGCTGCCAGGGGAAGGCGAGGGCCAGCAACACCTGGGAGGCCTGGCACCTTTCGTGTGGGAGCAGTCGCTGGACGTTTGCAATTTCGAGCTGGTCTGCAGCGCAGGTCCCGAGAGCGAGCAAGGCACGAACATCGGCCCCCTGAGCTGGCTGGCAAGGCCGGAGCCCCAGTGTGTGTGGGGCTGTGGAAGGGCTGCCAGGGCAAGGCGAGGGCCAGCAACAGCTGGGAGGCCTGGCACCTTTGGTGTGGGAGCAGTCGCTGGACGTTTGCAATTTCGAGCTGGGCTCTGGCGCAGGTCCCGAGAGCGAGCAAGGCACGAACGTCGGCACCCTGAGCTGGCTGGCAAAGCCGGAGCGCCAGTGTGTGGGGGGCTGTGGAAGGGCTGCCAGGGCAAGGCGAGGGCCAGCAACACCTGGGAGGCCTGGCACCTTTGGTGTGGGAGCAGTCGCTGGACGTTTGCAATTTGGAGCTGGGCTGCGGCGCAGGTCCCGAGAGCGAGCAAGGCACGAACGTCGGCCCCCTGAGTTGGCTGGCAAGGCCGGAGCGCCAGTGTGTGTGGGGCTGTGGAAGGGCTGCCAGAGGAAGACGAGGGCCAGCAACGCCTGGGAGGCCTGGCACTTTTCGTGTGGCAGCAGTCGCTGGACGTTTGCAATTTTGAGATGGTGTCTGGCACAGGTCCCGAGAGCGAGCAAGGCACAAACGTCGGCCCCCTGAGCTGGCTGGCAAGGCCGGAGCGCCAGTGTGTGTGGGGCTGTGGAAGGGCTGCCAGGGGAAGGCGAGGGCCAGCAACACCTGGGAGGCCTGGCACCTTTGGTGTGGGAGCAGTCGCTGGACGTTTGTAATTTCGAGCTGGGCTCCGGCGCAGGTCCCGAGAGCGAGCAAGGCACGAACGTTGGTACCCTGAGCTGGCTGGCAAGGCCGGAGCCGCAGTCTGTGTGGGGCTGTGGAAGGGCTGCCAGGGGAAGGCGAGGGCCAGCAACACCTGGGAGGCCTGGCACCATTGGTGTGAGAGCAGTCGCTGGACGTTTGCAATTTTGAGATGGTGTCTGCCACAGGTCCCGAGAGCGAGCAAGGCACGAACGTCGGCCCCCTGAGCTGGCTGGCAAGGCCGGAGCCCCAGTGTGTGTGGGGCTGTGGAAGGGCTGCCAGGGGAAGGCGAGGGCCAGCAACACCTGGGAGGCCTGGCACCTTTGGTGTGGGAGCAGTCGCTGGACGTTTGCAATTTGGAGCTGGGCTCTGGCGCAGGTACCGAGAGCGAGCAAGGCACGAACGTCGGCACCCTGAGCTGGCTGGCAAGGCCGGAGCCCCAGTGTGTGTGGGGCTGTGGAAGGGCTGCCAGGGGAAGGCGAGGGCCAGCAACACCTGGGAGGCCTGGCACTTTTCGTGTGGGAGCAGTCGCTGGACGTTTGCAATTTTGAGATGGGGTCTGGCACAGGTACCGAGAGCGAGCAAGGCACGAACGTCGGCACCCTGAGCTGGCTGGCAAAGCCGGAGCGCCAGTGTGTGTGGGGCTGTGGAAGGGCTGCCAGGGCAAGGCGAGGGCCAGCAACACCTGGGAGGCCTGGCACCTTTTGTGTGGGAGCAGTCGCTGGACGTTTGCAATTTGGAGCTGGGCTCTGGCGCAGGTCCCGAGAGCGAGCAAGGCACGAACGTCGGCACCCTGAGCTGGCTGGCAAAGCCGGAGCGCCAGTGTGTGTGGGGCTGTGGAAGGGCTGCCAGGAGAAGGCGAGGGCCAGCAACACCTGGGAGGCCTGGCACCTTTGGTGTGGGAGCAGTCGCTGGACGTTTGCAATTTTGAGCTGGGCTGCGGCGCAGGTCCCGAGAGCGAGCAAGGCACGAACGTCGGCCCCCTGAGTTGGCTGGCAAGGCCGGAGCCCCAGTGTGTGTGGGGCTGTGGAAGGGCTGCCAGGGGAAGGCGAGGGCCAGCAACACCTGGGAGGCCTGGCACCTTTGGTGTGGGAGCAGTCGCTGGACGTTTGCAATTTTGAGATGGGGTCTGGCACAGGTCCCGAGAGCGAGCAAGGCACGAACGTCGGCCCCCTGAGCTGGCTGGCAAGGCCGGAGCCGCAGTGTGTGTGGGGCTGTGGAAGGGCTGCCAGGGCAAGGCGAGGGCCAGCAACACCTGGGAGGCCTGGCACCTTTGGTGTGGGAGCAGTCGCTGGACGTTTGCAATTTCGAGCTGGTCTGCAGCGCAGGTCCTGAGAGCGAGCAAGGCACGAACGTCGGCCCCCTGAGCTGGCTGGCAAGGCCGGAGCGCCAGTGTGTGTGGGGCTGTGGAAGGGCTGCCAGGGCAAGGCGAGGGCCAGCAACACCTGGGACGCCTGGCACTTTTCGTGTGGGAGCAGTCGCTCAACGTTTGCAATTTTGAGATGGTGTCTGGCACAGGTACTGAGAGCGAGCAAGGCACGAACGTCGGCCCCCTGAGCTGGCTGGCAAGGACGGAGCCCCAGTGTGTGTGGGGCTGTGGAAGGGCTGCCAGGGCAAGGCGAGGGCCAGCAACACCTGGGAGGCCTGGCACCTTTGGTGTGGGAGCAGTCGCTGGACGTTTGCAATTTGGAGCTGGGCTGTGGCGCAGGTACCGAGAGCGAGCAAGGCACGAACGTCGGCACCCTGAGCTGGCTGGCAAGGCCGGAGCCCCAGTGTGTGTGGGGCTGTGGAAGGGCTGCCAGGGGAAGGCGAGGGCCAGCAACACCTGGGAGGCCTGGCACTTTTCGTGTGGGAGCAGTCGCTGGACGTTTGCAATTTTGAGATGGGGTCTGGCACAGGTACCGAGAGCGAGCAAGGCACGAACGTCGGCACCCTGAGCTGGCTGGCAAAGCCGGAGCCCCAGTGTGTGTGGGGCTGTGGAAGGACTGCCAGGGGAAGGCGAGGGCCAGCAACACCTGGGAGGCCTGGCACCTTTGGTGTGGGAGCAGTCGCTGGACGTTTGCAATTTGGAGCTGGGCTCTGGCACAGGTACCGAGAGCGAGCAAGGCACGAACGTCGGCACCCTGAGCTGGCTGGCAAGGCCGGAGCCGCAGTGTGTGTGGGGCTGTGGAAGGGCCGCCAGGGGAAGAGGAGGGCCAGCAACGCCTGGGAGGCCTGGCACTTTTCGTATGGGAGCAGTCGCTCAACGTTTGCAATTTTGAGATGGTGTCTGGCGCAGGTACCGAGAGCGAGCAAGGCATGAACGTCGGCCCCCTGAGCTGGCTGGCAAGGCCGGAGCCCCAGTGTGTGTGGGGCTGTGGAAGGGCTGCCAGGGGAAGGCGAGGGCCAGCAACACCTGGGAGGCCTGGCACTTTTCGTGTGGGAGCAGTCGCTGGACGTTTGCAATTTTGAGATGGGGTTTGGCACAGGTCCCGAGAGCAAGCAAGGCACGAACGTCGGCACCCTGAGCTGGCTGGCAAGGCCGGAGCCCCAGTGTGTGTGGGGCTGTGGAAGGGCTGCCAGGGGAAGGCGAGGGCCAGCAACACCTGGGAGGCCTGGCACCTTTCGTGTGGGAGCAGTCGCTGGACGTTTGCAATTTCGAGCTGGTCTGCAGCGCAGGTCCCGAGAGCGAGCAAGGCACGAACATCGGCCCCCTGAGCTGGCTGGCAAGGCCGGAGCCCCAGTGTGTGTGGGGCTGTGGAAGGGCTGCCAGGGCAAGGCGAGGGCCAGCAACAGCTGGGAGGCCTGGCACCTTTGGTGTGGGAGCAGTCGCTGGACGTTTGCAATTTCGAGCTGGGCTCTGGCGCAGGTCCCGAGAGCGAGCAAGGCACGAACGTCGGCACCCTGAGCTGGCTGGCAAAGCCGGAGCGCCAGTGTGTGTGGGGCTGTGGAAGGGCTGCCAGGGCAAGGCGAGGGCCAGCAACACCTGGGAGGCCTGGCACCTTTGGTGTGGGAGCAGTCGCTGGACGTTTGCAATTTGGAGCTGGGCTGCGGCGCAGGTCCCGAGAGCGAGCAAGGCACGAACGTCGGCCCCCTGAGTTGGCTGGCAAGGCCGGAGCGCCAGTGTGTGTGGGGCTGTGGAAGGGCTGCCAGAGGAAGACGAGGGCCAGCAACGCCTGGGAGGCCTGGCACTTTTCGTGTGGCAGCAGTCGCTGGACGTTTGCAATTTTGAGATGGTGTCTGGCACAGGTCCCGAGAGCGAGCAAGGCACAAACGTCGGCCCCCTGAGCTGGCTGGCAAGGCCGGAGCGCCAGTGTGTGTGGGGCTGTGGAAGGGCTGCCAGGGGAAGGCGAGGGCCAGCAACACCTGGGAGGCCTGGCACCTTTGGTGTGGGAGCAGTCGCTGGACGTTTGTAATTTCGAGCTGGGCTCCGGCGCAGGTCCCGAGAGCGAGCAAGGCACGAACGTTGGCACCCTGAGCTGGCTGGCAAGGCCGGAGCCGCAGTCTGTGTGGGGCTGTGGAAGGGCTGCCAGGGGAAGGCGAGGGCCAGCAACACCTGGGAGGCCTGGCACCATTGGTGTGAGAGCAGTCGCTGGACGTTTGCAATTTTGAGATGGTGTCTGCCACAGGTCCCGAGAGCGAGCAAGGCACGAACGTCGGCCCCCTGAGCTGGCTGGCAAGGCCGGAGCCCCAGTGTGTGTGGGGCTGTGGAAGGGCTGCCAGGGGAAGGCGAGGGCCAGCAACACCTGGGAGGCCTGGCACCTTTGGTGTGGGAGCAGTCGCTGGACGTTTGCAATTTGGAGCTGGGCTGCGGCGCAGGTCCCGAGAGCGAGCGAGGCACGAACGTCGGCCCCCTGAGCTGGCTGGCAAGGCCGGAGCCCCAGTGTGTGTGGGGCTGTGGAAGGGCTGCCAGGGGAAGGCGAGGGCCAGCAACACCTGGGAGGCCTGGCACTTTTCGTGTGGGAGCAGTCGCTGGACGTTTGCAATTTTGAGATGGGGTCTGGCACAGGTACCGAGAGCGAGCAAGGCACGAACGTCGGCACCCTGAGCTGGCTGGCAAAGCCGGAGCGCCAGTGTGTGTGGGGCTGTGGAAGGGCTGCCAGGGCAAGGCGAGGGCCAGCAACACCTGGGAGGCCTGGCACCTTTTGTGTGGGAGCAGTCGCTGGACGTTTGCAATTTGGAGCTGGGCTCTGGCGCAGGTCCCGAGAGCGAGCAAGGCACGAACGTCGGCACCCTGAGCTGGCTGGCAAAGCCGGAGCGCCAGTGTGTGTGGGGCTGTGGAAGGGCTGCCAGGAGAAGGCGAGGGCCAGCAACACCTGGGAGGCCTGGCACCTTTGGTGTGGGAGCAGTCGCTGGACGTTTGCAATTTTGAGCTGGGCTGCGGCGCAGGTCCCGAGAGCGAGCAAGGCACGAACGTCGGCCCCCTGAGTTGGCTGGCAAGGCCGGAGCCCCAGTGTGTGTGGGGCTGTGGAAGGGCTGCCAGGGGAAGGCGAGGGCCAGCAACACCTGGGAGGCCTGGCACCTTTGGTGTGGGAGCAGTCGCTGGACGTTTGCAATTTTGAGATGGGGTCTGGCACAGGTCCCGAGAGCGAGCAAGGCACGAACGTCGGCCCCCTGAGCTGGCTGGCAAGGCCGGAGCCGCAGTGTGTGTGGGGCTGTGGAAGGGCTGCCAGGGCAAGGCGAGGGCCAGCAACACCTGGGAGGCCTGGCACCTTTGGTGTGGGAGCAGTCGCTGGACGTTTGCAATTTCGAGCTGGTCTGCAGCGCAGGTCCTGAGAGCGAGCAAGGCACGAACGTCGGCCCCCTGAGCTGGCTGGCAAGGCCGGAGCGCCAGTGTGTGTGGGGCTGTGGAAGGGCTGCCAGGGCAAGGCGAGGGCCAGCAACACCTGGGAGGCCTGGCACCTTTGGTGTGGGAGCAGTCGCTGGACGTTTGCAATTTTGAGATGGGGTCTGGCACAGGTACCGAGAGCGAGCAAGGCACGAACGTCGGCCCCCTGAGCTGGCTGGCAAGGCCGGAGCCCCAGTGTGTGTGGGGCTGTGGAAGGGCTGCCAGGGCAAGGCGAGGGCCAGCAACACCTGGGACGCCTGGTACTTTTCGTGTGGGAGCAGTCGCTCAACGTTTGCAATTTTGAGATGGTGTCTGGCACAGGTACTGAGAGCGAGCAAGGCACGAACGTCGGCCCCCTGAGCTGGCTGGCAAGGACGGAGCCCCAGTGTGTGTGGGGCTGTGGAAGGGCTGCCAGGGCAAGGCGAGGGCCAGCAACACCTGGGAGGCCTGGCACCTTTGGTGTGGGAGCAGTCGCTGGACGTTTGCAATTTGGAGCTGGGCTGTGGCGCAGGTACCGAGAGCGAGCAAGGCACGAACGTCGGCACCCTGAGCTGGCTGGCAAGGCCGGAGCCCCAGTGTGTGTGGGGCTGTGGAAGGGCTGCCAGGGGAAGGCGAGGGCCAGCAACACCTGGGAGGCCTGGCACTTTTCGTGTGGGAGCAGTCGCTGGACGTTTGCAATTTTGAGATGGGGTCTGGCACAGGTACCGAGAGCGAGCAAGGCACGAACGTCGGCACCCTGAGCTGGCTGGCAAAGCCGGAGCGCCAGTGTGTGTGGGGCTGTGGAAGGGCTGCCAGGGCAAGGCGAGGGCCAGCAACACCTGGGAGGCCTGGCACCTTTGGTGTGGGAGCAGTCGCTGGACGTTTGCAATTTTGAGATGGGGTCTGGCACAGGTACCGAGAGCGAGCAAGGCACGAACGTCGGCCCCCTGAGCTGGCTGGCAAGGCCGGAGCCCCAGTGTGTGTGGGGCTGTGGAAGGGCTGCCAGGGCAAGGCGAGGGCCAGCAACACCTGGGACGCCTGGCACTTTTCGTGTGGGAGCAGTCGCTCAACGTTTGCAATTTTGAGATGGTGTCTGGCACAGGTACTGAGAGCGAGCAAGGCACGAACGTCGGCCCCCTGAGCTGGCTGGCAAGGACGGAGCCCCAGTGTGTGTGGGGCTGTGGAAGGGCTGCCAGGGCAAGGCGAGGGCCAGCAACACCTGGGAGGCCTGGCACCTTTGGTGTGGGAGCAGTCGCTGGACGTTTGCAATTTGGAGCTGGGCTGTGGCGCAGGTACCGAGAGCGAGCAAGGCACGAACGTCGGCACCCTGAGCTGGCTGGCAAGGCCGGAGCCCCAGTGTGTGTGGGGCTGTGGAAGGGCTGCCAGGGGAAGGCGAGGGCCAGCAACACCTGGGAGGCCTGGCACTTTTCGTGTGGGAGCAGTCGCTGGACGTTTGCAATTTTGAGATGGGGTCTGGCACAGGTACCGAGAGCGAGCAAGGCACGAACGTCGGCACCCTGAGCTGGCTGGCAAAGCCGGAGCGCCAGTGTGTGTGGGGCTGTGGAAGGGCTGCCAGGGCAAGGCGAGGGCCAGCAACACCTGGGAGGCCTGGCACCTTTTGTGTGGGAGCAGTCGCTGGACGTTTGCAATTTGGAGCTGGGCTCTGGCGCAGGTACCGAGAGCGAGCAAGGCACGAACGTCGGCACCCTGAGCTGGCTGGCAAAGCCGGAGCGCCAGTGTGTGTGGGGCTGTGGAAGGGCTGCCAGGAGAAGGCGAGGGCCAGCAACACCTGGGAGGCCTGGCACCTTTGGTGTGGGAGCAGTCGCTGGACGTTTGCAATTTTGAGCTGGGCTGCGGCGCAGGTCCCGAGAGCGAGCAAGGCACGAACGTCGGCCCCCTGAGTTGGCTGGCAAGGCCGGAGCCCCAGTGTGTGTGGGGCTGTGGAAGGGCTGCCAGGGGAAGGCGAGGGCCAGCAACACCTGGGAGGCCTGGCACCTTTGGTGTGGGAGCAGTCGCTGGACGTTTGCAATTTTGAGATGGGGTCTGGCACAGGTCCCGAGAGCGAGCAAGGCACGAACGTCGGCCCCCTGAGCTGGCTGGCAAGGCCGGAGCCGCAGTGTGTGTGGGGCTGTGGAAGGGCTGCCAGGAGAAGGCGAGGGCCAGCAACACCTGGGAGGCCTGGCACCTTTGGTGTGGGAGCAGTCGCTGGACGTTTGCAATTTCGAGCTTGTCTGCAGCGCAGGTCCTGAGAGCGAGCAAGGCACGAACGTCGGCCCCCTGAGCTGGCTGGCAAGGCCGGAGCCCCAGTGTGTGTGGGGCTGTGGAAGGGCTGCCAGGGCAAGGCGAGGGCCAGCAACACCTGGGAGGCCTGGCACCTTTCGTGTGGGAGCAGTCACTGGATGTTTGCAATTTTGAGATGGTGTCTGGCACAGGTCCCGAGAGCGAGCGAGGCACGAACGTCGGCCCCCTGAGCTGGCTGGCAAGGCCGGAGCCCCAGTGTGTGTGGGGCTGTGGAAGGGCTGCCAGGGCAAGGCGAGGGCCAGCAACACCTGGGAGGCCTGGCACCTTTGGTGTGGGAGCAGTCGCTGGACGTTTGCAATTTTGAGATGGGGTCTGGCACAGGTACCGAGAGCGAGCAAGGCACGAACGTCGGCACCCTGAGCTGGCTGGCAAGGCCGGAGCCCCAGTGTGTGTGGGGCTGTGGAAGGGCTGCCAGGGCAAGGCGAGGGCCAGCAACACCTGGGACGCCTGGCACTTTTCGTGTGGGAGCAGTCGCTCAACGTTTGCAATTTTGAGATGGTGTCTGGCACAGGTACTGAGAGCGAGCAAGACACGAACGTCGGCCCCCTGAGCTGGCTGGCAAGGACGGAGCCCCAGTGTGTGTGGGGCTGTGGAAGGGCTGCCAGGGCAAGGCGAGGGCCAGCAACACCTGGGAGGCCTGGCACCTTTGGTGTGGGAGCAGTCGCTGGACGTTTGCAATTTGGAGCTGGGCTCTGCCGCAGGTACCGAGAGCGAGCAAGGCACGAACGTTGGCCCCCTGAGTTGGCTGGCAAGGCCGGAGCCCCAGTGTGTGTGGGGCTGTGGAAGGGCTGCCAGGGGAAGGTGAGGGCCAGCAACACCTGGGAGGCCTGGCACCTTTGGTGTGGGACCAGTCGCTGGACGTTTGCAATTTTGAGATGGTGTCTGCCACAGGTCCCGAGAGCGAGCAAGGCACGAACGTCGGCCCCCTGAGCTGGCTGGCAAGGCCGGAGCCCCAGTGTGTGTGGGGCTGTGGAAGGACTGCCAGGGGAAGGCGAGGGCCAGCAACACCTGGGAGGCCTGGCACCTTTGGTGTGGGAGCAGTCGCTGGACGTTTGCAATTTGGAGCTGGGCTCTGGCGCAGGTACCGAGAGCGAGCAAGGCACGAACGTCGGCACCCTGAGCTGGCTGGCAAGGCCGGAGCCCCAGTGTGTGTGGGGCTGTGGAAGGGCTGCCAGGGGAAGGCGAGGGCCAGCAACACCTGGGAGGCCTGGCACTTTTCGTGTGGGAGCAGTCGCTGGACGTTTGCAATTTGGAGCTGGGCTCTGGCGCAGGTCCCGAGAGCGAGCAAGGCACGAACGTCGGCACCCTGAGCTGGCTGGCAAAGCCGGAGCCCCAGTGTGTGTGGGGCTGTGGAAGGGCTGCCAGGGGAAGGCGAGGGCCAGCAACACCTGGGAGGCCTGGCACCTTTGGTGTGGGAGCAGTCGCTGGACGTTTGCAATTTTGAGATGGGGTCTGGCACAGGTCCCGAGAGCGAGCAAGGCACGAACGTCGGCCCCCTGAGCTGGCTGGCAAGGCCGGAGCCGCAGTGTGTGTGGGGCTGTGGAAGGGCTGCCAGGGCAAGGCGAGGGCCAGCAACACCTGGGAGGCCTGGCACCTTTGGTGTGGGACCAGTCGCTGGACGTTTGCAATTTTGAGCTGGGCTGCGGCGCAGGTCCCGAGAGCGAGCAAGGCACGAACGTCGGCCCCCTGAGTTGGCTGGCAAGGCCGGAGCCCCAGTGTGTGTGGGGCTGTGGAAGGGCTGCCAGGGGAAGGCGAGGGCCAGCAACACCTGGGAGGCCTGGCACCTTTGGTGTGGGAGCAGTCGCTGGACGTTTGCAATTTTGAGATGGGGTCTGGCACAGGTCCCGAGAGCGAGCAAGGCACGAACGTCGGCCCCCTGAGCTGGCTGGCAAGGCCGGAGCCGCAGTGTGTGTGGGGCCGTGGAAGGGCTGCCAGGGCAAGGCGAGGGCCAGCAACACCTGGGAGGCCTGGCACCTTTGGTGTGGGAGCAGTCGCTGGACGTTTGCAATTTCGAGCTGGTCTACAGCGCAGGTCCTGAGAGCGAGCAAGGCACGAACGTCGGCCCCCTGAGCTGGCTGGCAAGGCCGGAGCCCCAGTGTGTGTGGGGCTGTGGAAGGGCTGCCAGGGCAAGGCGAGGGCCAGCAACACCTGGGTGCCTGGCACCTTTGGTGTGGGACCAGTCGCTGGACGTTTGCAATTTTGAGATGGGGTCTGGCACAGGTACCGAGAGCGAGCAAGGCACGAACGTCGGCCCCCTGAGCTGGCTGGCAAGGCCGGAGTGCCAGTGTGTGTGGGGCTGTGGAAGGGCTGCCAGGGCAAGGCGAGGGCCAGCAACACCTGGGAGGCCTGGCACCTTTGGTGTGGGAGCAGTCGCTGGACGTTTCCAATTTTGAGATGGGGTCTGGCACAGGTACCGAGAGCGAGCAAGGCACGAACGTCGGCACCCTGAGCTGGCTGGCAAGGCCGGAGCCCCAGTGTGTGTGGGGCTGTGGAAGGGCTGCCAGGGGAAGGCGAGGGCCAGCAACACCTGGGACGCCTGGCACTTTTCGTGTGGGAGCAGTCGCTCAACGTTTGCAATTTTGAGATGGTGTCTGGCACAGGTACTGAGAGCGAGCAAGGCACGAACGTCGGCCCCCTGAGCTGGCTGGCAAGGACGGAGCCCCAGTGTGTGTGGGGCTGTGGAAGGGCTGCCAGGGGAAGGTGAGGACCAGCAACACCTGGTAGGCCTGCCAGCTTTCGTGTGGGAGCAGTCGCTGGACGTTTTCAATTTCGAGCTGGGCTGCGGCGCAGGGACCAAGAGCGAGCAAGGCACGAACGTCGGCACCCTGAGCTGGCTGGCAAGGCCGGAGCTCCAGTGTGTGTGGGGCTGTGGAAGGGCTGCCAGGGGAAGGTGAGGACCAGCAACACCTGGGAGGCCTGGCACTTTTCGTGTGGCAGCAGTCACTGGACGTTTGCAATTTTGAGATGGTGTCTGGCACAGGTACCGAGAGCGAGCAAGGCACGAACGTCGGACGCCTGAGCTGGCTGGCAAGGCCGGAGCCCCAGTGTGTGTGGGGCTGTGGAAGGGCTGCCAGGGCAAGGCGAGGGCCAGCAACACCTGGGAGGCCTGGCACCTTTGTTGTGGGAGCAGTCGCTGGACGTTTGCAATTTTGAGATGGGGTCTGGCACAGGTCCCGAGAGCGAGCAAGGCACGAACGTCGGCCCCCTGAGCTGGCTGGCAAGGCCGGAGCCGCAGTGTGTGTGGGGCTGTGGAAGGGCTGCCAGGGCAAGGCGAGGGCCAGCAACACCTGGGAGGCCTGGCACCTTTGGTGTGGGAGCAGTCGCTGGACGTTTGCAATTTCGAGCTGCTCTGCAGCGCAGGTCCTGAGAGCGAGCAAGGCACGAACGTCGGCCCCCTGAGCTGGCTGGCAAGGCCGGAGCCCCAGTGTGTGTGGGGCTGTGGAAGGGCTGCCAGGGCAAGGCGAGGGCCAGCAACACCTGGGAGGCCTGGCACCTTTGGTGTGGGAGCAGTCGCTGGACGTTTGCAATTTTGAGATGGGGTCTGGCACAGGTCCCGAGAGCGAGCAAGGCACGAACGTCGGCCCCCTGAGCTGGCTGGCAAGGCCGGAGCCGCAGTGTGTGTGGGGCTGTGGAAGGGCTGCCAGGGCAAGGCGAGGGCCAGCAACACCTGGGAGGCCTGGCACCTTTGGTGTGGGAGCAGTCGCTGGACGTTTGCAATTTCGAGCTGGTCTGCAGCGCAGGTCCTGAGAGCGAGCAAGGCACGAACGTCGGCCCCCTGAGCTGGCTGGCAAGGCCGGAGCCGCAGTGTGTGTGGGGCTGTGGAAGGGCTGCCAGGGCAAGGCGAGGGCCAGCAACACCTGGGAGGCCTGGCACCTTTCGTGTGGGAGCAGTCACTGGACGTTTGCAATTTTGAGATGGGGTCTGGCACAGGTACCGAGAGCGAGCAAGGCATGAACGTCGGCCCCCTGAGCTGGCTGGCAAGGCCGGAGTGCCAGTGTGTGTGGGGCTGTGGAAGGGCTGCCAGGGCAAGGCGAGGGCCAGCAACACCTGGGAGGCCTGGCACCTTTGGTGTGGGAGCAGTCGCTGGACGTTTGCAATTTTGAGATGGGGTCTGGCACAGGTACCGAGAGCGAGCAAGGCACGAACGTCGGCACCCTGAGCTGGCTGGCAAGGCCGGAGCCCCAGTGTGTGTGGGGCTGTGGAAGGGCTGCCAGGGCAAGGCGAGGGCCAGCAACACCTGGGACGCCTGGCACTTTTCGTGTGGGAGCAGTCGCTCAACGTTTGCAATTTTGAGATGGTGTCTGGCACAGGTACTGAGAGCGAGCAAGGCACGAAGGTCGGCCCCCTGAGCTGGCTGGCAAGGACGGAGCCCCAGTGTGTGTGGGGCTGTGGAAGGGCTGCCAGGGCAAGGCGAGGGCCAGCAACACCTGGGAGGCCTGGCACCTTTGGTGTGGGAGCAGTCGCTGGACGTTTGCAATTTGGAGCTGGGCTCTGCCGCAGGTACCGAGAGCGAGCAAGGCACGAACGTTGGCCCCCTGAGTTGGCTGGCAAGGCCGGAGCCCCAGTGTGTGTGGGGCTGTGGAAGGGCTGCCAGGGGAAGGTGAGGACCAGCAACACCTGGGAGGCCTGGCACTTTTCGTGTGGCAGCAGTCGCTGGACGTTTGCAATTTTGAGATGGTGTCTGGCACAGGTACCGAGAGCGAGCAAGGCACGAACGTCGGACGCCTGAGCTGGCTGGCAAGGCCGGAGCCCCAGTGTGTGTGGGGCTGTGGAAGGGCTGCCAGGGGAAGGCGAGGGCCAGCAACACCTGGGAGGCCTGGCACCTTTGGTGTGGGAGCAGTCGCTGGACGTTTGCAATTTCGAGCTGTGTTGCGGCGCAGGTCCCGAGAGCGAGCAAGGCACGAACGTCGGCACCCTGAGCTGGCTGGCAAGGCCGTAGCGCCAGTGTGTGTGGGGCTGTGGAAGGGCTGCCAGGGCAAGGCGAGGGCCAGCAACGCCTGGGAGGCCTGGCACCTTTGGTGTGGGAGCAGGCGCTAGACGTTTGCAATTTGGACCTGGCCTGCGGCGCAGGTCCCGAGAGCGAGCAAGGCATGAACGTCGGCCCCCTGAGCTGGCTGGCAAGGCCGGAGCTCCAGTGTGTGTGGGGCTGTGGAAGGGCTGCCAGGGGAAGGCGAGGGCCAGCAACACCTGGGAGGCCTGGCAGCTTTGGTGTGGGAGCAGTCGCTGGACGTTCGCAATTTGGAGCTGGGCTGCGGCGCAGGTCCCGAGAGCGAGCAAGGCACGAACGTCGGCCCCCTGAGTTGGCTGGCAAGGCCGGAGCCCCAGTGTGTGTGGGGCTGTGGAAGGGCTGCCAAGGGAAGGTGAGGACCAGCAACACCTGGTAGGCCTGCCAGCTTTCGTGTGGGAGCAGTCGCTGGACGTTTGCAATTTCGAGCTGGGCTGCGGCGCAGGTCCCGAGAGCGAGCAAGGCACGAACGTCGGCCCCCTGAGTTGGCTGGCAAGGCCGTAGCGCCAGTGTGTGTGGGGCTGTGGAAGGGCTGCCAGAGGAAGACGAGGGCCAGCAACGCCTGGGAGGCCTGGCACTTTTCGTGTGGGAGCAGTCGCTCAACGTTTGCAATTTTGAGATGGTGTCTGGCACAGGTCCCGAGAGCGAGCAAGGCACAAACGTCGGCCCCCTGAGCTGGCTGGCAAGGCTGGAGCCCCAGTGTGTATGGGGCTGTGGAAGGGCTGCCAGGGGAAGGCGAGGGCCAGCAACACCTGGGAGGCCTGGCACCTTTGGTGTGGGAGCAGTCGCTGGACGTTTGTAATTTCGAGCTGGGCTCCGACACAGGTCCCGAGAGCGAGCAAGGCACGAACGTTGGCACCCTGAGCTGGCTGGCAAGGCCGGAGCCGCAGTGTGTGTGGGGCTGTGGAAGGGCTGCCAGGGGAAGGCGAGGGCCAGCAACACCTGGGAGGCCTGGCACCTTTGGTGTGGGAGCAGTCGCTGGACGTTTGCAATTTGGAGCTGGGCTCCGGCGCAGGAACCGAGAGCGAGCAAGGCACGAACGTCGGCCCCCTGAGCTGGCTGGCAAGGCCGGAGCGCCAGTGTGTGTGGGGCTGTGGAAGGGCTGCCAGGGGAAGGCGAGGGCCAGCAACACCTGGGAGGCCTGGCACTTTTCGTGTGGGAGCAGTCGCTGGACGTTTGCAATTTCGAGCTGGGCTGCGGCGCAGGTCCCGAGAGCGAGCAAGGCACGAACGTCGGCCCCCTGAGTTGGCTGGCAAGGCCGCAGCCCCAGTGTGTGTGGGGCTGTGGAAGGGCTGCCAGGGGAAGGCGAGGGCCAGCAACACCTGGGAGGCCTGGCACCTTTGGTGTGGGAGCAGTCGCTGGACGTTTGCAATTTTGAGATGGGGTCTGGCACAGGTCCCGAGAGCGAGCAAGGCACGAACGTCGGCCCCCTGAGCTGGCTGGCAAGGCCGGAGCCCCAGTGTGTGTGGGGCTGTGGAAGGGCTGCCAGGGGAAGGCGAGGGCCAGCAACACCTGGGAGGCCTGGCACCTTTGGTGTGGGAGCAGTCGCTGGACGTTTGCAATTTCGAGCTGCGTTGCGGCGCAGGTCCCGAGAGCGAGCAAGGCACGAACGTCGGCCCCCTGAGCTGGCTGGCAAGGCCGTAGCGCCAGTGTGTGTGGGGCTGTGGAAGGGCTGCCAGGGCAAGGCGAGGGCCAGCAACGCCTGGGAGGCCTGGCACCTTTGGTGTGGGAGCAGGCGCTAGACGTTTGCAATTTGGACCTGGGCTGCGGCGCAGGTCCCGAGAGCGAGCAAGGCATGAACGTCGGCCCCCTGAGCTGGCTGGCAAGGCCGGAGCCCCAGTGTGTGTGGGGCTGTGGAAGGGCTGCCAGGGGAAGGCGAGGGCCAGCAACACCTGGGAGGCCTGGCACCTTTGGTGTGGGAGCAGTCGCTGGACGTTCGCAATTTGGAGCTGGGCTGCGGCGCAGGGACCGAGAGCGAGCGAGGCACGAACGTCGGCACCCTGAGTTGGCTGGCAAGGCCGGAGCCCCAGTGTGTGTGGGGCTGTGGAAGGGCTGCCAAGGGAAGGTGAGGACCAGCAACACCTGGTAGGCCTGCCAGCTTTCGTGTGGGAGCAGTCGCTGGACGTTTGCAATTTCGAGCTGGGCTGCGGCGCAGGGACCGAGAGCGAGCAAGGCACGAACGTCGGCCCCCTGAGCTGGCTGGCAAGGCCGGAGCCCCAGTGTGTGTGGGGCTGTGGAAGGGCTGCCAGGGGAAGGCGAGGGCCAGCAACACCTGGGAGGCCTGGCACTTTTCGTGTGGGAGCAGTCGCTGGACGTTTGCAATTTTGAGATGGTGTCTGGCACAGGTACCGAGAGCGAGCAAGGCACGAACGTCAGCACCCTGAGCTGGCTGGCAAGGCCGTAGCGCCAGTGTGTGTGGGGCTGTGGAAGGGCTGCCAGAGGAAGACGAGGGCCAGCAACGCCTGGGAGGCCTGGCACTTTTCGTGTGGGAGCAGTCGCTCAACGTTTGCAATTTTGAGATGGTGTCTGGCACAGGTACCGAGAGCGAGCAAGGCACAAACTTCGGCCCCCTGAGCTGGCTGGCAAGGCCGGAGCCGCAGTGTGTGTGGGGCTGTGGAAGGGCTGCCAGGGGAAGGCGAGGGCCAGCAACACCTGGGAGGCCTGGCACCTTTGGTGTGGGAGCAGTCGCTGGACGTTTGTAATTTCGAGCTGGGCTCCGACACAGGTCCCGAGAGCGAGCAAGGCACGAACGTTGGCACCCTGAGCTGGCTGGCAAGGCCGGAGCCCCAGTGTGTGGGGGGCTGTGGAAGGGCTGCCAGGGGAAGGCGAGGGCCAGCAACACCTGGGAGGCCTGGCACCTTTGGTGTGGGAGCAGTCGCTGGACGTTTGCAATTTTGAGATGGGGTCTGCCACAGGTCCCGAGAGCGAGCAAGGCACGAACGTCGGCCCCCTGAGCTGGCTGGCAAGGCCGGAGCGCCAGTGTGTGTGGGGCTGTGGACGGATTGCCAGGGGAAGGCGAGGGCCAGCAACACCTGGGAGGCCTGGCACCTTTGGTGTGGGAGCAGTCGCTGGACGTTTGCAATTTGGAGCTCGGCTCTGGCGCAGGAACCGAGAGCGAGCAAGGCACGAACGTCGGCCCCCTGAGCTGGCTGGCAAGGCCGGAGCCCCAGTGTGTGTGGGGCTGTGGAAGGGCTGCCAGGGGAAGGCGAGGGCCAGCAACACCTGGGAGGCCTGGCACTTTTCGTGTGGGAGCAGTCGCTGGACGTTTGCAATTTCGAGCTGGGCTGCGGCGCAGGTCCCGAGAGCGAGCAAGGCACGAACGTCGGCCCCCTGAGTTGGCTGGCAAGGCCGCAGCCCCAGTGTGTGTGGGGCTGTGGAAGGGCTGCCAGGGGAAGGCGAGGGCCAGCAACACCTGGGAGGCCTGGCACCTTTGGTGTGGGAGCAGTCGCTGGACGTTTGCAATTTTGAGATGGGGTCTGGCACAGGTCCCGAGAGCGAGCAAGGCACGAACGTCAGCCCCCTGAGCTGGCTGGCAAGGCCGGAGCCCCAGTGTGTGTGGGGCTGTGGAAGGGCTGCCAGGGCAAGGCGAGGGCCAGCAACACCTGGGAGGCCTGGCACCTTTGGTGTGGGAGCAGTCGCTGGACGTTTGCAATTTCGAGCTGGTCTGCAGCGCAGGTCCTGAGAGCGAGCAAGGCACGAACGTCGGCCCCCTGAGCTGGCTGGCAAGGCCGGAGCCCCAGTGTGTGTGGGGCTGTGGAAGGGCTGCCAGGGCAAGGCGAGGGCCAGCAACACCTGGGACGCCTGTCACTTTTCGTGTGGGAGCAGTCGCTCAACGTTTGCAATTTTGAGATGGGGTCTGGCACAGGTCCCGAGAGCGAGCAAGGCACGAACGTCGGCCCCCTGAGCTGGCTGGCAAGGCCGGAGCCCCAGTGTGTGTGGGGCTGTGGAAGGACTGCCAGGGCAAGGCGAGGGCCAGCAACACCTGGGAGGCCTGGCAGCTTTGGTGTGGGAGCAGTCGCTGGACGTTTGCAATTTGGAGATGGGCTCTGGCGCAGGTCCCGAGAGCGAGCCAGGCACGAACGTCGGCCCCCTGAGCTGGCTGGCAAGGCCGGAGCCCCAGTGTGTGTGGGGCTGTGGAAGGACTGCCAGGGGAAGGCGAGGGCCAGCAACACCTGGGAGGCCTGGCACCTTTGGTGTGGGAGCAGTCGCTGGACGTTTGCAATTTCGAGCTGCGTTGCGGCGCAGGTCCCGAGAGCGAGCAAGGCACGAACGTCGGCCCCCTGAGCTGGCTGGCAAGGCCGTAGCGCCAGTGTGTGTGGGGCTGTGGAAGGGCTGCCAGGGCAAGGCGAGGGCCAGCAACGCCTGGGAGGCCTGGCACCTTTGGTGTGGGAGCAGGCGCTAGACGTTTGCAATTTGGACCTGGGCTGCGGCGCAGGTCCCGAGAGCGAGCAAGGCATGAACGTCGGCCCCCTGAGCTGGCTGGCAAGGCCGGAGCCCCAGTGTGTGGGGGGCTGTGGAAGGGCTGCCAGGGCAAGGCGAGGGCCAGCAACACCTGGGAGGCCTGGCACCTTTGGTGTGGGAGCAGTTGCTGGACGTTTGCAATTTGGAGCTGGGCTGCGGCGCAGGTCCCGAGAGCGAGCAAGGCACGAACGTCGGCACCCTGAGTTGGCTGGCAAGGCCGGAGCCCCAGTGTGTGTGGGGCTGTGGAAGGGCTGCCAGGGCAAGGCGAGGGCCAGCAACACCTGGGAGGCCTGGCAGCTTTGGTGTGGGAGCAGTCGCTGGACATTTGCAATTTCGAGGTGGGCTGCGGCGCAGGTAGTGAGAGCGAGCAAGGCACGAACGTCGGCACCCTGAGCTGGCTGGCAAGGCCGGAGCCCCAGTGTGTGTGGGGCTGTGGAAGGGCTGCCAGGGCAAGGCGAGGGCCAGCAACACCTGGGAGGCCTGGCACCTTTGGTGTGGGAGCAGTCGCTGGACGTTTGCAATTTGGAGCTGGGCTCTGGCGCAGGGTCCGAGAGCGAGCCAGGCACGAACGTCGGCCCCCTGAGCTGGCTGGCAAGGCCGGAGCCCCAGTGTGTGTGGGGCTGTGGAAGGGCTGCCAGGGCAAGGCGAGGGCCAGCAACACCTGGGAGGCCTGGCACCTTTGGTGTGGGAGCAGTCGCTGGACGTTTGCAATTTCGAGCTGGGCTCCGGCGCAGGGACCGAGAGCGAGCAAGGCACGAACGTTGGCACCCTGAGCTGGCTGGCAAGGCCGGAGCCCCAGTGTGTGTGGGGCTGTGGAAGGGCTGCCAGGGCAAGGCGAGGGCCAGCAACACCTGGGAGGCCTGGCACCTTTGGTGTGGGAGCAGTCGCTGGACGTTTGCAATTTTGAGCTGGGCTGCGGCGCAGGTCCCGAGAGTGAGCAAGGCACGAACGTCGGCCCCCTGATTTGGCTGGCAAGTCCGGAGCCCCAGTGTGTGTGGGGCTGTGGAAGGGCTGCCAGGGCAAGGCGAGGGCCAGCAACACCTGGGAGGCCTGGCACCTTTCGTGTGGGAGCAGTCGCTGGACGTTTGCAATTTCGAACTGCGTTGCGGCGCAGGTCCCGAGAGCGAGCAAGGCACGAACGTCGGCACCCTGAGCTGGCTGGCAAGGCCGTAGCGCCAGTGTGTGTGGGGCTGTGGAAGGGCTGCCAGGGCAAGGCGAGGGCCAGCAACACCTGGGAGGCCTGGCAGCTTTGGTGTGGGAGCAGTCGCTGGACGTTTGCAATTTGGAGCTGGGCTGCGGCGCAGGTCCCGAGAGCGAGCAAGGCATGAACGTCGGCCCCCTGAGCTGGCTGGCAAGGCCGGAGCTCCAGTGTGTGTGGGGCTGTGGAAGGGCTGCCAGGGCAAGGCGAGGGCCAGCAACACCTGGGAGGCCTGGCACCTTTGGTGTGGGAGCAGTTGCTGGACGTTTGCAATTTGGAGCTGGGCTGCGGCGCAGGTCCCGAGAGCGAGCAAGGCACGAACGTCGGCACCCTGATTTGGCTGGCAAGGCCGGAGCTCCAGTGTGTGTGGGGCTGTGGAAGGGCTGCCAGGGCAAGGAGAGGGCCAGCAACACCTGGGAGGCCGGGCACCTTTGGTGTGGGAGCAGTCGCTGGACGTTTGCAATTTCGAGCTGGGCTGCGGCGCAGGTACCAAGAGCGAGCGAGGCACCAACGTCGGCACCCTGAGCTGGCTGGCAAGGCTGGAGCGCCAGTGTGTGTGGGGCTGTGGAAGGGCTGCCAGGGGAAGGAGAGGGCCAGCAATACCTGGGAGGCCTGGCAGCTTTGGTGTGGGAGCAGTCGCTGGACGTTTGCAATTTCGAGCTGGGCTGCAGCGCAGGAACCGAGAGCGAGCAAGGCATGAACGTCGGCCCCCTGAGCTGGCTGGCAAGGCCGGAGCCCCAGTGTGTGTGGGGCTGTGGAAGGGCTGCCAGGACAAAGCGAGGGCCAGCAACACCTGGGAGGCCTGGCACCTTTGGTGTGGGAGCAGTCGCTGGACGTTTGTAATTTCGAGCTGGGCTCCGGCGCAGGGACCGAGAGCGAGCAAGGCACGAACGTTGGCACCCTGAGCTGGCTGGCAAGGCCGGAGCCGCAGTCTGTGTGGGGCTGTGGAAGGGCTGCCAGGGCAAGGCGAGGGCCAGCAACACCTGGGAGGCCTGGCACCATTGGTGTGGGAGCAGTCGCTGGACGTTTGCAATTTTGAGATGGTGTCTGCCACAGGTCCCGAGAGCGAGCAAGGCACGAACATCGGCCCCCTGAGCTGGCTGGCAAGGCCGGAGCCCCAGTGTGTGTGGGGCTGTGGAAGGACTGCCAGGGGAAGGCGAGGGCCAGCAACACCTGGGAGGCCTGGCACCTTTGGTGTGGGAGCAGTCGCTGGACGTTTGCAATTTGGAGCTGGGCTCTGGCGCAGGTACCGAGAGCGAGCAAGGCACGAACGTCGGCACCCTGAGCTGGCTGGCAAGGCCGGAGCCCCAGTGTGTGTGGGGCTGTGGAAGGGCTGCCAGGGGAAGGCGAGGGCCAGCAACACCTGGGAGGCCTGGCACTTTTCGTGTGGGAGCAGTCGCTGGATGTTTGCAATTTTGAGATGGGGTCTGGCACAGGTACCGAGAGCGAGCAAGGCACGAACGTCGGCACCCTGAGCTGGCTGGCAAAGCCGGAGCGCCAGTGTGTGTGGGGCTGTGGAAGGGCTGCCAGGGGAAGGCGAGGGCCAGCAACGCCTGGGAGGCCTGGCACCTTTGGTGTGGGAGCAGTCGCTGGACGTTTGCAATTTGGAGCTGGGCTGCGGCGCAGGTCCCGAGAGCGAGCAAGGCATGAACGTCGGCCCCCTGAGCTGGCTGGCAAGGCCGGAGCTCCAGTGTGTGGGGGGCTGTGGAAGGGCTGCCAGGGCAAGGCGAGGGCCAGCAACACCTGGGAGGCCTGGCACCTTTCGTGTGGGAGCAGTCACTGGACGTTTGCAATTTTGAGATGGTGTCTGGCACAGGTACCGAGAGCGAGCAAGGCACGAACGTCGGCACCCTGAGTTGGCTGGCAAGGCCGGAGCCCCAGTGTGTGTGGGGCTGTGGAAGGGCTGCCAGGACAAAGCGAGGGCCAGCAACACCTGGGAGGCCTGGCAGCTTTGGTGTGGGAGCAGTCGCTGGACATTTGCAATTTCGAGGTGGGCTGCGGCGCAGGTAGTGAGAGCGAGCAAGGCACGAACGTCGGCCCCCTGAGCTGGCTGGCAAGGCCGGAGCCCCAGTGTGTGTGGGGCTGTGGAAGGGCTGCCAGGGCAAGGCGAGGGCCAGCAACACCTGGGAGGCCTGGCAGCTTTGGTGTGGGAGCAGTCGCTGGACGTTTGCAATTTGGAGCTGGGCTCTGGCGCAGGTACCGAGAGCGAGCCAGGCACGAACGTCGGCCCCCTGAGCTGGCTGGCAAGGCCGGAGCCCCAGTGTGTGTGGGGCTGTGGAAGGGCTGCCAGGGCAAGGCGAGGGCCAGCAACACCTGGGAGGCCTGGCACCTTTGGTGTGGGAGCAGTCGCTGGACGTTTGCAATTTCGAGCTGGGCTCCGGCGCAGGGACCGAGAGCGAGCAAGGCACGAACGTTGGCACCCTGAGCTGGCTGGCAAGGCCGGAGCCCCAGTGTGTGTGGGGCTGTGGAAGGGCTGCCAGGGCAAGGCGAGGGCCAGCAACACCTGGGAGGCCTGGCACCTTTGGTGTGGGAGCAGTCACTGGACGTTTGCAATTTTGAGCTGGGCTGCGGCGCAGGTCCCGAGAGTGAGCAAGGCACGAACGTCGGCCCCCTGAGCTGGCTGGCAAGTCCGGAGCCCCAGTGTGTGTGGGGCTGTGGAAGGGCTGCCAGGGCAAGGCGAGGGCCAGCAACACCTGGGAGGCCTGGCACCTTTCGTGTGGGAGCAGTCGCTGGACGTTTGCAATTTCGAACTGCGTTGCGGCGCAGGTCCCGAGAGCGAGCAAGGCACGAACGTCGGCACCCTGAGCTGGCTGGCAAGGCCGTAGCGCCAGTGTGTGTGGGCCTGTGGGAGGGCTGCCAGGGCAAGGCGAGGGCCAGCAACACCTGGGAGGCCTGGCAGCTTTGGTGTGGGAGCAGTCGCTGGACGTTTGCAATTTGGAGCTGGGCTGCGGCGCAGGTCCCGAGAGCGAGCAAGGCATGAACGTCGGCCCCCTGAGCTAGCTGGCAAGGCCGGAGCTCCAGTGTGTGTGGGGCTGTGGAAGGGCTGCCAGGGCAAGGCGAGGGCCAGCAACACCTGGGAGGCCTGGCACCTTTGGTGTGGGAGCAGTTGCTGGACGTTTGCAATTTGGAGCTGGGCTGCGGCGCAGGTCCCGAGAGCGAGCAAGGCACGAACGTCGGCACCCTGATTTGGCTGGCAAGGCCGGAGCTCCAGTGTGTGTGGGGCTGTGGAAGGGCTGCCAGGGCAAGGAGAGGGCCAGCAACACCTGGGAGGCCGGGCACCTTTGGTGTGGGAGCAGTCGCTGGACGTTTGCAATTTCGAGCTGGGCTGCGGCGCAGGTACCAAGAGCGAGCGAGGCACGAACGTCGGCACCCTGAGCTGGCTGGCAAGGCCGGAGCCCCAGTGTGTGTGGGGCTGTGGAAGGGCTGCCAGGGCAAGGCGAGGGCCAGCAACACCTGGGAGGCCTGGCAGCTTTGGTGTGGGAGCAGTCGCTGGACGTTTGCAATTTGGAGCTGGGCTCTGGCGCAGGTACCGAGAGCGAGCCAGGCACGAACGTCGGCCCCCTGAGCTGGCTGGCAAGGCCGGAGCCCCAGTGTGTGTGGGGCTGTGGAAGGGCTGCCAGGGCAAGGCGAGGGCCAGCAACACCTGGGAGGCCTGGCACCTTTGGTGTGGGAGCAGTCGCTGGACGTTTGCAATTTCGAGCTGGGCTCCGGCGCAGGGACCGAGAGCGAGCAAGGCACGAACGTTGGCACCCTGAGCTGGCTGGCAAGGCCGGAGCCCCAGTGTGTGTGGGGCTGTGGAAGGGCTGCCAGGGCAAGGCGAGGGCCAGCAACACCTGGGAGGCCTGGCACCTTTGGTGTGGGAGCAGTCACTGGACGTTTGCAATTTTGAGCTGGGCTGCGGCGCAGGTCCCGAGAGCGAGCAAGGCACGAACGTCGGCACCCTGAGCTGGCTGGCAAGGCCGTAGCGCCAGTGTGTGTGGGCCTGTGGGAGGGCTGCCAGGGCAAGGCGAGGGCCAGCAACACCTGGGAGGCCTGGCAGCTTTGGTGTGGGAGCAGTCGCTGGACGTTTGCAATTTGGAGCTGGGCTGCGGCGCAGGTCCCGAGAGCGAGCAAGGCATGAACGTTGGCCCCCTGAGCTGGCTGGCAAGGCCGGAGCTCCAGTGTGTGTGGGGCTGTGGAAGGGCTGCCAGGGCAAGGCGAGGGCCAGCAACACCTGGGAGGCCTGGCACCTTTGGTGTGGGAGCAGTTGCTGGACGTTTGCAATTTGGAGCTGGGCTGCGGCGCAGGTCCCGAGAGCGAGCAAGGCACGAACGTCGGCACCCTGATTTGGCTGGCAAGGCCGGAGCTCCAGTGTGTGTGGGGCTGTGGAAGGGCTGCCAGGGCAAGGAGAGGGCCAGCAACACCTGGGAGGCCGGGCACCTTTGGTGTGGGAGCAGTCGCTGGACGTTTGCAATTTCGAGCTGGGCTGCGGCGCAGGTACCAAGAGCGAGCGAGGCACGAACGTCGGCACCCTGAGCTGGCTGGCAAGGCTGGAGCGCCAGTGTGTGTGGGGCTGTGGAAGGGCTGCCAGGGGAAGGAGAGGGCCAGCAATACCTGGGAGGCCTGGCAGCTTTGGTGTGGGAGCAGTTGCTGGACGTTTGCAATTTCGAGCTGGGCTGCAGCGCAGGAACCGAGAGCGAGCAAGGCATGAACGTCGGCCCCCTGAGCTGGCTGGCAAGGCCGGAGCCCCAGTGTGTGTGGGGCTGTGGAAGGGCTGCCAGGGGAAGGCGAGGGCCAGCAACACCTGGGAGGCCTGGCACCTTTGGTGTGGGAGCAGTCGCTGGACGTTTGTAATTTCGAGCTGGGCTCCGGCGCAGGGACCGAGAGCGAGCAAGGCACGAACGTTGGCCCCCTGAGCTGGCTGGCAAGGCCGGAGCCGCAGTCTGTGTGGGGCTGTGGAAGGGCTGCCAGGGGAAGGCGAGGGCCAGCAACTCCTGGGAGGCCTGGCACCTTTGGTGTGGGAGCAGTCGCTGGACGTTTGCAATTTTGAGATGGTGTCTGCCACAGGTCCCGAGAGCGAGCAAGGCACGAACGTCGGCCCCCTGAGCTGGCTGGCAAGGCCGGAGCCCCAGTGTGTGTGGGGCTGTGGAAGGACTGCCAGGGGAAGGCGAGGGCCAGCAACTCCTGGGAGGCCTGGCACCTTTGGTGTGGGAGCAGTCGCTGGACGTTTGCAATTTGGAGCTGGGCTCTGGCGCAGGTACCGAGAGCGAGCAAGGCACGAACGTCGGCACCCTGAGCTGGCTGGCAAGGCCGGAGCCCCAGTGTGTGTGGGGCTGTGGAAGGGCTGCCAGGGGAATGCGAGGGCCAGCAACACCTGGGAGGCCTGGCACTTTTCGTGTGGGAGCAGTCGCTGGATGTTTGCAATTTTGAGATGGGGTCTGGCACAGGTACCGAGAGCGAGCAAGGCACGAACGTCGGCACCCTGAGCTGGCTGGCAAAGCCGGAGCGCCAGTGTGTGTGGGGCTGTGGAAGGGCTGCCAGGGCAAGGCGAGGGTCAGCAACACCTGGGAGGCCGGGCACCTTTGGTGTGGGAGCAGTCGCTGGACGTTTGCAATTTGGAGCTGGGCTCTGGCGCAGGTCCCGAGAGCGAGCAAGGCACGAACGTCGGCACCCTGAGCTGGCTGGCAAAGCCGGAGCCCCAGTGTGTGTGGGGCTGTGGAAGGGCTGCCAGGAGAAGGCGAGGGCCAGCAACACCTGGGAGGCCTGGCACCTTTGGTGTGGGACCAGTCGCTGGACGTTTGCAATTTTGAGCTGGGCTGCGGCGCAGGTCCCGAGAGCGAGCAAGGCACGAACGTCGGCCCCCTGAGTTGGCTGGCAAGGCCGGAGCCCCAGTGTGTGTGGGGCTGTGGAAGGGCTGCCAGGGGAAGGCGAGGGCCAGCAACACCTGGGAGGCCTGGCACCTTTGGTGTGGGAGCAGTCGCTGGACGTTTGCAATTTTGAGATGGGGTCTGGCACAGGTCCGAGAGCGAGCAAGGCACGAACGTCGGCCCCCTGAGCTGGCTGGCAAGGCCGGAGCCGCAGTGTGTGTGGGGCTGTGGAAGGGCTGCCAGGGCAAGGCGAGGGCCAGCAACACCTGGGAGGCCTGGCACCTTTGGTGTGGGAGCAGTCGCTGGACGTTTGCAATTTCGAGCTGGTCTGCAGCGCAGGTCCTGAGAGCGAGCAAGGCACGAACGTCGGCCCCCTGAGCTGGCTGGCAAGGCCGGAGCCCCAGTGTGTGTGGGGCTGTGGAAGGGCTGCCAGGGCAAGGCGAGGGCCAGCAACACCTGGGACGCCTGGCACCTTTCGTGTGGGAGCAGTCACTGGACGTTTGCAATTTTGAGATGGTGTCTGGCACAGGTACCGAGAGCGAGCAAGGCACGAACGTCGGCCCCCTGAGCTGGCTGGCAAGGCCGGAGTGCCAGTGTGTGTGGGGCTGTGGAAGGGCTGCCAGGGCAAGGCGAGGGCCAGCAACACCTTGGAGGCCTGGCACCTTTGGTGTGGGAGCAGTCGCTGGACGTTTGCAATTTTGAGATGGGGTCTGCCACAGGTCCCGAGAGCGAGCAAGGCACGAACGTCGGCCCCCTGAGCTGGCTGGCAAGGCCGGAGCGCCAGTGTGTGTGGGGCTGTGGACGGATTGCCAGGGGAAGGCGAGGGCCAGCAACGCCTGGGAGGCCTGGCACCTTTGGTGTGGGAGCAGTCGCTGGACGTTTGCAATTTGGAGCTCGGCTCTGGCGCAGGAACCGAGAGCGAGCAAGGCACGAACGTCGGCCCCCTGAGCTGGCTGGCAAGGCCGGAGCCCCAGTGTGTGTGGGGCTGTGGAAGGGCTGCCAGGGGAAGGCGAGGGCCAGCAACACCTGGGAGGCCTGGCACTTTTCGTGTGGGAGCAGTCGCTGGACGTTTGCAATTTCGAGCTGGGCTGCGGCGCAGGTCCCGAGAGCGAGCAAGGCACGAACGTCGGCCCCCTGAGTTGGCTGGCAAGGCCGCAGCCCCAGTGTGTGTGGGGCTGTGGAAGGGCTGCCAGGGGAAGGCGAGGGCCAGCAACACCTGGGAGGCCTGGCACCTTTGGTGTGGGAGCAGTCGCTGGACGTTTGCAATTTTGAGATGGGGTCTGGCACAGGTCCCGAGAGCGAGCAAGGCACGAACGTCGGCCCCCTGAGCTGGCTGGCAAGGCCGGAGCGCCAGTGTGTGTGGGGCTGTGGAAGGGCTGCCAGGGCAAGGCGAGGGCCAGCAACACCTGGGAGGCCTGGCACCTTTGATATGGGACCAGTCGCTGGACGTTTGCAATTTCGAGCTGCGTTGCGGCGCAGGTCCCGAGAGCGAGCAAGGCACGAACGTCGCCCCCTGAGCTGGCTGGCAAGGCCGTAGCGCCAGTGTGTGTGGGGCTGTGGAAGGGCTGCCAGGGCAAGGCGAGGGCCAGCAACGCCTGGGAGGCCTGGCACCTTTGGTGTGGGAGCAGGCGCTAGACGTTTGCAATTTGGACCTGGGCTGCGGCGCAGGTCCCGAGAGCGAGCAAGGCATGAACGTCGGCCCCCTGAGCTGGCTGGCAAGGCCGGAGCTCCAGTGTGTGTGGGGCTGTGGAAGGGCTGCCAGGGCAAGGCGAGGGCCAGCAACACCTGGGAGGCCTGGCACCTTTGGTGTGGGAGCAGTTGCTGGACGTTTGCAATTTGGAGCTGGGCTGCGGCGCAGGTCCCGAGAGCGAGCAATGCACGAACGTCGGCACCCTGAGTTGGCTGGCAAGGCCGGAGCCCCAGTGTGTGTGGGGCTGTGGAAGGGCTGCCAGGGCAAGGCGAGGGCCAGCAACACCTGGGAGGCCTGGCACCTTTGGTGTGGGAGCAGTTGCTGGACATTTGCAATTTCGAGGTGGGCTGCGGCGCAGGTAGTGAGAGCGAGCAAGGCACGAACGTCGGCACCCTGAGCTGGCTGGCAAGGCCGGAGCCCCAGTGTGTGTGGGGCTGTGGAAGGGCTGCCAGGGGAAGGCGAGGGCCAGCAACACCTGGGAGGCCTGGCAGCTTTGGTGTGGGAGCAGTCGCTGGACGTTTGCAATTTGGAGCTGGGCTGCGGCGCAGGTACCGAGAGCGAGCCAGGCACGAACGTCGGCCCCCTGAGCTGGCTGGCAAGGCCGGAGCGCCAGTGTGTGTGGGGCTGTGGAAGGGCTGCCAGGGGAAGGCGAGGGCCAGCAACACCTGGGAGGCCTGGCACCTTTGGTGTGGGAGCAGTCGCTGGACGTTTGCAATTTGGAGCTGGGCTGCGGCGCAGGTCCCGAGAGCGAGCAAGGCACGAACGTCGGCCCCCTGAGTTGGCTGGCAAGGCCGGAGCCCCAGTGTGTGTGGGGCTGTGGAAGGGCTGCCAGGGGAAGGTGAGGACCAGCAACACCTGGTAGGCCTGCCAGCTTTCGTGTGGGAGCAGTCGCTGGACGTTTGCAATTTCGAGCTGGGCTGCGGCGCAGGGACCGAGAGCGAGCAAGGCACGAACGTCGGCCCCCTGAGTTGGCTGGCAAGGCCGGAGCCCCAGTGTGTGTGGGGCTGTGGAAGGGCTGCCAGGGGAAGGCGAGGGCCAGCAACACCTGGGAGGCCTGGCACTTTTCGTGTGGGACCAGTCGCTGGACGTTTGCAATTTTGAGATGGTGTCTGGCACAGGTAACGAGAGCGAGCAAGGCACGAACGTCAGCACCCTGAGCTGGCTGGCAAGGCCGTAGCGCCAGTGTGTGTGGGGCTGTGGAAGGGCTGCCAGAGGAAGACGAGGGCCAGCAACGCCTGGGAGGCCTGGCACTTTTCGTGTGGGAGCAGTCGCTCAACGTTTGCAATTTTGAGATGGTGTCTGGCACAGGTACCGAGAGCGAGCAAGGCACAAACGTCGGCCCCCTGAGCTGGCTGGCAAGGCCGGAGCCGCAGTGTGTGTGGGGCTGTGGAAGGGCTGCCAGGGGAAGGCGAGGGCCAGCAACACCTGGGAGGCCTGGCACCTTTGGTGTGGGAGCAGTCGCTGGACGTTTGCAATTTTGAGATGGGGTCTGCCACAGGTCCCGAGAGCGAGCAAGGCACGAACGTCGGCCCCCTGAGCTGGCTGGCAAGGCCGGAGCGCCAGTGTGTGTGGGGCTGTGGACGGATTGCCAGGGGAAGGCGAGGGCCAGCAACGCCTGGGAGGCCTGGCACCTTTGGTGTGGGAGCTGTCGCTGGACGTTTGCAATTTGGAGCTGGGCTGCGGCGCAGGAACCGAGAGCGAGCAAGGCACGAACGTCGGCCCCCTGAGCTGGCTGGCAAGGCCGGAGCCCCAGTGTGTGTGGGGCTGTGGAAGGGCTGCCAGGGGAAGGCGAGGGCCAGCAACACCTGGGAGGCCTGGCACTTTTCGTGTGGCAGCAGTCGCTGGACGTTTGCAATTTCGAGCTGGGCTGCGGCGCAGGTCCCGAGAGCGAGCAAGGCACGAACGTTGGCCCCCTGAGTTGGCTGGCAAGGCCGCAGCCCCAGTGTGTGTGGGGCTGTGGAAGGGCTGCCAGGGGAAGGCGAGGGCCAGCAACACCTGGGAGGCCTGGCACCTTTGGTGTGGGAGCAGTCGCTGGACGTTTGCAATTTTGAGATGGGGTCTGGCACAGGTCCCGAGAGCGAGCAAGGCACGAACGTCGGCCCCCTGAGCTGGCTGGCAAGGCCGGAGCCCCAGTGTGTGTGGGGCTGTGGAAGGGCTGCCAGGGGAAGGCGAGGGCCAGCAACACCTGGGAGGCCTGGCACTTTTCGTGTGGGAGCAGTCGCTGGACGTTTGCAATTTCGAGCTGGGCTGCGGCGCAGGTCCCGAGAGCGAGCAAGGCACGAACGTTGGCCCCCTGAGTTGGCTGGCAAGGCCGCAGCCCCAGTGTGTGTGGGGCTGTGGAAGGGCTGCCAGGGGAAGGCGAGGGCCAGCAACACCTGGGAGGCCTGGCACCTTTGGTGTGGGAGCAGTCGCTGGACGTTTGCAATTTTGAGATGGGGTCTGGCACAGGTCCCGAGAGCGAGCAAGGCACGAACGTCGGCCCCCTGAGCTGGCTGGCAAGGCCGGAGCCCCAGTGTGTGTGGGGCTGTGGAAGGGCTGCCAGGGCAAGGCGAGGGCCAGCAACACCTGGGAGGCCTGGCACCTTTGGTGTGGGAGCAGTCGCTGGACGTTTGCAATTTCGAGCTGGTCTGCAGCGCAGGTCCTGAGAGCGAGCAAGGCACGAACGTCGGCCCCCTGAGCTGGCTGGCAAGGCCGGAGCCCCAGTGTGTGTGGGGCTGTGGAAGGGCTGCCAGGGCAAGGCGAGGGCCAGCAACACCTGGGAGGCCTGGCACCTTTCGTGTGGGAGCAGTCGCTGGACGTTTGCAATTTTGAGATGGTGTCTGGCACAGGTCCCGAGAGCGAGCAAGGCACGAACGTCGGCCCCCTGAGCTGGCTGGCAAGGCCGGAGCTCCAGTGTGTGTGGGGCTGTGGAAGGGCTGCCAGGGGAAGGAGAGGGCCAGCAATACCTGGGAGGCCTGGCAGCTTTGGTGTGGGAGCAGTCGCTGGACGTTTGCAATTTCGAGCTGGGCTGCGGCGCAGGGACCGAGAGCGAGCAAGGCACGAACGTCGGCCCCCTGAGTTGGCTGGCAAGGCCGGAGCCCCAGTGTGTGTGGGGCTGTGGAAGGGCTGCCAGGGGAAGGCGAGGGCCAGCAACACCTGGGAGGCCTGGCACTTTTCGTGTGGGACCAGTCGCTGGACGTTTGCAATTTTGAGATGGTGTCTGGCACAGGTAACGAGAGCGAGCAAGGCACGAACGTCAGCACCCTGAGCTGGCTGGCAAGGCCGTAGCGCCAGTGTGTGTGGGGCTGTGGAAGGGCTGCCAGAGGAAGACGAGGGCCAGCAACGCCTGGGAGGCCTGGCACTTTTCGTGTGGGAGCAGTCGCTCAACGTTTGCAATTTTGAGATGGTGTCTGGCACAGGTACCGAGAGCGAGCAAGGCACAAACGTCGGCCCCCTGAGCTGGCTGGCAAGGCCGGAGCCGCAGTGTGTGTGGGGCTGTGGAAGGGCTGCCAGGGCAAGGCGAGGGCCAGCAACACCTGGGAGGCCTGGCACCTTTGGTGTGGGAGCAGTCGCTGGACGTTTGCAATTTTGAGATGGGGTCTGCCACAGGTCCCGAGAGCGAGCAAGGCACGAACGTCGGCCCCCTGAGCTGGCTGGCAAGTCCGGAGCGCCAGTGTGTGTGGGGCTGTGGACGGATTGCCAGGGGAAGGCGAGGGCCAGCAACGCCTGGGAGGCCTGGCACCTTTGGTGTGGGAGCAGTCGCTGGACGTTTGCAATTTGGAGCTCGGCTCTGGCGCAGGAACCGAGAGCGAGCAAGGCACGAACGTCGGCACCCTGAGCTGGCTGGCAAGGCCGGAGCCCCAGTGTGTGTGGGGCTGTGGAAGGGCTGCCAGGGGAAGGCGAGGGCCAGCAACACCTGGGAGGCCTGGCACTTTTCGTGTGGCAGCAGTCGCTGGACGTTTGCAATTTCGAGCTGGGCTGCGGCGCAGGTCCCGAGAGCGAGCAAGGCACGAACGTTGGCCCCCTGAGTTGGCTGGCAAGGCCGCAGCCCCAGTGTGTGTGGGGCTGTGGAAGGGCTGCCAGGGGAAGGCGAGGGCCAGCAACACCTGGGAGGCCTGGCACCTTTGGTGTGGGAGCAGTCGCTGGACGTTTGCAATTTTGAGATGGGGTCTGGCACAGGTCCCGAGAGCGAGCAAGGCACGAACGTCGGCCCCCTGAGCTGGCTGGCAAGGCCGGAGCCCCAGTGTGTGTGGGGCTGTGGAAGGGCTGCCAGGGGAAGGCGAGGGCCAGCAACACCTGGGAGGCCTGGCACTTTTCGTGTGGGAGCAGTCGCTGGACGTTTGCAATTTCGAGCTGGGCTGCGGCGCAGGTCCCGAGAGCGAGCAAGGCACGAACGTTGGCCCCCTGAGTTGGCTGGCAAGGCCGCAGCCCCAGTGTGTGTGGGGCTGTGGAAGGGCTGCCAGGGGAAGGCGAGGGCCAGCAACACCTGGGAGGCCTGGCACCTTTGGTGTGGGAGCAGTCGCTGGACGTTTGCAATTTTGAGATGGGGTCTGGCACAGGTCCCGAGAGCGAGCAAGGCACGAACGTCGGCCCCCTGAGCTGGCTGGCAAGGCCGGAGCCCCAGTGTGTGTGGGGCTGTGGAAGGGCTGCCAGGGCAAGGCGAGGGCCAGCAACACCTGGGAGGCCTGGCACCTTTGGTGTGGGAGCAGTCGCTGGACGTTTGCAATTTCGAGCTGGTCTGCAGCGCAGGTCCTGAGAGCGAGCAAGGCACGAACGTCGGCCCCCTGAGCTGGCTGGCAAGGCCGGAGCCCCAGTGTGTGTGGGGCTGTGGAAGGGCTGCCAGGGCAAGGCGAGGGCCAGCAACACCTGGGAGGCCTGGCACCTTTCGTGTGGGAGCAGTCGCTGGACGTTTGCAATTTTGAGATGGTGTCTGGCACAGGTCCCGAGAGCGAGCAAGGCACGAACGTCGGCCCCCTGAGCTGGCTGGCAAGGCCGTAGCGCCAGTGTGTGTGGGGCTGTGGAAGGGCTGCCAGGGGAAGGAGAGGGCCAGCAATACCTGGGAGGCCTGGCAGCTTTGGTGTGGGAGCAGTCGCTGGACGTTTGCAATTTCGAGCTGGGCTGCAGCGCAGGAACCGAGAGCGAGCAAGGCATGAACGTCGGCCCCCTGAGCTGGCTGGCAAGGCCGGAGCCCCAGTTTGTGTGGGGCTGTGGAAGGGCTGCCAGGGCAAGGCGAGGGCCAGCAACACCTGGGAGGCCTGGCAGCTTTGGTGTGGGAGCAGTCGCTGGACGTTTGCAATTTCGAGCTGGGCTCCGGCGCAGGTCCCGAGAGCCCACAAGGCACGAACGTCGGCACCCTGAGCTGGCTGGCAAGGCCGGAGCTCCAGTGTGTGTGGGGCTGTGGAAGGGCTGCCAGGGCAAGGCGAGGGCCAGCAACACCTGGGAGGCCTGGCAGCTTTGGTGTGGGAGCAGTCGCTGGATGTTTGCAATTTCGAGCTGGGCTGCAGCGCAGGTCCCGAGAGCGAGCAAGGCACGAACGTCGGATGCCTGAGCTGGCTGGCAAGGCCGGAGCCCCAGTGTGTGTGGGGCTGTGGAAGGGCTGCCAGGGCAAGGCGAGGGCCAGCAACACCTGGGAGGCCTGGCACCTTTGGTGTGGGAGCAGTCGCTCAATGTTTGCAATTTTGAGATGGTGTCTGGCACAGGTACCGAGAGCGAGCGAGGCATGAACGTCGGCCCCCTGAGCTGGCTGGCAAGGCCGGAGCCGCAGTGTGTGTGGGGCTGTGGAAGGGCTGCCAGGGCAAGGCGAGGGCCAGCAACAGCTGGGAGGCCTGGCACCTTTGGTGTGGGAGCAGTCGCTGGACGTTTGCAATTTCGAGGTGGGCTGCGGCACAGGTCCCGAGAGCGAGCAAGGCACGAACGTCGGCACCCTGAGCTGGCTGACAAGGCCGGAGCGCCAGTGTGTGTGGGGCTGTGGAAGGGCTGCCAGGGGAAGGCGAGGGCCAGCAACACCTGGGAGGCCGGGCACCTTTGGTGTGGGAGCAGTCGCTGGACGTTTGCAATTTCGAGGTGGGCTCCGGCGCAGGGACCGAGAGCGAGCAAGGCACGAACGTCGGCACCCTGAGCTGGCTGGCAAGGCCGGAGCCCCAGTGTGTGTGGGGCTGTGGAAGGGCTGCCAGGGCAAGGCGAGTGCCAGCAACACCGGGGACGCCTGCCACCTTTCGTGTCGGAGCAGGCGCTAGACGTTTGCAATTTGGACCTGGGCTGCGGCGCAGGTCCCGAGAGCGAGCAAGGCACGAACGTCGGCCCCCTGAGCTGGCTGGCAAGGCCGGAGCTCCAGTGTGTGTGGGGCTGTGGAAGGGCTGCCAGGGCAAGGCGAGGGCCAGCAACACCTGGGAGGCCTGGCACCTTTGGTGTGGGAGCAGGCGCTGGACGTTTGCAATTTGGAGCTGGGCTGCGGCGCAGGGACCGAGAGCGAGCAAGGCACGAACGTTGGCCCCCTGAGTTGGCTGGCAAGGCCGGAGCCCCAGTGTGTGGGGGGCTGTGGAAGGGCTGCCAGGGGAAGGTGAGGACCAGCAACACCTGGTAGGCCTGCCAGCTTTCGTGTGGGAGCAGTCGCTGGACGTTTGCAATTTCGAGCTGCGTTGCGGCGCAGGTACCGAGAGCGAGCAAGGCACGAACGTCGGCACCCTGAGCTGGCTGGCAAGGCCGTAGCGCCAGTGTGTGTGGGGCTGTGGAAGGGCTGCCAGGGGAAGGCGAGGGCCAGCAACACCTGGGAGGCCTGGCAGCTTTGGTGTGGGAGCAGTCGCTGGACGTTTGCAATTTGGACCTGGGCTGCGGCGCAGGTCCCGAGAGCGAGCAAGGCATGAACGTCGGCCCCCTGAGCTGGCTGGCAAGGCCGGAGCTCCAGTGTGTGTGGGGCTGTGGAAGGGCTGCCAGGGGAAGGCGAGGGCCAGCAACACCTGGGAGGCCTGGCACCTTTGGTGTGGGAGCAGTTGCTGGACGTTTGCAATTTGGAGCTGGGCTGCGGCGCAGGTCCCGAGAGCGAGCAAGGCACGAACGTCGGCCCCCTGAGCTGGCTGGCAAGGCCGGAGCCCCAGTGTGTGTGGGGCTGTGGAAGGGCTGCTAGGGCAAGGCGAGGGCCAGCAACACCGGGGACGCCTGCCACACTTCGTGTGGGAGCAGGCGCTAGACGTTTGCAATTTCGAGCTGGGCTCCGGCGCAGGGACCGAGAGCGAGCAAGGCACGAACGTCGGCCCCCTGAGCTGGCTGGCAAGGACGGAGCCCCAGTTTGTGTGGGGCTGTGGAAGGGCTGCCAGGGCAAGGCGAGGGCCAGCAACACCTGGGAGGCCTGGCAGCTTTGGTGTGGGAGCAGTCGCTGGACGTTTGCAATTTCGAGCTGGGCTCCGGCGCAGGTCCCGAGAGCCCACAAGGCACGAAGTTCGGCACCCTGAGCTGGCTGGCAAGGCCGGAGCCCCAGTGTGTGTGGGGCTGTGGAAGGGCTGCCAGGGCAAGGCGAGGGCCAGCAACACCTGGGAGGCCTGGCAGCTTTGGTGTGGGAGCAGTCGCTGGACGTTTGCAATTTCGAGCTGGGCTGCGGCGCAGGTCCCGAGAGCGAGCAAGGCACGAACGTCGGCCCCCTGAGCTGGCTGGCAAGGCCGGAGCCCCAGTGTGTGTGGGGCTGTGGAAGGGCTGCCAGGGCAAGGCGAGGGCCAGCAACACCTGGGAGGCCTGGCAGCTTTGGTGTGGGAGCAGTCGCTCAACGTTTTCAATTTTGAGATGGTGTCTGGCGCAGGTACCGAGAGCGAGCAAGGCACGAACGTCGGCCCCCTGAGCTGGCTGGCAAGGCCGGAGCCGCAGTGTGTGTGGGGCTGTGGAAGGGCTGCCAGGACAAAGCGAGGGCCAGCAACACCTGGGAGGCCTGGCACCTTTGGTGTGGGAGCAGGCGCTAGACGTTTGCAATTTCGAGCTGGTGTCTGGCGCAGGTACGGAGAGCGAGCAAGGCACGAACGTCGGCACCCTGAGCTGGCTGGCAAGGCCGGAGCCCCAGTGTGTGTGGGGCTGTGGAAGGGCTGCCAGGGGAAGGCGAGGGCCAGCAGCACCTGGGAGGCCTGGCACTTTTCCTGTGGGAGCAGTCGCTCAACATTTGCAGTTTTGAGATGGTGTCTGGCACAGGTCCCGAGAGCGAGCAAGGCACGAACGTCGGCCCCCTGAGCTGGCTGGCAAGGCCGGAGCCCCAGTGTGTGTGGGGCTGTGGAAGGGCTGCCAGGGGAAGGCGAGGGCCAGCAACACCTGGGAGGCCTGGCACCTTTGGTGTGGGAGCAGTCGCTCAACGTTTTCAATTTTGAGATGGTGTCTGGCACAGGTACCCGAGAGCGAGCGAGGCACGAACGTCGGCCCCCTGAGCTGGCTGGCAAGGCCGGAGCCCCAGTGTGTGTGGGGCTGTGGAAGGGCTGCCAGGACAAAGCGAGGGCCAGCAACACCTGGGAGGCCTGGCACCTTTGGTGTGGGAGCAGGCGCTAGACATTTGCAATTTCGAGCTGGGCTCCGGAGCAGGTACCGAGAGCGAGCAAGGCACGAACGTCGGCACCCTGAGCTGGCTGGCAAGGCCGGAGCCCCAGTGTGTGTGGGGCTGTGGAAGGGCTGCTAGGGGAAGGCGAGGGCCAGCAACACCTGGGAGGCCTGGCACCTTTGGTGTGGGAGCAGTCGCTGGACGTTTGCAATTTTGAGCTGGGCTGCGGCGCAGGTACCGAGAGCGAGCAAGGCACAAACGTCGGCTCCCTGAGCTGGCTGGCAAGGCCGGAGCCCCAGTGTGTGTGGGGCTGTGGAAGGGCTGCCAGGGCAAGGCGAGGGCCAGCAACACCTGGGAGGCCTGGCACCTTTGGTGTGGGAGCAGTCGCTCAACGTTTTCAATTTTGAGATGGTGTCTGGCACAGGTACCGAGAGCGAGCGAGGCACGAACGTCGGCCCCCTGAGCTGGCTGGCAAGGCCGGAGCCCCAGTGTGTGTGGGGCTGTGGAAGGGCTGCCAGGACAAAGCGAGGGCCAGCAACACCTGGGAGGCCTGGCACCTTTGGTGTGGGAGCAGGCGCTAGACATTTGCAATTTCGAGCTGGGCTCCGCAGCAGGTACCGAGAGCGAGCAAGGCACGAACGTCGGCACCCTGAGCTGGCTGGCAAGGCCGGAGCGCCAGTGTGTGTGGGGCTGTGGAAGGGCTGCCAGGGGAAGGCGAGGGCCAGCAACACCTGGGAGGCCTGGCAGCTTTGGTGTGGGAGCAGTCGCTGGACGTTTGCAATTTGGACCTGGGCTGCGGCGCAGGTCCCGAGAGCGAGCAAGGCATGAACGTCGGCCCCCTGAGCTGGCTGGCAAGGCCGGAGCTCCAGTGTGTGTGGGGCTGTGGAAGGGCTGCCAGGGCAAGGCGAGGGCCAGCAACACCTGGGAGGCCTGGCACCTTTGGTGTGGGAGCAGTTGCTGGACGTTTGCAATTTGGAGCTGGGCTGCGGCGCAGGTCCCGAGAGCGAGCAAGGCACGAACGTCGGCACCCTGAGCTGGCTGACAAGGCCGTAGCGCCAGTGTGTGTGGGGCTGTGGAAGGGCTGCCAGGGGAAGGCGAGGGCCAGCAACACCTGGGAGGCCTGGCACCTTTGGTGTGGGAGCAGTCGCTGGACGTTTGCAATTTCGAGGTGGGCTCCGGCTCACAGACCGAGAGCGAGCAAGGCACGAACGTTGGCACCATGAGCTGGCTGGCAAGGCCGGAGCCCCAGTGTGTGTGGGGCTGTGGAAGGGCTGCTAGGGCAAGGCGAGGGCCAGCAACACCTGGGAGGCCTGCCACCCTTCGTCTGGGAGCAGGCGCTAGACGTTTGCAATTTCGAGCTGTGCTCCGGCGCAGGGACCGAGAGCGAGCAAGGCACGAACGTCGGCCCCCTGAGCTGGCTGGCAAGGCCGGAGCCCCAGTTTGTGTGGGGCTGTGGAAGGGCTGCCAGGGCAAGGCGAGGGCCAGCAACACCTGGGAAGCCTGGCAGCTTTGGTGTGGGAGCAGTCGCTGGATGTTTGCAATTTCGAGCTGGGCTCCGGCGCAGGTCCCGAGAGCCCACAAGGCACGAAGTTCGGCACCCTGAGCTGGCTGGCAAGGCCGGAGCGCCAGTGTGTGTGGGGCTGTGGAAGGGCTGCCAGGGCAAGGCGAGGGCCAGCAACACCTGGGAGGCCTGGCAGCTTTGGTGTGGGAGCAGTCGCTGGACGTTTGCAATTTTGAGCTGGGCTGCGGCGCAGGTCCCGAGAGCGAGCAAGGCATGAACGTCGGCCCCCTGAGCTGGCTGGCAAGGCCGGAGCCCCAGTGTGTGTGGGGCTGTGGAAGGACTGCCAGGGGAAGGCGAGGGCCAGCAACACCTGGGAGGCCTGGCAGCTTTGGTGTGGGAGCAGTCGCTCAACGTTTTCAATTTTGAGATGGTGTCTGGCACAGGTACCGAGAGCGAGCGAGGCACGAACGTCGGCCCCCTGAGCTGGCTGGCAAGGCCGGAGCCCCAGTGTGTGTGGGGCTGTGGAAGGGCTGCCAGGACAAAGCGAGGGCCAGCAACACCTGGGAGGCCTGGCACCTTTGGTGTGGGAGCAGGCGCTAGACATTTGCAATTTCGAGCTGGGCTCCGGAGCAGGTACCGAGAGCGAGCAAGGCACGAACGTCGGCACCCTGAGCTGGCTGGCAAGGCCGGAGCCCCAGTGTGTGTGGGGCTGTGGAAGGGCTGCCAGGGGAAGGCGAGGGCCAGCAACACCTGGGAGGCCTGGCACCTTTGGTGTGGGAGCAGTCGCTGGACGTTTGCAATTTTGAGCTGGGCTGCGGCGCAGGTACCGAGAGCGAGCAAGGCACAAACGTCGGCTCCCTGAGCTGGCTGGCAAGGCCGGAGCCCCAGTGTGTGTGGGGCTGTGGAAGGGCTGCCAGGGCAAGGCGAGGGCCAGCAACACCTGGGAGGCCTGGCACCTTTGGTGTGGGAGCAGTCGCTCAACGTTTTCAATTTTGAGATGGTGTCTGGCACAGGTACCGAGAGCGAGCCAGGCACGAACGTCGGCCCCCTGAGCTGGCTGGCAAGGCCGGAGCCGCAGTGTGTGTGGGGCTGTGGAAGGGCTGCCAGGACAAAGCGAGGGCCAGCAACACCTGGGAGGCCTGGCACCTTTGGTGTGGGAGCAGGCGCTAGACATTTGCAATTTCGAGCTGGTGTCTGGCGCAGGTACGGAGAGCGAGCAAGGCACGAACGTCGGCACCCTGAGCTGGCTGGCAAGGCCGGAGCCCCAGTGTGTGTGGGGCTGTGGAAGGGCTGCCAGGGGAAGGCGAGGGCCAGCAACACCTGGGAGGCCTGGCACTTTTCGTGTGGGAGCAGTCGCTCAACATTTGCAATTTTGAGATGGTGTCTGGCACAGGTCCCGAGAGCGAGCAAGGCACGAACGTCGGCCCCCTGAGCTGGCTGGCAAGGCCGGAGCCGCAGTGTGTGTGGGGCTGTGGAAGGGCTGCCAGGGCAAGGCGAGGGCCAGCAACACCTGGGAGGCCTGCCACCCTTCGTGTGGGAGCAGGCGCTAGACGTTTGCAATTTCGAGCTGTGCTCCGGCGCAGGTCCCGAGAGCGAGCAAGGCACGAACGTCGGCCCCCTGAGCTGGCTGGCAAGGCCGGAGCCCCAGTTTGTGTGGGGCTGTGGAAGGGCTGCCAGGGCAAGGCGAGGGCCAGCAACACCTGGGAAGCCTGGCAGCTTTGGTGTGGGAGCAGTCGCTGGATGTTTGCAATTTCGAGCTGGGCTCTGGCGCAGGTCCCGAGAGCCCACAAGGCACGAAGTTCGGCACCCTGAGCTGGCTGGCAAGTCCGGAGCGCCAGTGTGTGTGGGGCTGTGGAAGGGCTGCCAGGGCAAGGCGAGGGCCAGCAACACCTGGGAGGCCTGGCAGCTTTGGTGTGGGAGCAGTCGCTGGACGTTTGCAATTTCGAGCTGGGCTGCGGCGCAGGTCCCGAGAGCGAGCAAGGCATGAACGTCGGCCCCCTGAGCTGGCTGGCAAGGCCGGAGCCCCAGTGTGTGTGGGGCTGTGGAAGGACTGCCAGGGGAAGGCGAGGGCCAGCAACACCTGGGAGGCCTGGCAGCTTTGGTGTGGGAGCAGTCGCTCAACGTTTTCAATTTTGAGATGGTGTCTGGCACAGGTACCGAGAGCGAGCGAGGCACGAACGTCGGCCCCCTGAGCTGGCTGGCAAGGCCGGAGCCCCAGTGTGTGTGGGGCTGTGGAAGGGCTGCCAGGACAAAGCGAGGGCCAGCAACACCTGGGAGGCCTGGCACCTTTGGTGTGGGAGCAGGCGCTAGACATTTGCAATTTCGAGCTGGGCTCCGGAGCAGGTACCGAGAGCGAGCAAGGCACGAACGTCGGCACCCTGAGCTGGCTGGCAAGGCCGGAGCGCCAGTGTGTGTGGGGCTGTGGAAGGGCTGCCAGGGGAAGGCGAGGGCCAGCAACACCTGGGAGGCCTGGCACCTTTGGTGTGGGAGCAGTCGCTGGACGTTTGCAATTTGGAGCTGCGTTGCGGCGCAGGTCCCGAGAGCGAGCAAGGCACGAACGTCGGCCCCCTGAGCTGGCTGGCAAGGCCGTAGCGCCAGTGTGTGTGGGGCTGTGGAAGGGCTGCCAGGGGAAGGCGAGGGCCAGCAACACCTGGGAGGCCTGGCAGCTTTGGTGTGGGAGCAGTCGCTGGACGTTTGCAATTTGGACCTGGGCTGCGGCGCAGGTCCCGAGAGCGAGCAAGGCATGAACGTCGGCCCCCTGAGCTGGCTGGGAAGGCCGGAGCTCCAGTGTGTGTGGGGCTGTGGAAGGGCTGCCAGGGCAAGGCGAGGGCCAGCAACACCTGGGAGGCCTGGCACCTTTGGTGTGGGAGCAGTCGCTGGACGTTTGCAATTTCGAGGTGGGCTCCGGCTCACAGACCGAGAGCGAGCAAGGCACGAACGTTGGCACCATGAGCTGGCTGGCAAGGCCGGAGCCCCAGTGTGTGTGGGGCTGTGGAAGGGCTGCCAGGACAAAGCGAGGGCCAGCAACACCTGGGAGGCCTGGCACCTTTGGTGTGGGAGCAGGCGCTAGACATTTGCAATTTCGAGCTGGGCTGCGGCGCAGGTACCGAGAGCGAGCAAGGCACAAACGTCGGCTCCCTGAGCTGGCTGGCAAGGCCGGAGCCCCAGTGTGTGTGGGGCTGTGGAAGGGCTGCCAGGGCAAGGCGAGGGCCAGCAACACCTGGGAGGCCTGGCAGCTTTGGTGTGGGAGCAGTCGCTGGACGTTTGCAATTTGGACATGGGCTGCGGCGCAGGTCCCGAGAGCGAGCAAGGCATGAACGTCGGCCCCCTGAGCTGGCTGGCAAGGCCGGAGCTCCAGTGTGTGTGGGGCTGTGGAAGGGCTGCCAGGGCAAGGCGAGGGCCAGCAACACCTGGGAGGCCTGGCACCTTTGGTGTGGGAGCAGTTGCTGGACGTTTGCAATTTGGAGCTGGGCTGCGGCGCAGGTCCCGAGAGCGAGCAAGGCACGAACGTCGGCCCCCTGAGCTGGCTGGCAAGGCCGGAGCGCCAGTGTGTGTGGGGCTGTGGAAGAGCTGCCAGGGGAAGGCAAGGGCCAGCAACACCTGGGAGGCCTGGCACCTTTGGTGTGGGAGCAGTCGCTGGACGTTTGCAATTTCGAGGTGGGCTCCGGCTCACAGACCGAGAGCGAGCAAGGCACGAACGTTGGCACCATGAGCTGGCTGGCAAGGCCGGAGCCCCAGTGTGTGTGGGGCTGTGGAAGGGCTGCCAGGGCAAGGCGAGGGCCAGCAACACCTGGGAGGCCTGGCAGCTTTGGTGTGGGAGCAGTCGCTGGACGTTTGCAATTTCGAGCTGGGCTCCGGCGCAGGTCCCGAGAGCCCACAAGGCACGAAGTTCGGCACCCTGAGCTGGCTGGCAAGGCCGGAGCGCCAGTGTGTGTGGGGCTGTGGAAGGGCTGCCAGGGCAAGGCGAGGGCCAGCAACACCTGGGAGGCCTGGCAGCTTTGGTGTGGGAGCAGTCGCTGGACGTTTGCAATTTCGAGCTGGGCTGTGGCGCAGGTCCCGAGAGCGAGCAAGGCACGACCGTCGGCCCCCTGAGCTGGCTGGCAAGGCCGGAGCCCCAGTGTGTGTGGGGCTGTGGAAGGGCTGCCAGGGCAAGGCGAGGGCCAGCAACACCTGGGAGGCCTGGCAGCTTTGGTGTGGGAGCAGTCGCTGGACGTTTGCAATTTTGAGATGGTGTCTGGCACAGGTACCGAGAGCGAGCAAGGCACGAACGTCGGCCCCCTGAGCTGGCTGGCAAGGCCGGAGCCGCAGTGTGTGTGGGGCTGTGGAAGGGCTGCCAGGACAAAGCGAGGGCCAGCAACACCTGGGAGGCCTGGCACCTTTGGTGTGGGAGCAGGCGCTAGACGTTTGCAATTTCGAGCTGGTGTCTGGCGCAGGTACGGAGAGCGAGCAAGGCACGAACGTCGGCACCCTGAGCTGGCTGGCAAGGCCGGAGCCCCAGTGTGTGTGGGGCTGTGGAAGGGCTGCCAGGGCAAGGCGAGGGCCAGCAACACCTGGGAGGCCTGGCACCTTTGGTGTGGGAGCAGTCGCTGGACGTTTGCAATTTGGAGCTGGGCTGCGGCGCAGGTACCGAGAGCGAGCAAGGCACAAACGTCGGCTCCCTGAGCTGGCTGGCAAGGCCGGAGCCCCAGTGTGTGTGGGGCTGTGGAAGGGCTGCCAGGGCAAGGCGAGGGCCAGCAACACCTGGGAGGCCTGGCACCTTTGGTGTGGGAGCAGTCGCTGGACGTTTCCAATTTCGAGCTGCGTTGCGGCGCAGGTCCCGAGAGCGAGCAAGGCACGAACGTCGGCACCCTGAGCTGGCTGGCAAGGCCGTAGCGCCAGTGTGTGTGGGGCTGTGGAAGGGCTGCCAGGGGAAGGCGAGGGCCAGCAACACCTGGGAGGCCTGGCAGCTTTGGTGTGGGAGCAGTCGCTGGACGTTTGCAATTTCGAGCTGGGCTGCGGCGCAGGTCCCGAGAGCGAGCAAGGCATGAACGTCGGCCCCCTGAGCTGGCTGGCAAGGCCGGAGCGCCAGTGTGTGTGGGGCTGTGGAAGGGCTGCCAGGGCAAGGCGAGGGCCAGCAACACCTGGGAGGCCTGGCACCTTTGGTGTGGGAGCAGTTGCTGGACGTTTGCAATTTGGAGCTGGGCTGCGGCGCAGGTCCCGAGAGCGAGCAAGGCACGAACGTCGGCCCCCTGAGCTGGCTGACAAGGCCGGAGCTCCAGTGTGTGTGGGGCTGTGGAAGGGCTGCCAGGGGAAGGCGAGGGCCAGCAACACCTGGGAGGCCTGGCACCTTTGGTGTGGGAGCAGTCGCTGGACGTTTGCAATTTCGAGGTGGGCTCCGGCTCACAGACCGAGAGCGAGCAAGGCACGAACGTTGGCACCATGAGCTGGCTGGCAAGGCCGGAGCCCCAGTGTGTGTGGGGCTGTGGAAGGGCTGCCAGGGCAAGGCGAGGGCCAGCAACACCTGGGAGGCCTGGCAGCTTTGGTGTGGGAGCAGTCGCTGGACGTTTGCAATTTCGAGCTGGGCTCCGGCGCAGGTCCCGAGAGCCCACAAGGCACGAAGTTCGGCACCCTGAGCTGGCTGGCAAGGCCGGAGCCCCAGTGTGTGTGGGGCTGTGGAAGGGCTGCCAGGGCAAGGCGAGGGCCAGCAACACCTGGGAGGCCTGGCAGCTTTGGTGTGGGAGCAGTCGCTGGACGTTTGCAATTTCGAGCTGGGCTGTGGCGCAGGTACCGAGAGCGAGCAAGGCACGACCGTCGGCCCCCTGAGCTGGCTGGCAAGGCCGGAGCCCCAGTGTGTGTGGGGCTGTGGAAGGGCTGCCAGGGCAAGGCGAGGGCCAGCAACACCTGGGAGGCCTGGCACTTTTCGTGTGGGAGCAGTCGCTCAACATTTGCAATTTTGAGATGGTGTCTGGCACAGGTCCCGAGAGCGAGCAAGGCACGAACGTCGGCCCCCTGAGCTGGCTGGCAAGGCCGGAGCCGCAGTGTGTGTGGGGCTGTGGAAGGGCTGCCAGGGGAAGGCGAGGGCCAGCAACACCTGGGAGGCCTGGCACCTTTGGTGTGGGAGCAGGCGCTAGACATTTGCAATTTCGAGCTGGGCTCCGGAGCAGGTACCGAGAGCGAGCAAGGCACGAACGTCGGCACCCTGAGCTGGCTGGCAAGGCCGGAGCCCCAGTGTGTGTGGGGCTGTGGAAGGGCTGCCAGGGCAAGGCGAGGGCCAGCAACACCTGGGAGGCCTGGCACCTTTGGTGTGGGAGCAGTCGCTGGACGTTTGCAATTTGGAGCTGGGCTGCGGCGCAGGTACCGAGAGCGAGCAAGGCACAAACGTCGGCTCCCTGAGCTGGCTGGCAAGGCCGGAGCCCCAGTGTGTGTGGGGCTGTGGAAGGGCTGCCAGGGCAAGGCGAGGGCCAGCAACACCTGGGAGGCCTGGCAGCTTTGGTGTGGGAGCAGTCGCTGGACGTTTGCAATTTCGAGCTGCGTTGCGGCGCAGGTCCCGAGAGCGAGCAAGGCACGAACGTCGGCACCCTGAGCTGGCTGGCAAGGCCGTAGCGCCAGTGTGTGTGGGGCTGTGGAAGGGCTGCCAGGGCAAGGCGAGGGCCAGCAACACCTGGGAGGCCTGGCACCTTTGGTGTGGGAGCAGTCGCTGGACGTTTGCAATTTGGACCTGGGCTGCGGCGCAGGTCCCGAGGGCGAGCAAGGCATGAACGTCGGCCCCCTGAGCTGGCTGACAAGGCCGGAGCGCCAGTGTGTGTGGGGCTGTGGAAGGGCTGCCAGGGGAAGGCGAGGGCCAGCAACACCTGGGAGGCCTGGCACCTTTGGTGTGGGAGCAGTCGCTGGACGTTTGCAATTTCGAGGTGGGCTCCGGCTCACAGACCGAGAGCGAGCAAGGCACGAACGTTGGCACCATGAGCTGGCTGGCAAGGCCGGAGCCCCAGTGTGTGTGGGGCTGTGGAAGGGCTGCTAGGGCAAGGCGAGGGCCAGCAACACCGGGGACGCCTGCCACCCTTCGTGTGGGAGCAGGCGCTAGACGTTTGCAATTTCGAGCTGGGCTCCGGCGCAGGGACCGAGAGCGAGCAAGGCACGAACATCGGCCCCCTGAGCTGGCTGGCAAGGCCGGAGCCCCAGTTTGTGTGGGGCTGTGGAAGGGCTGCCAGGGCAAGGCGAGGGCCAGCAACACCTGGGAGGCCTGGCAGCTTTGGTGTGGGAGCAGTCGCTGGACGTTTGCAATTTCGAGCTGGGCTCCGGCGCAGGTCCCGAGAGCCCACAAGGCACGAACGTCGGCACCCTGAGCTGGCTGGCAAGGCCGGAGCCCCAGTGTGTGTGGGGCTGTGGAAGGGCTGCCAGGGCAAGGCGAGGGCCAGCAACACCTGGGAGGCCTGGCAGCTTTGGTGTGGGAGCAGTCGCTGGACGTTTGCAATTTCGAACTGGGCTGCGGCGCAGGTCCCGAGAGCGAGCAAGGCACGAACGTCGGCCCCCTGAGCTGGCTGGCAAGGCCGGAGCGCCAGTGTGTGTGGGGCTGTGGAAGGACTGCCAGGGGAAGGCGAGGGCCAGCAACACCTGGGAGGCCTGGCAGCTTTGGTGTGGGAGCAGTCGCTCAACGTTTTCAATTTTGAGATGGTGTCTGGCACAGGTACCGAGAGCGAGCGAGGCACGAACGTCGGCCCCCTGAGCTGGCTGGCAAGGCCGGAGCCCCAGTGTGTGTGGGGCTGTGGAAGGGCTGCCAGGACAAAGCGAGGGCCAGCAACACCTGGGAGGCCTGGCACCTTTGGTGTGGGAGCAGGCGCTAGACATTTGCAATTTCGAGCTGGGCTCCGGAGCAGGTACCGAGAGCGAGCAAGGCACGAACGTCGGCACCCTGAGCTGGCTGGCAAGGCCGGAGCCCCAGTGTGTGTGGGGCTGTGGAAGGGCTGCCAGGGGAAGGCGAGGGCCAGCAACACCTGGGAGGCCTGGCACCTTTGGTGTGGGAGCAGTCGCTGGACGTTTGCAATTTTGAGCTGGGCTGCGGCGCAGGTACCGAGAGCGAGCAAGGCACAAACGTCGGCTCCCTGAGCTGGCTGGCAAGGCCGGAGCGCCAGTGTGTGTGGGGCTGTGGAAGGGCTGCCAGGGCAAGGCGAGGGCCAGCAACACCTGGGAGGCCTGGCACCTTTGGTGTGGGAGCAGTCGCTGGACGTTTGCAATTTCGAGCTGCGTTGCGGCGCAGGTCCCGAGAGCGAGCAAGGCACGAACGTCGGCCCCCTGAGCTGGCTGGCAAGGCCGTAGTGCCAGTGTGTGTGGGGCTGTGGAAGGGCTGCCAGGGGAAGGCGAGGGCCAGCAACACCTGGGAGGCCTGGCAGCTTTGGTGTGGGAGCAGTCGCTGGACGTTTGCAATTTGGACCTGGGCTGCGGCGCAGGTCCCGAGAGCGAGCAAGGCACGAACGTCGGCCCCCAGAGCTGGCTGGCAAGGCCGCAGCCCCAGTGTGTGTGGGGCTGTGGAAGGGCTGCCAGGGCAAGGCGAGGGCCAGCAACACCTGGGACGCCTGGCACCTTTGGTGTGGGAGCAGTTGCTGGACGTTTACAATTTCGAGCTGGGCTGCGGCGCCGGTACCATGAGCTAGCGAGGCACGAACGTGGGCACTCTGAGCTGGCTGGCAAGGCCGGAGCTCCAGTGTGTGTGGGGCTGTGGAAGGGCTGCCAGGGCAAGGCGAGGGCCAGCAACACCTGGGAGGCCTGGCACCTTTGGTGTGGGAGCAGTCGCTGGACGTTTGCAATTTCGAGCTGGGCTCCGGCGCAGGTCCCGAGAGCGAGCAAGGCACGAACGTCGGCCCCCTGAGCTGGCTGGCAAGGCCGGAGCCCCAGTGTGTGTGGGGCTGTGGAAGGGCTGCCAGGGGAAGGTGAGGGCCAGCAACACCTGGGAGGCCTGGCACCTTTGGTGTCGGAGCAGTCGCTGGATGTTTGCAATTTCGAGGTGGCCTGCGGCGCAGGTAGTGAGAGCGAGCAAGGCACGAACGTCGGAACCCTGAGTTGGCTGGCAAGGCCGGAGCCCCAGTGTGTGTGGGGCTGTGGAAGGGCTGCCAGGGCAAGGCGAGGGCCAGCAACACCTGGGAGGCCTGGCACCTTTGGTGTCGGAGCAATCGCTGGACGTTTGCAATTTTGAGATGCTGTCTGGCACAGGGACCGAGAGCGAGCAAGGCACGAACGTCGGCACCCTGATTTGGCTGGCAAGGCCGGAGCTCCAGTGTGTGGGGGGCTGTGGAAGGGCTGCCAGGGGAAGGCGAGGGCCAGCAACACCTGGGAGGCCTGGCACCTTTGGTGTGGGAGCAGTCGCTGGACGTTTGCAATTTGGAGCTGGGCTGCGGCGCAGGTAGTGAGAGCGAGCAAGGCACGAACGTCGGCACCCTGAGCTGGCTGGCAAGGCCGGAGCCCCAGTGTGTGTGGGGCTGTGGAAGGGCTGCCAGGGCAAGGCGAGGGCCAGCAACACCTGGGAGGCCTGGCACATTTGGTGTGGGAGCAGTCGCTGGACATTTGCAATTTTGAGCTGGGCTGCGGCGCAGGGACCGAGAGCGAGCAAAGCACAAAAGTAGGCACCATGAGTTGGCTGGCAAGGCCGGAGCTCCAGTGTGTGTGGGGCTGTGGAAGGGCTGCCAGGGGAAGGCGAGGGCCAGCAACACCTGGGAGGCCTGGCACCTTTGGTGTGGGAGCAGTCGCTGGACGTTTGCAATTTCGAGGTGGGTTCCGGCGCAGGTCCCGAGAGTGAGCAAGGCACGAACGTCGGCCCCCTGAGCTGGCTGGCAAGGCCGGAGCCCCAGTGTGTGTGGGGCTGTGGAAGGGCTGCCAGGGGAAGGTGAGGACCAGCAACACCTGGTAGGCCTGCCAGCTTTCGTGTGGGAGCAGTCGCTGGACGTTTGCAATTTCGAGCTGGGCTGCGGCGCAGGGACCGAGAGCGAGCCAGGCACGAACGTCGGCCCCCTGAGCTGGCTGGCAAGGCCGGAGCCCCAGTGTGTGTGGGGCTGTGGAAGGGCAGCCAGGGCAAGGCGAGGGCCAGCAACACCTGGGAGGCCTGGCACCTTTGGTGTGGGAGCAGTCGCTGGACGTTTGCAATTTCGAGCTGGGCTCCAGCGCAGGGACCGAGAGCGAGCAAGGCACGAACGTTGGCCCCCTGAGTTGGCTGGCAAGGCCGGAGCCGCAGTGTGTGTGGGGCTGTGCAAGGGCTGCCAGATGAAGGTGAGGACCAGCAACACCTGGTAGGCCTGCCAGCTTTCGTGTGGGAGCAGTCGCTGGACGTTTGCAATTTGGAGCTGGGCTGCGGCGCAGGGAACGAGAGCGAGCAAGGCACGAACGTCGGCCCCCTGAGTTGGCTGGCAAGGCCGGAGCGCCAGTGTGTGTGGGGCTGTGGAAGGGCTGCCAGGGGAAGGTGAGGACCAGCAACACCTGGGAGGCCTGGCACTTTTCGTGTGGCAGCAGTCGCTGGACGTTTGCAATTTTGAGATGGTGTCTGGCACAGGTACCGAGAGCGAGCAAGGCACGAACGTCGGACGCCTGAGCTGGCTGGCAAGGCCGGAGCCCCAGTGTGTGTGGGGCTGTGGAAGGGCTGCCAGGGGAAGGAGAGGGCCAGCAACACCTGGGAGGCCTGGCACCTTTGGTGTGGGAGCAGGCGCTAGACGTTTGCCATTTCGAGCTGCGTTGCGGCGCAGGTCCCGAGAGCGAGCAAGGCACGAACGTCGGCACCCTGAGCTGGCTGGCAAGGCCGGAGCCCCAGTGTGTGTGGGGCTGTGGAAGGGCTGCCAGGGCAAGGCGAGGGCCAGCAACACCTGGGAGGCCTGGCACCTTTGGTGTGGGAGCAGTCGCTGGACGTTTGCAATTTGGACCTGGGCTGCGGCGCAGGTCCCGAGAGCGAGCAAGGCATGAACGTCGGCCCCCTGAGCTGGCTGGCAAGGCCGGAGCTCCAGTGTGTGTGGGGCTGTGGAAGGGCTGCCAGGGCAAGGCGAGGGCCAGCAATACCTGGGAGGCCTGGCACCTTTGGTGTGGGAGCAGTTGCTGGACGTTTGCAATTTGGAGCTGGGCTGCGGCGCAGGTCCCGAGAGCGAGCAAGGCACAAACGTCGGCACCCTGAGTTGGCTGGCAAGGCCGGAGCTCCAGTGTGTGTGGGGCTGTGGAAGGGCTGCCAGGGCAAGGCGAGGGCCAGCAACACCTGGGAGGCCGGGCACCTTTGGTGTGGGAGCAGTCGCTGGACGTTTGCAATTTCGAGCTGGGCTGCGGCGCAGGTACCGAGAGCGAGCGAGGCACCAACGTCGGCACCCTGAGCTGGCTGGCAAGGCCGGAGCCCCAGTGTGTGTGGGGCTGTGGAAGGGCTGCCAGGGGAAGGAGAGGGCCAGCAATACCTGGGAGGCCTGGCAGCTTTGGTGTGGGAGCAGTCGCTGGATGTTTGCAATTTCGAGCTGGGCTGCAGCGCAGGAACCGAGAGCGAGCAAGGCACGAACGTCGGCACCCTGAGCTGGCTGGCAAGGCCGGAGCCCCAGTGTGTGTGGGGCTGTGGAAGGGCTGCCAGGGCAAGGCGAGGGCCAGCAACACCTGGGAGGCCTGGCACCTTTGGTGTGGGAGCAGTCGCTGGACGTCTGCAATTTGGAGTTGGGCTCTGGCACAGGTCCCGAGAGCGAGCAAGGCACGAACGTCGGCCCCCTGAGCTGGCTGGCAAGGCCGTAGCGCCAGTGTGTGTGGGGCTGTGGAACGGCTGCCAGGAGAAGGCGAGGGCCAGCAACACCTGGGAGGCCTGGCACCTTTGGTGTGGGAGCAGTCGCTGGACGTTAGCAATTTCGAGGTGGGCTGCGGCGCAGGTACCGAGAGCGAGCAAGGCACGAACGTTGGCACCCTGAGCTGGCTGGCAAGGCCGGAGCCCAGTGTGTGTGGGGCTGTGGAAGGGCTGCTAGGGCAAGGCGAGGGCCAGCAACACCGGGGACGCCTGCCACCCTTCGTGTGGGAGCAGGCGCTAGACGTTTGCAATTTCGAGCTGGGCTCCGGCGCAGGGACCGAGAGCGAGCAAGGCACGAACATCGGCCCCCTGAGCTGGCTGGCAAGGCCGGAGCCCCAGTGTGTGTGGGGCTGTGGAAGGGCTGCCAGGGCAAGGCGAGGGCCAGCAACACCTGGGAAGCCTGGCACCTTTCGTGTGGGAGCAGTCGCTGGACGTTTGCAATTTCGAGCTGGGCTCCGGCGCAGGGACAGAGAGCGAGCAAGGCACGAACGTCGGCCCCCTGAGCTGGCTGGCAAGGCCGGAGCCCCAGTGTGTGTGGGGCTGTGGAAGGGCTGCCAGGGCAAGGCGAGGGCCAGCAACACCTGGGAGGCCTGGCAGCTTTGGTGTGGGAGCAGTCGCTGGACGTTTGCAATTTCGAGCTGGGCTCCGGCGCAGGTCCCGAGAGCGAGCAAGGCACGAACGTCGGCCCCCTGAGCTGGCTGGCAAGGCCGGAGCTCCAGTGTGTGTGGGGCTGTGGAAGGGCTGCCAGGGCAAGGCGAGGGCCAGCAACACCTGGGAGGCCTGGCACCTTTGGTGTGGGAGCAGTCGCTGGACGTTTGCAATTTGGAGCTGGGCTGCGGCGCAGGTACCGAGAGCGAGCAAGGCACGAACATCGGCACCCTGAGTTGGCTGGCAAGGCCGCAGCCCCAGTGTGTGTGGGGCTGTGGAAGGGCTGCCAGGGCAAGGCGAGGGCCAGCAACACCTGGGAGGCCTGGCAGCTTTGGTGTGGGAGCAGCCGCTGGACGTTTGCAATTTCGAGCTGGGCTGCGGCGCAGGTACCGAGAGCGAGCAAGGCACGAACATCGGCACCCTGAGTTGGCTGGCAAGGCCGGAGCCCCAGTGTGTGTGGGGCTGTGGAAGGGCTGCCAGGGCAAGGCGAGGGCCAGCAACACCTGGGAGGCCTGGCACCTTTGGTGTGGGACCAGTCGCTGGACGTTTGCAATTTTGAGATGGGGTCTGGCACAGGTCCCGAGAGCGAGCAAGGCACGAACGTCGGCACCCTGAGCTGGCTGGCAAGGCCGTAGCCGCAGTGTGTATGGGGCTGTGGAAGGGCTGCCAGGGGAAGGCGAGGGCCAGCAACACCTGGGAGGCCTGGCAGCTTTGGTGTGGGAGCAGTCGCTGGACGTTTGCAATTTCGAGCTGGGCTGCGGCGCAGGTCCCGAGAGCGAGCAAGGCACGACCGTCGGCACCCTGAGCTGCCTGGCAAGGCCGGAGCCCCAGTGTGTGTGGGGCTGTGGAAGGGCTGCCAGGGGAAGGCGAGGGCCAGCAACACCTGGGAGGCCTGGCACTTTTCGTGTGGGAGCAGTCGCTGGACGTTTGCAATTTTGAGATGGTGTCTGGCACAGGTACCGAGAGCGAGCAAGGCATGAACGTCGGCCCCCTGAGCTGGCTGGCAAGGCCGGAGCCGCAGTGTGTGTGGGGCTGTGGAAGGGCTGCCAGGACAAAGCGAGGGCCAGCAACACCTGGGAGGCCTGGCACCTTTGGTGTGGGAGCAGGCGCTAGACGTTTGCAATTTCGAGCTGGTGTCTGGCGCAGGTACCGAGAGCGAGCAAGGCACGAACGTCGGCCCCCTGAGCTGGCTGGCAAGGCCGGAGCCCCAGTGTGTGTGGGGCTGTGGAAGGGCTGCCATCGGAAGGTGAGGGCCAGCAACACCTGGGAGGCCTGGCACCTTTGGTGTGGGAGCAGTCGCTGGACGTTTGCAATTTTGAGATGGGGTCTGGCACAGGTCCCGAGAACGAGCAAGGCACGAACGTCGGCCCCCTGAGCTGGCTGGCAAGGCCGGAGCCCCAGTGTGTGTGGGGCTGTGGAAGGGCTGCCAGGGGAAGGTGAGGACCAGCAACACCTGGTAGGCCTGCCAGCTTTCCTGTGGCAGCAGCCGCTGGACGTTTGCAATTTCGAGCTGGGCTGCGGCGCAGGTCCCGAGAGCGAGCAAGGCACGAACATCGGCACCCTGAGTTGGCTGGCAAGGCCGGAGCGCCAGTGTGTGTGGGGCTGTGGAAGGGCTGCCAGGGCAAGGCGAGGGCCAGCAACACCTGGGAGGCCTGGCACCTTTGGTGTGGGACCAGTTGCTGGACGTTTGCAATTTTGAGATGGGGTCTGGCACAGGTCCCGAGAGCGAGCAAGGCACGAACGTCGGCACCCTGAGCTGGCTGGCAAGGCCGTAGCCGCAGTGTGTATGGGGCTGTGGAAGGGCTGCTAGGGGAAGGCGAGGGCCAGCAACACCTGGGAGGCCTGGCAGCTTTGGTGTGGGAGCAGTCGCTGGACGTTTGCAATTTCGAGCTGGGCTGCGGCGCAGGTCCCGAGAGCGAGCAAGGCACGAACGTCGGCACCCTGAGCTGCCTGGCAAGGCCGGAGCGCCAGTGTGTGTGGGGCTGTGGAAGGGCTGCCAGGGGAAGGCGAGGGCCAGCAACACCTGGGAGGCCTGGCACCTTTGGTGTGGGAGCAGTCGCTGGACGTTTGCAATTTCGAGGTGGGTTCCGGCGCAGGGACCGAGAGCGAGCAAGGCACGAACGTCGGCCCCCTGAGCTGGCTGGCAAGGCCGGAGCCCCAGTGTGTGTGGGGCTGTGGAAGGGCTGCCAGGGGAAGGCGAGGGCCAGCAACACCTGGGAGGCCTGGCACCTTTGGTGTGGGAGCAGGCGCTAGACGTTTGCAATTTTGAGATGGTGTCTGGCACAGGTCCCGAGAGCGAGCAAGGCACGAACGTCGGCCCCCTGAGCTGGCTGGCAAGGCCGGAGCCCCAGTGTGTGTGGGGCTGTGGAAGGGCTGCCAGGGGAAGGCGAGGGCCAGCAACACCTGGGAGGCCTGGCACCTTTGGTGTGGGAGCAGGCGCTAGACATTTGCAATTTCGAGCTGGGCTCCGGAGCAGGTACCGAGAGCGAGCAAGGCACGAACGTCGGCACCCTGAGCTGGCTGGCAAGGCCGGAGCCCCAGTGTGTGTGGGGCTGTGGAAGGGCTGCCAGGGGAAGGAGAGGGCCAGCAACACCTGGGAGGCCTGGCACCTTTGGTGTGGGAGCAGTCGCTGGACGTTTGCAATTTCGAGCTGGGCTGCGGCGCAGGTACCGAGAGCGAGCAAGGCACAAACGTCGGCTCCCTGAGCTGGCTGGCAAGGCCGGAGCCCCAGTGTGTGTGGGGCTGTGGAAGGGCTGCCAGGGGAAGGAGAGGGCCAGCAACACCTGGGAGGCCTGGCACCTTTGGTGTGGGAGCAGTCGCTGGACGTTTGCAATTTCGAGCTGGGCGGCAGCGCAGGGACCAAGAGCGAGCAAGGCACGAACATCGGCCCCTGAGCTGGCTGGCAAGGCCGGAGCCCCAGTGTGTGTGTGGCTGTGGAAGGGCTGCCAGGGCAAGGCGAGGGCCAGCAACACCTGGGAGGCCTGGCACCTTTGGTGTGGGAGCAGTTGCTGGACGTTTACAATTTTGAGCTGGGCTGCGGCGCTGGCGCCATGAGCTAGCGAGGCACGAACGTCGGCACTCTGAGCTGGCTGGCAAGGCCGGAGCTCCAGTGTGTGTGGGGCTGTGGAAGGGCTGTCAGGGCAAGGCGAGGGCCAGCAACACCTGGGAGGCCTGGCACTTTTCGTGTGGCAGCAGTCGCTGGACGTTTGCAATTTTGAGATGGTGTCTGGCACAGTACCGAGAGCGAGCAAGGCACGAACGTCGGACGCCTGAGCTGGCTGGCAAGGCCGGATCCCCAGTGTGTGTGGGGCTGTGGAAGGGCTGCCAGGGGAAGGCGAGGGCCAGCAACACCTGGGAGGCCTGGCACCTTTCATGTGGGAGCAGTCGCTGGACGTTTGCAATTTCGAGCTGGGCTGCGGCGCAGGGACCGAGAGCGAGCAAGGCACGAACGTCGGCACCCTGAGCTGGCTGGCAAGGCCGGAGCCCCAGTGTGTGTGGGGCTGTGGAAGGGCTGCCAGGGGAAGGCGAGGGCCAGCAACACCTGGGAGGCCTGGCAGCTTTGGTGTGGGAGCAGTCGCTGGACGTTTGCAATTTCGAGCTGGGCTCTGGCGCAAGTACCGAGAGCGAGCCAGGCACGAACGTCGGCACCCTGAGCTGGCTGGCAAAGCCGGAGCCGCAGTGTGTGTGGGGCTGTGGAAGGGCTGCCAGGGGAAGGCGAGGGCCAGCAACACCTGGGATGCCTGGCACCTTTGGTGTGGGAGCAGTCGCTGGACATTTCCAATTTTGAGCTGGGCTGCGGCGCAGGGACCGAGAGCGAGCAAAGCACAAAAGTAGGCCACCTGAGTTGGCTGGCAAGGCCGGAGCTCCAGTGTGTGTGGGGCTGTGGAAGGGCTGCCAGGGCAAGGCGAGGGCCAGCAACACCTGGGAGGCCTGGCACTTTTCGTGTGGCAGCAGTCGCTGGACGTTTGCAATTTTGAGATGGTGTCTGGCACAGGTACCGAGAGCGAGCAAGGCACGAACGTCGGACGCCTGAGCTGGCTGGCAAGGCCGGAGCCCCAGTGTGTGTGGGGCTGTGGAAGGGCTGCTAGGGCAAGGCGAGGGCCAGCAACACCTGGGAGGCCTGGCAGCTTTGGTGTGGGAGCAGTCGCTGGACGTTTGCAATTTTGACATGGTGTCTGGCACAGGGACCGAGAGCGAGCAAGGCACGAACGTCGGCACCCTGAGCTGGCTGGCAAGGCCGGAGCTCCAGTGTGTGTGGGGCTGTGGAAGGGCTGCCAGGGCAAGGCGAGGGCCAGAAACACCTGGGAGGCCTGGCACCTTTGGTGTGGGAGCAGTCGCTGGACGTTTGCAATTTCGAGCTGGGCTGCGGCGCCGGTAGTGAGAGCGAGCAAGGCACGAACGTCGGCACCCTGAGCTGGCTGGCAAGGCCGGAGCCCCAGTGTGTGTGGGGCTGTGGAAGGGCTGCCAGGGCAAGGCGAGGGCCAGCAACACCTGGGAGGCCTGGCACCTTTGGTGTGGGAGCAGTCGCTGGACATTTGCAATTTTGAGCTGGGGTGCGGCGCAGGGAACGAGAGCGAGCAAAGCACAAAAGTAGGCACCCTGAGTTGGCTGGCAAGGCCGGAGCTCCAGTGTGTGTGGGGCTGTGGAAGGGCTGCCAGGGGAAGGCGAGGGCCAGCAACACCTGGGAGGCCTGGCACCTTTGGTGTGGGAGCAGTCGCTGGACATTTGCAATTTTGAGCTGGGGTGCGGCGCAGGGAACGAGAGCGAGCAAAGCACAAAAGTAGGCACCCTGAGTTGGCTGGCAAGGCCGGAGCTCCAGTGTGTGTGGGGCTGTGGAAGGGCTGCCAGGGGAAGGCGAGGGCCAGCAACACCTGGCAGTCCTGGCACCTTTGGTGTGGGAGCAGTCGCTGGACGTTTGCAATTTCGAGCTGGGCTCCGGCGCAGGGACCGAGAGCGAGCAAGGCACGAACGTCGGCCCCCTGAGCTGGCTGGCAAGGCCGGAGCCCCAGTGTGTGTGGGGCTGTGGAAGGGCTGCCAGGGCAAGGCGAGGGCCAGCAACACCGGGGACGCCTGCCACCTTTCGTGTGGGAGCAGGTGCTAGACGTTTGCAATTTCGAGCTGGGCTCCGGCGCAGGGACCGAGAGCGAGAAAGGCACGAACGTCGGCACCCTGAGCTGGCTGGCAAGGCCGGAGCCCCAGTGTGTGTGGGGCTGTGGAAGGACTGCCAGGGGAAGGCGAAGGCCAGCAACACCTGGGAGGCCTGGCACCTTTCGTGTGGGAGCAGGGGCTAGACATTTGCAATTTCGAGCTAGGCTCCGGCGCAGGTCCCGAGAGCGAGCAAGGCACGAACATCGGCCCCCTGAGCTGGCTGGCAAGGCCGGAGCCCCAGTGTGTGTGGGGCTGTGGAAGGGCTGCCAGGGGAAGGCGAGGGCCAGCAACACCTGGGAGGCCTGGCACCTTTGGTGTGGGAGCAGTCGCTGGACGTTTGCAATTTCGAGCTGGGCTGCGGCGCAGGTACCGAGAGCGAGCAAGGCACAAACGTCGGCTCCCTGAGCTGGCTGGCAAGGCCGGAGCCCCAGTGTGTGTGGGGCTGTGGAAGGGCTGCCAGGGCAAGGCGAGGGCCAGCAACACCTGGGAGGCCTGGCACCTTTGGTGTGGGAGCAGTTGCTGGACGTTTACAATTTCGAGCTGGGCTGCGGCGCCGGCGCCATGAGCTAGCGAGGCACGAACGTGGGCACTCTGAGCTGGCTGGCAAGGCCGGAGCTCCAGTGTGTGTGGGGCTGTGGAAGGGCTGCCAGGGCAAGGCGAGGGCCAGCAACACCTGGGAGGCCTGGCACTTTTCATGTGGCAGCAGTCGCTGGACGTTTGCAATTTTGAGATGGTGTCTGGCACAGTACCGAGAGCGAGCAAGGCACGAACGTCGGACGCCTGAGCTGGCTGGCAAGGCCGGAGCCCCAGTGTGTGTGGGGCTGTGGAAGGGCTGCCAGGGGAAGGCGAGGGCCAGCAACACCTGGGAGGCCTGGCAGCTTTGGTGTGGGAGCAGTCGCTGGACGTTTGCAATTTCGAGCTGGGCTCTGGCGCAAGTACCGAGAGCGAGCCAGGCACGAACGTCGGCACCCTGAGCTGGCTGGCAAAGCCGGAGCGCCAGTGTGTGTGGGGCTGTGGAAGGGCTGCCAGGGCAAGGCGAGGGCCAGCAACACCTGGGAGGCCGGGCACCTTTGGTGTGGGAGCAGTCGCTGGACGTTTGCAATTTCGAGCTGGGCTGCAGCGCAGGGACCGAGAGCGAGCAAGGCACGAACGTCGGCCCCCTGAGCTGGCTGGCAAGGCCGGAGCCCCAGTGTGTGTGTGGCTGTGGAAGGGCTGCCAGGGCAAGGCGAGGGCCAGCAACACCGGGGACGCCTGGCACCTTTGGTGTGGGAGCAGTCGCTGGACGTGTACAATTTCGAGCTGGGCTGCGGCGCCGGCGCCATGAGCTAGCGAGGCACGAACGTGGGCACTCTGAGCTGGCTGGCAAGGCCGGAGCTCCAGTGTGTGTGGGGCTGTGGAAGGGCTGCCAGGGGAAGGCGAGGGCCAGCAACACCTGGGAGGCCTGGCACCTTTGGTGTGGGAGCAGGCGCTAGACTTTTGCAATTTCGAGCTGGGCTCTGGCGCAGGTACCGAGAGCGAGCAAGGCACGAACGTCGGCACCCTGAGCTGGCTGGCAAGGCCGGAGCCCCAGTGTGTGTGGGGCCGTGGAAGGGCTGCCAGGGGAAGGCGAGGGCCAGCAACACCTGGGAGGCCTGGCACTTTTCGTGTGGGAGCAGTCGCTCAACGTTTTCAATTTTGAGATGGTGCTGGCACAGGTCCCGAGAGCGAGCAAGGCACGAACGTCGGCCCCCTGAGCTGGCTGGCAAGGCCGGAGCCGCAGTGTGTGTGGGGCTGTGGAAGGGCTGCCAGGAGAAGGCGAGGGCCAGCAACACCTGGGATGCCTGGCACCTTTGGTGTGGGAGCAGGCGCTAGACGTTTGCAATTTCGAGCTGGTGTCTGGCGCAGGTACCGAGAGCGAGCAAGGCACGAACGTCGGCACCCTGAGCTGGCTGGCAAGGCCGGAGCCCCAGTGTGTGTGGGGCTGTGGAAGGGCTGCCAGGGGAAGGCGAGGGCCAGCAACACCTGGGAGGCCTGGCAGCTTTGGTGTGGGAGCAGTCGCTGGACGTTTGCAATTTCGAGCTGGGCTCTGGCGCAAGTACCGAGAGCGAGCCAGGCACGAACGTCGGCACCCTGAGCTGGCTGGCAAGGCCGTAGCCGCAGTGTGTATGGGGCTGTGGAAGGGCTCCCAGGGGAAGGCGAGGGCCAGCAACACCTGGGAGGCCTGGCACCTTTGGTGTGGGAGCAGTCGCTGGACGTTTGCAATTTCGAGCTGGGCTGCGGCGCAGGTCCCGAGAGCGAGCAAGGCACGACCGTCGGCACCCTGAGCTGCCTGGCAAGGCCGGAGCCCCAGTGTGTGTGGGGCTGTGGAAGGGCTGCCAGGGGAAGGCGAGGGCCAGCAACACCTGGGAGGCCTGGCACTTTTCGTGTGGGAGCAGTCGCTGGACGTTTGCAATTTTGAGATGGTGTCTGGCACAGGGACCGAGAGCGAGCAAGGCACGAACGTCGGCCCCCTGAGCTGGCTGGCAAGGCCGGAGCCGCAGTGTGTGTGGGGCTGTGGAAGGGCTGCCAGGGGAAGGCGAGGGCCAGCAACACCTGGGAGGCCTGGCACCTTTGGTGTGGGAGCAGGCGCTAGACGTTTGCAATTTCGAGCTGGTGTCTGGCGCAGGTACCGAGAGCGAGCAAGGCACGAACGTCGGCCCCCTGAGCTGGCTGGCAAGGCCGGAGCCCCAGTGTGTGTGGGGCTGTGGAAGGGCTGCCATCGGAAGGCGAGGGCCAGCAACACCTGGGAGGCCTGGCACCTTTGGTGTGGGAGCAGTCGCTGGACGTTTGCAATTTTGAGATGGGGTCTGGCACAGGTCCCGAGAACGAGCAAGGCACGAACGTCGGCCCCCTGAGCTGGCTGGCAAGGCCGGAGCCCCAGTGTGTGTGGGGCTGTGGAAGGGCTGCCAGGGGAAGGTGAGGACCAGCAACACCTGGTAGGCCTGCCAGCTTTCCTGTGGCAGCAGCCGCTGGACGTTTGCAATTTCGAGCTGGGCTGCGGCGCAGGTCCCGAGAGCGAGCAAGGCACGAACATCGGCACCCTGAGTTGGCTGGCAAGGCCGGAGCGCCAGTGTGTGTGGGGCTGTGGAAGGGCTGCCAGGGCAAGGCGAGGGCCAGCAACACCTGGGAGGCCTGGCACCTTTGGTGTGGGACCAGTCGCTGGACGTTTGCAATTTTGAGATGGGGTCTGGCACAGGTCCCGAGAGCGAGCAAGGCACGAACGTCGGCACCCTGAGCTGGCTGGCAAGGCCGTAGCTGCAGTGTGTATGGGGCTGTGGAAGGGCTGCCAGGGGAAGGCGAGGGCCAGCAACACCTGGGAGGCCTGGCAGCTTTGGTGTGGGAGCAGTCGCTGGACGTTTGCAATTTCGAGCTGGGCTGCGGCGCAGGTCCCGAGAGCGAGCAAGGCACGACCGTCGGCACCCTGAGCTGCCTGGCAAGGCCGGAGCCCCAGTGTGTGTGGGGCTGTGGAAGGGCTGCCAGGGGAAGGCGAGGGCCAGCAACACCTGGGAGGCCTGGCACCTTTGGTGTGGGAGCAGGCGCTAGACGTTTGCAATTTCGAGCTGGTGTCTGGCACAGGTCCCGAGAGCGAGCAAGGCACGAACGTCGGCTCCCTGAGCTGGCTGGCAAGGCCGGAGCCCCAGTGTGTGTGGGGCTGTGGAAGGGCTGCCAGGACAAAGCGAGGGCCAGCAACACCTGGGAGGCCTGGCACCTTTGGTGTGGGAGCAGGCGCTAGACGTTTGCAATTTTGAGATGGTGTCTGGCACAGGTCCCGAGAGCGAGCAAGGCACGAACGTCGGCCCCCTGAGCTGGCTGGCAAGGCTGGAGCCCCAGTGTGTGTGGGGCTGTGGAAGGGCTGCCAGGGCAAGGCGAGGGCCAGCAACACCTGGGAGGCCGGGCACCTTTGGTGTGGGAGCAGTCGCTGGACGTTTGCAATTTCGAGCTGGGCTGCAGCGCAGGGACCGAGAGCGAGCAAGGCACGAACGTCGGCCCCCTGAGCTGGCTGGCAAGGCCGGAGCCCCAGTGTGTGTGTGGCTGTGGAAGGGCTGCCAGGGCAAGGTGAGGGCCAGCAACACCGGGGACGCCTGGCACCTTTGGTGTGGGAGCAGTCGCTGGACGTGTACAATTTCGAGCTGGGCTGCGGCGCCGGCGCCATGAGCTAGCGAGGCACGAACGTGGGCACTCTGAGCTGGCTGGCAAGGCCGGAGCTCCAGTGTGTGTGGGGCTGTGGAAGGGCTGCCAGGGGAAGGCGAGGGCCAGCAACACCTGGGAGGCCTGGCACCTTTGGTGTGGGAGCAGGCGCTAGACTTTTGCAATTTCGAGCTGGGCTCTGGCGCAGGTACCGAGAGCGAGCAAGGCACGAACGTCGGCACCCTGAGCTGGCTGGCAAGGCCGGAGCCCCAGTGTGTGTGGGGCCGTGGAAGGGCTGCCAGGGGAAGGCGAGGGCCAGCAACACCTGGGAGGCCTGGCACTTTTCGTGTGGGAGCAGTCGCTCAACGTTTTCAATTTTGAGATGGTGCTGGCACAGGTCCCGAGAGCGAGCAAGGCACGAACGTCGGCCCCCTGAGCTGGCTGGCAAGGCCGGAGCCGCAGTGTGTGTGGGGCTGTGGAAGGGCTGCCAGGAGAAGGCGAGGGCCAGCAACACCTGGGAGGCCTGGCACCTTTGGTGTGGGAGCAGGCGCTAGACGTTTGCAATTTCGAGCTGGTGTCTGGCGCAGGTACCGAGAGCGAGCAAGGCACGAACGTCGGCACCCTGAGCTGGCTGGCAAGGCCGGAGCCCCAGTGTGTGTGGGGCTGTGGAAGGGCTGCCAGGGGAAGGCGAGGGCCAGCAACACCTGGGAGGCCTGGCAGCTTTGGTGTGGGAGCAGTCGCTGGACGTTTGCAATTTCGAGCTGGGCTCTGGCGCAAGTACCGAGAGCGAGCCAGGCACGAACGTCGGCACCCTGAGCTGGCTGGCAAGGCCGTAGCCGCAGTGTGTATGGGGCTGTGGAAGGGCTGCCAGGGGAAGGCGAGGGCCAGCAACACCTGGGAGGCCTGGCAGCTTTGGTGTGGGAGCAGTCGCTGGACGTTTGCAATTTCGAGCTGGGCTGCGGCGCAGGTCCCGAGAGCGAGCAAGGCACGACCGTCGGCACCCTGAGCTGCCTGGCAAGGCCGGAGCCCCAGTGTGTGTGGGGCTGTGGAAGGGCTGCCAGGGGAAGGCGAGGGCCAGCAACACCTGGGAGGCCTGGCACTTTTCGTGTGGGAGCAGTCGCTGGACGTTTGCAATTTTGAGATGGTGTCTGGCACAGGGACCGAGAGCGAGCAAGGCACGAACGTCGGCCCCCTGAGCTGGCTGGCAAGGCCGGAGCCGCAGTGTGTGTGGGGCTGTGGAAGGGCTGCCAGGGGAAGGCGAGGGCCAGCAACACCTGGGAGGCCTGGCACCTTTGGTGTGGGAGCAGGCGCTAGACGTTTGCAATTTCGAGCTGGTGTCTGGCGCAGGTACCGAGAGCGAGCAAGGCACGAACGTCGGCCCCCTGAGCTGGCTGGCAAGGCCGGAGCCCCAGTGTGTGTGGGGCTGTGGAAGGGCTGCCATCGGAAGGCGAGGGCCAGCAACACCTGGGAGGCCTGGCACCTTTGGTGTGGGAGCAGTCGCTGGACGTTTGCAATTTTGAGATGGGGTCTGGCACAGGTCCCGAGAACGAGCAAGGCATGAACGTCGGCCCCCTGAGCTGGCTGGCAAGGCCGGAGCCCCAGTGTGTGTGGGGCTGTGGAAGGGCTGCCAGGGGAAGGTGAGGACCAGCAACACCTGGTAGGCCTGCCAGCTTTCCTGTGGCAGCAGCCGCTGGACGTTTGCAATTTCGAGCTGGGCTGCGGCGCAGGTCCCGAGAGCGAGCAAGGCACGAACATCGGCACCCTGAGTTGGCTGGCAAGGCCGGAGCGCCAGTGTGTGTGGGGCTGTGGAAGGGCTGCCAGGGCAAGGCGAGGGCCAGCAACACCTGGGAGGCCTGGCACCTTTGGTGTGGGACCAGTCGCTGGACGTTTGCAATTTTGAGATGGGGTCTGGCACAGGTCCCGAGAGCGAGCAAGGCACGAACGTCGGCACCCTGAGCTGGCTGGCAAGGCCGTAGCCGCAGTGTGTATGGGGCTGTGGAAGGGCTGCCAGGGGAAGGCGAGGGCCAGCAACACCTGGGAGGCCTGGCAGCTTTGGTGTGGGAGCAGTCGCTGGACGTTTGCAATTTCGAGCTGGGCTGCGGCGCAGGTCCCGAGAGCGAGCAAGGCACGACCGTCGGCACCCTGAGCTGCCTGGCAAGGCCGGAGCCCCAGTGTGTGTGGGGCTGTGGAAGGGCTGCCAGGGGAAGGCGAGGGCCAGCAACACCTGGGAGGCCTGGCACCTTTGGTGTGGGAGCAGGCGCTAGACGTTTGCAATTTCGAGCTGGTGTCTGGCACAGGTCCCGAGAGCGAGCAAGGCACGAACGTCGGCCCCCTGAGCTGGCTGGCAAGGCCGGAGCCCCAGTGTGTGTGGGGCTGTGGAAGGGCTGCCAGGACAAAGCGAGGGCCAGCAACACCTGGGAGGCCTGGCACCTTTGGTGTGGGAGCAGGCGCTAGACGTTTGCAATTTTGAGATGGTGTCTGGCACAGGTCCCGAGAGCGAGCAAGGCACGAACGTCGGCCCCCTGAGCTGGCTGGCAAGAGTGGAGCCCCAGTGTGTGTGGGGCTGTGGAAGGGCTGCCAGGGGAAGGCGAGGGCCAGCAACACCTGGGAGGCCTGGCACCTTTGGTGTGGGAGCAGGCGCTAGACATTTGCAATTTCGAGCTGGGCTGCGGCGCAGGTCCCGAGAGCGAGCAAGGCACGAACGTCGGCCCCCTGAGCTGGCTGGCAAGGCCGGAGCCCCAGTGTGTGTGGGGCTGTGGAAGGGCTGCCAGGGGAAGGCGAGGGCCAGCAACACCTGGGAGGCCTGGCACCTTTGGTGTGGGAGCAGTCGCTGGACGTTTGCAATTTCGAGCTGGGCTGTGGCGCAGGTCCCGAGAGCGAACAAGGCACGAACGTCGGCTCCCTGAACTGGCTGGCAAGGCCGGAGCCGCAGTGTGTGTGGGGCTGTGGAAGGGCTGCCAGGGGAAGGCGAGGGCCAGCAACACCTGGGAGGCCTGGCACCTTTGGTGTGGGAGCAGTCGCTGGACGTTTGCAATTTCGAGCTGGGCTCCGGCGCAGGTCCCGAGAGCGAGCAAGGCACGAACGTCGGCACCCTGCGTTGGCTGGCAAGGCCGGAGCTCCAGTGTGTGTGGGGCTGTGGAAGGGCTGCCAGGGCAAGGCGAGGGCCAGCAACACCTGGGAGGCCTGGCACTTTTCGTGTGGCAGCAGTCGCTGGACGTTTGCAATTTTGAGATGGTGTCTGGCACAGTACCGAGAGCGAGCAAGGCACGAACGTCGGACGCCTGAGCTGGCTGGCAAGGCCGGATCCCCAGTGTGTGTGGGGCTGTGGAAGGGCTGCCAGGGGAAGGCGAGGGCCAGCAACACCTGGGAGGCCTGGCACCTTTCATGTGGGAGCAGTCGCTGGACGTTTGCAATTTCGAGCTGGGCTGCGGCGCAGGGACCGAGAGCGAGCAAGGCACGAACGTCGGCACCCTGAGCTGGCTGGCAAGGCCGGAGCCCCAGTGTGTGTGGGGCTGTGGAAGGGCTGCCAGGGGAAGGCGAGGGCCAGCAACACCTGGGAGGCCTGGCAGCTTTGGTGTGGGAGCAGTCGCTGGACGTTTGCAATTTCGAGCTGGGCTCTGGCGCAAGTACCGAGAGCGAGCCAGGCACCAACGTCGGCACCCTGAGTTGGCTGGCAAGGCCGGAGCCCCAGTGTGTGTGGGGCTGTGGAAGGGCTGCCAGGGGAAGGCGAGGGCCAGCAACACCTGGGAGGCCTGACACCTTTGGTGTGGGAGCAGTCGCTGGACGTTTGCAATTTCGAGCTGGGCTCCGGCGCAGGGACCGAGAGCGAGCAAGGCACGAACGTCGGCCCCCTGAGTTGGCTGGCAAGGCCGGAGCCCCAGTGTGTGTGGGGCTGTGGAAGGGCTGCCAGGGCAAGGTGAGGACCAGCAACACCTGGGAGGCCTGGCACTTTTCGTGTGGCAGCAGTCGCTGGACGTTTGCAATTTTGAGATGGTGTCTGGCACAGGTACCGAGAGCGAGCAAGGCACGAACGTCGGACGCCTGAGCTGGCTGGCAAGGCCGGAGCCCCAGTGTGTGTGGGGCTGTGGAAGGGCTGCTAGGGCAAGGCGAGGGCCAGCAACACCTGGGAGGCCTGGCAGCTTTGGTGTGGGAGCAGTCGCTGGACGTTTGCAATTTTGACATGGTGTCTGGCACAGGGACCGAGAGCGAGCAAGGCACGAACGTCGGCACCCTGAGCTGGCTGGCAAGGCCGGAGCCCCAGTGTGTGTGGGGCTGTGGAAGGGCTGCCAGGGCAAGGCGAGGGCCAGAAACACCTGGGAGGCCTGGCACCTTTGGTGTGGGAGCAGTCGCTGGACGTTTGCAATTTCGAGCTGGGCTGCGGCGCCGGTAGTGAGAGCGAGCAAGGCACGAACGTCGGCACCCTGAGCTGGCTGGCAAGGCCGGAGCCCCAGTGTGTGTGGGGCTGTGGAAGGGCTGCCAGGGCAAGGCGAGGGCCAGCAACACCTGGGAGGCCTGGCACCTTTGGTGTGGGAGCAGTCGCTGGACATTTGCAATTTTGAGCTGGGGTGCGGCGCAGGGACCGAGAGTGAGCAAAGCACAAAAGTAGGCACCCTGAGTTGGCTGGCAAGGCCGGAGCTCCAGTGTGTGTGGGGCTGTGGAAGGGCTGCCAGGGGAAGGCGAGGGCCAGCAACACCTGGCAGTCCTGGCACCTTTGGTGTGGGAGCAGTCGCTGGACGTTTGCAATTTCGAGCTGGGCTCCGGCGCAGGGACCGAGAGCGAGCAAGGCACGAACGTCGGCCCCCTGAGCTGGCTGGCAAGGCCGGAGCCCCAGTGTGTGTGGGGCTGTGGAAGGGCTGCCAGGGCAAGGCGAGGGCCAGCAACACCGGGGACGCCTGCCACCTTTCGTGTGGGAGCAGGTGCTAGACGTTTGCAATTTCGAGCTGGGCTCCGGCGCAGGGACCGAGAGCGAGAAAGGCACGAACGTCGGCACCCTGAGCTGGCTGGCAAGGCCGGAGCCCCAGTGTGTGTGGGGCTGTGGAAGGACTGCCAGGGGAAGGCGAAGGCCAGCAACACCTGGGAGGCCTGGCACCTTTCGTGTGGGAGCAGGGGCTAGACATTTGCAATTTCGAGCTAGGCTCCGGCGCAGGTCCCGAGAGCGAGCAAGGCACGAACGTCGGCCCCCTGAGCTGGCTGGCAAGGCCGGAGCCCCAGTGTGTGTGGGGCTGTGGAAGGGCTGCCAGGGGAAGGCGAGGGCCAGCAACACCTGGGAGGCCTGGCACCTTTGGTGTGGGAGCAGTCGCTGGACGTTTGCAATTTCGAGCTGGGCTGCGGCGCAGGTACCGAGAGCGAGCAAGGCACGAACGTGGGCACTCTGAGCTGGCTGGCAAGGCCGGAGCTCCAGTGTGTGTGGGGCTGTGGAAGGGCTGCCAGGGCAAGGCGAGGGCCAGCAACACCTGGGAGGCCTGGCACTTTTCATGTGGCAGCAGTCGCTGGACGTTTGCAATTTTGAGATTGTGTCTGGCACAGTACCGAGAGCGAGCAAGGCACGAACGTCGGACGCCTGAGCTGGCTGGCAAGGCCGGAGCCCCAGTGTGTGTGGGGCTGTGGAAGGGCTGCCAGGGCAAGGCGAGGGCCAGCAACACCTGGGAGGCCTGGCAGCTTTGGTGTGGGAGCAGTCGCTGGACGTTTGCAATTTCGAGCTGGGCTCTGGCGCAAGTACCGAGAGCGAGCCAGGCACGAACGTCGGCACCCTGAGCTGGCTGGCAAAGCCGGAGCGCCAGTGTGTGTGGGGCTGTGGAAGGGCTGCCAGGGCAAGGCGAGGGCCAGCAACACCTGGGAGGCCGGGCACCTTTGGTGTGGGAGCAGTCGCTGGACGTTTGCAATTTCGAGCTGGGCTGCAGCGCAGGGACCGAGAGCGAGCAAGGCACGAACGTCGGCCCCCTGAGCTGGCTGGCAAGGCCGGAGCCCCAGTGTGTGTGTGGCTGTGGAAGGGCTGCCAGGGCAAGGCGAGGGCCAGCAACACCGGGGACGCCTGGCACCTTTGGTGTGGGAGCAGTCGCTGGACGTGTACAATTTCGAGCTGGGCTGCGGCGCCGGCGCCATGAGCTAGCGAGGCACGAACGTGGGCACTCTGAGCTGGCTGGCAAGGCCGGAGCTCCAGTGTGTGTGGGGCTGTGGAAGGGCTGCCAGGGGAAGGCGAGGGCCAGCAACACCTGGGAGGCCTGGCACCTTTGGTGTGGGAGCAGGCGCTGGACGTTTGCAATTTCGAGCTGGGCTCTGGCGCAGGTACCGAGATTGAGCAAGGCACGAACGTCGGCACCCTGAGCTGGCTGGCAAGGCCGGAGCCCCAGTGTGTGTGGGGCCGAGGAAGGGCTGCCAGGGGAAGGTGAGGGCCAGCAACACCTGGGAGGCCTGGCACCTTTGGTGTGGGAGCAGTCGCTGGACGTTTGCAATTTCGAGCTGGGCTGCGGCGCAGGGACCGAGAGCGAGCAAGGCACGAACGTCGGCCCCCTGAGCTGGCTGGCAAGGCCGGAGCCCCAGAGTGTGTGGGGCTGTGGAAGGGCTGCCAGGGGAAGGCGAGGGCCACCAACACCTGGGAGGCCTGGCACTTTTCGTGTGGGAGCAGTCGCTCAACGTTTTCAATTTTGAGATGGTGCTGGCACAGGTCCCGAGAGCGAGCAAGGCACGAACGTCGGCCCCCTGAGCTGGCTGGCAAGGCCGGAGCCGCAGTGTGTGTGGGGCTGTGGAAGGGCTGCCAGGAGAAGGCGAGGGCCAGCAACACCTGGGAGGCCTGGCACCTTTGGTGTGGGAGCAGGCGCTAGACGTTTGCAATTTCGAGCTGGTGTCTGGCGCAGGTACCGAGAGCGAGCAAGGCACGAACATCGGCCCCCTGAGTTGGCTGGCAAGGCCGGAGCCCCAGTGTGTGTGGGGCTGTGGAAGGGCTGCCAGGGCAAGGTGAGGACCAGCAACACCTGGGAGGCCTGGCACCTTTGGTGTGGGAGCAGTCGCTGGACGTTTGCAATTTTGAGATGGTGTCTGGCACAGGGACCGAGAGCGAGCAAGGCACGACCGTCGGCCCCCTGAGCTGGCTGGCAAGGCCGGAGCTCCAGTGTGTGTGGGGCTGTGGAAGGGCTGCCAGGGGAAGGCGAGGGCCAGCAACACCTGGGAGGCCTGGCACCTTTGGTGTGGGAGCAGTCGCTGGACGTTTGCAATTTGGAGCTGGGCTGTGGCGCAGGTAGTGAGAGCGAGCAAGGCACGAACGTCGGCACCCTGAGCTGGCTGGCAAAGCCGGAGCCCCAGTGTGTGGGGGGCTGTGGAAGGGCTGCCAGGGCAAGGCGAGGGCCAGCAACACCTGGGAGGCCTGGCACCTTTGGTGTGGGAGCAGTCGCTGGACATTTGCAATTTTGAGCTGGGCTGCGGCGCAGGTACCGAGAGCGAGCAAAGCACAAATGTAGGCCACCTGAGTTGGCTGGCAAGGCCGGAGCTCCAGTGTGTGTGGGGCTGTGGAAGGGCTGCCAGGGGAAGGCGAGGGCCAGCAACACCTGGGAGGCCTGGCACCTTTGGTGTGGGAGCAGTCGCTGGACGTTTGCAATTTCGAGCTGGGCTCCGGCGCAGGGACCGAGAGCGAGCAAGGCACGAACGTCGGCCCCCTGAGTTGGCTGGCAAGGCCGGAGCCCCAGTGTGTGTGGGGCTGTGGAAGGGCTGCCAGGGGAAGGTGAGGACCAGCAACACCTGGTAGGCCTGCCAGCTTTCGTGTGGGAGCAGTCGCTGGACGTTTGCAATTTGGAGCTGGGCTGCGGCGCAGGGCCCGAGAGCGAGCAAGGCACGAACGTCGGCCCCCTGAGCTGGCTGGCAAGGCCGGAGCCTCAGTGTGTGGGGGGCTGTGGAAGGGCTGCCAGGGCAAGGCGAGGGCCAGCAACACCTGGGAGGCCTGGCACCTTTGGTGTGGGAGCAGTCGCTGGACGTTTGCAATTTTGAGATGGTGTCTGGCACAGGGACCGAGAGCGAGCAAGGCACGAACGTCGGCACCCTGAGCTGGCTGGCAAGGCCGGAGCTCCAGTGTGTGTGGGGCTGTGGAAGGGCTGCCAGGGCAAGGCGAGGGCCAGCAACACCTGGGAGGCCTGGCACCTTTGGTGTGGGAGCAGTCGCTGGACGTTTGCAATTTCGAGGTGGGCTGCGGCGCAGGGACCGAGAGCGAGCAAAGCACAAAAGTAGGCACCCTGAGTTGGCTGGCAAGGCCGGAGCTCCAGTGTGTGTGGGGCTGTGGAAGGGCTGCCAGGGGAAGGCGAGGGCCAGCAACACCTGGGAGGCCTGGCACCTTTGGTGTGGCAGCAGTCGCTGGACGTTTGCAATTTTGAGATGGGGTCTGGCACAGGTCCCGAGAACGAGCAAGGCACGAACGTCGGCCCCCTGAGCTGGCTGGCAAGGCCGGAGCCCCAGTGTGTGGGGGCTGTGGAAGGACTGCCAGGGGAAGGTGAGGACCAGCAACACCTGGTAGGCCTGCCAGCTTTCGTGTGGCAGCAGCCGCTGGACGTTTGCAATTTCGAGCTGGGCTGCGGCGCAGGTACTGAGAGCGAGCAAGGCACGAATATCAGCACCCTGAGTTGGCTGGCAAGGCCGGAGCGCCAGTGTGTGTGGGGCTGTGGAAGGGCTGCCAGGGCAAGGCGAGGGCCAGCAACACCTGGGAGGCCTGGCACCTTTGGTGAGGGAGCAGTCGCTGGACGTTTGCAATTTTGAGCTGGGCTGCGGCGCAGGTCCCGAGAGTGAGCAAGGCACGAACGTCGGCCCCCAGAGCTGGCTGGCAAGGCCGGAGCGCAAGTGGGTGTGGGGCTGTGGAAGGGCTGCCAGGGCAAGGCGAGGGCCAGCAACACCTGGGAGGCCTGGCACCTTTGGTGTGGGAGCAGTCGCTGGACGTTTGCAATTTTGAGATGGTGTCTGGCACAGGTCCTGAGAGCGAGCAAGGCACGACCGTCGGCCCCCTGAGCTGGCTGGCAAGGCCGGAGCGCCAGTGTGTGTGGGGCTGTGGAAGGGCTGCCAGGGGAAGGAGAGGGCCAGCAACACCTGGGAGGCCTGGCACCTTTGGTGTGGGAGCAGTCGCTGGACGTTTGCAATTTCGAGCTGGGCTGCGGCGCAGGTCCCGAGAGCGAGCCAGGCACGAACGTCGGCCCCCTGAGCTGGCTGGCAAGGCCAGAGCCCCAGTGTGTGTGGGGCTGTGGAAGGGCTGCCAGGGGAAGGCGAGGGCCAGCAACACCTGGGAGGCCTGGCAGCTTTGGTGTGGGAGCAGTCGCTGGACGTTTGCAATTTGGAGCTGGGCTGCGGCGCAGGTACCGAGAGCGAGCCAGGCACGAACGTCGGCACCCTGAGCTGGCTGGCAAAGCCGGAGCGCCAGTGTGTGTGGGGCTGTGGAAGGGCTGCCAGGGCAAGGCGAGGGCCAGCAACACCTGGGAGGCCTGCCAGCTTTGGTGTGGGAGCAGTCGCTGGACGTTTGCAATTTCGAGCTGGGCTCCGGCGCAAGTACCGAGAGCGAGCCAGGCACGAACGTCGGCACCCTGAGCTGGCTGGCAAAGCCGGAGCGCCAGTGTGTGTGGGGCTGTGGAAGGGCTGCCAGGGCAAGGCGAGGGCCAGCAACACCTGGGAGGCCTGGCACCTTTGGTGTGGGAGCAGTCGCTGGACGTTTGCAATTTCGAGCTGGGCTGTGGCGCAGGTCCCGAGAGCGAGCAAGGCACGAACGTCGGCTCCCTGAACTGGCTGGCAAGGCCGGAGCCGCAGTGTGTGTGGGGCTGTGGAAGGGCTGCCAGGGCAAGGCGAGGGCCAGCAACACCTGGGAGGCCTGGCACCTTTGGTGTGGGAGCAGTCGCTGGACGTTTGCAATTTCGAGCTGGGCTCCGGCGCAGGTAGCGAGAGCGAGCAAGGCACGAACGTCGGCAGCCTGAGCTGGCTGGCAAGGCCAGAGCCCCAGTGTATGTGGGGCTGTGGAAGGGCTGCCAGGGCAAGGCGAGGGCCAGCAACACCTGGGAGGCCTGGAACCTTTGGTGTGGGAGCAGTCACTGGACGTTTGCAATTTCGAGCTGGGCTCCGGAGCAGGACCCGAGAGCAAGCAAGGCACGAACGTCGGCCCCCTGAGCTGGCTGGCAAGGCCTGAGCCCCAGTGTGTGTGGGGCTGTGGAAGGGCTGCCAGGGCAAGGCGAGGGCCAGCAACACCTGGGAGGCCTGGCACCTTTGGTGTGGGACCAGTCGCTGGACGTTTGCAATTTTGAGATGGGGTCTGGCACAGGTCCCGAGAGCGAGCAAGGCACGACCGTCGGCCCCCTGAGCTGGCTGGCAAGGCCGGAGCCCCAGTGTGTGTGGGGCTGTGGAAGGGCTGCCAGGGCAAGGCGAGGGCCAGCAACACCTGGGAGGCCTGGCACCTTTGGTGTGGGAGCAGTCGCTGGACGTTTGCAATTTTGAGATGGGGTCTGGCACAGGTCCCGAGAGCGAGCAAGGCACGAACGTCGGCCCCCTGAGCTGGCTGGCAAGGCCGGAGCCCCAGTGTGTGTGGGGCTGTGGAAGGGCTGCCAGGGCAAGGCGAGGGCCAGCAACACCTGGGAGGCCTGGCACCTTTCGTGTGGGAGCAGTCGCTGGACGTTTGCAATTTTGAGATGGGGTCTGGCACAGGTCCCGAGAGCGAGCAAGGCACGACCGTCGGCCCCCTGAGCTGGCTGGCAAGGCCGGAGCCCCAGTGTGTGGGGGCTGTGGAAGGACTGCCAGGGGAAGGTGAGGACCAGCAACACCTGGTAGGCCTGCCAGCTTTCGTGTGGCAGCAGCCGCTGGACGTTTGCAATTTCGAGCTGGGCTGCGGCGCAGGTCCCGAGAGCGAGCAAGGCACGAATATCAGCACCCTGAGTTGGCTGGCAAGGCCGGAGCGCCAGTGTGTGTGGGGCTGTGGAAGGGCTGCCAGGGCAAGGCGAGGGCCAGCAACACCTGGGAGGCCTGGCACCTTTGGTGTGGGAGCAGTCGCTGGACGTTTGCAATTTCGAGCTGGGCTGTGGCGCAGGTCCCGAGAGCGAGCAAGGCACGAACGTCGGCTCCCTGAACTGGCTGGCAAGGCCGGAGCCGCAGTGTGTGTGGGGCTGTGGAAGGGCTGCCAGGGCAAGGCGAGGGCCAGCAACACCTGGGAGGCCTGGCACCTTTGGTGTGGGAGCAGTCGCTGGACGTTTGCAATTTCGAGCTGGGCTCCGGCGCAGGTAGCGAGAGCGAGCAAGGCACGAACGTCGGCAGCCTGAGCTGGCTGGCAAGGCCACAGCCCCAGTGTATGTGGGGCTGTGGAAGGGCTGCCAGGGGAAGGCGAGGGCCAGCAACACCTGGGAGGCCTGGAACCTTTGGTGTGGGAGCAGTCACTGGACGTTTGCAATTTCGAGCTGGGCTCCGGCGCAGGACCCGAGAGCAAGCAAGGCACGAACGTCGGCCCCCTGAGCTGGCTGGCAAGGCCTGAGCCCCAGTGTGTGTGGGGCTGTGGAAGGGCTGCCAGGGCAAGGCGAGGGCCAGCAACACCTGGGAGGCCTGGCACCTTTGGTGTGGGACCAGTCGCTGGACGTTTGCAATTTTGAGATGGGGTCTGGCACAGGTCCCGAGAGCGAGCAAGGCACGACCGTCGGCCCCCTGAGCTGGCTGGCAAGGCCGGAGCCCCAGTGTGTGTGGGGCTGTGGAAGGGCTGCCAGGGCAAGGCGAGGGCCAGCAACACCTGGGAGGCCTGGCACCTTTGGTGTGGGAGCAGTCGCTGGACGTTTGCAATTTCGAGCTGGGCTGCGGCGCAGGTCCCGAGAGCGAGCAAGGCACGAACGTCGGCCCCCTGAGCTGGCTGGCAAGGCCGGAGCCCCAGTGTGTGTGGGGCTGTGGAAGGGCTGCCAGGGGAAGGCGAGGGCCAGCAACACCTGGGAGGCCTGGCACCTTTGGTGTGGGAGCAGTCGCTGGACGTTTGCAATTTCGAGCTGGGCTGTGGCGCAGGTCCCGAGAGCGAGCAAGGCACGAACGTCGGCTCCCTGAACTGGCTGGCAAGGCCGGAGCCGCAGTGTGTGTGGGGCTGTGGAAGGGCTGCCAGGGCAAGGCGAGGGCCAGCAACACCTGGGAGGCCTGGCACCTTTGGTGTGGGAGCAGTCGCTGGACGTTTGCAATTTCGAGCTGGGCTCCGGCGCAGGTAGCGAGAGCGAGCAAGGCACGAACGTCGGCAGCCTGAGCTGGCTGGCAAGGCCACAGCCCCAGTGTATGTGGGGCTGTGGAAGGGCTGCCAGGGCAAGGCGAGGGCCAGCAACACCTGGGAGGCCTGGAACCTTTGGTGTGGGAGCAGTCACTGGACGTTTGCAATTTCGAGCTGGGCTCCGGCGCAGGACCCGAGAGCAAGCAAGGCACGAACGTCGGCCCCCTGAGCTGGCTGGCAAGGCCTGAGCCCCAGTGTGTGTGGGGCTGTGGAAGGGCTGCCAGGGCAAGGCGAGGGCCAGCAACACCTGGGAGGCCTGGCACCTTTGGTGTGGGAGCAGTCACTGGACGTTTGCAATTTCGAGCTGGGCTCCGGCGCAGGACCCGAGAGCAAGCAAGGCACGAACGTCGGCCCCCTGAGCTGGCTGGCAAGGCCTGAGCCCCAGTGTGTGTGGGGCTGTGGAAGGGCTGCCAGGGCAAGGCGAGGGCCAGCAACACCTGGGAGGCCTGGCACCTTTGCTGTGGGAGCAGTCGCTGGACGTTTGCAATTTCGAGCTGGGCTCCGGCGCAGGGACCGAGAGCGAGCAAGGCACGACCGTCGGCCCCCTGAGCTGGCTGGCAAGGCCGGAGCCCCAGTGTGTGGGGGCTGTGGAAGGACTGCCAGGGGAAGGTGAGGACCAGCAACACCTGGTAGGCCTGCCAGCTTTCGTGTGGCAGCAGCCGCTGGACGTTTGCAATTTCGAGCTGGGCTGCGGCGCAGGTCCCGAGAGCGAGCAAGGCACGAATATCAGCACCCTGAGTTGGCTGGCAAGGCCGGAGCGCCAGTGTGTGTGGGGCTGTGGAAGGGCTGCCAGGGCAAGGCGAGGGCCAGCAACACCTGGGAGGCCTGGCACCTTTGGTGTGGGAGCAGTCGCTGGACGTTTGCAATTTCGAGCTGGGCTGTGGCGCAGGTCCCGAGAGCGAGCAAGGCACGAACGTCGGCTCCCTGAACTGGCTGGCAAGGCCGGAGCCGCAGTGTGTGTGGGGCTGTGGAAGGGCTGCCAGGGCAAGGCGAGGGCCAGCAACACCTGGGAGGCCTGGCACCTTTGGTGTGGGAGCAGTCGCTGGACGTTTGCAATTTCGAGCTGGGCTCCGGCGCAGGTAGCGAGAGCGAGCAAGGCACGAACGTCGGCAGCCTGAGCTGGCTGGCAAGGCCACAGCCCCAGTGTATGTGGGGCTGTGGAAGGGCTGCCAGGGGAAGGCGAGGGCCAGCAACACCTGGGAGGCCTGGAACCTTTGGTGTGGGAGCAGTCACTGGACGTTTGCAATTTCGAGCTGGGCTCCGGCGCAGGACCCGAGAGCAAGCAAGGCACGAACGTCGGCCCCCTGAGCTGGCTGGCAAGGCCTGAGCCCCAGTGTGTGTGGGGCTGTGGAAGGGCTGCCAGGGCAAGGCGAGGGCCAGCAACACCTGGGAGGCCTGGCACCTTTGGTGTGGGACCAGTCGCTGGACGTTTGCAATTTTGAGATGGGGTCTGGCACAGGTCCCGAGAGCGAGCAAGGCACGAACGTCGGCCCCCTGAGCTGGCTGGCAAGGCCGGAGCCCCAGTGTGTGTGGGGCTGTGGAAGGGCTGCCAGGGCAAGGCGAGGGCCAGCAACACCTGGGAGGCCTGGCACCTTTGGTGTGGGAGCAGTCGCTGGACGTTTGCAATTTCGAGCTGGGCTGCGGCGCAGGTCCCGAGAGCGAGCAAGGCACGAACGTCGGCCCCCTGAGCTGGCTGGCAAGGCCGGAGCCCCAGTGTGTGTGGGGCTGTGGAAGGGCTGCCAGGGCAAGGCGAGGGCCAGCAACACCTGGGAGGCCTGGCACCTTTGGTGTGGGACCAGTCGCTGGACGTTTGCAATTTTGAGATGGGGTCTGGCACAGGTCCCGAGAGCGAGCAAGGCACGAACGTCGGCCCCCTGAGCTGGCTGGCAAGGCCGGAGCCCCAGTGTGTGTGGGGCTGTGGAAGGGCTGCCAGGGCAAGGCGAGGGCCAGCAACACCTGGGAGGCCTGGCACCTTTGGTGTGGGAGCAGTCGCTGGACGTTTGCAATTTCGAGCTGGGCTGCGGCGCAGGTCCCGAGAGCGAGCAAGGCACGAACGTCGGCCCCCTGAGCTGGCTGGCAAGGCCGGAGCCCCAGTGTGTGTGGGGCTGTGGAAGGGCTGCCAGGGGAAGGCGAGGGCCAGCAACACCTGGGAGGCCTGGCACCTTTGGTGTGGGAGCAGTCGCTGGACGTTTGCAATTTCGAGCTGGGCTGTGGCGCAGGTCCCGAGAGCGAGCAAGGCACGAACGTCGGCTCCCTGAACTGGCTGGCAAGGCCGGAGCCGCAGTGTGTGTGGGGCTGTGGAAGGGCTGCCAGGGCAAGGCGAGGGCCAGCAACACCTGGGAGGCCTGGCACCTTTGGTGTGGGAGCAGTCGCTGGACGTTTGCAATTTCGAGCTGGGCTCCGGCGCAGGGACCGAGAGCGAGCAAGGCACGAACGTCGGCAGCCTGAGCTGGCTGGCAAGGCCAGAGCCCCAGTGTATGTGGGGCTGTGGAAGGGCTGCCAGGGCAAGGCGAGGGCCAGCAACACCTGGGAGGCCTGGCACCTTTGGTGTGGGAGCAGTCGCTGGACGTTTGCAATTTCGAGCTGGGCTCCGGCGCAGGACCCGAGAGCAAGCAAGGCACGAACGTCGGCCCCCTGAGCTGGCTGGCAAGGCCTGAGCCCCAGTGTGTGTGGGGCTGTGGAAGGGCTGCCAGGGCAAGGCGAGGGCCAGCAACACCTGGGAGGCCTGGCACCTTTGCTGTGGGAGCAGTCGCTGGACGTTTGCAATTTCGAGCTGGGCTCCGGCGCAGGGACCGAGAGCGAGCAAGGCACGACCGTCGGCCCCCTGAGCTGGCTGGCAAGGCCGGAGCCCCAGTGTGTGGGGGCTGTGGAAGGACTGCCAGGGGAAGGTGAGGACCAGCAACACCTGGTAGGCCTGCCAGCTTTCGTGTGGCAGCAGCCGCTGGACGTTTGCAATTTCGAGCTGGGCTGCGGCGCAGGTCCCGAGAGCGAGCAAGGCACGAATATCAGCACCCTGAGTTGGCTGGCAAGGCCGGAGCGCCAGTGTGTGTGGGGCTGTGGAAGGGCTGCCAGGGCAAGGCGAGGGCCAGCAACACCTGGGAGGCCTGGCACCTTTGGTGTGGGAGCAGTCGCTGGACGTTTGCAATTTCGAGCTGGGCTCCGGCGCAGGGACCGAGAGCGAGCAAGGCACGAACGTCGGCCCCCTGAGCTGGCTGGCAAGGCCGGAGCCCCAGTGTGTGTGGGGCTGTGGAAGGGCTGCCAGGGCAAGGCGAGGGCCAGCAACACCTGGGAGGCCTGGCACCTTTGGTGTGGGAGCAGTCGCTGGACGTTTGCAATTTCGAGCTGGGCTCCGGCGCAGGTAGCGAGAGCGAGCAAGGCACGAACGTCGGCAGCCTGAGCTGGCTGGCAAGGCCACAGCCCCAGTGTATGTGGGGCTGTGGAAGGGCTGCCAGGGGAAGGCGAGGGCCAGCAACACCTGGGAGGCCTGGAACCTTTGGTGTGGGAGCAGTCACTGGACGTTTGCAATTTCGAGCTGGGCTCCGGCGCAGGACCCGAGAGCAAGCAAGGCACGAACGTCGGCCCCCTGAGCTGGCTGGCAAGGCCGGAGCGCAAGTGTGTGTGGGGCTGTGGAAGGGCTGCCAGGGCAAGGCGAGGGCCAGCAACACCTGGGAGGCCTGGCACCTTTGGTGTGGGACCAGTCGCTGGACGTTTGCAATTTTGAGATGGGGTCTGGCACAGGTCCCGAGAGCGAGCAAGGCACGACCGTCGGCCCCCTGAGCTGGCTGGCAAGGCGGGAGCCCCAGTGTGTGTGGGGCTGTGGAAGGGCTGCCAGGGCAAGGCGAGGGCCAGCAACACCTGGGAGGCCTGGCACCTTTGGTGTGGGAGCAGTCGCTGGACGTTTGCAATTTGGAGCTGGGCTGCGGCGCAGGTCCCGAGAGCGAGCAAGGCACGAACGTCGGCCCCCTGAGCTGGCTGGCAAGGCCGGAGCCCCAGTGTGTGTGGGGCTGTGGAAGGGCTGCCAGGGGAAGGCGAGGGCCAGCAACACCTGGGAGGCCTGGCACCTTTGGTGTGGGAGCAGTCGCTGGACGTTTGCAATTTCGAGCTGGGCTGTGGCGCAGGTCCCGAGAGCGAGCAAGGCACGAACGTCGGCTCCCTGAACTGGCTGGCAAGGCCGGAGCCGCAGTGTGTGTGGGGCTGTGGAAGGGCTGCCAGGGCAAGGCGAGGGCCAGCAACACCTGGGAGGCCTGGCACCTTTGGTGTGGGAGCAGTCGCTGGACGTTTGCAATTTCGAGCTGGGCTCCGGCGCAGGGACCGAGAGCGAGCAAGGCACGAACGTCGGCAGCCTGAGCTGGCTGGCAAGGCCACAGCCCCAGTGTATGTGGGGCTGTGGAAGGGCTGCCAGGGCAAGGCGAGGGCCAGCAACACCTGGGAGGCCTGGAACCTTTGGTGTGGGAGTAGTCACTGGACGTTTGCAATTTCGAGCTGGGCTCCGGCGCAGGACCCGAGAGCAAGCAAGGCACGAACGTCGGCCCCCTGAGCTGGCTGGCAAGGCCTGAGCCCCAGTGTGTGTGGGGCTGTGGAAGGGCTGCCAGGGCAAGGCGAGGGCCAGCAACACCTGGGAGGCCTGGCACCTTTGGTGTGGGAGCAGTCGCTGGACGTTTGCAATTTCGAGCTGGGCTCCGGCGCAGGACCCGAGAGCAAGCAAGGCACGAACGTCGGCCCCCTGAGCTGGCTGGCAAGGCCTGAGCCCCAGTGTGTGTGGGGCTGTGGAAGGGCTGCCAGGGCAAGGCGAGGGCCAGCAACACCTGGGAGGCCTGGCACCTTTGCTGTGGGAGCAGTCGCTGGACGTTTGCAATTTCGAGCTGGGCTCCGGCGCAGGGACCGAGAGCGAGCAAGGCACGAACGTCGGCCCCCTGAGCTGGCTGGCAAGGCCGGAGCCCCAGTGTGTGTGGGGCTGTGGAAGGGCTGCCAGGGCAAGGCGAGGGCCAGCAACACCTGGGAGGCCTGGCACCTTTGGTGTGGGAGCAGTCGCTGGACGTTTGCAATTTCGAGCTGGGCTGCGGCGCAGGTACCGAGAGCGAGCAAGGCACGAACGTCGGCACCCTGAGCTGGCTGGCAAGGCCGGAGCCCCAGTGTGTGTGGGGCTGTGGAAGGGCTGCCAGGGCAAGGCGAGGGCCAGCAACACCTGGGACGCCTGGCACCTTTGGTGTGGGAGCAGTTGCTGGACGTTTGCAATTTTGAGATGGGGTCTGGTACAGGTACCGAGACCGAGCAAGACACGAACGTCGGCCCCCTGAGCTGGCTGGCAAGGCCGGAGCTCCAGTGTGTGTGGGGCTGTGGAAGGGCTGCCAGGGCAAGGCGAGGGCCAGCAACACCTGGGAGGCCTGGCACCTTTGGTGTGGGAGCAGTCGCTGGACGTTTGCAATTTTGAGATGGTGTCTGGCACAGGTCCTGAGAGCGAGCAAGGCACGACCGTCGGCCCCCTGAGCTGGCTGGCAAGGCCAGAGCCCCAGTGTGTGTGGGGCTGTGGAAGGGCTGCCAGGGGAAGGCGAGGGCCAGCAACACCTGGGAGGCCTGGCAGCTTTGGTGTGGGAGCAGTCGCTGGACGTTTGCAATTTGGAGCTGGGCTGCGGCGCAGGTACCGAGAGCGAGCCAGGCACGAACGTCGGCACCCTGAGCTGGCTGGCAAAGCCGGAGCGCCAGTGTGTGTGGGGCTGTGGAAGGGCTGCCAGGGCAAGGCGAGGGCCAGCAACACCTGGGAGGCCTGCCAGCTTTGGTGTGGGAGCAGTCGCTGGACGTTTGCAATTTCGAGCTGGGCTCCGGCGCAAGTACCGAGAGCGAGCCAGGCACGAACGTCGGCACCCTGAGCTGGCTGGCAAAGCCGGAGCGCCAGTGTGTGTGGGGCTGTGGAAGGGCTGCCAGGGCAAGGCGAGGGCCAGCAACACCTGGGAGGCCTGGCACCTTTGGTGTGGGAGCAGTCGCTGGACGTTTGCAATTTCGAGCTGGGCTGTGGCGCAGGTCCCGAGAGCGAGCAAGGCACGAACGTCGGCTCCCTGAACTGGCTGGCAAGGCCGGAGCCGCAGTGTGTGTGGGGCTGTGGAAGGGCTGCCAGGGCAAGGCGAGGGCCAGCAACACCTGGGAGGCCTGGCACCTTTGGTGTGGGAGCAGTCGCTGGACGTTTGCAATTTCGAGCTGGGCTCCGGCGCAGGTAGCGAGAGCGAGCAAGGCACGAACGTCGGCAGCCTGAGCTGGCTGGCAAGGCCAGAGCCCCAGTGTATGTGGGGCTGTGGAAGGGCTGCCAGGGCAAGGCGAGGGCCAGCAACACCTGGGAGGCCTGGAACCTTTGGTGTGGGAGCAGTCACTGGACGTTTGCAATTTCGAGCTGGGCTCCGGAGCAGGACCCGAGAGCAAGCAAGGCACGAACGTCGGCCCCCTGAGCTGGCTGGCAAGGCCTGAGCCCCAGTGTGTGTGGGGCTGTGGAAGGGCTGCCAGGGCAAGGCGAGGGCCAGCAACACCTGGGAGGCCTGGCACCTTTGGTGTGGGACCAGTCGCTGGACGTTTGCAATTTTGAGATGGGGTCTGGCACAGGTCCCGAGAGCGAGCAAGGCACGACCGTCGGCCCCCTGAGCTGGCTGGCAAGGCCGGAGCCCCAGTGTGTGTGGGGCTGTGGAAGGGCTGCCAGGGCAAGGCGAGGGCCAGCAACACCTGGGAGGCCTGGCACCTTTGGTGTGGGAGCAGTCGCTGGACGTTTGCAATTTTGAGATGGGGTCTGGCACAGGTCCCGAGAGCGAGCAAGGCACGAACGTCGGCCCCCTGAGCTGGCTGGCAAGGCCGGAGCCCCAGTGTGTGTGGGGCTGTGGAAGGGCTGCCAGGGCAAGGCGAGGGCCAGCAACACCTGGGAGGCCTGGCACCTTTCGTGTGGGAGCAGTCGCTGGACGTTTGCAATTTTGAGATGGGGTCTGGCACAGGTCCCGAGAGCGAGCAAGGCACGACCGTCGGCCCCCTGAGCTGGCTGGCAAGGCCGGAGCCCCAGTGTGTGGGGGCTGTGGAAGGACTGCCAGGGGAAGGTGAGGACCAGCAACACCTGGTAGGCCTGCCAGCTTTCGTGTGGCAGCAGCCGCTGGACGTTTGCAATTTCGAGCTGGGCTGCGGCGCAGGTCCCGAGAGCGAGCAAGGCACGAATATCAGCACCCTGAGTTGGCTGGCAAGGCCGGAGCGCCAGTGTGTGTGGGGCTGTGGAAGGGCTGCCAGGGCAAGGCGAGGGCCAGCAACACCTGGGAGGCCTGGCACCTTTGGTGTGGGAGCAGTCGCTGGACGTTTGCAATTTCGAGCTGGGCTGTGGCGCAGGTCCCGAGAGCGAGCAAGGCACGAACGTCGGCTCCCTGAACTGGCTGGCAAGGCCGGAGCCGCAGTGTGTGTGGGGCTGTGGAAGGGCTGCCAGGGCAAGGCGAGGGCCAGCAACACCTGGGAGGCCTGGCACCTTTGGTGTGGGAGCAGTCGCTGGACGTTTGCAATTTCGAGCTGGGCTCCGGCGCAGGTAGCGAGAGCGAGCAAGGCACGAACGTCGGCAGCCTGAGCTGGCTGGCAAGGCCACAGCCCCAGTGTATGTGGGGCTGTGGAAGGGCTGCCAGGGGAAGGCGAGGGCCAGCAACACCTGGGAGGCCTGGCACCTTTGGTGTGGCAGCAGTCGCTGGACGTTTGCAATTTCGAGCTGGGCTCCGGCGCAGGTAGCGAGAGCGAGCAAGGCACGAACGTCGGCAGCCTGAGCTGGCTGGCAAGGCCACAGCCCCAGTGTATGTGGGGCTGTGGAAGGGCTGCCAGGGCAAGGCGAGGGCCAGCAACACCTGGGAGGCCTGGAACCTTTGGTGTGGGAGCAGTCACTGGACGTTTGCAATTTCGAGCTGGGCTCCGGCGCAGGACCCGAGAGCAAGCAAGGCACGAACGTCGGCCCCCTGAGCTGGCTGGCAAGGCCTGAGCCCCAGTGTGTGTGGGGCTGTGGAAGGGCTGCCAGGGCAAGGCGAGGGCCAGCAACACCTGGGAGGCCTGGCACCTTTGGTGTGGGACCAGTCGCTGGACGTTTGCAATTTTGAGATGGGGTCTGGCACAGGTCCCGAGAGCGAGCAAGGCACGACCGTCGGCCCCCTGAGCTGGCTGGCAAGGCCGGAGCCGCAGTGTGTGTGGGGCTGTGGAAGGGCTGCCAGGGCAAGGCGAGGGCCAGCAACACCTGGGAGGCCTGGCACCTTTGGTGTGGGAGCAGTCGCTGGACGTTTGCAATTTCGAGCTGGGCTGCGGCGCAGGTCCCGAGAGCGAGCAAGGCACGAACGTCGGCCCCCTGAGCTGGCTGGCAAGGCCGGAGCCCCAGTGTGTGTGGGGCTGTGGAAGGGCTGCCAGGGGAAGGCGAGGGCCAGCAACACCTGGGAGGCCTGGCACCTTTGGTGTGGGAGCAGTCGCTGGACGTTTGCAATTTCGAGCTGGGCTGTGGCGCAGGTCCCGAGAGCGAGCAAGGCACGAACGTCGGCTCCCTGAACTGGCTGGCAAGGCCGGAGCCGCAGTGTGTGTGGGGCTGTGGAAGGGCTGCCAGGGCAAGGCGAGGGCCAGCAACACCTGGGAGGCCTGGCACCTTTGGTGTGGGAGCAGTCGCTGGACGTTTGCAATTTCGAGCTGGGCTCCGGCGCAGGGACCGAGAGCGAGCAAGGCACGAACGTCGGCAGCCTGAGCTGGCTGGCAAGGCCACAGCCCCAGTGTATGTGGGGCTGTGGAAGGGCTGCCAGGGCAAGGCGAGGGCCAGCAACACCTGGGAGGCCTGGAACCTTTGGTGTGGGAGCAGTCACTGGACGTTTGCAATTTCGAGCTGGGCTCCGGCGCAGGACCCGAGAGCAAGCAAGGCACGAACGTCGGCCCCCTGAGCTGGCTGGCAAGGCCTGAGCCCCAGTGTGTGTGGGGCTGTGGAAGGGCTGCCAGGGCAAGGCGAGGGCCAGCAACACCTGGGAGGCCTGGCACCTTTGGTGTGGGAGCAGTCACTGGACGTTTGCAATTTCGAGCTGGGCTCCGGCGCAGGACCCGAGAGCAAGCAAGGCACGAACGTCGGCCCCCTGAGCTGGCTGGCAAGGCCTGAGCCCCAGTGTGTGTGGGGCTGTGGAAGGGCTGCCAGGGCAAGGCGAGGGCCAGCAACACCTGGGAGGCCTGGCACCTTTGCTGTGGGAGCAGTCGCTGGACGTTTGCAATTTCGAGCTGGGCTCCGGCGCAGGGACCGAGAGCGAGCAAGGCACGACCGTCGGCCCCCTGAGCTGGCTGGCAAGGCCGGAGCCCCAGTGTGTGGGGGCTGTGGAAGGACTGCCAGGGGAAGGTGAGGACCAGCAACACCTGGTAGGCCTGCCAGCTTTCGTGTGGCAGCAGCCGCTGGACGTTTGCAATTTCGAGCTGGGCTGCGGCGCAGGTCCCGAGAGCGAGCAAGGCACGAATATCAGCACCCTGAGTTGGCTGGCAAGGCCGGAGCGCCAGTGTGTGTGGGGCTGTGGAAGGGCTGCCAGGGCAAGGCGAGGGCCAGCAACACCTGGGAGGCCTGGCACCTTTGGTGTGGGAGCAGTCGCTGGACGTTTGCAATTTCGAGCTGGGCTGTGGCGCAGGTCCCGAGAGCGAGCAAGGCACGAACGTCGGCTCCCTGAACTGGCTGGCAAGGCCGGAGCCGCAGTGTGTGTGGGGCTGTGGAAGGGCTGCCAGGGCAAGGCGAGGGCCAGCAACACCTGGGAGGCCTGGCACCTTTGGTGTGGGAGCAGTCGCTGGACGTTTGCAATTTCGAGCTGGGCTCCGGCGCAGGTAGCGAGAGCGAGCAAGGCACGAACGTCGGCAGCCTGAGCTGGCTGGCAAGGCCACAGCCCCAGTGTATGTGGGGCTGTGGAAGGGCTGCCAGGGGAAGGCGAGGGCCAGCAACACCTGGGAGGCCTGGAACCTTTGGTGTGGGAGCAGTCACTGGACGTTTGCAATTTCGAGCTGGGCTCCGGCGCAGGACCCGAGAGCAAGCAAGGCACGAACGTCGGCCCCCTGAGCTGGCTGGCAAGGCCTGAGCCCCAGTGTGTGTGGGGCTGTGGAAGGGCTGCCAGGGCAAGGCGAGGGCCAGCAACACCTGGGAGGCCTGGCACCTTTGGTGTGGGACCAGTCGCTGGACGTTTGCAATTTTGAGATGGGGTCTGGCACAGGTCCCGAGAGCGAGCAAGGCACGAACGTCGGCCCCCTGAGCTGGCTGGCAAGGCCGGAGCCCCAGTGTGTGTGGGGCTGTGGAAGGGCTGCCAGGGCAAGGCGAGGGCCAGCAACACCTGGGAGGCCTGGCACCTTTGGTGTGGGAGCAGTCGCTGGACGTTTGCAATTTCGAGCTGGGCTGCGGCGCAGGTCCCGAGAGCGAGCGAGGCACGAACGTCGGCACCCTGAGCTGGCTGGCAAGGCCGGAGCCCCAGTGTGTGTGGGGCTGTGGAAGGGCTGCCAGGGGAAGGCGAGGGCCAGCAACACCTGGGAGGCCTGGCACCTTTGGTGTGGGAGCAGTCGCTGGACGTTTGCAATTTCGAGCTGGGCTGTGGCGCAGGTCCCGAGAGCGAGCAAGGCACGAACGTCGGCTCCCTGAACTGGCTGGCAAGGCCGGAGCCGCAGTGTGTGTGGGGCTGTGGAAGGGCTGCCAGGGCAAGGCGAGGGCCAGCAACACCTGGGAGGCCTGGCACCTTTGGTGTGGGAGCAGTCGCTGGACGTTTGCAATTTCGAGCTGGGCTCCGGCGCAGGGACCGAGAGCGAGCAAGGCACGAACGTCGGCAGCCTGAGCTGGCTGGCAAGGCCACAGCCCCAGTGTATGTGGGGCTGTGGAAGGGCTGCCAGGGCAAGGCGAGGGCCAGCAACACCTGGGAGGCCTGGCACCTTTGGTGTGGGAGCAGTCGCTGGACGTTTGCAATTTCGAGCTGGGCTCCGGCGCAGGACCCGAGAGCAAGCAAGGCACGAACGTCGGCCCCCTGAGCTGGCTGGCAAGGCCTGAGCCCCAGTGTGTGTGGGGCTGTGGAAGGGCTGCCAGGGCAAGGCGAGGGCCAGCAACACCTGGGAGGCCTGGCACCTTTGCTGTGGGAGCAGTCGCTGGACGTTTGCAATTTCGAGCTGGGCTCCGGCGCAGGGACCGAGAGCGAGCAAGGCACGACCGTCGGCCCCCTGAGCTGGCTGGCAAGGCCGGAGCCCCAGTGTGTGGGGGCTGTGGAAGGACTGCCAGGGGAAGGTGAGGACCAGCAACACCTGGTAGGCCTGCCAGCTTTCGTGTGGCAGCAGCCGCTGGACGTTTGCAATTTCGAGCTGGGCTGCGGCGCAGGTCCCGAGAGCGAGCAAGGCACGAATATCAGCACCCTGAGTTGGCTGGCAAGGCCGGAGCGCCAGTGTGTGTGGGGCTGTGGAAGGGCTGCCAGGGCAAGGCGAGGGCCAGCAACACCTGGGAGGCCTGGCACCTTTGGTGTGGGAGCAGTCGCTGGACGTTTGCAATTTCGAGCTGGGCTCCGGCGCAGGGACCGAGAGCGAGCAAGGCACGAACGTCGGCCCCCTGAGCTGGCTGGCAAGGCCGGAGCCCCAGTGTGTGTGGGGCTGTGGAAGGGCTGCCAGGGCAAGGCGAGGGCCAGCAACACCTGGGAGGCCTGGCACCTTTGGTGTGGGAGCAGTCGCTGGACGTTTGCAATTTCGAGCTGGGCTCCGGCGCAGGTAGCGAGAGCGAGCAAGGCACGAACGTCGGCAGCCTGAGCTGGCTGGCAAGGCCACAGCCCCAGTGTATGTGGGGCTGTGGAAGGGCTGCCAGGGGAAGGCGAGGGCCAGCAACACCTGGGAGGCCTGGAACCTTTGGTGTGGGAGCAGTCACTGGACGTTTGCAATTTCGAGCTGGGCTCCGGCGCAGGACCCGAGAGCAAGCAAGGCACGAACGTCGGCCCCCTGAGCTGGCTGGCAAGGCCGGAGCGCAAGTGTGTGTGGGGCTGTGGAAGGGCTGCCAGGGCAAGGCGAGGGCCAGCAACACCTGGGAGGCCTGGCACCTTTGGTGTGGGACCAGTCGCTGGACGTTTGCAATTTTGAGATGGGGTCTGGCACAGGTCCCGAGAGCGAGCAAGGCACGACCGTCGGCCCCCTGAGCTGGCTGGCAAGGCGGGAGCCCCAGTGTGTGTGGGGCTGTGGAAGGGCTGCCAGGGCAAGGCGAGGGCCAGCAACACCTGGGAGGCCTGGCACCTTTGGTGTGGGAGCAGTCGCTGGACGTTTGCAATTTGGAGCTGGGCTGCGGCGCAGGTCCCGAGAGCGAGCAAGGCACGAACGTCGGCCCCCTGAGCTGGCTGGCAAGGCCGGAGCCCCAGTGTGTGTGGGGCTGTGGAAGGGCTGCCAGGGGAAGGCGAGGGCCAGCAACACCTGGGAGGCCTGGCACCTTTGGTGTGGGAGCAGTCGCTGGACGTTTGCAATTTCGAGCTGGGCTGTGGCGCAGGTCCCGAGAGCGAGCAAGGCACGAACGTCGGCTCCCTGAACTGGCTGGCAAGGCCGGAGCCGCAGTGTGTGTGGGGCTGTGGAAGGGCTGCCAGGGCAAGGCGAGGGCCAGCAACACCTGGGAGGCCTGGCACCTTTGGTGTGGGAGCAGTCGCTGGACGTTTGCAATTTCGAGCTGGGCTCCGGCGCAGGGACCGAGAGCGAGCAAGGCACGAACGTCGGCAGCCTGAGCTGGCTGGCAAGGCCACAGCCCCAGTGTATGTGGGGCTGTGGAAGGGCTGCCAGGGCAAGGCGAGGGCCAGCAACACCTGGGAGGCCTGGAACCTTTGGTGTGGGAGCAGTCACTGGACGTTTGCAATTTCGAGCTGGGCTCCGGCGCAGGACCCGAGAGCAAGCAAGGCACGAACGTCGGCCCCCTGAGCTGGCTGGCAAGGCCTGAGCCCCAGTGTGTGTGGGGCTGTGGAAGGGCTGCCAGGGCAAGGCGAGGGCCAGCAACACCTGGGAGGCCTGGCACCTTTGGTGTGGGAGCAGTCGCTGGACGTTTGCAATTTCGAGCTGGGCTCCGGCGCAGGACCCGAGAGCAAGCAAGGCACGAACGTCGGCCCCCTGAGCTGGCTGGCAAGGCCTGAGCCCCAGTGTGTGTGGGGCTGTGGAAGGGCTGCCAGGGCAAGGCGAGGGCCAGCAACACCTGGGAGGCCTGGCACCTTTGCTGTGGGAGCAGTCGCTGGACGTTTGCAATTTCGAGCTGGGCTCCGGCGCAGGGACCGAGAGCGAGCAAGGCACGACCGTCGGCCCCCTGAGCTGGCTGGCAAGGCCGGAGCCCCAGTGTGTGTGGGGCTGTGGAAGGGCTGCCAGGGCAAGGCGAGGGCCAGCAACACCTGGGAGGCCTGGCACCTTTGGTGTGGGAGCAGTCGCTGGACGTTTGCAATTTCGAGCTGGGCTGCGGCGCAGGTACCGAGAGCGAGCAAGGCACGAACGTCGGCACCCTGAGCTGGCTGGCAAGGCCGGAGCCCCAGTGTGTGTGGGGCTGTGGAAGGGCTGCCAGGGCAAGGCGAGGGCCAGCAACACCTGGGACGCCTGGCACCTTTGGTGTGGGAGCAGTTGCTGGACGTTTGCAATTTTGAGATGGGGTCTGGTACAGGTACCGAGACCGAGCAAGACACGAACGTCGGCCCCCTGAGCTGGCTGGCAAGGCCGGAGCTCCAGTGTGTGTGGGGCTGTGGAAGGGCTGCCAGGGCAAGGCGAGGGCCAGCAACACCTGGGAGGCCTGGCACCTTTGGTGTGGGAGCAGTCGCTGGACGTTTGCAATTTCGAGCTGGGCTCCGGCGCAGGGACCGAGAGCGAGCAAGGCACGAACGTCGGCCCCCTGAGCTGGCTGGCAAGGCCGGAGCCCCAGTGTGTGTGGGGCTGTGGAAGGGCTGCCAGGGGAAGGTGAGGACCAGCAACACCTGGGAGGCCTGCCAGCTTTGGTGTGGGAGCAGTCGCTGGACGTTTGCAATTTCGAGCTGGGCTCCGGCGCAGTTCCCGAGAGCGAGCAAGGCACGAACGTCGGCACCCTGAGTTGGCTGGCAAGGCCGGAGCCCCAGTGTGTGTGTGGCTGTGGAAGGGCTGCCAGGGGAAGGTGAGGACCAGCAACACCTGGGAGGCCTGGCACTTTTCGTGTGGCAGCAGTCGCTGGACGTTTGCAATTTTGAGATGTTGTCTGGCACAGTACCGAGAGCGAGCAAGGCACGAACGTCGGACGCCTGAGCTGGCTGGCAAGGCCGGAGCCCCAGTGTGTGTGGGGCTGTGGAAGGGCTGCCAGGGGAAGGCGAGGGCCAGCAACACCTGGGAGGCCTGGCACCTTTGGTGTGGGAGCAGTCGCTGGACGTTTGCAATTTCGAGCTGGGCTCCGGCGCAGGGACCGAGAGCGAGCAAGGCACGAACGTCGGCCCCCTGAGTTGGCTGGCAAGGCCGGAGCCCCAGTGTGTGTGGGGCTGTGGAAGGGCTGCCAGGGGAAGGTGAGGACTAGCAACACCTGGGAGGCCTGGCACCTTTGGTGTGGGAGCAGTCACTGGACGTTTGCAATTTTGAGATGGTGTCTGGCACAGGGACCGAGAGCGAGCAAGGCACGAACGTCGGCCCCCGGAGCTGGCTGGCAAGGCCGGAGCTCCAGTGTGTGTGGGGCTGTGGAAGGGCTGCCAGGGCAAGGCGAGGGCCAGCAACACCTGGGAGGCCTGGCACCTTTGGTGTGGGAGCAGTCGCTGGACGTTTGCAATTTCGAGCTGGGCTGTGGCGCAGGTCCCGAGAGCGAGCAAGGCACGAACGTCGGCTCCCTGAACTGGCTGGCAAGGCCGGAGCCGCAGTGTGTGTGGGGCTGTGGAAGGGCTGCCAGGGCAAGGCGAGGGCCAGCAACACCTGGGAGGCCTGCCAGCTTTGGTGTGGGAGCAGTCGCTGGACGTTTGCAATTTCGAGCTGGGCTCCGGCGCAGGTAGCGAGAGCGAGCAAGGCACGAACGTCGGCAGCCTGAGCTGGCTGGCAAGGCCACAGCCCCAGTGTATGTGGGGCTGTGGAAGGGCTGCCAGGGGAAGGCGAGGGCCAGCAACACCTGGGAGGCCTGGAACCTTTGGTGTGGGAGCAGTCACTGGACGTTTGCAATTTCGAGCTGGGCTCCGGCGCAGGACCCGAGAGCAAGCAAGGCACGAACGTCGGCCCCCTGAGCTGGCTGGCAAGGCCTGAGCCCCAGTGTGTGTGGGGCTGTGGAAGGGCTGCCAGGGCAAGGCGAGGGCCAGCAACACCTGGGAGGCCTGGCACCTTTGGTGTGGGACCAGTCGCTGGACGTTTGCAATTTTGAGATGGGGTCTGGCACAGGTCCCGAGAGCGAGCAAGGCACGACCGTCGGCCCCCTGAGCTGGCTGGCAAGGCCGGAGCCCCAGTGTGTGTGGGGCTGTGGAAGGGCTGCCAGGGCAAGGCGAGGGCCAGCAACACCTGGGAGGCCTGGCACCTTTGGTGTGGGAGCAGTCGCTGGACGTTTGCAATTTCGAGCTGGGCTGCGGCGCAGGTCCCGAGAGTGAGCAAGGCACGAACGTCGGCCCCCTGAGCTGGCTGGCAAGGCCGGAGCCCCAGTGTGTGTGGGGCTGTGGAAGGGCTGCCAGGGGAAGGCGAGGGCCAGCAACACCTGGGAGGCCTGGCACCTTTGGTGTGGGAGCAGTCGCTGGACGTTTGCAATTTCGAGCTGGGCTGTGGCGCAGGTCCCGAGAGCGAGCAAGGCACGAACGTCGGCTCCCTGAACTGGCTGGCAAGGCCGGAGCCGCAGTGTGTGTGGGGACGGTGGAAGGGCTGCCAGGGCAAGGCGAGGGCCAGCAACACCTGGGAGGCCTGGCACCTTTGGTGTGGGAGCAGTCGCTGGACGTTTGCAATTTCGAGCTGGGCTCCGGCGCAGGTAGCGAGAGCGAGCAAGGCACGAACGTCGGCAGCCTGAGCTGGCTGGCAAGGCCACAGCCCCAGTGTATGTGGGGCTGTGGAAGGGCTGCCAGGGCAAGGCGAGGGCCAGCAACACCTGGGAGGCCTGGAACCTTTGGTGTGGGAGCAGTCGCTGGACGTTTGCAATTTCGAGCTGGGCTCCGGCGCAGGACCCGAGAGCAAGCAAGGCACGAACGTCGGCCTCCTGAGCTGGCTGGCAAGGCCTGAGCCCCAGTGTGTGTGGGGCTGTGGAAGGGCTGCCAGGGCAAGGCGAGGGCCAGCAACACCTGGGAGGCCTGGCACCTTTGGTGTGGGAGCAGTCACTGGACGTTTGCAATTTCGAGCTGGGCTCCGGCGCAGGACCCGAGAGCAAGCAAGGCACGAACGTCGGCCCCCTGAGCTGGCTGGCAAGGCCTGAGCCCCAGTGTGTGTGGGGCTGTGGAAGGGCTGCCAGGGCAAGGCGAGGGCCAGCAACACCTGGGAGGCCTGGCACCTTTGGTGTGGGAGCAGTCGCTGGACGTTTGCAATTTCGAGCTGGGCTCCGGCGCAGGGACCGAGAGCGAGCAAGGCACGACCGTCGGCCCCCTGAGCTGGCTGGCAAGGCCGGAGCCCCAGTGTGTGGGGGCTGTGGAAGGACTGCCAGGGGAAGGTGAGGACCAGCAACACCTGGTAGGCCTGCCAGCTTTCGTGTGGCAGCAGCCGCTGGACGTTTGCAATTTCGAGCTGGGCTGCGGCGCAGGTCCCGAGAGCGAGCAAGGCACGAATATCAGCACCCTGAGTTGGCTGGCAAGGCCGGAGCGCCAGTGTGTGTGGGGCTGTGGAAGGGCTGCCAGGGCAAGGCGAGGGCCAGCAACACCTGGGAGGCCTGGCACCTTTGGTGTGGGAGCAGTCGCTGGACGTTTGCAATTTCGAGCTGGGCTGTGGCGCAGGTCCCGAGAGCGAGCAAGGCACGAACGTCGGCTCCCTGAACTGGCTGGCAAGGCCGGAGCCGCAGTGTGTGTGGGGCTGTGGAAGGGCTGCCAGGGCAAGGCGAGGGCCAGCAACACCTGGGAGGCCTGGCACCTTTGGTGTGGGAGCAGTCGCTGGACGTTTGCAATTTCGAGCTGGGCTCCGGCGCAGGTAGCGAGAGCGAGCAAGGCACGAACGTCGGCAGCCTGAGCTGGCTGGCAAGGCCACAGCCCCAGTGTATGTGGGGCTGTGGAAGGGCTGCCAGGGGAAGGCGAGGGCCAGCAACACCTGGGAGGCCTGGCACCTTTGGTGTGGGAGCAGTCACTGGACGTTTGCAATTTCGAGCTGGGCTCCGGCGCAGGACCCGAGAGCAAGCAAGGCACGAACGTCGGCCCCCTGAGCTGGCTGGCAAGGCCTGAGCCCCAGTGTGTGTGGGGCTGTGGAAGGGCTGCCAGGGCAAGGCGAGGGCCAGCAACACCTGGGAGGCCTGGCACCTTTGGTGTGGGACCAGTCGCTGGACGTTTGCAATTTTGAGATGGGGTCTGGCACAGGTCCCGAGAGCGAGCAAGGCACGACCGTCGGCCCCCTGAGCTGGCTGGCAAGGCCGGAGCCCCAGTGTGTGTGGGGCTGTGGAAGGGCTGCCAGGGCAAGGCGAGGGCCAGCAACACCTGGGAGGCCTGGCACCTTTGGTGTGGGAGCAGTCGCTGGACGTTTGCAATTTCGAGCTGGGCTGCGGCGCAGGTCCCGAGAGCGAGCAAGGCACGAACGTCGGCCCCCTGAGCTGGCTGGCAAGGCCGGAGCCCCAGTGTGTGTGGGGCTGTGGAAGGGCTGCCAGGGGAAGGCGAGGGCCAGCAACACCTGGGAGGCCTGGCACCTTTGGTGTGGGAGCAGTCGCTGGACGTTTGCAATTTCGAGCTGGGCTGTGGCGCAGGTCCCGAGAGCGAGCAAGGCACGAACGTCGGCTCCCTGAACTGGCTGGCAAGGCCGGAGCCGCAGTGTGTGTGGGGCTGTGGAAGGGCTGCCAGGGCAAGGCGAGGGCCAGCAACACCTGGGAGGCCTGGCACCTTTGGTGTGGGAGCAGTCGCTGGACGTTTGCAATTTCGAGCTGGGCTCCGGCGCAGGACCCGAGAGCAAGCAAGGCACGAACGTCGGCCCCCTGAGCTGGCTGGCAAGGCCTGAGCCCCAGTGTGTGTGGGGCTGTGGAAGGGCTGCCAGGGCAAGGCGAGGGCCAGCAACACCTGGGAGGCCTGGCACCTTTGGTGTGGGAGCAGTCGCTGGACGTTTGCAATTTCGAGCTGGGCTCCGGCGCAGGGACCGAGAGCGAGCAAGGCACGACCGTCGGCCCCCTGAGCTGGCTGGCAAGGCCGGAGCGCCAGTGTGTGTGGGGCTGTGGAAGGGCTGCCAGGGCAAGGCGAGGGCCAGCAACACCTGGGAGGCCTGGCACCTTTGGTGTGGGAGCAGTCGCTGGACGTTTGCAATTTCGAGCTGGGCTCCGGCGCAGGTAGCGAGAGCGAGCAAGGCACGAACGTCGGCAGCCTGAGCTGGCTGGCAAGGCCACAGCCCCAGTGTATGTGGGGCTGTGGAAGGGCTGCCAGGGGAAGGCGAGGGCCAGCAACACCTGGGAGGCCTGGAACCTTTGGTGTGGGAGCAGTCACTGGACGTTTGCAATTTCGAGCTGGGCTCCGGCGCAGGACCCGAGAGCAAGCAAGGCACGAACGTCGGCCCCCTGAGCTGGCTGGCAAGGCCTGAGCCCCAGTGTGTGTGGGGCTGTGGAAGGGCTGCCAGGGCAAGGCGAGGGCCAGCAACACCTGGGAGGCCTGGCACCTTTGGTGTGGGACCAGTCGCTGGACGTTTGCAATTTTGAGATGGGGTCTGGCACAGGTCCCGAGAGCGAGCAAGGCACGACCGTCGGCCCCCTGAGCTGGCTGGCAAGGCCGGAGCCCCAGTGTGTGTGGGGCTGTGGAAGGGCTGCCAGGGCAAGGCGAGGGCCAGCAACACCTCGGAGGCCTGGCACCTTTGGTGTGGGAGCAGTCGCTGGACGTTTGCAATTTCGAGCTGGGCTGCGGCGCAGGTCCCGAGAGCGAGCAAGGCACGAACGTCGGCCCCCTGAGCTGGCTGGCAAGGCCGGAGCCCCAGTGTGTGTGGGGCTGTGGAAGGGCTGCCAGGGGAAGGCGAGGGCCAGCAACACCTGGGAGGCCTGGCACCTTTGGTGTGGGAGCAGTCGCTGGACGTTTGCAATTTCGAGCTGGGCTGTGGCGCAGGTCCCGAGAGCGAGCAAGGCACGAACGTCGGCTCCCTGAACTGGCTGGCAAGGCCGGAGCCGCAGTGTGTGTGGGGCTGTGGAAGGGCTGCCAGGGCAAGGCGAGGGCCAGCAACACCTGGGAGGCCTGGCACCTTTGGTGTGGGAGCAGTCGCTGGACGTTTGCAATTTCGAGCTGGGCTCCGGCGCAGGGACCGAGAGCGAGCAAGGCACGAACGTCGGCAGCCTGAGCTGGCTGGCAAGGCCACAGCCCCAGTGTATGTGGGGCTGTGGAAGGGCTGCCAGGGCAAGGCGAGGGCCAGCAACACCTGGGAGGCCTGGAACCTTTGGTGTGGGAGCAGTCACTGGACGTTTGCAATTTCGAGCTGGGCTGCGGCGCAGGACCCGAGAGCAAGCAAGGCACGAACGTCGGCCCCCTGAGCTGGCTGGCAAGGCCTGAGCCCCAGTGTGTGTGGGGCTGTGGAAGGGCTGCCAGGGCAAGGCGAGGGCCAGCAACACCTGGGAGGCCTGGCACCTTTGGTGTGGGAGCAGTCGCTGGACGTTTGCAATTTCGAGCTGGGCTCCGGCGCAGGACCCGAGAGCAAGCAAGGCACGAACGTCGGCCCCCTGAGCTGGCTGGCAAGGCCTGAGCCCCAGTGTGTGTGGGGCTGTGGAAGGGCTGCCAGGGCAAGGCGAGGGCCAGCAACACCTGGGAGGCCTGGCACCTTTGCTGTGGGAGCAGTCGCTGGACGTTTGCAATTTCGAGCTGGGCTCCGGCGCAGGGACCGAGAGCGAGCAAGGCACGACCGTCGGCCCCCTGAGCTGGCTGGCAAGGCCGGAGCCCCAGTGTGTGTGGGGCTGTGGAAGGGCTGCCAGGGCAAGGCGAGGGCCAGCAACACCTGGGAGGCCTGGCACCTTTGGTGTGGGAGCAGTCGCTGGACGTTTGCAATTTCGAGCTGGGCTGCGGCGCAGGTACCGAGAGCGAGCAAGGCACGAACGTCGGCACCCTGAGCTGGCTGGCAAGGCCGGAGCCCCAGTGTGTGTGGGGCTGTGGAAGGGCTGCCAGGGCAAGGCGAGGGCCAGGAATGCCTGGGAGGCCTGGCACCTTTGGTGTGGGAGCAGTCGCTGGACGTTTGCAATTTTGAGATGGGGTCTGGTACAGGTACCGAGACCGAGCAAGGCACGAACGTCGGCCCCCTGAGCTGGCTGGCAAGGCCGGAGCTCCAGTGTGTGTGGGGCTGTGGAAGGGCTGCCAGGGCAAGGCGAGGGCCAGCAACACCTGGGAGGCCTGGCACCTTTGGTGTGGGAGCAGTCGCTGGACGTTTGCAATTTCGAGCTGGGCTCCGGCGCAGGGACCGAGAGCGAGCAAGGCACGAACGTCGGCCCCCTGAGCTGGCTGGCAAGGCCGGAGCCCCAGTGTGTGTGGGGCTGTGGAAGGGCTGCCAGGGGAAGGTGAGGACCAGCAACACCTGGTAGGCCTGCCAGCTTTGGTGTGGGAGCAGTCGCTGGACGTTTGCAATTTCGAGCTGGGCTCCGGCGCAGTTCCCGAGAGCGAGCAAGGCACGAACGTCGGCACCCTGAGTTGGCTGGCAAGGCCGGAGCCCCAGTGTGTGTGTGGCTGTGGAAGGGCTGCCAGGGGAAGGTGAGGACCAGCAACACCTGGGAGGCCTGGCACTTTTCGTGTGGCAGCAGTCGCTGGACGTTTGCAATTTTGAGATGTTGTCTGGCACAGTACCGAGAGCGAGCAAGGCACGAACGTCGGACGCCTGAGCTGGCTGGCAAGGCCGGAGCCCCAGTGTGTGTGGGGCTGTGGAAGGGCTGCCAGGGGAAGGCGAGGGCCAGCAACACCTGGGAGGCCTGGCACCTTTGGTGTGGGAGCAGTCGCTGGACGTTTGCAATTTCGAGCTGGGCTCCGGCGCAGGGACCGAGAGCGAGCAAGGCACGAACGTCGGCCCCCTGAGTTGGCTGGCAAGGCCGGAGCCCCAGTGTGTGTGGGGCTGTGGAAGGGCTGCCAGGGGAAGGTGAGGACCAGCAACACCTGGGAGGCCTGGCACCTTTGGTGTGGGAGCAGTCACTGGACGTTTGCAATTTTGAGATGGTGTCTGGCACAGGGACCGAGAGCGAGCAAGGCACGAACGTCGGCCCCCGGAGCTGGCTGGCAAGGCCGGAGCTCCAGTGTGTGTGGGGCTGTGGAAGGGCTGCCAGGGCAAGGCGAGGGCCAGCAACACCTGGGAGGCCTGGCACCTTTGGTGTGGGAGCAGTCGCTGGACGTTTGCAATTTCGAGCTGGGCTCCGGCGCAGGGACCGAGAGCGAGCAAGGCACGAACGTCGGCAGCCTGAGCTGGCTGGCAAGGCCACAGCCCCAGTGTATGTGGGGCTGTGGAAGGGCTGCCAGGGCAAGGCGAGGGCCAGCAACACCTGGGAGGCCTGGAACCTTTGGTGTGGGAGCAGTCACTGGACGTTTGCAATTTCGAGCTGGGCTCCGGCGCAGGACCCGAGAGCAAGCAAGGCACGAACGTCGGCCCCCTGAGCTGGCTGTAAAGGCCTGAGCCCCAGTGTGTGTGGGGCTGTGGAAGGGCTGCCAGGGCAAGGCGAGGGCCAGCAACACCTGGGAGGCCTGGCACCTTTGGTGTGGGAGCAGTCGCTGGACGTTTGCAATTTCGAGCTGGGCTCCGGCGCAGGACCCGAGAGCAAGCAAGGCACGAACGTCGGCCCCCTGAGCTGGCTGGCAAGGCCTGAGCCCCAGTGTGTGTGGGGCTGTGGAAGGGCTGCCAGGGCAAGGCGAGGGCCAGCAACACCTGGGAGGCCTGGCACCTTTGCTGTGGGAGCAGTCGCTGGACGTTTGCAATTTCGAGCTGGGCTCCGGCGCAGGGACCGAGAGCGAGCAAGGCACGACCGTCGGCCCCCTGAGCTGGCTGGCAAGGCCGGAGCCCCAGTGTGTGTGGGGCTGTGGAAGGGCTGCCAGGGCAAGGCGAGGGCCAGCAACACCTGGGAGGCCTGGCACCTTTGGTGTGGGAGCAGTCGCTGGACGTTTGCAATTTCGAGCTGGGCTGCGGCGCAGGTACCGAGAGCGAGCAAGGCACGAACGTCGGCACCCTGAGCTGGCTGGCAAGGCCGGAGCCCCAGTGTGTGTGGGGCTGTGGAAGGGCTGCCAGGGCAAGGCGAGGGCCAGGAATGCCTGGGAGGCCTGGCACCTTTGGTGTGGGAGCAGTCGCTGGACGTTTGCAATTTTGAGATGGGGTCTGGTACAGGTACCGAGACCGAGCAAGGCACGAACGTCGGCCCCCTGAGCTGGCTGGCAAGGCCGGAGCTCCAGTGTGTGTGGGGCTGTGGAAGGGCTGCCAGGGCAAGGCGAGGGCCAGCAACACCTGGGAGGCCTGGCACCTTTGGTGTGGGAGCAGTCGCTGGACGTTTGCAATTTCGAGCTGGGCTCCGGCGCAGGGACCGAGAGCGAGCAAGGCACGAACGTCGGCCCCCTGAGCTGGCTGGCAAGGCCGGAGCCCCAGTGTGTGTGGGGCTGTGGAAGGGCTGCCAGGGCAAGGCGAGGACCAGCAACACCTGGGAGGCCTGGCACCTTTGGTGTGGGAGCAGTCACTGGACGTTTGCAATTTTGAGATGGTGTCTGGCACAGGGACCGAGAGCGAGCAAGGCACGAACGTCGGCCCCCGGAGCTGGCTGGCAAGGCCGGAGCTCCAGTGTGTGTGGGGCTGTGGAAGGGCTGCCAGGGCAAGGCGAGGGCCAGCAACACCTGGGAGGCCTGGCACCTTTGGTGTGGGAGCAGTCGCTGGACGTTTGCAATTTGGAGCTGGGCTGCGGCGCAGGTAGTGAGAGCGAGCAAGGCACGAACGTCGGCCCCCTGAGCTGGCTGGCAAGGCCTGAGCCCCAGTGTGTGTGGGGCTGTGGAAGGGCTGCCAGGGCAAGGCGAGGGCCAGCAACACCTGGGAGGCCTGGCACCTTTTGTGTGGGAGCAGTCACTGGACGTTTGCAATTTCGAGCTGGGCTGCGGCGCAGGTCCCGAGAGCGAGCAAGGCACGAACGTCGGCCCCCTGAGCTGGCTGGCAAGGCCGGAGCCCCAGTGTGTGTGGGGCTGTGGAAGGGCTGCCAGGGCAAGGCGAGGGCCAGCAACACCTGGGAGGCCTGGCACCTTTGCTGTGGGAGCAGTCGCTGGACGTTTGCAATTTCGAGCTGGGCTCCGGCGCAGGGACCGAGAGCGAGCAAGGCACGACCGTCGGCCCCCTGAGCTGGCTGGCAAGGCCGGAGCCCCAGTGTGTGTGGGGCTGTGGAAGGGCTGCCAGGGCAAGGCGAGGGCCAGCAACACCTGGGAGGCCTGGCACCTTTGGTGTGGGAGCAGTCGCTGGACGTTTGCAATTTCGAGCTGGGCTGCGGCGCAGGTACCGAGAGCGAGCAAGGCACGAACGTCGGCACCCTGAGCTGGCTGGCAAGGCCGGAGCCCCAGTGTGTGTGGGGCTGTGGAAGGGCTGCCAGGGCAAGGCGAGGGCCAGGAATGCCTGGGAGGCCTGGCACCTTTGGTGTGGGAGCAGTCGCTGGACGTTTGCAATTTTGAGATGGGGTCTGGTACAGGTACCGAGACCGAGCAAGGCACGAACGTCGGCCCCCTGAGCTGGCTGGCAAGGCCGGAGCCCCAGTGTGTGTGGGGCTGTGGAAGGGCTGCCAGGACAAAGCGAGGGCCAGCAACACCTGGGAGGCCTGGCACCTTTGGTGTGGGAGCAGTCGCTGGACGTTTGCAATTTCGAGCTGGGCTCCGGCGCAGGGACCGAGAGCGAGCAAGGCACGAACGTCGGCCCCCTGAGCTGGCTGGCAAGGCCGGAGCCCCAGTGTGTGTGGGGCTGTGGAAGGGCTGCCAGGGGAAGGTGAGGACCAGCAACACCTGGTAGGCCTGCCAGCTTTGGTGTGGGAGCAGTCGCTGGACGTTTGCAATTTCGAGCTGGGCTCCGGCGCAGTTCCCGAGAGCGAGCAAGGCACGAACGTCGGCACCCTGAGTTGGCTGGCAAGGCCGGAGCCCCAGTGTGTGTGTGGCTGTGGAAGGGCTGCCAGGGGAAGGTGAGGACCAGCAACACCTGGGAGGCCTGGCACTTTTCGTGTGGCAGCAGTCGCTGGACGTTTGCAATTTTGAGATGTTGTCTGGCACAGTACCGAGAGCGAGCAAGGCACGAACGTCGGACGCCTGAGCTGGCTGGCAAGGCCGGAGCCCCAGTGTGTGTGGGGCTGTGGAAGGGCTGCCAGGGCAAGGCGAGGGCCAGCAACACCTGGGAGGCCTGGCACCTTTGGTGTGGGAGCAGTCGCTGGACGTTTGCAATTTCGAGCTGGGCTCCGGCGCAGGGACCGAGAGCGAGCAAGGCACGAACGTCGGCCCCCTGAGTTGGCTGGCAAGGCCGGAGCCCCAGTGTGTGTGGGGCTGTGGAAGGGCTGCCAGGGGAAGGTGAGGACCAGCAACACCTGGGAGGCCTGGCACCTTTGGTGTGGGAGCAGTCACTGGACGTTTGCAATTTTGAGATGGTGTCTGGCACAGGGACCGAGAGCGAGCAAGGCACGAACGTCGGCCCCCGGAGCTGGCTGGCAAGGCCGGAGCTCCAGTGTGTGTGGGGCTGTGGAAGGGCTGCCAGGGCAAGGCGAGGGCCAGCAACACCTGGGAGGCCTGGCACCTTTGGTGTGGGAGCAGTCGCTGGACGTTTGCAATTTGGAGCTGGGCTGCGGCGCAGGTAGTGAGAGCGAGCAAGGCACGAACGTCGGCACCCTGAGCTGGCTGGCAAAGCCGTAGCGCCAGTGTGTGTGGGGCTGTGGAAGGGCTGCCAGGGCAAGGCGAGGGCCAGCAACACCTGGGAGGCCTGGCACCTTTGGTGTGGGAGCAGTCGCTGGACGTTTGCAATTTCGAGCTGGGCTGCGGCGCAGGTCCCGAGAGCGAGCAAGGCACGAACGTCGGCCCCCTGAGCTGGCTGGCAAGGCCGGAGCCCCAGTGTGTGTGGGGCTGTGGAAGGGCTGCCAGGGGAAGGCGAGGGCCAGCAACACCTGGGAGGCCTGGCACCTTTGGTGTGGGAGCAGTCGCTGGACGTTTGCAATTTCGAGCTGGGCTGTGGCGCAGGTCCCGAGAGCGAACAAGGCACGAACGTCGGCTCCCTGAACTGGCTGGCAAGGCCGGAGCCGCAGTGTGTGTGGGGCTGTGGAAGGGCTGCCAGGGCAAGGCGAGGGCCAGCAACACCTGGGAGGCCTGGCACCTTTGGTGTGGGAGCAGTCGCTGGACGTTTGCAATTTCGAGCTGGGCTCCGGCGCAGGTAGCGAGAGCGAGCAAGGCACGAACGTCGGCAGCCTGAGCTGGCTGGCAAGGCCACAGCCCCAGTGTATGTGGGGCTGTGGAAGGGCTGCCAGGGCAAGGCGAGGGCCAGCAACACCTGGGAGGCCTGGAACCTTTGGTGTGGGAGCAGTCACTGGACGTTTGCAATTTCGAGCTGGGCTCCGGCGCAGGACCCGAGAGCAAGCAAGGCACGAACGTCGGCCCCCTGAGCTGGCTGGCAAGGCCTGAGCCCCAGTGTGTGTGGGGCTGTGGAAGGGCTGCCAGGGCAAGGCGAGGGCCAGCAACACCTGGGAGGCCTGGCACCTTTGGTGTGGGACCAGTCGCTGGACGTTTGCAATTTTGAGATGGGGTCTGGCACAGGTCCCGAGAGCGAGCAAGGCACGACCGTCGGCCCCCTGAGCTGGCTGGCAAGGCCGGAGCCCCAGTGTGTGTGGGGCTGTGGAAGGGCTGCCAGGGCAAGGCGAGGGCCAGCAACACCTGGGAGGCCTGGCACCTTTGGTGTGGGAGCAGTCGCTGGACGTTTGCAATTTCGAGCTGGGCTGCGGCGCAGGTCCCGAGAGCGAGCAAGGCACGAACGTCGGCACCCTAAGCTGGCTGGCAAGGCCGGAGCCCCAGTGTGTGTGGGGCTGTGGAAGGGCTGCCAGGGGAAGGCGAGGGCCAGCAACACCTGGGAGGCCTGGCACTTTTCGTGTGGGAGCAGTCGCTGGACGTTTGCAATTTTGAGATGGTGTCTGGCACAGGTCCCGAGAGCGAGCAAGACACGAACGTCGGCCCCCTGAGCTGGCTGGCAAGGCCGGAGCCCCAGTGTGTGTGGGGCTGTGGAAGGGCTGCCAGGGGAAGGCGAGGGCCAGCAACAGCTGGGAGGCCTGGCACCTTTGGTGTGGGAGCAGTCGCTGGACGTTTGCAATTTTGAGATGGTGTCTGGCACAGGTACCGAGAGCGAGCAAGGCACGAACGTCGGCACTCTGAGCTGGCTGGCAAAGCTGGAGCCCCAGTGTGTGTGGGGCTGTGGAAGGGCTGCCAGGGCAAGGCGAGGACCAGCAACACCTGGGAGGCCTGGCACCTTTGGTGTGGGAGCAGTCGCTGGACGTTTGCAAGTTTGAGATGGTGTCTGGCACAGGTCCCGAGAGCGAGCAAGGCACGAACGTCGGCCCCCTGAGCTGGCTGGCAAGGCCGGAGCCGCAGTGTGTGTGGGGCTGTGGAAGGGCTGCCAGGGGAAGGCGAGGGCCAGGAACAGCTGGGAGGCCTGGCACCTTTGGTGTGGGAGCAGTCGCTGGACGTTTGCAATTTTGAGATGGTGTCTCGCACAGGTACCGAGAGCGAGCAAGGCACGAACGTCGGCACCCTGAGCTGGCTGGCAAAGCTGGAGCCCCAGTGTGTGTGGGGCTGTGGAAGGGCTGCCAGGGCAAGGCGAGGGCCAGCAACACCTGGGAGGCCTGGCACCTTTGGTGTGGGAGCAGTCGCTGGACGTTTGCAATTTCGAGCTGGGCTCCGGCGCAGGGACCGAGAGCGAGCAAGGCACGAACGTCGGCCCCCTGAGCTGGCTGGCAAGGCCGGAGCCCCAGTGTGTGTGGGGCTGTGGAAGGGCTGCCAGGGGAAGGTGAGGACCAGCAACACCTGGTAGGCCTCCCAGCTTTCGTGTGGGAGCAGTCGCTGGACGTTTGCAATTTTGAGATGGGGTCTGGCGCAGGTCCAGACAGCGAGCAAGGCACGACCGTCGGCCCCCTGAGCTGGCTGGCAAGGCCGGAGCCCCAGTGTGTGTGGGGCTGTGGAAGGGCTGCCAGGGCAAGGCGAGGGCCAGCAACACCTGGGAGGCCTGGCACCTTTGGTGTGGGAGCAGTCGCTGGACGTTTGCAATTTCGAGCTGGGCTGCGGCGCAGGTCCCGAGAGCGAGCAAGGCACGAACGTCGGCCCCCTGAGCTGGCTGGCAAGGCCGGAGCCCCAGTGTGTGTGGGGCTGTGGAAGGGCTGCCAGGGGAAGGCGAGGGCCAGCAACAGCTGGGAGGCCTGGCACCTTTGGTGTGGGAGCAGTCGCTGGACGTTTGCAATTTTGAGATGGTGTCTGGCACAGGTACCGAGAGCGAGCAAGGCACGAACGTCGGCACTCTGAGCTGGCTGGCAAAGCTGGAGCCCCAGTGTGTGTGGGGCTGTGGAAGGGCTGCCAGGGCAAGGCGAGGACCAGCAACACCTGGGAGGCCTGGCACCTTTGGTGTGGGAGCAGTCGCTGGACGTTTGCAAGTTTGAGATGGTGTCTGGCACAGGTCCCGAGAGCGAGCAAGGCACGAACGTCGGCTCCCTGAACTGGCTGGCAAGGCCGGAGCCGCAGTGTGTGTGGGGCTGTGGAAGGGCTGCCAGGGCAAGGCGAGGGCCAGCAACACCTGGGAGGCCTGGCACCTTTGGTGTGGGAGCAGTCGCTGGACGTTTGCAATTTCGAGCTGGGCTCCGGCGCAGGTAGCGAGAGCGAGCAAGGCACGAACGTCGGCAGCCTGAGCTGGCTGGCAAGGCCACAGCCCCAGTGTATGTGGGGCTGTGGAAGGGCTGCCAGGGGAAGGCGAGGGCCAGCAACACCTGGGAGGCCTGGAACCTTTGGTGTGGGAGCAGTCACTGGACGTTTGCAATTTCGAGCTGGGCTCCGGCGCAGGACCCGAGAGCAAGCAAGGCACGAACGTCGGCCCCCTGAGCTGGCTGGCAAGGCCTGAGCCCCAGTGTGTGTGGGGCTGTGGAAGGGCTGCCAGGGCAAGGCGAGGGCCAGCAACACCTGGGAGGCCTGGCACCTTTGGTGTGGGACCAGTCGCTGGACGTTTGCAATTTTGAGATGGGGTCTGGCACAGGTCCCGAGAGCGAGCAAGGCACGAACGTCGGCCCCCTGAGCTGGCTGGCAAGGCCGGAGCCCCAGTGTGTGTGGGGCTGTGGAAGGGCTGCCAGGGCAAGGCGAGGGCCAGCAACACCTGGGAGGCCTGGCACCTTTGGTGTGGGAGCAGTCGCTGGACGTTTGCAATTTCGAGCTGGGCTGCGGCGCAGGTCCCGAGAGCGAGCGAGGCACGAACGTCGGCACCCTGAGCTGGCTGGCAAGGCCGGAGCCCCAGTGTGTGTGGGGCTGTGGAAGGGCTGCCAGGGGAAGGCGAGGGCCAGCAACACCTGGGAGGCCTGGCACCTTTGGTGTGGGAGCAGTCGCTGGACGTTTGCAATTTCGAGCTGGGCTGTGGCGCAGGTCCCGAGAGCGAGCAAGGCACGAACGTCGGCTCCCTGAACTGGCTGGCAAGGCCGGAGCCGCAGTGTGTGTGGGGCTGTGGAAGGGCTGCCAGGGCAAGGCGAGGGCCAGCAACACCTGGGAGGCCTGGCACCTTTGGTGTGGGAGCAGTCGCTGGACGTTTGCAATTTCGAGCTGGGCTCCGGCGCAGGGACCGAGAGCGAGCAAGGCACGAACGTCGGCAGCCTGAGCTGGCTGGCAAGGCCACAGCCCCAGTGTATGTGGGGCTGTGGAAGGGCTGCCAGGGCAAGGCGAGGGCCAGCAACACCTGGGAGGCCTGGCACCTTTGGTGTGGGAGCAGTCGCTGGACGTTTGCAATTTCGAGCTTGGCTCCGGCGCAGGACCCGAGAGCAAGCAAGGCACGAACGTCGGCCCCCTGAGCTGGCTGGCAAGGCCTGAGCCCCAGTGTGTGTGGGGCTGTGGAAGGGCTGCCAGGGCAAGGCGAGGGCCAGCAACACCTGGGAGGCCTGGCACCTTTGCTGTGGGAGCAGTCGCTGGACGTTTGCAATTTCGAGCTGGGCTCCGGCGCAGGGACCGAGAGCGAGCAAGGCACGACCGTCGGCCCCCTGAGCTGGCTGGCAAGGCCGGAGCCCCAGTGTGTGGGGGCTGTGGAAGGACTGCCAGGGGAAGGTGAGGACCAGCAACACCTGGTAGGCCTGCCAGCTTTCGTGTGGCAGCAGCCGCTGGACGTTTGCAATTTCGAGCTGGGCTGCGGCGCAGGTCCCGAGAGCGAGCAAGGCACGAATATCAGCACCCTGAGTTGGCTGGCAAGGCCGGAGCGCCAGTGTGTGTGGGGCTGTGGAAGGGCTGCCAGGGCAAGGCGAGGGCCAGCAACACCTGGGAGGCCTGGCACCTTTGGTGTGGGAGCAGTCGCTGGACGTTTGCAATTTCGAGCTGGGCTCCGGCGCAGGGACCGAGAGCGAGCAAGGCACGAACGTCGGCCCCCTGAGCTGGCTGGCAAGGCCGGAGCCCCAGTGTGTGTGGGGCTGTGGAAGGGCTGCCAGGGCAAGGCGAGGGCCAGCAACACCTGGGAGGCCTGGCACCTTTGGTGTGGGAGCAGTCGCTGGACGTTTGCAATTTCGAGCTGGGCTCCGGCGCAGGTAGCGAGAGCGAGCAAGGCACGAACGTCGGCAGCCTGAGCTGGCTGGCAAGGCCACAGCCCCAGTGTATGTGGGGCTGTGGAAGGGCTGCCAGGGGAAGGCGAGGGCCAGCAACACCTGGGAGGCCTGGAACCTTTGGTGTGGGAGCAGTCACTGGACGTTTGCAATTTCGAGCTGGGCTCCGGCGCAGGACCCGAGAGCAAGCAAGGCACGAACGTCGGCCCCCTGAGCTGGCTGGCAAGGCCGGAGCGCAAGTGTGTGTGGGGCTGTGGAAGGGCTGCCAGGGCAAGGCGAGGGCCAGCAACACCTGGGAGGCCTGGCACCTTTGGTGTGGGACCAGTCGCTGGACGTTTGCAATTTTGAGATGGGGTCTGGCACAGGTCCCGAGAGCGAGCAAGGCACGACCGTCGGCCCCCTGAGCTGGCTGGCAAGGCGGGAGCCCCAGTGTGTGTGGGGCTGTGGAAGGGCTGCCAGGGCAAGGCGAGGGCCAGCAACACCTGGGAGGCCTGGCACCTTTGGTGTGGGAGCAGTCGCTGGACGTTTGCAATTTGGAGCTGGGCTGCGGCGCAGGTCCCGAGAGCGAGCAAGGCACGAACGTCGGCCCCCTGAGCTGGCTGGCAAGGCCGGAGCCCCAGTGTGTGTGGGGCTGTGGAAGGGCTGCCAGGGGAAGGCGAGGGCCAGCAACACCTGGGAGGCCTGGCACCTTTGGTGTGGGAGCAGTCGCTGGACGTTTGCAATTTCGAGCTGGGCTGTGGCGCAGGTCCCGAGAGCGAGCAAGGCACGAACGTCGGCTCCCTGAACTGGCTGGCAAGGCCGGAGCCGCAGTGTGTGTGGGGCTGTGGAAGGGCTGCCAGGGCAAGGCGAGGGCCAGCAACACCTGGGAGGCCTGGCACCTTTGGTGTGGGAGCAGTCGCTGGACGTTTGCAATTTCGAGCTGGGCTCCGGCGCAGGGACCGAGAGCGAGCAAGGCACGAACGTCGGCAGCCTGAGCTGGCTGGCAAGGCCACAGCCCCAGTGTATGTGGGGCTGTGGAAGGGCTGCCAGGGCAAGGCGAGGGCCAGCAACACCTGGGAGGCCTGGAACCTTTGGTGTGGGAGCAGTCACTGGACGTTTGCAATTTCGAGCTGGGCTCCGGCGCAGGACCCGAGAGCAAGCAAGGCACGAACGTCGGCCCCCTGAGCTGGCTGGCAAGGCCTGAGCCCCAGTGTGTGTGGGGCTGTGGAAGGGCTGCCAGGGCAAGGCGAGGGCCAGCAACACCTGGGAGGCCTGGCACCTTTGGTGTGGGAGCAGTCGCTGGACGTTTGCAATTTCGAGCTGGGCTCCGGCGCAGGACCCGAGAGCAAGCAAGGCACGAACGTCGGCCCCCTGAGCTGGCTGGCAAGGCCTGAGCCCCAGTGTGTGTGGGGCTGTGGAAGGGCTGCCAGGGCAAGGCGAGGGCCAGCAACACCTGGGAGGCCTGGCACCTTTGCTGTGGGAGCAGTCGCTGGACGTTTGCAATTTCGAGCTGGGCTCCGGCGCAGGGACCGAGAGCGAGCAAGGCACGACCGTCGGCCCCCTGAGCTGGCTGGCAAGGCCGGAGCCCCAGTGTGTGTGGGGCTGTGGAAGGGCTGCCAGGGCAAGGCGAGGGCCAGCAACACCTGGGAGGCCTGGCACCTTTGGTGTGGGAGCAGTCGCTGGACGTTTGCAATTTCGAGCTGGGCTGCGGCGCAGGTACCGAGAGCGAGCAAGGCACGAACGTCGGCACCCTGAGCTGGCTGGCAAGGCCGGAGCCCCAGTGTGTGTGGGGCTGTGGAAGGGCTGCCAGGGCAAGGCGAGGGCCAGCAACACCTGGGACGCCTGGCACCTTTGGTGTGGGAGCAGTTGCTGGACGTTTGCAATTTTGAGATGGGGTCTGGTACAGGTACCGAGACCGAGCAAGACACGAACGTCGGCCCCCTGAGCTGGCTGGCAAGGCCGGAGCTCCAGTGTGTGTGGGGCTGTGGAAGGGCTGCCAGGGCAAGGCGAGGGCCAGCAACACCTGGGAGGCCTGGCACCTTTGGTGTGGGAGCAGTCGCTGGACGTTTGCAATTTCGAGCTGGGCTCCGGCGCAGGGACCGAGAGCGAGCAAGGCACGAACGTCGGCCCCCTGAGCTGGCTGGCAAGGCCGGAGCCCCAGTGTGTGTGGGGCTGTGGAAGGGCTGCCAGGGGAAGGTGAGGACCAGCAACACCTGGGAGGCCTGCCAGCTTTGGTGTGGGAGCAGTCGCTGGACGTTTGCAATTTCGAGCTGGGCTCCGGCGCAGTTCCCGAGAGCGAGCAAGGCACGAACGTCGGCACCCTGAGTTGGCTGGCAAGGCCGGAGCCCCAGTGTGTGTGTGGCTGTGGAAGGGCTGCCAGGGGAAGGTGAGGACCAGCAACACCTGGGAGGCCTGGCACTTTTCGTGTGGCAGCAGTCGCTGGACGTTTGCAATTTTGAGATGTTGTCTGGCACAGTACCGAGAGCGAGCAAGGCACGAACGTCGGACGCCTGAGCTGGCTGGCAAGGCCGGAGCCCCAGTGTGTGTGGGGCTGTGGAAGGGCTGCCAGGGGAAGGCGAGGGCCAGCAACACCTGGGAGGCCTGGCACCTTTGGTGTGGGAGCAGTCGCTGGACGTTTGCAATTTCGAGCTGGGCTCCGGCGCAGGGACCGAGAGCGAGCAAGGCACGAACGTCGGCCCCCTGAGTTGGCTGGCAAGGCCGGAGCCCCAGTGTGTGTGGGGCTGTGGAAGGGCTGCCAGGGGAAGGTGAGGACTAGCAACACCTGGGAGGCCTGGCACCTTTGGTGTGGGAGCAGTCACTGGACGTTTGCAATTTTGAGATGGTGTCTGGCACAGGGACCGAGAGCGAGCAAGGCACGAACGTCGGCCCCCGGAGCTGGCTGGCAAGGCCGGAGCTCCAGTGTGTGTGGGGCTGTGGAAGGGCTGCCAGGGCAAGGCGAGGGCCAGCAACACCTGGGAGGCCTGGCACCTTTGGTGTGGGAGCAGTCGCTGGACGTTTGCAATTTCGAGCTGGGCTGTGGCGCAGGTCCCGAGAGCGAGCAAGGCACGAACGTCGGCTCCCTGAACTGGCTGGCAAGGCCGGAGCCGCAGTGTGTGTGGGGCTGTGGAAGGGCTGCCAGGGCAAGGCGAGGGCCAGCAACACCTGGGAGGCCTGCCAGCTTTGGTGTGGGAGCAGTCGCTGGACGTTTGCAATTTCGAGCTGGGCTCCGGCGCAGGTAGCGAGAGCGAGCAAGGCACGAACGTCGGCAGCCTGAGCTGGCTGGCAAGGCCACAGCCCCAGTGTATGTGGGGCTGTGGAAGGGCTGCCAGGGGAAGGCGAGGGCCAGCAACACCTGGGAGGCCTGGAACCTTTGGTGTGGGAGCAGTCACTGGACGTTTGCAATTTCGAGCTGGGCTCCGGCGCAGGACCCGAGAGCAAGCAAGGCACGAACGTCGGCCCCCTGAGCTGGCTGGCAAGGCCTGAGCCCCAGTGTGTGTGGGGCTGTGGAAGGGCTGCCAGGGCAAGGCGAGGGCCAGCAACACCTGGGAGGCCTGGCACCTTTGGTGTGGGACCAGTCGCTGGACGTTTGCAATTTTGAGATGGGGTCTGGCACAGGTCCCGAGAGCGAGCAAGGCACGACCGTCGGCCCCCTGAGCTGGCTGGCAAGGCCGGAGCCCCAGTGTGTGTGGGGCTGTGGAAGGGCTGCCAGGGCAAGGCGAGGGCCAGCAACACCTGGGAGGCCTGGCACCTTTGGTGTGGGAGCAGTCGCTGGACGTTTGCAATTTCGAGCTGGGCTGCGGCGCAGGTCCCGAGAGTGAGCAAGGCACGAACGTCGGCCCCCTGAGCTGGCTGGCAAGGCCGGAGCCCCAGTGTGTGTGGGGCTGTGGAAGGGCTGCCAGGGGAAGGCGAGGGCCAGCAACACCTGGGAGGCCTGGCACCTTTGGTGTGGGAGCAGTCGCTGGACGTTTGCAATTTCGAGCTGGGCTGTGGCGCAGGTCCCGAGAGCGAGCAAGGCACGAACGTCGGCTCCCTGAACTGGCTGGCAAGGCCGGAGCCGCAGTGTGTGTGGGGACGGTGGAAGGGCTGCCAGGGCAAGGCGAGGGCCAGCAACACCTGGGAGGCCTGGCACCTTTGGTGTGGGAGCAGTCGCTGGACGTTTGCAATTTCGAGCTGGGCTCCGGCGCAGGTAGCGAGAGCGAGCAAGGCACGAACGTCGGCAGCCTGAGCTGGCTGGCAAGGCCACAGCCCCAGTGTATGTGGGGCTGTGGAAGGGCTGCCAGGGCAAGGCGAGGGCCAGCAACACCTGGGAGGCCTGGAACCTTTGGTGTGGGAGCAGTCGCTGGACGTTTGCAATTTCGAGCTGGGCTCCGGCGCAGGACCCGAGAGCAAGCAAGGCACGAACGTCGGCCCCCTGAGCTGGCTGGCAAGGCCTGAGCCCCAGTGTGTGTGGGGCTGTGGAAGGGCTGCCAGGGCAAGGCGAGGGCCAGCAACACCTGGGAGGCCTGGCACCTTTGGTGTGGGAGCAGTCACTGGACGTTTGCAATTTCGAGCTGGGCTCCGGCGCAGGACCCGAGAGCAAGCAAGGCACGAACGTCGGCCCCCTGAGCTGGCTGGCAAGGCCTGAGCCCCAGTGTGTGTGGGGCTGTGGAAGGGCTGCCAGGGCAAGGCGAGGGCCAGCAACACCTGGGAGGCCTGGCACCTTTGGTGTGGGAGCAGTCGCTGGACGTTTGCAATTTCGAGCTGGGCTCCGGCGCAGGGACCGAGAGCGAGCAAGGCACGACCGTCGGCCCCCTGAGCTGGCTGGCAAGGCCGGAGCCCCAGTGTGTGGGGGCTGTGGAAGGACTGCCAGGGGAAGGTGAGGACCAGCAACACCTGGTAGGCCTGCCAGCTTTCGTGTGGCAGCAGCCGCTGGACGTTTGCAATTTCGAGCTGGGCTGCGGCGCAGGTCCCGAGAGCGAGCAAGGCACGAATATCAGCACCCTGAGTTGGCTGGCAAGGCCGGAGCGCCAGTGTGTGTGGGGCTGTGGAAGGGCTGCCAGGGCAAGGCGAGGGCCAGCAACACCTGGGAGGCCTGGCACCTTTGGTGTGGGAGCAGTCGCTGGACGTTTGCAATTTCGAGCTGGGCTGTGGCGCAGGTCCCGAGAGCGAGCAAGGCACGAACGTCGGCTCCCTGAACTGGCTGGCAAGGCCGGAGCCGCAGTGTGTGTGGGGCTGTGGAAGGGCTGCCAGGGCAAGGCGAGGGCCAGCAACACCTGGGAGGCCTGGCACCTTTGGTGTGGGAGCAGTCGCTGGACGTTTGCAATTTCGAGCTGGGCTCCGGCGCAGGTAGCGAGAGCGAGCAAGGCACGAACGTCGGCAGCCTGAGCTGGCTGGCAAGGCCACAGCCCCAGTGTATGTGGGGCTGTGGAAGGGCTGCCAGGGGAAGGCGAGGGCCAGCAACACCTGGGAGGCCTGGCACCTTTGGTGTGGGAGCAGTCACTGGACGTTTGCAATTTCGAGCTGGGCTCCGGCGCAGGACCCGAGAGCAAGCAAGGCACGAACGTCGGCCCCCTGAGCTGGCTGGCAAGGCCTGAGCCCCAGTGTGTGTGGGGCTGTGGAAGGGCTGCCAGGGCAAGGCGAGGGCCAGCAACACCTGGGAGGCCTGGCACCTTTGGTGTGGGACCAGTCGCTGGACGTTTGCAATTTTGAGATGGGGTCTGGCACAGGTCCCGAGAGCGAGCAAGGCACGACCGTCGGCCCCCTGAGCTGGCTGGCAAGGCCGGAGCCCCAGTGTGTGTGGGGCTGTGGAAGGGCTGCCAGGGCAAGGCGAGGGCCAGCAACACCTGGGAGGCCTGGCACCTTTGGTGTGGGAGCAGTCGCTGGACGTTTGCAATTTCGAGCTGGGCTGCGGCGCAGGTCCCGAGAGCGAGCAAGGCACGAACGTCGGCCCCCTGAGCTGGCTGGCAAGGCCGGAGCCCCAGTGTGTGTGGGGCTGTGGAAGGGCTGCCAGGGGAAGGCGAGGGCCAGCAACACCTGGGAGGCCTGGCACCTTTGGTGTGGGAGCAGTCGCTGGACGTTTGCAATTTCGAGCTGGGCTGTGGCGCAGGTCCCGAGAGCGAGCAAGGCACGAACGTCGGCTCCCTGAACTGGCTGGCAAGGCCGGAGCCGCAGTGTGTGTGGGGCTGTGGAAGGGCTGCCAGGGCAAGGCGAGGGCCAGCAACACCTGGGAGGCCTGGCACCTTTGGTGTGGGAGCAGTCGCTGGACGTTTGCAATTTCGAGCTGGGCTCCGGCGCAGGACCCGAGAGCAAGCAAGGCACGAACGTCGGCCCCCTGAGCTGGCTGGCAAGGCCTGAGCCCCAGTGTGTGTGGGGCTGTGGAAGGGCTGCCAGGGCAAGGCGAGGGCCAGCAACACCTGGGAGGCCTGGCACCTTTGGTGTGGGAGCAGTCGCTGGACGTTTGCAATTTCGAGCTGGGCTCCGGCGCAGGGACCGAGAGCGAGCAAGGCACGACCGTCGGCCCCCTGAGCTGGCTGGCAAGGCCGGAGCGCCAGTGTGTGTGGGGCTGTGGAAGGGCTGCCAGGGCAAGGCGAGGGCCAGCAACACCTGGGAGGCCTGGCACCTTTGGTGTGGGAGCAGTCGCTGGACGTTTGCAATTTCGAGCTGGGCTCCGGCGCAGGTAGCGAGAGCGAGCAAGGCACGAACGTCGGCAGCCTGAGCTGGCTGGCAAGGCCACAGCCCCAGTGTATGTGGGGCTGTGGAAGGGCTGCCAGGGGAAGGCGAGGGCCAGCAACACCTGGGAGGCCTGGAACCTTTGGTGTGGGAGCAGTCACTGGACGTTTGCAATTTCGAGCTGGGCTCCGGCGCAGGACCCGAGAGCAAGCAAGGCACGAACGTCGGCCCCCTGAGCTGGCTGGCAAGGCCTGAGCCCCAGTGTGTGTGGGGCTGTGGAAGGGCTGCCAGGGCAAGGCGAGGGCCAGCAACACCTGGGAGGCCTGGCACCTTTGGTGTGGGACCAGTCGCTGGACGTTTGCAATTTTGAGATGGGGTCTGGCACAGGTCCCGAGAGCGAGCAAGGCACGACCGTCGGCCCCCTGAGCTGGCTGGCAAGGCCGGAGCCCCAGTGTGTGTGGGGCTGTGGAAGGGCTGCCAGGGCAAGGCGAGGGCCAGCAACACCTGGGAGGCCTGGCACCTTTGGTGTGGGAGCAGTCGCTGGACGTTTGCAATTTCGAGCTGGGCTGCGGCGCAGGTCCCGAGAGCGAGCAAGGCACGAACGTCGGCCCCCTGAGCTGGCTGGCAAGGCCGGAGCCCCAGTGTGTGTGGGGCTGTGGAAGGGCTGCCAGGGGAAGGCGAGGGCCAGCAACACCTGGGAGGCCTGGCACCTTTGGTGTGGGAGCAGTCGCTGGACGTTTGCAATTTCGAGCTGGGCTGTGGCGCAGGTCCCGAGAGCGAGCAAGGCACGAACGTCGGCTCCCTGAACTGGCTGGCAAGGCCGGAGCCGCAGTGTGTGTGGGGCTGTGGAAGGGCTGCCAGGGCAAGGCGAGGGCCAGCAACACCTGGGAGGCCTGGCACCTTTGGTGTGGGAGCAGTCGCTGGACGTTTGCAATTTCGAGCTGGGCTCCGGCGCAGGGACCGAGAGCGAGCAAGGCACGAACGTCGGCAGCCTGAGCTGGCTGGCAAGGCCACAGCCCCAGTGTATGTGGGGCTGTGGAAGGGCTGCCAGGGCAAGGCGAGGGCCAGCAACACCTGGGAGGCCTGGAACCTTTGGTGTGGGAGCAGTCACTGGACGTTTGCAATTTCGAGCTGGGCTGCGGCGCAGGACCCGAGAGCAAGCAAGGCACGAACGTCGGCCCCCTGAGCTGGCTGGCAAGGCCTGAGCCCCAGTGTGTGTGGGGCTGTGGAAGGGCTGCCAGGGCAAGGCGAGGGCCAGCAACACCTGGGAGGCCTGGCACCTTTGGTGTGGGAGCAGTCGCTGGACGTTTGCAATTTCGAGCTGGGCTCCGGCGCAGGACCCGAGAGCAAGCAAGGCACGAACGTCGGCCCCCTGAGCTGGCTGGCAAGGCCTGAGCCCCAGTGTGTGTGGGGCTGTGGAAGGGCTGCCAGGGCAAGGCGAGGGCCAGCAACACCTGGGAGGCCTGGCACCTTTGCTGTGGGAGCAGTCGCTGGACGTTTGCAATTTCGAGCTGGGCTCCGGCGCAGGGACCGAGAGCGAGCAAGGCACGACCGTCGGCCCCCTGAGCTGGCTGGCAAGGCCGGAGCCCCAGTGTGTGTGGGGCTGTGGAAGGGCTGCCAGGGCAAGGCGAGGGCCAGCAACACCTGGGAGGCCTGGCACCTTTGGTGTGGGAGCAGTCGCTGGACGTTTGCAATTTCGAGCTGGGCTGCGGCGCAGGTACCGAGAGCGAGCAAGGCACGAACGTCGGCACCCTGAGCTGGCTGGCAAGGCCGGAGCCCCAGTGTGTGTGGGGCTGTGGAAGGGCTGCCAGGGCAAGGCGAGGGCCAGGAATGCCTGGGAGGCCTGGCACCTTTGGTGTGGGAGCAGTCGCTGGACGTTTGCAATTTTGAGATGGGGTCTGGTACAGGTACCGAGACCGAGCAAGGCACGAACGTCGGCCCCCTGAGCTGGCTGGCAAGGCCGGAGCTCCAGTGTGTGTGGGGCTGTGGAAGGGCTGCCAGGGCAAGGCGAGGGCCAGCAACACCTGGGAGGCCTGGCACCTTTGGTGTGGGAGCAGTCGCTGGACGTTTGCAATTTCGAGCTGGGCTCCGGCGCAGGGACCGAGAGCGAGCAAGGCACGAACGTCGGCCCCCTGAGCTGGCTGGCAAGGCCGGAGCCCCAGTGTGTGTGGGGCTGTGGAAGGGCTGCCAGGGGAAGGTGAGGACCAGCAACACCTGGTAGGCCTGCCAGCTTTGGTGTGGGAGCAGTCGCTGGACGTTTGCAATTTCGAGCTGGGCTCCGGCGCAGTTCCCGAGAGCGAGCAAGGCACGAACGTCGGCACCCTGAGTTGGCTGGCAAGGCCGGAGCCCCAGTGTGTGTGTGGCTGTGGAAGGGCTGCCAGGGGAAGGTGAGGACCAGCAACACCTGGGAGGCCTGGCACTTTTCGTGTGGCAGCAGTCGCTGGACGTTTGCAATTTTGAGATGTTGTCTGGCACAGTACCGAGAGCGAGCAAGGCACGAACGTCGGACGCCTGAGCTGGCTGGCAAGGCCGGAGCCCCAGTGTGTGTGGGGCTGTGGAAGGGCTGCCAGGGGAAGGCGAGGGCCAGCAACACCTGGGAGGCCTGGCACCTTTGGTGTGGGAGCAGTCGCTGGACGTTTGCAATTTCGAGCTGGGCTCCGGCGCAGGGACCGAGAGCGAGCAAGGCACGAACGTCGGCCCCCTGAGTTGGCTGGCAAGGCCGGAGCCCCAGTGTGTGTGGGGCTGTGGAAGGGCTGCCAGGGGAAGGTGAGGACCAGCAACACCTGGGAGGCCTGGCACCTTTGGTGTGGGAGCAGTCACTGGACGTTTGCAATTTTGAGATGGTGTCTGGCACAGGGACCGAGAGCGAGCAAGGCACGAACGTCGGCCCCCGGAGCTGGCTGGCAAGGCCGGAGCTCCAGTGTGTGTGGGGCTGTGGAAGGGCTGCCAGGGCAAGGCGAGGGCCAGCAACACCTGGGAGGCCTGGCACCTTTGGTGTGGGAGCAGTCGCTGGACGTTTGCAATTTCGAGCTGGGCTCCGGCGCAGGGACCGAGAGCGAGCAAGGCACGAACGTCGGCAGCCTGAGCTGGCTGGCAAGGCCACAGCCCCAGTGTATGTGGGGCTGTGGAAGGGCTGCCAGGGCAAGGCGAGGGCCAGCAACACCTGGGAGGCCTGGAACCTTTGGTGTGGGAGCAGTCACTGGACGTTTGCAATTTCGAGCTGGGCTCCGGCGCAGGACCCGAGAGCAAGCAAGGCACGAACGTCGGCCCCCTGAGCTGGCTGTAAAGGCCTGAGCCCCAGTGTGTGTGGGGCTGTGGAAGGGCTGCCAGGGCAAGGCGAGGGCCAGCAACACCTGGGAGGCCTGGCACCTTTGGTGTGGGAGCAGTCGCTGGACGTTTGCAATTTCGAGCTGGGCTCCGGCGCAGGACCCGAGAGCAAGCAAGGCACGAACGTCGGCCCCCTGAGCTGGCTGGCAAGGCCTGAGCCCCAGTGTGTGTGGGGCTGTGGAAGGGCTGCCAGGGCAAGGCGAGGGCCAGCAACACCTGGGAGGCCTGGCACCTTTGCTGTGGGAGCAGTCGCTGGACGTTTGCAATTTCGAGCTGGGCTCCGGCGCAGGGACCGAGAGCGAGCAAGGCACGACCGTCGGCCCCCTGAGCTGGCTGGCAAGGCCGGAGCCCCAGTGTGTGTGGGGCTGTGGAAGGGCTGCCAGGGCAAGGCGAGGGCCAGCAACACCTGGGAGGCCTGGCACCTTTGGTGTGGGAGCAGTCGCTGGACGTTTGCAATTTCGAGCTGGGCTGCGGCGCAGGTACCGAGAGCGAGCAAGGCACGAACGTCGGCACCCTGAGCTGGCTGGCAAGGCCGGAGCCCCAGTGTGTGTGGGGCTGTGGAAGGGCTGCCAGGGCAAGGCGAGGGCCAGGAATGCCTGGGAGGCCTGGCACCTTTGGTGTGGGAGCAGTCGCTGGACGTTTGCAATTTTGAGATGGGGTCTGGTACAGGTACCGAGACCGAGCAAGGCACGAACGTCGGCCCCCTGAGCTGGCTGGCAAGGCCGGAGCTCCAGTGTGTGTGGGGCTGTGGAAGGGCTGCCAGGGCAAGGCGAGGGCCAGCAACACCTGGGAGGCCTGGCACCTTTGGTGTGGGAGCAGTCGCTGGACGTTTGCAATTTCGAGCTGGGCTCCGGCGCAGGGACCGAGAGCGAGCAAGGCACGAACGTCGGCCCCCTGAGCTGGCTGGCAAGGCCGGAGCCCCAGTGTGTGTGGGGCTGTGGAAGGGCTGCCAGGGCAAGGCGAGGACCAGCAACACCTGGGAGGCCTGGCACCTTTGGTGTGGGAGCAGTCACTGGACGTTTGCAATTTTGAGATGGTGTCTGGCACAGGGACCGAGAGCGAGCAAGGCACGAACGTCGGCCCCCGGAGCTGGCTGGCAAGGCCGGAGCTCCAGTGTGTGTGGGGCTGTGGAAGGGCTGCCAGGGCAAGGCGAGGGCCAGCAACACCTGGGAGGCCTGGCACCTTTGGTGTGGGAGCAGTCGCTGGACGTTTGCAATTTGGAGCTGGGCTGCGGCGCAGGTAGTGAGAGCGAGCAAGGCACGAACGTCGGCCCCCTGAGCTGGCTGGCAAGGCCTGAGCCCCAGTGTGTGTGGGGCTGTGGAAGGGCTGCCAGGGCAAGGCGAGGGCCAGCAACACCTGGGAGGCCTGGCACCTTTTGTGTGGGAGCAGTCACTGGACGTTTGCAATTTCGAGCTGGGCTGCGGCGCAGGTCCCGAGAGCGAGCAAGGCACGAACGTCGGCCCCCTGAGCTGGCTGGCAAGGCCGGAGCCCCAGTGTGTGTGGGGCTGTGGAAGGGCTGCCAGGGCAAGGCGAGGGCCAGCAACACCTGGGAGGCCTGGCACCTTTGCTGTGGGAGCAGTCGCTGGACGTTTGCAATTTCGAGCTGGGCTCCGGCGCAGGGACCGAGAGCGAGCAAGGCACGACCGTCGGCCCCCTGAGCTGGCTGGCAAGGCCGGAGCCCCAGTGTGTGTGGGGCTGTGGAAGGGCTGCCAGGGCAAGGCGAGGGCCAGCAACACCTGGGAGGCCTGGCACCTTTGGTGTGGGAGCAGTCGCTGGACGTTTGCAATTTCGAGCTGGGCTGCGGCGCAGGTACCGAGAGCGAGCAAGGCACGAACGTCGGCACCCTGAGCTGGCTGGCAAGGCCGGAGCCCCAGTGTGTGTGGGGCTGTGGAAGGGCTGCCAGGGCAAGGCGAGGGCCAGGAATGCCTGGGAGGCCTGGCACCTTTGGTGTGGGAGCAGTCGCTGGACGTTTGCAATTTTGAGATGGGGTCTGGTACAGGTACCGAGACCGAGCAAGGCACGAACGTCGGCCCCCTGAGCTGGCTGGCAAGGCCGGAGCCCCAGTGTGTGTGGGGCTGTGGAAGGGCTGCCAGGACAAAGCGAGGGCCAGCAACACCTGGGAGGCCTGGCACCTTTGGTGTGGGAGCAGTCGCTGGACGTTTGCAATTTCGAGCTGGGCTCCGGCGCAGGGACCGAGAGCGAGCAAGGCACGAACGTCGGCCCCCTGAGCTGGCTGGCAAGGCCGGAGCCCCAGTGTGTGTGGGGCTGTGGAAGGGCTGCCAGGGGAAGGTGAGGACCAGCAACACCTGGTAGGCCTGCCAGCTTTGGTGTGGGAGCAGTCGCTGGACGTTTGCAATTTCGAGCTGGGCTCCGGCGCAGTTCCCGAGAGCGAGCAAGGCACGAACGTCGGCACCCTGAGTTGGCTGGCAAGGCCGGAGCCCCAGTGTGTGTGTGGCTGTGGAAGGGCTGCCAGGGGAAGGTGAGGACCAGCAACACCTGGGAGGCCTGGCACTTTTCGTGTGGCAGCAGTCGCTGGACGTTTGCAATTTTGAGATGTTGTCTGGCACAGTACCGAGAGCGAGCAAGGCACGAACGTCGGACGCCTGAGCTGGCTGGCAAGGCCGGAGCCCCAGTGTGTGTGGGGCTGTGGAAGGGCTGCCAGGGCAAGGCGAGGGCCAGCAACACCTGGGAGGCCTGGCACCTTTGGTGTGGGAGCAGTCGCTGGACGTTTGCAATTTCGAGCTGGGCTCCGGCGCAGGGACCGAGAGCGAGCAAGGCACGAACGTCGGCCCCCTGAGTTGGCTGGCAAGGCCGGAGCCCCAGTGTGTGTGGGGCTGTGGAAGGGCTGCCAGGGGAAGGTGAGGACCAGCAACACCTGGGAGGCCTGGCACCTTTGGTGTGGGAGCAGTCACTGGACGTTTGCAATTTTGAGATGGTGTCTGGCACAGGGACCGAGAGCGAGCAAGGCACGAACGTCGGCCCCCGGAGCTGGCTGGCAAGGCCGGAGCTCCAGTGTGTGTGGGGCTGTGGAAGGGCTGCCAGGGCAAGGCGAGGGCCAGCAACACCTGGGAGGCCTGGCACCTTTGGTGTGGGAGCAGTCGCTGGACGTTTGCAATTTGGAGCTGGGCTGCGGCGCAGGTAGTGAGAGCGAGCAAGGCACGAACGTCGGCACCCTGAGCTGGCTGGCAAAGCCGTAGCGCCAGTGTGTGTGGGGCTGTGGAAGGGCTGCCAGGGCAAGGCGAGGGCCAGCAACACCTGGGAGGCCTGGCACCTTTGGTGTGGGAGCAGTCGCTGGACGTTTGCAATTTCGAGCTGGGCTGCGGCGCAGGTCCCGAGAGCGAGCAAGGCACGAACGTCGGCCCCCTGAGCTGGCTGGCAAGGCCGGAGCCCCAGTGTGTGTGGGGCTGTGGAAGGGCTGCCAGGGGAAGGCGAGGGCCAGCAACACCTGGGAGGCCTGGCACCTTTGGTGTGGGAGCAGTCGCTGGACGTTTGCAATTTCGAGCTGGGCTGTGGCGCAGGTCCCGAGAGCGAACAAGGCACGAACGTCGGCTCCCTGAACTGGCTGGCAAGGCCGGAGCCGCAGTGTGTGTGGGGCTGTGGAAGGGCTGCCAGGGCAAGGCGAGGGCCAGCAACACCTGGGAGGCCTGGCACCTTTGGTGTGGGAGCAGTCGCTGGACGTTTGCAATTTCGAGCTGGGCTCCGGCGCAGGTAGCGAGAGCGAGCAAGGCACGAACGTCGGCAGCCTGAGCTGGCTGGCAAGGCCACAGCCCCAGTGTATGTGGGGCTGTGGAAGGGCTGCCAGGGCAAGGCGAGGGCCAGCAACACCTGGGAGGCCTGGAACCTTTGGTGTGGGAGCAGTCACTGGACGTTTGCAATTTCGAGCTGGGCTCCGGCGCAGGACCCGAGAGCAAGCAAGGCACGAACGTCGGCCCCCTGAGCTGGCTGGCAAGGCCTGAGCCCCAGTGTGTGTGGGGCTGTGGAAGGGCTGCCAGGGCAAGGCGAGGGCCAGCAACACCTGGGAGGCCTGGCACCTTTGGTGTGGGACCAGTCGCTGGACGTTTGCAATTTTGAGATGGGGTCTGGCACAGGTCCCGAGAGCGAGCAAGGCACGACCGTCGGCCCCCTGAGCTGGCTGGCAAGGCCGGAGCCCCAGTGTGTGTGGGGCTGTGGAAGGGCTGCCAGGGCAAGGCGAGGGCCAGCAACACCTGGGAGGCCTGGCACCTTTGGTGTGGGAGCAGTCGCTGGACGTTTGCAATTTCGAGCTGGGCTGCGGCGCAGGTCCCGAGAGCGAGCAAGGCACGAACGTCGGCACCCTAAGCTGGCTGGCAAGGCCGGAGCCCCAGTGTGTGTGGGGCTGTGGAAGGGCTGCCAGGGCAAGGCGAGGACCAGCAACACCTGGGAGGCCTGGCACCTTTGGTGTGGGAGCAGTCGCTGGACGTTTGCAAGTTTGAGATGGTGTCTGGCACAGGTCCCGAGAGCGAGCAAGACACGAACGTCGGCCCCCTGAGCTGGCTGGCAAGGCCGGAGCCCCAGTGTGTGTGGGGCTGTGGAAGGGCTGCCAGGGGAAGGCGAGGGCCAGCAACACCTGGGAGGCCTGGCAGCTTTGGTGTGGGAGCAGTCGCTGGACGTTTGCAATTTGGAGCTAGGCTCTGGCGCAGGTACCGAGAGCGAGCAAGGCACGAACGTTGGCCCCCTGAGCTGGCTGGCAAGGCCGGAGCGCCAGTGTGTGTGGGGCTGTGGAAGGGCTGCCAGGGCAAGGCGAGGGCCAGCAACACCTGGGAGGCCTGGCACCTTTGGTGTGGGAGCAGGCGCTAGACATTTGCAATTTCCAGCTGGGCTCCGGAGCAGGTACCGAGAGCGAGCAAGGCACGAACGTCGGCCCCCTGAGCTGGCTGGCAAGGCCGGAGCCCCAGTGTGTGGGGGCTGTGGAAGGGCTGCCAGGGCAAGGCGAGGGCCAGCAACACCTGGGAGGCCTGGCACCTTTGGTGTGGGAGCAGTCGCTGGACGTTTGCAATTTGGAGCTGGGCTCTGGCGCAGGTACCGAGAGCGAGCCAGGCACGAACGTTGGCCCCCTGAGCTGGCTGGCAAGGCCGGAGCGCCAGTGTTTGTGGGGCTGTGGAAGGGCTGCCAGGGCAAGGCGAGGGCCAGCAACACCTGGGAGGCCTGGCACCTTTGGTGTGGGAGCAGGCGCTAGACATTTGCAATTTCGAGCTGGGCTCCGGCGCAGGTCCCGAGAGCGAGCAAGGCACGAACGTCGGCCCCCTGAGCTGGCTGGCAAGGCCGGAGCCCCAGTGTGTGGGGGCTGTGGAAGGGCTGCCAGGGCAAGGCGAGGGCCAGCAACACCTGGGAGGCCTGGCACCTTTGGTGTGGGAGCAGTCGCTGGACGTTTGCAATTTCGAGCTGGGCTCCGGCGCAGGGACCGAGAGCGAGCAAGGCACAAACGTCGGCTCCCTGAGCTGGCTGGCAAGGCCGGAGCCCCAGTGTGTGTGGGGCTGTGGAAGGGCTGCCAGCGGAAGGAGAGGGCCAGCAACACCTGGGAGGCCTGGCACCTTTGGTGTGGGAGCAGTCGCTGGACGTTTGCAATTTCGAGCTGGGTGGCAGCGCAGGGACCAAGAGTGAGCAAGGCACGAACGTCGGCCCCCTGCGTTGGCTGGCAAGGCCGGAGCCCCAGTGTGTGTGGGGCTGTGGAAGGGCTGCCAGGGCAAGGCGAGGGCCAGCAACACCTGGGACGCCTGGCACCTTTGGTGTGGGAGCAGTTGCTGGACGTTTACAATTTCGAGGTGGGCTGCGGCGCCGGCGCCATGAGCTAGCGAGCCACGAACGTGGGCACTATGAGCTGGCTGGCAAGGCCGGAGCTCCAGTGTGTGTGGGGCTGTGGAAGGGCTGCCAGGGGAAGGCGAGGGCCAGGAACAGCTGGGAGGCCTGGCACCTTTGGTGTGGGAGCAGTCGCTGGACGTTTGCAATTTTGAGATGGTGTCTCGCACAGGTACCGAGAGCGAGCAAGGCACGAACGTCGGCACCCTGAGCTGGCTGGCAAAGCTGGAGCCCCAGTGTGTGTGGGGCTGTGGAAGGGCTGCCAGGGCAAGGCGAGGGCCAGCAACACCTGGGAGGCCTGGCACCTTTGGTGTGGGAGCAGTCGCTGGACGTTTGCAATTTCGAGCTGGGCTCCGGCGCAGGGACCGAGAGCGAGCAAGGCACGAACGTCGGCCCCCTGAGCTGGCTGGCAAGGCCGGAGCCCCAGTGTGTGTGGGGCTGTGGAAGGGCTGCCAGGGGAAGGTGAGGACCAGCAACACCTGGTAGGCCTCCCAGCTTTCGTGTGGGAGCAGTCGCTGGACGTTTGCAATTTTGAGATGGGGTCTGGCGCAGGTCCCGAGAGCGAGCAAGGCACGACCGTCGGCCCCCTGAGCTGGCTGGCAAGGCCGGAGCCCCAGTGTGTGTGGGGCTGTGGAAGGGCTGCCAGGGCAAGGCGAGGGCCAGCAACACCTGGGAGGCCTGGCACCTTTGGTGTGGGAGCAGTCGCTGGACGTTTGCAATTTCGAGGTGGGCTGCGGCGCCGGCGCCATGAGCTAGCGAGCCACGAACGTGGGCACTATGAGCTGGCTGGCAAGGCCGGAGCTCCAGTGTGTGTGGGGCTGTGGAAGGGCTGCCAGGGGAAGGCGAGGGCCAGGAACAGCTGGGAGGCCTGGCACCTTTGGTGTGGGAGCAGTCGCTGGACGTTTGCAATTTTGAGATGGTGTCTCGCACAGGTACCGAGAGCGAGCAAGGCACGAACGTCGGCACCCTGAGCTGGCTGGCAAAGCTGGAGCCCCAGTGTGTGTGGGGCTGTGGAAGGGCTGCCAGGGCAAGGCGAGGGCCAGCAACACCTGGGAGGCCTGGCACCTTTGGTGTGGGAGCAGTCGCTGGACGTTTGCAATTTCGAGCTGGGCTCCGGCGCAGGGACCGAGAGCGAGCAAGGCACGAACGTCGGCCCCCTGAGCTGGCTGGCAAGGCCGGAGCCCCAGTGTGTGTGGGGCTGTGGAAGGGCTGCCAGGGGAAGGTGAGGACCAGCAACACCTGGTAGGCCTCCCAGCTTTCGTGTGGGAGCAGTCGCTGGACGTTTGCAATTTTGAGATGGGGTCTGGCGCAGGTCCAGACAGCGAGCAAGGCACGACCGTCGGCCCCCTGAGCTGGCTGGCAAGGCCGGAGCCCCAGTGTGTGTGGGGCTGTGGAAGGGCTGCCAGGGCAAGGCGAGGGCCAGCAACACCTGGGAGGCCTGGCACCTTTGGTGTGGGAGCAGTCGCTGGACGTTTGCAATTTCGAGCTGGGCTGCGGCGCAGGTCCCGAGAGCGAGCAAGGCACGAACGTCGGCCCCCTGAGCTGGCTGGCAAGGCCGGAGCCCCAGTGTGTGTGGGGCTGTGGAAGGGCTGCCAGGGGAAGGCGAGGGCCAGCAACAGCTGGGAGGCCTGGCACCTTTGGTGTGGGAGCAGTCGCTGGACGTTTGCAATTTTGAGATGGTGTCTGGCACAGGTACCGAGAGCGAGCAAGGCACGAACGTCGGCACTCTGAGCTGGCTGGCAAAGCTGGAGCCCCAGTGTGTGTGGGGCTGTGGAAGGGCTGCCAGGGCAAGGCGAGGACCAGCAACACCTGGGAGGCCTGGCACCTTTGGTGTGGGAGCAGTCGCTGGACGTTTGCAAGTTTGAGATGGTGTCTGGCACAGGTCCCGAGAGCGAGCAAGGCACGAACGTCGGCCCCCTGAGCTGGCTGGCAAGGCCGGAGCCGCAGTGTGTGTGGGGCTGTGGAAGGGCTGCCAGGGGAAGGCGAGGGCCAGCAACACCTGGGAGGCCTGGCAGCTTTGGTGTGGGAGCAGTCGCTGGACGTTTGCAATTTCGAGGTGGGTTCCGGCGCAGGTACCGAGAGCGAGCAAGGCACGAACGTTGGCCCCCTGAGCTGGCTGGCAAGGCCGGAGCGCCAGTGTGTGTGGGGCTGTGGAAGGGCTGCCAGGGCAAGGCGAGGGCCAGCAACACCTGGGAGGCCTGGCACCTTTGGTGTGGGAGCAGGCGCTAGACATTTGCAATTTCCAGCTGGGCTCCGGAGCAGGTACCGAGAGCGAGCAAGGCACGAACGTCGGCCCCCTGAGCTGGCTGGCAAGGCCGGAGCCCCAGTGTGTGGGGGCTGTGGAAGGGCTGCCAGGGCAAGGCGAGGGCCAGCAACACCTGGGAGGCCTGGCACCTTTGGTGTGGGAGCAGTCGCTGGACGTTTGCAATTTGGAGCTGTGCTCTGGCGCAGGTACCGAGAGCGAGCCAGGCACGAACGTTGGCCCCCTGAGCTGGCTGGCAAGGCCGGAGCGCCAGTGTGTGTGGGGCTGTGGAAGGGCTGCCAGGGCAAGGCGAGGGCCAGCAACACCTGGGAGGCCTGGCACCTTTGGTGTGGGAGCAGGCGCTAGACATTTGCAATTTCGAGCTGGGCTCCGGCGCAGGTCCCGAGAGCGAGCAAGGCACGAACGTCGGCCCCCTGAGCTGGCTGGCAAGGCCGGAGCCCTAGTGTGTGGGGGCTGTGGAAGGGCTGCCAGGGCAAGGCGAGGGCCAGCAACACCTGGGAGGCCTGGCACCTTTGGTGTGGGAGCAGTCGCTGGACGTTTGCAATTTGGAGCTGGGCTGCGGCGCAGGGACCGAGAGCGAGCAAGGCACAAACGTCGGCTCCCTGAGCTGGCTGGCAAGGCCGGAGCCCCAGTGTGTGTGGGGCTGTGGAAGGGCTGCCAGCGGAAGGAGAGGGCCAGCAACACCTGGGAGGCCTGGCACCTTTGGTGTGGGAGCAGTCGCTGGACGTTTGCAATTTCGAGCTGGGCGGCAGCGCAGGGACCAAGAGTGAGCAAGGCACGAACGTCGGCCCCCTGCGTTGGCTGGCAAGGCCGGAGCCCCAGTGTGTGTGGGGCTGTGGAAGGGCTGCCAGGGCAAGGCGAGGGCCAGCAACACCTGGGACGCCTGGCACCTTTGGTGTGGGAGCAGTTGCTGGACGTTTACAATTTCGAGGTGGGCTGCGGCGCCGGCGCCATGAGCTAGCGAGCCACGAACGTGGGCACTATGAGCTGGCTGGCAAGGCCGGAGCTCCAGTGTGTGTGGGGCTGTGGAAGGGCTGCCAGGGGAAGGCGAGGGCCAGGAACAGCTGGGAGGCCTGGCACCTTTGGTGTGGGAGCAGTCGCTGGACGTTTGCAATTTTGAGATGGTGTCTCGCACAGGTACCGAGAGCGAGCAAGGCACGAACGTCGGCACCCTGAGCTGGCTGGCAAAGCTGGAGCCCCAGTGTGTGTGGGGCTGTGGAAGGGCTGCCAGGGCAAGGCGAGGGCCAGCAACACCTGGGAGGCCTGGCACCTTTGGTGTGGGAGCAGTCGCTGGACGTTTGCTATTTCGAGCTGGGCTCCGGCGCAGGGACCGAGAGCGAGCAAGGCACGAACGTCGGCCCCCTGAGCTGGCTGGCAAGGCCGGAGCCCCAGTGTGTGTGGGGCTGTGGAAGGGCTGCCAGGGGAAGGTGAGGACCAGCAACACCTGGTAGGCCTCCCAGCTTTCGTGTGGGAGCAGTCGCTGGACGTTTGCAATTTCGAGCTGGGCTCCGGCGCAGGTCCCGAGAGCGAGCAAGGCACGAACGTCGGCACCCTGAGTTGGCTGGCAAGGCCGGAGCCCCAGTGTGTGTGTGGCTGTGGAAGGGCTGCCAGGGGAAGGTGAGGACCAGCAACACCTGGGAGGCCTGGCACTTTTCGTGTGGCAGCAGTCGCTGGACGTTTGCAATTTTGAGATGTTGTCTGGCACAGTACCGAGAGCGAGCAAGGCACGAACGTCGGCCCCCTGAGCTGGCTGGCAAGGCCGGAGCCCCAGTGTGTGTGGGGCTGTGGAAGGGCTGCCAGGGCAAGGCGAGGGCCAGCAACACCTGGGAGGCCTGGCACCTTTGGTGTGGGAGCAGGCGCTAGACATTTGCAATTTCGAGCTGGGCTCCGGAGCAGGTACCGAGAGCGAGCAAGGCACGAACGTCGGCCCCCTGAGCTGGCTGGCAAGGCCGGAGCCCCAGTGTGTGGGGGCTGTGGAAGGGCTGCCAGGGCAAGGCGAGGGCCAGCAACACCTGGGAGGCCTGGCACCTTTGCTGTGGGAGCAGTCGCTGGACGTTTGCAATTTCGAGCTGGGCTCCGGCGCAGGGACCGAGAGCGAGCAAGGCACAAACGTCGGCTCCCTGAGCTGGCTGGCAAGGCCGGAGCCCCAGTGTGTGTGGGGCTGTGGAAGGGCTGCCAGGGCAAGGCGAGGGCCAGCAACACCTGGGAGGCCTGGCACCTTTGGTGTGGGAGCAGTCGCTGGACGTTTGCAATTTCGAGCAGGGCGGCAGCGCAGGGACCAAGAGTGAGCAAGGCACGAACGTCGGCCCCCTGAGTTGGCTGGCAAGGCCGGAGCCCCAGTGTGTGTGGGGCTGTGGAAGGGCTGCCAGGGCAAGGCGAGGGCCAGCAACACCTGGGACGCCTGGCACCTTTGGTGTGGGAGCAGTTGCTGGACGTTTACAATTTCGAGGTGGGCTGCGGCGCCGGCGCCATGAGCTAGCGAGGCACGAACGTGGGCACTATGAGCTGGCTGGCAAGGCCGGAGCTCCAGTGTGTGTGGGGCTGTGGAAGGGCTGCCAGGGCAAGGCGAGGGCCAGCAACACCTGGGAGGCCTGGCACCTTTGGTGTGGGAGCAGTCGCTGGACGTTTGCAATTTCGAGCTGGGCTCCGGCGCAGGGACCGAGAGCGAGCAAGGCACGAACGTCGGCCCCCTGAGCTGGCTGGCAAGGCCGGAGCCCCAGTGTGTGTGGGGCTGTGGAAGGGCTGCCAGGGGAAGGTGAGGACCAGCAACACCTGGTAGGCCTGCCAGCTTTGGTGTGGGAGCAGTCGCTGGACGTTTGCAATTTCGAGCTGGGCTCCGGCGCAGGTCCCGAGAGCGAGCAAGGCACGAACGTCGGCACCCTGAGTTGGCTGGCAAGGCCGGAGCCCCAGTGTGTGTGTGGCTGTGGAAGGGCTGCCAGGGGAAGGTGAGGACCAGCAACACCTGGGAGGCCTGGCACTTTTCGTGTGGCAGCAGTCGCTGGACGTTTGCAATTTTGAGATGGGGTCTGGCACAGTACCGAGAGCGAGCAAGGCACGAACGTCGGACGCCTGAGCTGGCTGGCAAGGCCGGAGCCCCAGTGTGTGTGGGGCTGTGGAAGGGCTGCCAGGGCAAGGCGAGGGCCAGCAACACCTGGGACGCCTGGCACCTTTGGTGTGGGAGCAGTCGCTGGACGTTTGCAATTTCGAGCTGGGCTGCGGCGCAGGTCCCGAGAGCGAGCAAGGCACGAACGTCGGCCCCCTGAGCTGGCTGGCAAGGCCGGAGCCCCAGTGTGTGTGGGGCTGTGGAAGGGCTGCCAGGGGAAGGCGAGGGCCAGCAACACCTGGGAGGCCTGGCACTTTTCGTGTGGGAGCAGTCGCTCAACGTTTGCAATTTTGAGATGGTGTCTGGCACAGGTCCCGAGAGCGAGCAAGACACGAACGTCGGCCCCCTGAGCTGGCTGGCAAGGCCGGAGCCCCAGTGTGTGTGGGGCTGTGGAAGGGCTGCCAGGGGAAGGCGAGGGCCAGCAACAGCTGGGAGGCCTGGCACCTTTGGTGTGGGAGCAGTCGCTGGACGTTTGCAATTTTGAGATGGTGTCTGGCACAGGTACCGAGAGCGAGCAAGGCACGAACGTCGGCACTCTGAGCTGGCTGGCAAAGCTGGAGCCCCAGTGTGTGTGGGGCTGTGGAAGGGCTGCCAGGGCAAGGCGAGGACCAGCAACACCTGGGAGGCCTGGCACCTTTGGTGTGGGAGCAGTCGCTGGACGTTTGCAAGTTTGAGATGGTGTCTGGCACAGGTCCCGAGAGCGAGCAAGGCACGAACGTCGGCCCCCTGAGCTGGCTGGCAAGGCCGGAGCCGCAGTGTGTGTGGGGCTGTGGAAGGGCTGCCAGGGGAAGGCGAGGGCCAGCAACACCTGGGAGGCCTGGCAGCTTTGGTGTGGGAGCAGTCGCTGGACGTTTGCAATTTGGAGCTAGGCTCTGGCGCAGGTACCGAGAGCGAGCAAGGCACGAACGTTGGCCCCCTGAGCTGGCTGGCAAGGCCGGAGCGCCAGTGTGTGTGGGGCTGTGGAAGGGCTGCCAGGGCAAGGCGAGGGCCAGCAACACCTGGGAGGCCTGGCACCTTTGGTGTGGGAGCAGGCGCTAGACATTTGCAATTTCCAGCTGGGCTCCGGAGCAGGTACCGAGAGCGAGCAAGGCACGAACGTCGGCCCCCTGAGCTGGCTGGCAAGGCCGGAGCCCCAGTGTGTGGGGGCTGTGGAAGGGCTGCCAGGGCAAGGCGAGGGCCAGCAACACCTGGGAGGCCTGGCACCTTTGGTGTGGGAGCAGTCGCTGGACGTTTGCAATTTGGAGCTGGGCTCTGGCGCAGGTACCGAGAGCGAGCCAGGCACGAACGTTGGCCCCCTGAGCTGGCTGGCAAGGCCGGAGCGCCAGTGTGTGTGGGGCTGTGGAAGGGCTGCCAGGGCAAGGCGAGGGCCAGCAACACCTGGGAGGCCTGGCACCTTTGGTGTGGGAGCAGGCGCTAGACATTTGCAATTTCGAGCTGGGCTCCGGCGCAGGTCCCGAGAGCGAGCAAGGCACGAACGTCGGCCCCCTGAGCTGGCTGGCAAGGCCGGAGCCCCAGTGTGTGGGGGCTGTGGAAGGGCTGCCAGGGCAAGGCGAGGGCCAGCAACACCTGGGAGGCCTGGCACCTTTGGTGTGGGAGCAGTCGCTGGACGTTTGCAATTTCGAGCTGGGCTCCGGCGCAGGGACCGAGAGCGAGCAAGGCACAAACGTCGGCTCCCTGAGCTGGCTGGCAAGGCCGGAGCCCCAGTGTGTGTGGGGCTGTGGAAGGGCTGCCAGCGGAAGGAGAGGGCCAGCAACACCTGGGAGGCCTGGCACCTTTGGTGTGGGAGCAGTCGCTGGACGTTTGCAATTTCGAGCTGGGCGGCAGCGCAGGGACCAAGAGTGAGCAAGGCACGAACGTCGGCCCCCTGCGTTGGCTGGCAAGGCCGGAGCCCCAGTGTGTGTGGGGCTGTGGAAGGGCTGCCAGGGCAAGGCGAGGGCCAGCAACACCTGGGACGCCTGGCACCTTTGGTGTGGGAGCAGTTGCTGGACGTTTACAATTTCGAGGTGGGCTGCGGCGCCGGCGCCATGAGCTAGCGAGCCACGAACGTGGGCACTATGAGCTGGCTGGCAAGGCCGGAGCTCCAGTGTGTGTGGGGCTGTGGAAGGGCTGCCAGGGGAAGGCGAGGGCCAGGAACAGCTGGGAGGCCTGGCACCTTTGGTGTGGGAGCAGTCGCTGGACGTTTGCAATTTTGAGATGGTGTCTCGCACAGGTACCGAGAGCGAGCAAGGCACGAACGTCGGCACCCTGAGCTGGCTGGCAAAGCTGGAGCCCCAGTGTGTGTGGGGCTGTGGAAGGGCTGCCAGGGCAAGGCGAGGGCCAGCAACACCTGGGAGGCCTGGCACCTTTGGTGTGGGAGCAGTTGCTGGACGTTTGCAATTTCGAGCTGGGCTCCGGCGCAGGGACCGAGAGCGAGCAAGGCACGAACGTCGGCCCCCTGAGCTGGCTGGCAAGGCCGGAGCCCCAGTGTGTGTGGGGCTGTGGAAGGGCTGCCAGGGGAAGGTGAGGACCAGCAACACCTGGTAGGCCTCCCAGCTTTCGTGTGGGAGCAGTCGCTGGACGTTTGCAATTTCGAGCTGGGCTCCGGCGCAGGTCCCGAGAGCGAGCAAGGCACGAACGTCGGCACCCTGAGTTGGCTGGCAAGGCCGGAGCCCCAGTGTGTGTGTGGCTGTGGAAGGGCTGCCAGGGGAAGGTGAGGACCAGCAACACCTGGGAGGCCTGGCACTTTTCGTGTGGCAGCAGTCGCTGGACGTTTGCAATTTTGAGATGTTGTCTGGCACAGTACCGAGAGCGAGCAAGGCACGAACGTCGGCCCCCTGAGCTGGCTGGCAAGGCCGGAGCCCCAGTGTGTGTGGGGCTGTGGAAGGGCTGCCAGGGCAAGGCGAGGGCCAGCAACACCTGGGAGGCCTGGCACCTTTGGTGTGGGAGCAGGCGCTAGACATTTGCAATTTCGAGGTGGGCTCCGGAGCAGGTACCGAGAGCGAGCAAGGCACGAACGTCGGCCCCCTGAGCTGGCTGGCAAGGCCGGAGCCCCAGTGTGTGGGGGCTGTGGAAGGGCTGCCAGGGCAAGGCGAGGGCCAGCAACACCTGGGAGGCCTGGCACCTTTGCTGTGGGAGCAGTCGCTGGACGTTTGCAATTTCGAGCTGGGCTCCGGCGCAGGGACCGAGAGCGAGCAAGGCACAAACGTCGGCTCCCTGAGCTGGCTGGCAAGGCCGGAGCCCCAGTGTGTGTGGGGCTGTGGAAGGGCTGCCAGGGCAAGGCGAGGGCCAGCAACACCTGGGAGGCCTGGCACCTTTGGTGTGGGAGCAGTCGCTGGACGTTTGCAATTTCGAGCAGGGCGGCAGCGCAGGGACCAAGAGTGAGCAAGGCACGAACGTCGGCCCCCTGAGTTGGCTGGCAAGGCCGGAGCCCCAGTGTGTGTGGGGCTGTGGAAGGGCTGCCAGGGCAAGGCGAGGGCCAGCAACACCTGGGACGCCTGGCACCTTTGGTGTGGGAGCAGTTGCTGGACGTTTACAATTTCGAGGTGGGCTGCGGCGCCGGCGCCATGAGCTAGCGAGGCACGAACGTGGGCACTATGAGCTGGCTGGCAAGGCCGGAGCTCCAGTGTGTGTGGGGCTGTGGAAGGGCTGCCAGGGCAAGGCGAGGGCCAGCAACACCTGGGAGGCCTGGCACCTTTGGTGTGGGAGCAGTCGCTGGACGTTTGCAATTTCGAGCTGGGCTCCGGCGCAGGGACCGAGAGCGAGCAAGGCACGAACGTCGGACGCCTGAGCTGGCTGGCAAGGCCGGAGCCCCAGTGTGTGTGGGGCTGTGGAAGGGCTGCCAGGGCAAGGCGAGGGCCAGCAACACCTGGGACGCCTGGCACCTTTGGTGTGGGAGCAGTCGCTGGACGTTTGCAATTTGGAGCTGGGCTGCGGCGCAGGTAGTGAGAGCGAGCAAGGCACGAACGTCGGCACCCTGAGCTGGCTGGCAAGGCCGGAGCCCCAGTGTGTGGGGGGCTGTGGAAGGGCTGCCAGGGCAAGGCGAGGGCCAGCAACACCTGGGAGGCCTGGCACCTTTGGTGTGGGAGCAGTCGCTGGACGTTTGCAATTTTGAGATGGTGTCTGGCACAGGGACCGAGAGCGAGTAAGGCACGAACGTCGGCACCCTGAGCTGGCTGGCAAGGCCGGAGCTCCAGTGTGTGTGGGGCTGTGGAAGGGCTGCCAGGGCAAGGCGAGGGCCAGCAACACCTGGGAGGCCTGGCACCTTTGGTGTGGGAGCAGTCGCTGGACGTTTGCAATTTCGAGGTGGGCTGCGGCGCAGGTAGTGAGAGCGAGCAAGGCACGAACGTCGGCCCCCTGAGCTGGCTGGCAAGGCCGGAGCCCCAGTGTGTGTGGGGCTGTGGAAGGGCTGCCAGGGCAAGGCGAGGGCCAGCAACACCTGGGAGGCCTGGCACCTTTGGTGTGGGAGCAGTCGCTGGACGTTTGCAGTTTCGAGCTGGGCTCCGGCGCAGGGACCGAGAGCGAGCAAGGCACGAACGTCGGCCCCCTGAGCTGGCTGGCAAGGCCGGAGCCCCAGTGTGTGTGGGGCTGTGGAAGGGCTGCCAGGGCAAGGCGAGGGCCAGCAACACCTGGGAGGCCTGGCACCTTTGGTGTGGGAGCAGTCGCTGGACGTTTGCAATTTCGAGCTGGGCTGCGGCGCAGGTACCGAGAGCGAGCAAGGCACGAACGTCGGCACCCTGAGCTGGCTGGCAAGGCCGGAGCCCCAGTGTGTGTGGGGCTGTGGAAGGGCTGCCAGGGCAAGGCGAGGGCCAGGAATGCCTGGGAGGCCTGGCACCTTTGGTGTGGGAGCAGTCGCTGGACGTTTGCAATTTTGAGATGGGGTCTGGTACAGGTACCGAGACCGAGCAAGGCACGAACGTCGGCCCCCTGAGCTGGCTGGCAAGGCCGGAGCTCCAGTGTGTGTGGGGCTGTGGAAGGGCTGCCAGGGCAAGGCGAGGGCCAGCAACACCTGGGAGGCCTGGCACCTTTGGTGTGGGAGCAGTCGCTGGACGTTTGCAATTTCGAGCTGGGCTCCGGCGCAGGGACCGAGAGCGAGCAAGGCACGAACGTCGGCCCCCTGAGCTGGCTGGCAAGGCCGGAGCCCCAGTGTGTGTGGGGCTGTGGAAGGGCTGCCAGGGGAAGGTGAGGACCAGCAACACCTGGTAGGCCTGCCAGCTTTGGTGTGGGAGCAGTCGCTGGACGTTTGCAATTTCGAGCTGGGCTCCGGCGCAGTTCCCGAGAGCGAGCAAGGCACGAACGTCGGCACCCTGAGTTGGCTGGCAAGGCCGGAGCCCCAGTGTGTGTGTGGCTGTGGAAGGGCTGCCAGGGGAAGGTGAGACCAGCAACACCTGGGAGGCCTGGCACTTTTCGTGTGGCAGCAGTCGCTGGACGTTTGCAATTTTGAGATGTTGTCTGGCACAGTACCGAGAGCGAGCAAGGCACGAACGTCGGACGCCTGAGCTGGCTGGCAAGGCCGGAGCCCCAGTGTGTGTGGGGCTGTGGAAGGGCTGCCAGGGCAAGGCGAGGGCCAGCAACACCTGGGAGGCCTGGCACCTTTGGTGTGGGAGCAGTCGCTGGACGTTTGCAATTTCGAGCTGGGCTCCGGCGCAGGGACCGAGAGCGAGCAAGGCACGAACGTCGGCCCCCTGAGTTGGCTGGCAAGGCCGGAGCCCCAGTGTGTGTGGGGCTGTGGAAGGGCTGCCAGGGGAAGGTGAGGACCAGCAACACCTGGGAGGCCTGGCACCTTTGGTGTGGGAGCAGTCGCTGGACGTTTGCAATTTTGAGATGGTGTCTGGCACAGGGACCGAGAGCGAGCAAGGCACGAACGTCGGCCCCCGGAGCTGGCTGGCAAGGCCGGAGCTCCAGTGTGTGTGGGGCTGTGGAAGGGCTGCCAGGGCAAGGCGAGGGCCAGCAACACCTGGGAGGCCTGGCACCTTTGGTGTGGGAGCAGTCGCTGGACGTTTGCAATTTTGAGATGGTGTCTGGCACAGGGACCGAGAGCGAGTAAGGCACGAACGTCGGCACCCTGAGCTGGCTGGCAAGGCCGGAGCTCCAGTGTGTGTGGGGCTGTGGAAGGGCTGCCAGGGCAAGGCGAGGGCCAGCAACACCTGGGAGGCCTGGCACCTTTGGTGTGGGAGCAGTCGCTGGACATTTGCAATTTTGAGCTGGGCTGCGGCGCAGGTACCGAGAGCGAGCAAAGCACAAATGTAGGCCACCTGAGCTGGCTGGCAAGGCCGGAGCTCCAGTGTGTGTGGGGCTGTGGAAGGGCTGCCAGGGGAAGGCGAGGGCCAGCAACACCTGGGAGGCCTGGCACCTTTGGTGTGGGAGCAGTCGCTGGACGTTTGCAATTTCGAGCTGGGCTCCGGCGCAGGGACCGAGAGCGAGCAAGGCACGAACGTCGGCCCCCTGAGTTGGCTGGCAAGGCCGGAGCCCCAGTGTGTGTGGGGCTGTGGAAGGGCTGCCAGGGGAAGGTGAGGACCAGCAACACCTGGTAGGCCTGCCAGCTTTCGTGTGGGAGCAGTCGCTGGACGTTTGCAATTTCGAGCTGGGCTGCGGCGCAGGGACCGAGAGCGAGCAAGGCACGAACGTCGGCCCCCTGAGCTGGCTGGCAAGGCCGGAGCCCCAGTGTGTGGGGGGCTGTGGAAGGGCTGCCAGGGCAAGGCGAGGGCCAGCAACACCTGGGAGGCCTGGCACCTTTGGTGTGGGAGCAGTCGCTGGACGTTTGCAATTTTGAGATGGTGTCTGGCACAGGTACCGAGAGCGAGCAAGGCACGAACGTCGGCACCCTGAGCTGGCTGGCAAGGCCGGAGCTCCAGTGTGTGTGGGGCTGTGGAAGGGCTGCCAGGGCAAGGCGAGGGCCAGCAACACCTGGGAGGCCTGGCACCTTTGGTGTGGGAGCAGTCGCTGGACGTTTGCAATTTCGAGGTGGGCTGCGGCGCAGGTAGTGAGAGCGAGCAAGGCACGAACGTCGGCCCCCTGAGCTGGCTGGCAAGGCCGGAGCCCCAGTGTGTGTGGGGCTGTGGAAGGGCTGCCAGGGCAAGGCGAGGGCCAGCAACACCTGGGAGGCCTGGCACCTTTGGTGTGGGAGCAGTCGCTGGACATTTGCAATTTTGAGCTGGGGTGCGGCGCAGGGACCGAGAGCGAGCAAAGCACAAAAGTAGGCACCCTGAGTTGGCTGGCAAGGCCGGAGCTCCAGTGTGTGTGGGGCTGTGGAAGGGCTGCCAGGGGAAGGCGAGGGCCAGCAACACCTGGGAGGCCTGGCACCTTTGGTGTGGGAGCAGTCGCTGGACGTTTGCAATTTCGAGCTGGGCTCCGGCGCAGGGACCGAGAGCGAGCAAGGCACGAACGTCGGCCCCCTGAGCTGGCTGGCAAGGCCGGAGCCCCAGTGTGTGTGGGGCTGTGGAAGGGCTGCCAGGGCAAGGCGAGGGCCAGCAACACCTGGGAGGCCTGGCACCTTTGGTGTGGGAGCAGTCGCTGGATGTTTGCAATTTCGAGCTGGGCTGCGGCGCAGGTCCCGAGAGCGAGCAAGGCACGAACGTCGGCACCCTGAGCTGGCTGGCAAGGCCGGAGCCCCAGTGTGTGTGGGGCTGTGGAAGGGCTGCCAGGGGAAGGCGAGGGCCAGGAATGCCTGGGAGGCCTGGCACCTTTGGTGTGGGAGCAGTCGCTGGACGTTTGCAATTTTGAGATGGGGTCTGGTACAGGTACCGAGACCGAGCAAGGCACGAACGTCGGCCCCCTGAGCTGGCTGGCAAGGCCGGAGCCCCAGTGTGTGTGGGGCTGTGGAAGGGCTGCCAGGGCAAGGCGAGGGCCAGCAACACCTGGGAGGCCTGGCACCTTTCGTGTGGGAGCAGTCGCTGGACGTTTGCAATTTTGAGATGGGGTCTGGCACAGGTCCCGAGAACGAGCAAGGCACGAACGTCGGCCCCCTGAGCTGGCTGGCAAGGCCGGAGCCCCAGTGTGTGGGGGCTGTGGAAGGACTGCCAGGGGAAGGTGAGGACCAGCAACACCTGGTAGGCCTGCCAGCTTTCGTGTGGCAGCAGCCGCTGGACGTTTGCAATTTCGAGCTGGGCTGCGGCGCAGGTACCGAGAGCGAGCAAGGCACGAATATCAGCACCCTGAGTTGGCTGGCAAGGCCGGAGCGCCAGTGTGTGTGGGGCTGTGGAAGGGCTGCCAGGGCAAGGCGAGGGCCAGCAACACCTGGGAGGCCTGGCACCTTTGGTGAGGGAGCAGTCGCTGGACGTTTGCAATTTTGAGCTGGGCTGCGGCGCAGGTCCCGAGAGTGAGCAAGGCACGAACGTCGGCCCCCAGAGCTGGCTGGCAAGGCCGGAGCGCAAGTGGGTGTGGGGCTGTGGAAGGGCTGCCAGGGCAAGGCGAGGGCCAGCAACACCTGGGAGGCCTGGCACCTTTGGTGTGGGAGCAGTCGCTGGACGTTTGCAATTTTGAGATGGGGTCTGGCACAGGTCCTGAGAGCGAGCAAGGCACGACCGTCGGCCCCCTGAGCTGGCTGGCAAGGCCGGAGCGCCAGTGTGTGTGGGGCTGTGGAAGGGCTGCCAGGGGAAGGAGAGGGCCAGCAACACCTGGGAGGCCTGGCACCTTTGGTGTGGGAGCAGTCGCTGGACGTTTGCAATTTCGAGCTGGGCTGCGGCGCAGGTCCCGAGAGCGAGCCAGGCACGAACGTCGGCACCCTGAGCTGGCTGGCAAGGCCAGAGCCCCAGTGTGTGTGTGGCTGTGGAAGGGCTGCCAGGGCAAGGCGAGGGCCAGCAACACCTGGGAGGCCTGGCAGCTTTGGTGTGGGAGCAGTCGCTGGACGTTTGCAATTTGGAGCTGGGCTGCGGCGCAGGTCCCGAGAGCGAGCCAGGCACGAACGTCGGCACCCTGAGCTGGCTGGCAAAGCCGGAGCGCCAGTGTGTGTGGGGCTGTGGAAGGGCTGCCAGGGCAAGGCGAGGGCCAGCAACACCTGGGAGGCCTGGCACCTTTGGTGTGGGACCAGTCGCTGGACGTTTCAAATTTTGAGATGGGGTCTGGCACAGGTCCCGAGAGCGAGCAAGGCACGAACGTCGGCTCCCTGAGCTGGCTGGCAAGGCCGGAGCCCCAGTGTGTGTGGGGCTGTGGAAGGGCTGCCAGGGCAAGGCGAGGGCCAGCAACACCTGGGAGGCCTGGCACCTTTTGTGTGGGAGCAGTCACTGGACGTTTGCAATTTCGAGCTGGGCTGCGGCGCAGGTCCCGAGAGCGAGCAAGGCACGAACGTCGGCCCCCTGAGCTGGCTGGCAAGGCCGGAGCCCCAGTGTGTGTGGGGCTGTGGAAGGGCTGCCAGGGGAAGGCGAGGGCCAGCAACACCTGGGAGGCCTGGCACTTTTCGTGTGGGAGCAGTCGCTCAACGTTTGCAATTTTGAGATGGTGTCTGGCACAGGTACCGAGAGCGAGCAAGGCACGAACGTCGGCCCCCTGAGCTGGCTGGCAAGGCCGGAGCCCCAGTGTGTGTGGGGCTGTGGAAGGGCTGCCAGGGCAAGGCGAGGGCCAGCAAAACCTGGGAGGCCTGGCACCTTTGGTGTGGGAGCAGGCGCTGGACGTTTGCAATTTCGAGCTGGGCTGCGGCGCAGGTCCCGAGAGCGAGCAAGGCACGAACGTCGGCCCCCTGAGCTGGCTGGCAAGGCCGGAGCGCAAGTGTGTGTGGGGCTGTGGAAGGGCTGCCAGGGCAAGGCGAGGGCCAGCAACACCTGGGAGGCCTGGCACCTTTGGTGTGGGAGCAGTCGCTGGACGTTTGCAATTTTGAGATGGGGTCTGGCACAGGTCCCGAGAGCGAGCAAGGCACGACCGTCGGCCCCCTGAGCTGGCTGGCAAGGCCGGAGCGCCAGTGTGTGTGGGGCTGTGGAAGGGCTGCCAGGGCAAGGCGAGGGCCAGCAACACCTGGGACGCCTGGCACCTTTGGTGAGGGAGCAGTCGCTGGACGTTTGCAATTTCGAGCTGGGCTGCGGCGCAGGTCCCGAGAGTGAGCAAGGCACGAACGTCGGCCCCCTGAGCTGGCTGGCAAGGCCGGAGCGCAAGTGTGTGTGGGGCTGTGGAAGGGCTGCCAGGGCAAGGCGAGGGCCAGCAACACCTGGGAGGCCTGGCACCTTTGGTGTGGGAGCAGTCGCTGGACGTTTGCAATTTTGAGATGGGGTCTGGCACAGGTCCCGAGAGCGAGCAAGGCACGACCGTCGGCCCCCTGAGCTGGCTGGCAAGGCCGGAGCCCCAGTGTGTGTGGGGCTGTGGAAGGGCTGCCAGGGGAAGGAGAGGGCCAGCAACACCTGGGAGGCCTGGCACCTTTGGTGTGGGAGCAGTCGCTGGACGTTTGCAATTTCGAGCTGGGCTGCGGCGCAGGTCCCGAGAGCGAGCCAGGCACGAACGTCGGCCCCCTGAGCTGGCTGGCAAGGCCGGAGCCCCAGTGTGTGTGGGGCTGTGGAAGGGCTGCCAGGGCAAGGCGAGGGCCAGCAACACCTGGGAGGCCTGGCAGCTTTGGTGTGGGAGCAGTCGCTGGACGTTTGCAATTTGGAGCTGGGCTGCGGCGCAGGTACCGAGAGCGAGCCAGGCACGAACGTCGGCACCCTGAGCTGGCTGGCAAAGCCGGAGCGCCAGTGTGTGTGGGGCTGTGGAAGGGCTGCCAGGGCAAGGCGAGGGCCAGCAACACCTGGGAGGCCTGGCACCTTTGGTGTGGGAGCAGGCGCTGGACGTTTCAAATTTTGAGATGGGGTCTGGCACAGGTCCCGAGAGCGAGCAAGGCACGAACGTCGGCCCCCTGAGCTGGCTGGCAAGGCCGGAGCCCCAGTGTGTGTGGGGCTGTGGAAGGGCTGCCAGGGCAAGGCGAGGGCCAGCAACACCTGGGAGGCCTGGCACCTTTTGTGTGGGAGCAGTCACTGGACGTTTGCAATTTCGAGCTGGGCTGCGGCGCAGGTCCCGAGAGCGAGCAAGGCACGAACGTCGGCCCCCTGAGGTGGCTGGCAAGGCCGGAGCCCCAGTGTGTGTGGGGCTGTGGAAGGGCTGCCAGGGGAAGGCGAGGGCCAGCAACACCTGGGAGGCCTGGCACTTTTCGTGTGGGAGCAGTCGCTCAACGTTTGCAATTTTGAGATGGTGTCTGGCACAGGTACCGAGAGCGAGCAAGGCACGAACGTCGGCCCCCTGAGCTGGCTGGCAAGGCCGGAGCCCCAGTGTGTGTGGGGCTGTGGAAGGGCTGCCAGGGCAAGGCGAGGGCCAGCAAAACCTGGGAGGCCTGGCACCTTTGGTGTGGGAGCAGGCGCTGGACGTTTGCAATTTCGAGCTGGGCTGCGGCGCAGGTCCCGAGAGCGAGCAAGGCACGAACGTCGGCCCCCTGAGCTGGCTGGCAAGGCCGGAGCGCAAGTGTGTGTGGGGCTGTGGAAGGGCTGCCAGGGCAAGGCGAGGGCCAGCAACACCTGGGAGGCCTGGCACCTTTGGTGTGGGAGCAGTCGCTGGACGTTTGCAATTTTGAGATGGGGTCTGGCACAGGTCCCGAGAGCGAGCAAGGCACGACCGTCGGCCCCCTGAGCTGGCTGGCAAGGCCGGAGCGCCAGTGTGTGTGGGGCTGTGGAAGGGCTGCCAGGGCAAGGCGAGGGCCAGCAACACCTGGGACGCCTGGCACCTTTGGTGAGGGAGCAGTCGCTGGACGTTTGCAATTTCGAGCTGGGCTGCGGCGCAGGTCCCGAGAGTGAGCAAGGCACGAACGTCGGCCCCCTGAGCTGGCTGGCAAGGCCGGAGCGCAAGTGTGTGTGGGGCTGTGGAAGGGCTGCCAGGGCAAGGCGAGGGCCAGCAACACCTGGGAGGCCTGGCACCTTTGGTGTGGGAGCAGTCGCTGGACGTTTGCAATTTTGAGATGGGGTCTGGCACAGGTCCCGAGAGCGAGCAAGGCACGACCGTCGGCCCCCTGAGCTGGCTGGCAAGGCCGGAGCCCCAGTGTGTGTGGGGCTGTGGAAGGGCTGCCAGGGGAAGGAGAGGGCCAGCAACACCTGGGAGGCCTGGCACCTTTGGTGTGGGAGCAGTCGCTGGACGTTTGCAATTTCGAGCTGGGCTGCGGCGCAGGTCCCGAGAGCGAGCCAGGCACGAACGTCGGCCCCCTGAGCTGGCTGGCAAGGCCGGAGCCCCAGTGTGTGTGGGGCTGTGGAAGGGCTGCCAGGGCAAGGCGAGGGCCAGCAACACCTGGGAGGCCTGGCAGCTTTGGTGTGGGAGCAGTCGCTGGACGTTTGCAATTTGGAGCTGGGCTGCGGCGCAGGTACCGAGAGCGAGCCAGGCACGAACGTCGGCACCCTGAGCTGGCTGGCAAAGCCGGAGCGCCAGTGTGTGTGGGGCTGTGGAAGGGCTGCCAGGGCAAGGCGAGGGCCAGCAACACCTGGGAGGCCTGGCACCTTTGGTGTGGGAGCAGGCGCTGGACGTTTCAAATTTTGAGATGGGGTCTGGCACAGGTCCCGAGAGCGAGCAAGGCACGAACGTCGGCCCCCTGAGCTGGCTGGCAAGGCCGGAGCCCCAGTGTGTGTGGGGCTGTGGAAGGGCTGCCAGGGCAAGGCGAGGGCCAGCAACACCTGGGAGGCCTGGCACCTTTTGTGTGGGAGCAGTCACTGGACGTTTGCAATTTCGAGCTGGGCTGCGGCGCAGGTCCCGAGAGCGAGCAAGGCACGAACGTCGGCCCCCTGAGCTGGCTGGCAAGGCCGGAGCCCCAGTGTGTGTGGGGCTGTGGAAGGGCTGCCAGGGGAAGGCGAGGGCCAGCAACACCTGGGAGGCCTGGCACTTTTCGTGTGGGAGCAGTCGCTCAACGTTTGCAATTTTGAGATGGTGTCTGGCACAGGTACCGAGAGCGAGCAAGGCACGAACGTCGGCCCCCTGAGCTGGCTGGCAAGGCCGGAGCCCCAGTGTGTGTGGGGCTGTGGAAGGGCTGCCAGGGCAAGGCGAGGGCCAGCAAAACCTGGGAGGCCTGGCACCTTTGGTGTGGGAGCAGGCGCTGGACGTTTGCAATTTCGAGCTGGGCTGCGGCGCAGGTCCCGAGAGCGAGCAAGGCACGAACGTCGGCCCCCTGAGCTGGCTGGCAAGGCCGGAGCGCAAGTGTGTGTGGGGCTGTGGAAGGGCTGCCAGGGCAAGGCGAGGGCCAGCAACACCTGGGAGGCCTGGCACCTTTGGTGTGGGAGCAGTCGCTGGACGTTTGCAATTTTGAGATGGGGTCTGGCACAGGTCCCGAGAGCGAGCAAGGCACGACCGTCGGCCCCCTGAGCTGGCTGGCAAGGCCGGAGCGCCAGTGTGTGTGGGGCTGTGGAAGGGCTGCCAGGGCAAGGCGAGGGCCAGCAACACCTGGGACGCCTGGCACCTTTGGTGAGGGAGCAGTCGCTGGACGTTTGCAATTTCGAGCTGGGCTGCGGCGCAGGTCCCGAGAGTGAGCAAGGCACGAACGTCGGCCCCCTGAGCTGGCTGGCAAGGCCGGAGCGCAAGTGTGTGTGGGGCTGTGGAAGGGCTGCCAGGGCAAGGCGAGGGCCAGCAACACCTGGGAGGCCTGGCACCTTTGGTGTGGGAGCAGTCGCTGGACGTTTGCAATTTTGAGATGGGGTCTGGCACAGGTCCCGAGAGCGAGCAAGGCACGACCGTCGGCCCCCTGAGCTGGCTGGCAAGGCCGGAGCCCCAGTGTGTGTGGGGCTGTGGAAGGGCTGCCAGGGGAAGGAGAGGGCCAGCAACACCTGGGAGGCCTGGCACCTTTGGTGTGGGAGCAGTCGCTGGACGTTTGCAATTTCGAGCTGGGCTGCGGCGCAGGTCCCGAGAGCGAGCCAGGCACGAACGTCGGCCCCCTGAGCTGGCTGGCAAGGCCGGAGCCCCAGTGTGTGTGGGGCTGTGGAAGGGCTGCCAGGGCAAGGCGAGGGCCAGCAACACCTGGGAGGCCTGGCAGCTTTGGTGTGGGAGCAGTCGCTGGACGTTTGCAATTTGGAGCTGGGCTGCGGCGCAGGTACCGAGAGCGAGCCAGGCACGAACGTCGGCACCCTGAGCTGGCTGGCAAAGCCGGAGCGCCAGTGTGTGTGGGGCTGTGGAAGGGCTGCCAGGGCAAGGCGAGGGCCAGCAACACCTGGGAGGCCTGGCACCTTTGGTGTGGGAGCAGGCGCTAGACATTTGCAATTTCGAGCTGGGCTCCGGCGCAGGTAGTGAGAGCGAGCAAGGCACGAACGTCGGCACCCTGAGCTGGCTGGCAAGGCCGGAGCCCCAGTGTGTGTGGGGCTGTGGAAGGGCTGCCAGGGCAAGGCGAGGGCCAGCAACACCTGGGAGGCCTGGCACCTTTGGTGTGGGAGCAGGCGCTGGACGTTTGCAATTTCGAGGTGGGCTGCGGCGCAGGGACCGAGAGCGAGCAAGGCACAAACGTCGGCTCCCTGAGCTGGCTGGCAAGGCCGGAGCCCCAGTGTGTGTGGGGCTGTGGAAGGGCTGCCAGGGGAAGGAGAGGGCCAGCAACACCTGGGAGGCCTGGCACCTTTGGTGTGGGAGCAGTCGCTGGACGTTTGCAATTTCGAGCTGGGCGGCAGCGCAGGGACCAAGAGTGAGGAAGGCACGAACGTTGGCCCCCTGAGCTGGCTGGCAAGGCCGGAGCCCCAGTGTGTGTGGGGCTGTGGAAGGGCTGCCAGGGCAAGGCGAGGGCCAGCAACACCTGGGACGCCTGGCACCTTTGGTGTGGGAGCAGTTGCTGGACGTTTACAATTTCGAGGTGGGCTGCGGCGCCGGCGCCATGAGCTAGCGAGGCACGAACGTGGGCACTATGAGCTGGCTGGCAAGGCCGGAGCTCCAGTGTGTGTGGGGCTGTGGAAGGGCTGCCAGGGCAAGGCGAGGGCCAGCAACACCTGGGACGCCTGGCACCTTTGGTGAGGGAGCAGTCGCTGGACGTTTGCAATTTCGAGCTGGGCTGCGGCGCAGGTCCCGAGAGCGAGCAAGGCACGAACGTCGGCCCCCTGAGCTGGCTGGCAAGGCCGGAGCGCAAGTGTGTGTGGGGCTGTGGAAGGGCTGCCAGGGCAAGGCGAGGGCCAGCAACACCTGGGAGGCCTGGCACCTTTGGTGTGGGAGCAGTCGCTGGACGTTTGCAATTTTGAGATGGGGTCTGGCACAGGTCCCGAGAGCGAGCAAGGCACGACCGTCGGCCCCCTGAGCTGGCTGGCAAGGCCGGAGCCCCAGTGTGTGTGGGGCTGTGGAAGGGCTGCCAGGGGAAGGAGAGGGCCAGCAACACCTGGGAGGCCTGGCACCTTTGGTGTGGGAGCAGTCGCTGGACGTTTGCAATTTCGAGCTGGGCGGCAGCGCAGGGACCAAGAGTGAGCAAGGCACGAACGTTGGCCCCCTGAGTTGGCTGGCAAGGCCGGAGCCCCAGTGTGTGTGGGGCTGTGGAAGGGCTGCCAGGGCAAGGCGAGGGCCAGCAACACCTGGGACGCCTGGCACCTTTGGTGTGGGAGCAGTTGCTGGACGTTTACAATTTCGAGGTGGGCTGCGGCGCCGGCGCCATGAGCTAGCGAGGCACGAACGTGGGCACTATGAGCTGGCTGGCAAGGCCGGAGCTCCAGTGTGTGTGGGGCTGTGGAAGGGCTGCCAGGGCAAGGCGAGGGCCAGCAACACCTGGGACGCCTGGCACCTTTGGTGAGGGAGCAGTCGCTGGACGTTTGCAATTTCGAGGTGGGCTGCGGCGCAGGTCCCGAGAGTGAGCAAGGCACAAACGTCGGCCCCCTGAGCTGGCTGGCAAGGCCGGAGCGCCAGTGTGTGTGGGGCTGTGGAAGGGCTGCCAGGGCAAGGCGAGGGCCAGCAACACCTGGGAGGCCTGGCACCTTTGGTGTGGGAGCAGTCGCTGGACGTTTGCAATTTTGAGATGGGGTCTGGCACAGGTCCCGAGAGCGAGCAAGGCACGACCGTCGGCCCCCTGAGCTGGCTGGCAAGGCCGGAGCCCCAGTGTGTGTGGGGCTGTGGAAGGGCTGCCAGGGGAAGGAGAGGGCCAGCAACACCTGGGAGGCCTGGCACCTTTGGTGTGGGAGCAGTCGCTGGACGTTTGCAATTTCGAGCTGGGCTGCGGCGCAGGTCCCGAGAGCGAGCCAGGCACGAACGTCGGCCCCCTGAGCTGGCTGGCAAGGCCGGAGCCCCAGTGTGTGTGGGGCTGTGGAAGGGCTGCCAGGGCAAGGCGAGGGCCAGCAACACCTGGGAGGCCTGGCAGCTTTGGTGTGGGAGCAGGCGCTAGACATTTGCAATTTCGAGCTGGGCTCCGGCGCAGGTAGTGAGAGCGAGCAAGGCACGAACGTCGGCACCCTAAGCTGGCTGGCAAGGCCGGAGCCCCAGTGTGTGTGGGGCTGTGGAAGGGCTGCCAGGGCAAGGCGAGGGCCAGCAACACCTGGGAGGCCTGGCACCTTTGGTGTGGGAGCAGGCGCTGGACGTTTGCAATTTCGAGGTGGGCTGCGGCGCAGGGACCAAGAGCGAGCAAGGCACAAACGTCGGCTCCCTGAGCTGGCTGGCAAGGCCGGAGCCCCAGTGTGTGTGGGGCTGTGGAAGGGCTGCCAGGGGAAGGAGAGGGCCAGCAACACCTGGGAGGCCTGGCACCTTTGGTGTGGGAGCAGTCGCTGGACGTTTGCAATTTCGAGCTGGGCGGCAGCGCAGGGACCAAGAGTGAGGAAGGCACGAACGTTGGCCCCCTGAGCTGGCTGGCAAGGCCGGAGCCCCAGTGTGTGTGGGGCTGTGGAAGGGCTGCCAGGGCAAGGCGAGGGCCAGCAACACCTGGGACGCCTGGCACCTTTGGTGTGGGAGCAGTTGCTGGACGTTTACAATTTCGAGGTGGGCTGCGGCGCCGGCGCCATGAGCTAGCGAGGCACGAACGTGGGCACTATGAGCTGGCTGGCAAGGCCGGAGCTCCAGTGTGTGTGGGGCTGTGGAAGGGCTGCCAGGGCAAGGCGAGGGCCAGCAACACCTGGGACGCCTGGCACCTTTGGTGAGGGAGCAGTCGCTGGACGTTTGCAATTTCGAGCTGGGCTGCGGCGCAGGTCCCGAGAGCGAGCAAGGCACGAACGTCGGCCCCCTGAGCTGGCTGGCAAGGCCGGAGCGCAAGTGTGTGTGGGGCTGTGGAAGGGCTGCCAGGGCAAGGCGAGGGCCAGCAACACCTGGGAGGCCTGGCACCTTTGGTGTGGGAGCAGTCGCTGGACGTTTGCAATTTTGAGATGGGGTCTGGCACAGGTCCCGAGAGCGAGCAAGGCACGACCGTCGGCCCCCTGAGCTGGCTGGCAAGGCCGGAGCCCCAGTGTGTGTGGGGCTGTGGAAGGGCTGCCAGGGGAAGGAGAGGGCCAGCAACACCTGGGAGGCCTGGCACCTTTGGTGTGGGAGCAGTCGCTGGACGTTTGCAATTTCGAGCTGGGCGGCAGCGCAGGGACCAAGAGTGAGCAAGGCACGAACGTTGGCCCCCTGAGTTGGCTGGCAAGGCCGGAGCCCCAGTGTGTGTGGGGCTGTGGAAGGGCTGCCAGGGCAAGGCGAGGGCCAGCAACACCTGGGACGCCTGGCACCTTTGGTGTGGGAGCAGTTGCTGGACGTTTACAATTTCGAGGTGGGCTGCGGCGCCGGCGCCATGAGCTAGCGAGGCACGAACGTGGGCACTATGAGCTGGCTGGCAAGGCCGGAGCTCCAGTGTGTGTGGGGCTGTGGAAGGGCTGCCAGGGCAAGGCGAGGGCCAGCAACACCTGGGACGCCTGGCACCTTTGGTGAGGGAGCAGTCGCTGGACGTTTGCAATTTCGAGCTGGGCTGCGGCGCAGGTCCCGAGAGTGAGCAAGGCACAAACGTCGGCCCCCTGAGCTGGCTGGCAAGGCCGGAGCGCCAGTGTGTGTGGGGCTGTGGAAGGGCTGCCAGGGCAAGGCGAGGGCCAGCAACACCTGGGAGGCCTGGCACCTTTGGTGTGGGAGCAGTCGCTGGACGTTTGCAATTTTGAGATGGGGTCTGGCACAGGTCCCGAGAGCGAGCAAGGCACGACCGTCGGCCCCCTGAGCTGGCTGGCAAGGCCGGAGCCCCAGTGTGTGTGGGGCTGTGGAAGGGCTGCCAGGGGAAGGAGAGGGCCAGCAACACCTGGGAGGCCTGGCACCTTTGGTGTGGGAGCAGTCGCTGGACGTTTGCAATTTCGAGCTGGGCTGCGGCGCAGGTCCCGAGAGCGAGCCAGGCACGAACGTCGGCCCCCTGAGCTGGCTGGCAAGGCCGGAGCCCCAGTGTGTGTGGGGCTGTGGAAGGGCTGCCAGGGCAAGGCGAGGGCCAGCAACACCTGGGAGGCCTGGCAGCTTTGGTGTGGGAGCAGGCGCTAGACATTTGCAATTTCGAGCTGGGCTCCGGCGCAGGTAGTGAGAGCGAGCAAGGCACGAACGTCGGCACCCTAAGCTGGCTGGCAAGGCCGGAGCCCCAGTGTGTGTGGGGCTGTGGAAGGGCTGCCAGGGCAAGGCGAGGGCCAGCAACACCTGGGAGGCCTGGCACCTTTGGTGTGGGAGCAGGCGCTGGACGTTTGCAATTTCGAGGTGGGCTGCGGCGCAGGGACCAAGAGCGAGCAAGGCACAAACGTCGGCTCCCTGAGCTGGCTGGCAAGGCCGGAGCCCCAGTGTGTGTGGGGCTGTGGAAGGGCTGCCAGGGGAAGGAGAGGGCCAGCAACACCTGGGAGGCCTGGCACCTTTGGTGTGGGAGCAGTCGCTGGACGTTTGCAATTTCGAGCTGGGCGGCAGCGCAGGGACCAAGAGTGAGCAAGGCACGAACGTTGGCCCCCTGAGCTGGCTGGCAAGGCCGGAGCCCCAGTGTGTGTGGGGCTGTGGAAGGGCTGCCAGGGCAAGGCGAGGGCCAGCAACACCTGGGAGGCCTGGCAGCTTTGGTGTGGGAGCAGTCGCTGGACTTTTGCAATTTGGAGCTGGGCTGCGGCGCTGGTACCGAGAGCGAGCCAGGCACGAACGTCGGCACCCTGAGCTGGCTGGCAAAGCCGGAGCGCTAGTGTGTGTGCGGCTGTGGAAGGGCTGCCAGGGGAAGGCGAGGGCCAGCAACACCTGGGAGGCCTGGCACCTTTGGTGTGGGAGCAGGCGCTAGACTTTTGCAATTTCGAGCTGGGCTCCGGCGCAGGTAGTGAGAGCGAGCAAGGCACGAACGTCGGCACCCTGAGCTGGCTGGCAAGGCCGGAGCCCCAGTGTGTGTGGGGCTGTGGAAGGGCTGCCAGGGCAAGGCGAGGGCCAGCAACACCTGGGAGGCCTGGCACCTTTGGTGTGGGAGCAGTCGCTGGACGTTTGCAATTTCGAGCTGGGCTGCGGCGCAGGTACCGAGAGCGAGCAAGGCACAAACGTCGGCTCCCTGAGCTGGCTTGCAAGGCCGGAGCCCCAGTGTGTGTGGGGCTGTGGAAGGGCTGCCAGGGGAAGGAGAGGGCCAGCAACACCTGGGAGACCGGGCACCTTTGGTGTGGGAGCAGTCGCTGGACGTGTACAATTTTGAGCTGGGCTGCGGCGCCGGCGCCATGAGCTAGCGAGGCACGAACGTGGCCACTCTGAGCTGGCTGGCAAGGCCGGAGCTCCAGTGTGTGTGGGGCTGTGGAAGGGCTGCCAGGGCAAGGCGAGGGCCAGGAATGCCTGGGAGGCCTGGCACCTTTGGTGTGGGAGCAGTCGCTGGACGTTTGCAATTTTGAGATGGGGTCTGGTACAGGTACCGAGACCGAGCAAGGCACGAACGTCGGCCCCCTGAGCTGGCTGGCAAGGCCGGAGCCCCAGTGTGTGTGGGGCTGTGGAAGGGCTGCCAGGGCAAGGCGAGGGCCAGCAACACCTGGGAGGCCTGGCAGCTTTGGTGTGGGAGCAGGCGCTAGACGTTTGCAATTTCAAGCTGGGCTGCGGCGCAGGGACCGAGAGCGAGCAAAGCACAAAAGTAGGCCACCTGAGTTGGCTGGCAAGGCCGGAGCTCCAGTGTGTGTGGGGCTGTGGAAGGGCTGCCAGGGCAAGGCGAGGGCCAGCAACACCTGGGACGCCTGGCACCTTTGGTGAGGGAGCAGTCGATGGACGTTTGCAATTTTGAGCTGGGCTGCGGCGCAGGTCCCGAGAGTGAGCAAGGCACGAACGTCGGCCCCCTGAGCTGGCTGGGAAGGCAGGAGCGCAAGTGGGTGTGGGGCTGTGGAAGGGCTGCCAGGGCAAGGCGAGGGCCAGCAACACCTGGGAGGCCTGGCACCTTTGGTGTGGGAGCAGTCGCTGGACGTTTGCAATTTTGAGATGGGGTCTGGCACAGGTCCCGAGAGCGAGCAAGGCACGACCGTCGGCCCCCTGAGCTGGCTGGCAAGGCCGGAGCGCCAGTGTGTGTGGGGCTGTGGAAGGGCTGCCAGGGCAAGGCGAGGGCCAGCAACACCTGGGAGGCCTGGCACCTTTGGTGTGGGAGCAGTCGCTGGACGTTTGCAATTTGGAGCTGGGCTGCGGCGCAGGTCCCGAGAGCGAGCGAGGCACGAACGTCGGCCCCCTGAGCTGGCTGGCAAGGCCGGAGCCCCAGTGTGTGTGGGGCTGTGGAAGGGCTGCCAGGGCAAGGCGAGGGCCAGCAACACCTGGGAGGCCTGGCAGCTTTGGTGTGGGAGCAGTCGCTGGACTTTTGCAATTTGGAGCTGGGCTGCGGCGCTGGTACCGAGAGCGAGCCAGGCACGAACGTCGGCACCCTGAGCTGGCTGGCAAAGCCGGAGCGCTAGTGTGTGTGCGGCTGTGGAAGGGCTGCCAGGGGAAGGCGAGGGCCAGCAACACCTGGGAGGCCTGGCACCTTTGGTGTGGGAGCAGGCGCTAGACTTTTGCAATTTCGAGCTGGGCTCCGGCGCAGGTAGTGAGAGCGAGCAAGGCACGAACGTCGGCACCCTGAGCTGGCTGGCAAGGCCGGAGCCCCAGTGTGTGTGGGGCTGTGGAAGGGCTGCCAGGGCAAGGCGAGGGCCAGCAACACCTGGGAGGCCTGGCACCTTTGGTGTGGGAGCAGTCGCTGGACGTTTGCAATTTCGAGCTGGGCTGCGGCGCAGGTACCGAGAGCGAGCAAGGCACAAACGTCGGCTCCCTGAGCTGGCTGGCAAGGCCGGAGCCCCAGTGTGTGTGGGGCTGTGGAAGGGCTGCCAGGGGAAGGAGAGGGCCAGCAACACCTGGGAGACCGGGCACCTTTGGTGTGGGAGCAGTCGCTGGACGTGTACAATTTCGAGCTGGGCTGCGGCGCCGGCGCCATGAGCTAGCGAGGCACGAACGTGGCCACTCTGAGCTGGCTGGCAAGGCCGGAGCTCCAGTGTGTGTGGGGCTGTGGAAGGGCTGCCAGGGCAAGGCGAGGGCCAGGAATGCCTGGGAGGCCTGGCACCTTTGGTGTGGGAGCAGTCGCTGGACGTTTGCAATTTTGAGATGGGGTCTGGTACAGGTACCGAGACCGAGCAAGGCACGAACGTCGGCCCCCTGAGCTGGCTGGCAAGGCCGGAGCCCCAGTGTGTGTGGGGCTGTGGAAGGGCTGCCAGGGCAAGGCGAGGGCCAGCAACACCTGGGAGGCCTGGCAGCTTTGGTGTGGGAGCAGGCGCTAGACGTTTGCAATTTCGAGCTGGGCTGCGGCGCAGGGACCGAGAGCGAGCAAAGCACAAAAGTAGGCCACCTGAGTTGGCTGGCAAGGCCGGAGCTCCAGTGTGTGTGGGGCTGTGGAAGGGCTGCCAGGGGAAGGCGAGGGCCAGCAACACCTGGGAGGCCTGGCACCTTTGGTGTGGGAGCAGTCGCTGGACGTTTGCAATTTCGAGCTGGGCTCTGGCGCAGGTACCGAGAGTGAGCAAGGCACGAACGTCGGCCCCCTGAGCTGGCTGGCAAGGCCGGAGCCCCAGTGTGTGTGGGGCTGTGGAAGGGCTGCCAGGGCAAGGCGAGGGCCAGCAACACCTGGGAGGCCTGGCACCTTTGGTGTGGGAGCAGTCGCTGGACGTTTGCAATTTCGAGCTGGGCTGCGGCGCAAGGACCGAGAGCGAGAAAGGCACGAACGTCGGCCCCCTGAGCTGGCTGGCAAGGCCGGAGCCCCAGTGTGTGTGGGGCTGTGGAAGGGCTGCCAGGGCAAGGCGAGGGCCAGCAACACCTGGGAGGCCTGGCACCTTTGGTGTGGGAGCAGTCGCTGGACGTTTGCAATTTCGAGCTCGGCTGCGGCGCAAGGACCGAGAGCGAGAAAGGCACGAACGTCGGCCCCCTGAGCTGGCTGGCAAGGCCGGAGCCCCAGTGTGTGTGGGGCTGTGGAAGGGCTGCCAGGGCAAGGCGAGGGCCAGCAACACCTGGGAGGCCTGGCACCTTTGGTGTGGGAGCAGGCGCTAGACGTTTGCAATTTCGAGCTGGGCTGCGGCGCAGGTACCGAGAGCGAGCAAGGCACGAACGTCGGCACCCTGAGCTGGCTGGCAAGGCCGGAGCCCCAGTGTGTGTGTGGCTGTGGAAGGGTTGCCAGGGCAAGGCGAGGGCCAGCAACACCGGGGACGCCTGGCACCTTTGGTGTGGGAGCAGTCGCTGGACGTGTACAATTTCGAGCTGGGCTGCGGCGCCGGCGCCATGAGCTAGCGAGGCACGAACGTGGGCACTCTGAGCTGGCTGGCAAGGCCGGAGCTCCAGTGTGTGTGGGGCTGTGGAAGGGCTGCCAGGGGAAGGCGAGGGCCAGGAATGCCTGGGAGGCCTGGCACCTTTGGTGTGGGAGCAGTCGCTGGACGTTTGCAATTTTGAGATGGGGTCTGGTACAGGTACCGAGACCGAGCAAGGCACGAACGTCGGCCCCCTGAGCTGGCTGGCAAGGCCGGAGCCCCAGTGTGTGTGGGGCTGTGGAAGGGCTGCCAGGGGAAGGCGAGGGCCAGCAACACCTGGGAGGCCTGGCACCTTTGGTGTGGGAGCAGTCGCTGGACGTTTGCAATTTCGAGCTGGGCTCTGGCGCAGGTACCGAGAGTGAGCAAGGCACGAACGTCGGCCCCCTGAGCTGGCTGGCAAGGCCGGAGCCCCAGTGTGTGTGGGGCTGTGGAAGGGCTGCCAGGGCAAGGCGAGGGCCAGCAACACCTGGGAGGCCTGGCACCTTTGGTGTGGGAGCAGTCGCTGGACGTTTGCAATTTCGAGCTGGGCTCTGGCGCAGGTACCGAGAGTGAGCAAGGCACGAACGTCGGCCCCCTGAGCTGGCTGGCAAGGCCGGAGCCCCAGTGTGTGTGGGGCTGTGGAAGGGCTGCCAGGGCAAGGCGAGGGCCAGCAACACCTGGGAGGCCTGGCACCTTTGGTGTGGGAGCAGTCGCTGGACGTTTGCAATTTCGAGCTGGGCTGCGGCGCAGGTACCGAGAGCGAGAAAGGCACGACCGTCGGCCCCCTGAGCTGGCTGGCAAGGCCGGAGTGCCAGTGTGTGTGGGGCTGTGGAAGGGCTGCCAGGGCAAGGCGAGGGCCAACAACACCTGGGAGGCCTGGCACCTTTCGTGTGGGAGCAGGGGCTAGACATTTGCAATTTCGAGCTGGGCTCCGGCACAGGTAGCGAGAGCTAGCAAGGCACGAACGTCGGCGCCCTGAGCTGGCTGGCAAGGCCGGCGCCCCAGTGTGTGTGGGGCTGTGGAAGGGCTGCCAGGGGAAGGCGAGGGCCAGCAACACCTGGGAGGCCTGGCACCTTTGGTGTGGGAGCAGGCGCTAGACTTTTGCATTTTCGAGCTGGGCTCCGGCGCAGGTAGTGAGAGCGAGCAAGGCACGAACGTCGGCACCCTAAGCTGGCTGGCAAGGCCGGAGCCCCAGTGTGTGTGGGGCTGTGGAAGGGCTGCCAGGGCAAGGCGAGGGCCAGCAACACCTGGGAGGCCTGGCACCTTTGGTGTGGGAGCAGGCGCTGGACGTTTGCAATTTCGAGCTGGGCTGCGGCGCAGGTACCGAGAGCGAGCAAGGCACGAACGTCGGCACCCTGAGCTGGCTGGCAAGGCCGGAGCCCCAGTGTGTGTGTGGCTGTGGAAGGGTTGCCAGGGCAAGGCGAGGGCCAGCAACACCGGGGACGCCTGGCACCTTTGGTGTGGGAGCAGTCGCTGGACGTGTACAATTTCGAGCTGGGCTGCGGCGCCGGCGCCATGAGCTAGCGAGGCACGAACGTGGGCACTCTGAGCTGGCTGGCAAGGCCGGAGCTCCAGTGTGTGTGGGGCTGTGGAAGGGCTGCCAGGGGAAGGCGAGGGCCAGGAATGCCTGGGAGGCCTGGCACCTTTGGTGTGGGAGCAGTCGCTGGACGTTTGCAATTTTGAGATGGGGTCTGGTACAGGTACCGAGACCGAGCAAGGCACGAACGTCGGCCCCCTGAGCTGGCTGGCAAGGCCGGAGCCCCAGTGTGTGTGGGGCTGTGGAAGGGCTGCCAGGGGAAGGCGAGGGCCAGCAACACCTGGGAGGCCTGGCACCTTTGGTGTGGGAGCAGTCGCTGGACGTTTGCAATTTCGAGCTGGGCTCTGGCGCAGGTACCGAGAGTGAGCAAGGCACGAACGTCGGCCCCCTGAGCTGGCTGGCAAGGCCGGAGCCCCAGTGTGTGTGGGGCTGTGGAAGGGCTGCCAGGGCAAGGCGAGGGCCAGCAACACCTGGGAGGCCTGGCACCTTTGGTGTGGGAGCAGTCGCTGGACGTTTGCAATTTCGAGCTGGGCTGCGGCGCAAGGACCGAGAGCGAGAAAGGCACGAACGTCGGCCCCCTGAGCTGGCTGGCAAGGCCGGAGCCCCAGTGTGTGTGGGGCTGTGGAAGGGCTGCCAGGGCAAGGCGAGGGCCAGCAACACCTGGGAGGCCTGGCACCTTTGGTGTGGGAGCAGTCGCTGGACGTTTGCAATTTCGAGCTGGGCTGCGGCGCAGGTACCGAGAGCGAGAAAGGCACGACCGTCGGCCCCCTGAGCTGGCTGGCAAGGCCGGAGTGCCAGTGTGTGTGGGGCTGTGGAAGGGCTGCCAGGGCAAGGCGAGGGCCAACAACACCTGGGAGGCCTGGCACCTTTCGTGTGGGAGCAGGGGCTAGACATTTGCAATTTCGAGCTGGGCTCCGGCGCAGGTAGCGAGAGCTAGCAAGGCACGAACGTCGGCGCCCTGAGCTGGCTGGCAAGGCCGGCGCCCCAGTGTGTGTGGGGCTGTGGAAGGGCTGCCAGGGGAAGGCGAGGGCCAGCAACACCTGGGAGGCCTGGCACCTTTGGTGTGGGAGCAGGCGCTAGACTTTTGCATTTTCGAGCTGGGCTCCGGCGCAGGTAGTGAGAGCGAGCAAGGCACGAACGTCGGCACCCTAAGCTGGCTGGCAAGGCCGGAGCCCCAGTGTGTGTGGGGCTGTGGAAGGGCTGCCAGGGCAAGGCGAGGGCCAGCAACACCTGGGAGGCCTGGCACCTTTGGTGTGGGAGCAGGCGCTGGACGTTTGCAATTTCGAGCTGGGCTGCGGCGCAGGTACCGAGAGCGAGCAAGGCACAAACGTCGGCTCCCTGAGCTGGCTGGCAAGGCCGGAGCCCCAGTGTGTGTGGGGCTGTGGAAGGGCTGCCAGGGGAAGGCGAGGGCCAGCAACACCTGGGAGGCCTGGCACCTTTGGTGTGGGAGCAGTCGCTGGACGTTTGCAATTTCGAGCTGGGCTCTGGCGCAGGTACCGAGAGTGAGCAAGGCACGAACGTCGGCCCCCTGAGCTGGCTGGCAAGGCCGGAGCCCCAGTGTGTGTGGGGCTGTGGAAGGGCTGCCAGGGCAAGGCGAGGGCCAGCAACACCTGGGAGGCCTGGCACCTTTGGTGTGGGAGCAGTCGCTGGACGTTTGCAATTTCGAGCTCGGCTGCGGCGCAAGGACCGAGAGCGAGAAAGGCACGAACGTCGGCCCCCTGAGCTGGCTGGCAAGGCCGGAGCCCCAGTGTGTGTGGGGCTGTGGAAGGGCTGCCAGGGCAAGGCGAGGGCCAGCAACACCTGGGAGGCCTGGCACCTTTGGTGTGGGAGCAGGCGCTAGACGTTTGCAATTTCGAGCTGGGCTGCGGCGCAGGTACCGAGAGCGAGCAAGGCACGAACGTCGGCACCCTGAGCTGGCTGGCAAGGCCGGAGCCCCAGTGTGTGTGTGGCTGTGGAAGGGTTGCCAGGGCAAGGCGAGGGCCAGCAACACCGGGGACGCCTGGCACCTTTGGTGTGGGAGCAGTCGCTGGACGTGTACAATTTCGAGCTGGGCTGCGGCGCCGGCGCCATGAGCTAGCGAGGCACGAACGTGGGCACTCTGAGCTGGCTGGCAAGGCCGGAGCTCCAGTGTGTGTGGGGCTGTGGAAGGGCTGCCAGGGGAAGGCGAGGGCCAGGAATGCCTGGGAGGCCTGGCACCTTTGGTGTGGGAGCAGTCGCTGGACGTTTGCAATTTTGAGATGGGGTCTGGTACAGGTACCGAGAGCGAGCAAGGCACGAACGTCGGCCCCCTGAGCTGGCTGGCAAGGCCGGAGCCCCAGTGTGTGTGGGGCTGTGGAAGGGCTGCCAGGGGAAGGCGAGGGCCAGCAACACCTGGGAGGCCTGGCACCTTTGGTGTGGGAGCAGTCGCTGGACGTTTGCAATTTCGAGCTGGGCTCTGGCGCAGGTACCGAGAGTGAGCAAGGCACGAACGTCGGCCCCCTGAGCTGGCTGGCAAGGCCGGAGCCCCAGTGTGTGTGGGGCTGTGGAAGGGCTGCCAGGGCAAGGCGAGGGCCAGCAACACCTGGGAGGCCTGGCACCTTTGGTGTGGGAGCAGTCGCTGGACGTTTGCAATTTCGAGCTGGGCTGCGGCGCAAGGACCGAGAGCGAGAAAGGCACGAACGTCGGCCCCCTGAGCTGGCTGGCAAGGCCGGAGCCCCAGTGTGTGTGGGGCTGTGGAAGGGCTGCCAGGGCAAGGCGAGGGCCAGCAACACCTGGGAGGCCTGGCACCTTTGGTGTGGGAGCAGTCGCTGGACGTTTGCAATTTCGAGCTGGGCTGCGGCGCAGGTAGTGAGAGCGAGAAAGGCACGACCGTCGGCCCCCTGAGCTGGCTGGCAAGGCCGGAGTGCCAGTGTGTGTGGGGCTGTGGAAGGGCTGCCAGGGCAAGGCGAGGGCCAACAACACCTGGGAGGCCTGGCACCTTTCGTGTGGGAGCAGGGGCTAGACATTTGCAATTTCGAGCTGGGCTCCGGCGCAGGTAGCGAGAGCTAGCAAGGCACGAACGTCGGCGCCCTGAGCTGGCTGGCAAGGCCGGCGCCCCAGTGTGTGTGGGGCTGTGGAAGGGCTGCCAGGGGAAGGCGAGGGCCAGCAACACCTGGGAGGCCTGGCACCTTTGGTGTGGGAGCAGGCGCTAGACTTTTGCATTTTCGAGCTGGGCTCCGGCGCAGGTAGTGAGAGCGAGCAAGGCACGAACGTCGGCACCCTAAGCTGGCTGGCAAGGCCGGAGCCCCAGTGTGTGTGGGGCTGTGGAAGGGCTGCCAGGGCAAGGCGAGGGCCAGCAACACCTGGGAGGCCTGGCACCTTTGGTGTGGGAGCAGGCGCTGGACGTTTGCAATTTCGAGCTGGGCTGCGGCGCAGGTACCGAGAGCGAGCAAGGCACGAACGTCGGCACCCTGAGCTGGCTGGCAAGGCCGGAGCCCCAGTGTGTGTGTGGCTGTGGAAGGGTTGCCAGGGCAAGGCGAGGGCCAGCAACACCGGGGACGCCTGGCACCTTTGGTGTGGGAGCAGTCGCTGGACGTGTACAATTTCGAGCTGGGCTGCGGCGCCGGCGCCATGAGCTAGCGAGGCACGAACGTGGGCACTCTGAGCTGGCTGGCAAGGCCGGAGCTCCAGTGTGTGTGGGGCTGTGGAAGGGCTGCCAGGGGAAGGCGAGGGCCAGGAATGCCTGGGAGGCCTGGCACCTTTGGTGTGGGAGCAGTCGCTGGACGTTTGCAATTTTGAGATGGGGTCTGGTACAGGTACCGAGACCGAGCAAGGCACGAACGTCGGCCCCCTGAGCTGGCTGGCAAGGCCGGAGCCCCAGTGTGTGTGGGGCTGTGGAAGGGCTGCCAGGGGAAGGCGAGGGCCAGCAACACCTGGGAGGCCTGGCACCTTTGGTGTGGGAGCAGTCGCTGGACGTTTGCAATTTCGAGCTGGGCTCTGGCGCAGGTACCGAGAGTGAGCAAGGCACGAACGTCGGCCCCCTGAGCTGGCTGGCAAGGCCGGAGCCCCAGTGTGTGTGGGGCTGTGGAAGGGCTGCCAGGGCAAGGCGAGGGCCAGCAACACCTGGGAGGCCTGGCACCTTTGGTGTGGGAGCAGTCGCTGGACGTTTGCAATTTCGAGCTGGGCTGCGGCGCAAGGACCGAGAGCGAGAAAGGCACGAACGTCGGCCCCCTGAGCTGGCTGGCAAGGCCGGAGCCCCAGTGTGTGTGGGGCTGTGGAAGGGCTGCCAGGGCAAGGCGAGGGCCAGCAACACCTGGGAGGCCTGGCACCTTTGGTGTGGGAGCAGTCGCTGGACGTTTGCAATTTCGAGCTGGGCTGCGGCGCAGGTACCGAGAGCGAGAAAGGCACGACCGTCGGCCCCCTGAGCTGGCTGGCAAGGCCGGAGTGCCAGTGTGTGTGGGGCTGTGGAAGGGCTGCCAGGGCAAGGCGAGGGCCAACAACACCTGGGAGGCCTGGCACCTTTCGTGTGGGAGCAGGGGCTAGACATTTGCAATTTCGAGCTGGGCTCCGGCGCAGGTAGCGAGAGCTAGCAAGGCACGAACGTCGGCGCCCTGAGCTGGCTGGCAAGGCCGGCGCCCCAGTGTGTGTGGGGCTGTGGAAGGGCTGCCAGGGGAAGGCGAGGGCCAGCAACACCTGGGAGGCCTGGCACCTTTGGTGTGGGAGCAGGCGCTAGACTTTTGCATTTTCGAGCTGGGCTCCGGCGCAGGTAGTGAGAGCGAGCAAGGCACGAACGTCGGCACCCTAAGCTGGCTGGCAAGGCCGGAGCCCCAGTGTGTGTGGGGCTGTGGAAGGGCTGCCAGGGCAAGGCGAGGGCCAGCAACACCTGGGAGGCCTGGCACCTTTGGTGTGGGAGCAGGCGCTGGACGTTTGCAATTTCGAGCTGGGCTGCGGCGCAGGTACCGAGAGCGAGCAAGGCACAAACGTCGGCTCCCTGAGCTGGCTGGCAAGGCCGGAGCCCCAGTGTGTGTGGGGCTGTGGAAGGGCTGCCAGGGGAAGGCGAGGGCCAGCAACACCTGGGAGGCCTGGCACCTTTGGTGTGGGAGCAGTCGCTGGACATTTGCAATTTCGAGCTGGGATGCAGCGCAGGGACCAAGAGCGAGCAAGGCACGAACGTCGGCACCCTGAGCTGGCTGGCAAGGCCGGAGCCCCAGTGTGTGTGTGGCTGTGGAAGGGTTGCCAGGGCAAGGCGAGGGCCAGCAACACCGGGGACGCCTGGCACCTTTGGTGTGGGAGCAGTCGCTGGACGTGTACAATTTCGAGCTGGGCTGCGTCGCCGGCGCCATGAGCTAGCGAGGCACGAACGTGGGCACTCTGAGCTGGCTGGCAAGGCCGGAGCTCCAGTGTGTGTGGGGCTGTGGAAGGGCTGCCAGGGGAAGGCGAGGGCCAGGAATGCCTGGGAGGCCTGGCACCTTTGGTGTGGGAGCAGTCGCTCAACGTTTGCAATTTTGAGATGGGGTCTGGTACAGGTACCGAGACCGAGCAAGGCACGAACGTCGGCCCCCTGAGCTGGCTGGCAAGGCCGGAGCCCCAGTGTGTGTGGGGCTGTGGAAGGGCTGCCAGGGGAAGGCGAGGGCCAGCAACACCTGGGAGGCCTGGCACCTTTGGTGTGGGAGCAGTCGCTGGACGTTTGCAATTTCGAGCTGGGCTCTGGCGCAGGTACCGAGAGTGAGCAAGGCACGAACGTCGGCCCCCTGAGCTGGCTGGCAAGGCCGGAGCGCCAGTGTGTGTGGGGCTGTGGAAGGGCTGCCAGGGCAAGGCGAGGGCCAGCAACACCTGGGAGGCCTGGCACCTTTGGTGTGGGAGCAGTCGCTGGACGTTTGCAATTTCGAGCTGGGCTGCGGCGCAAGGACCGAGAGCGAGAAAGGCACGAACGTCGGCCCCCTGAGCTGGCTGGCAAGGCCGGAGCCCCAGTGTGTGTGGGGCTGTGGAAGGGCTGCCAGGGCAAGGCGAGGGCCAGCAACACCTGGGAGGCCTGGCACCTTTGGTGTGGGAGCAGGCGCTAGACGTTTGCAATTTCGAGCTGGGCTGCGGCGCAGGTACCGAGAGCGAGAAAGGCACGAACGTCGGCCCCCTGAGCTGGCTGGCAAGGCCGGAGCCCCAGTGTGTGTGGGGCTGTGGAAGGGCTGCCAGGGCAAGGCGAGGGCCAGCAACACCTGGGAGGCCTGGCACCTTTGGTGTGGGAGCAGTCGCTGGACGTTTGCAATTTCGAGCTGGGCTGCGGCGCAGGTACCGAGAGCGAGGAAGGCACAAACGTCGGCTCCCTGAGCTGGCTGGCAAGGCCGGAGCCCCAGTGTGTGTGGGGCTGTGGAAGGGCTGCCAGGGCAAGGCGAGGGCCAGCAACACCTGGGAGGCCTGGCACCTTTGGTGTGGGAGCAGTCGCTGGACGTTTGCAATTTCGAGCTGGGCTGCAGCGCAGGGACCAAGAGCGAGCAAGGCACGAACGTCGGCACCCTGAGCTGGCTGGCAAGGCCGGAGCCCCAGTGTGTGTGTGGCTGTGGAAGGGTTGCCAGGGCAAGGCGAGGGCCAGCAACACCGGGGACGCCTGGCACCTTTGGTGTGGGAGCAGTCGCTGGACGTGTACAATTTCGAGCTGGGCTGCGGCGCCGGCGCCATGAGCTAGCGAGGCACGAACGTGGGCACCCTGAGCTGGCTGGCAAGGCCGGAGCTCCAGTGTGTGTGGGGCTGTGGAAGGGCTGCCAGGGGAAGGCGAGGGCCAGGAATGCCTGGGAGGCCTGGCACCTTTGGTGTGGGAGCAGTCGCTCAACGTTTGCAATTTTGAGATGGGGTCTGGTACAGGTACCGAGACCGAGCAAGGCACGAAGTTCGGCCCCCTGAGCTGGCTGGCAAGGCCGGAGCCCCAGTGTGTGTGGGGCTGTGGAAGGGCTGCCAGGGGAAGGCGAGGGCCAGCAACACCTGGGAGGCCTGGCACCTTTGGTGTGGGAGCAGTCGCTGGACGTTTGCAATTTCGAGCTGGGCTGCGGCGCAGGGACCGAGAGCGAGAAAGGCACGAACGTCGGCCCCCTGAGCTGGCTGGCAAGGCCGGAGCCCCAGTGTGTGTGGGGCTGTGGAAGGGCTGCCAGGGCAAGGCGAGGGCCAGCAACACCTGGGAGGCCTGGCACCTTTGGTGTGGGAGCAGGCGCTAGACGTTTGCAATTTCGAGCTGGGCTGCGGCGCAGGTACCGAGAGCGAGAAAGGCACGAACGTCGGCCCCCTGAGCTGGCTGGCAAGGCCGGAGCCCCAGTGTGTGTGGGGCTGTGGAAGGGCTGCCAGGGGAAGGCGAGGGCCAGCAACACCTGGGAGGCCTGGCACCTTTGGTGTGGGAGCAGTCGCTGGACGTTTGCAATTTCGAGCTGGGCTCCGGCGCAGGTCCCGAGAGCGAGCAAGGCACGAACGTCGGCACCCTGAGCTGGCTGGCAAGGCCGGCGCCCCAGTGTGTGTGGGGCTGTGGAAGGGCTGCCAGGGCAAGGCGAGGGCCAGGAATGCCTGGGAGGCCTGGCACCTTTGGTGTGGGAGCAGTCGCTGGACGTTTGCAATTTTGAGATGGGGTCTGGTACAGGTACCGAGACCGAGCAAGGCACGAACGTCGGCCCCCTGAGCTGGCTGGCAAGGCCTGAGCCCCAGTGTGTGTGGGGCTGTGGAAGGGCTGCCAGGGCAAGGCGAGGGCCAGCAACACCTGGGAGGCCTGGCAGCTTTGGTGTGGGAGCAGTCGCTGGACGTTTGCAATTTCGAGGTGGGTTCCGGCGCAGGTACCGAGAGTGAGCAAGGCACGAACGTCGGCACCCTGAGCTGGCTGGCAAGGCCGGAGCGCCAGTGTGTGTGGGGCTCTGGAAGGGCTGCCAGGGGAAGGCGAGGGCCAGCAACACCTGGGAGGCCTGGCACCTTTGGTGTGGGAGCAGGCGCTGGACGTTTGCAATTTCGAGCTGGGCTGCGGCGCAGGTACCGAGAGCGAGCAAGGCACAAACGTCGGCTCCCTGAGCTGGCTGGCAAGGCCGGAGCCCCAGTGTGTGTGGGGCTGTGGAAGGGCTGCCAGGGGAAGGCGAGGGCCAGCAACACCTGGGAGGCCTGGCACCTTTGGTGTGGGAGCAGTCGCTGGACATTTGCAATTTCGAGCTGGGATGCAGCGCAGGGACCAAGAGCGAGCAAGGCACGAACGTCGGCACCCTGAGCTGGCTGGCAAGGCCGGAGCCCCAGTGTGTGTGTGGCTGTGGAAGGGTTGCCAGGGCAAGGCGAGGGCCAGCAACACCGGGGACGCCTGGCACCTTTGGTGTGGGAGCAGTCGCTGGACGTGTACAATTTCGAGCTGGGCTGCGTCGCCGGCGCCATGAGCTAGCGAGGCACGAACGTGGGCACTCTGAGCTGGCTGGCAAGGCCGGAGCTCCAGTGTGTGTGGGGCTGTGGAAGGGCTGCCAGGGGAAGGCGAGGGCCAGGAATGCCTGGGAGGCCTGGCACCTTTGGTGTGGGAGCAGTCGCTCAACGTTTGCAATTTTGAGATGGGGTCTGGTACAGGTACCGAGACCGAGCAAGGCACGAACGTCGGCCCCCTGAGCTGGCTGGCAAGGCCGGAGCCCCAGTGTGTGTGGGGCTGTGGAAGGGCTGCCAGGGGAAGGCGAGGGCCAGCAACACCTGGGAGGCCTGGCACCTTTGGTGTGGGAGCAGTCGCTGGACGTTTGCAATTTCGAGCTGGGCTCTGGCGCAGGTACCGAGAGTGAGCAAGGCACGAACGTCGGCCCCCTGAGCTGGCTGGCAAGGCCGGAGCGCCAGTGTGTGTGGGGCTGTGGAAGGGCTGCCAGGGCAAGGCGAGGGCCAGCAACACCTGGGAGGCCTGGCACCTTTGGTGTGGGAGCAGTCGCTGGACGTTTGCAATTTCGAGCTGGGCTGCGGCGCAAGGACCGAGAGCGAGAAAGGCACGAACGTCGGCCCCCTGAGCTGGCTGGCAAGGCCGGAGCCCCAGTGTGTGTGGGGCTGTGGAAGGGCTGCCAGGGCAAGGCGAGGGCCAGCAACACCTGGGAGGCCTGGCACCTTTGGTGTGGGAGCAGGCGCTAGACGTTTGCAATTTCGAGCTGGGCTGCGGCGCAGGTACCGAGAGCGAGAAAGGCACGAACGTCGGCCCCCTGAGCTGGCTGGCAAGGCCGGAGCCCCAGTGTGTGTGGGGCTGTGGAAGGGCTGCCAGGGCAAGGCGAGGGCCAGCAACACCTGGGAGGCCTGGCACCTTTGGTGTGGGAGCAGTCGCTGGACGTTTGCAATTTCGAGCTGGGCTGCGGCGCAGGTACCGAGAGCGAGGAAGGCACAAACGTCGGCTCCCTGAGCTGGCTGGCAAGGCCGGAGCCCCAGTGTGTGTGGGGCTGTGGAAGGGCTGCCAGGGCAAGGCGAGGGCCAGCAACACCTGGGAGGCCTGGCACCTTTGGTGTGGGAGCAGTCGCTGGACGTTTGCAATTTCGAGCTGGGCTGCAGCGCAGGGACCAAGAGCGAGCAAGGCACGAACGTCGGCACCCTGAGCTGGCTGGCAAGGCCGGAGCCCCAGTGTGTGTGTGGCTGTGGAAGGGTTGCCAGGGCAAGGCGAGGGCCAGCAACACCGGGGACGCCTGGCACCTTTGGTGTGGGAGCAGTCGCTGGACGTGTACAATTTCGAGCTGGGCTGCGGCGCCGGCGCCATGAGCTAGCGAGGCACGAACGTGGGCACCCTGAGCTGGCTGGCAAGGCCGGAGCTCCAGTGTGTGTGGGGCTGTGGAAGGGCTGCCAGGGGAAGGCGAGGGCCAGGAATGCCTGGGAGGCCTGGCACCTTTGGTGTGGGAGCAGTCGCTCAACGTTTGCAATTTTGAGATGGGGTCTGGTACAGGTACCGAGACCGAGCAAGGCACGAAGTTCGGCCCCCTGAGCTGGCTGGCAAGGCCGGAGCCCCAGTGTGTGTGGGGCTGTGGAAGGGCTGCCAGGGGAAGGCGAGGGCCAGCAACACCTGGGAGGCCTGGCACCTTTGGTGTGGGAGCAGTCGCTGGACGTTTGCAATTTCGAGCTGGGCTGCGGCGCAGGGACCGAGAGCGAGAAAGGCACGAACGTCGGCCCCCTGAGCTGGCTGGCAAGGCCGGAGCCCCAGTGTGTGTGGGGCTGTGGAAGGGCTGCCAGGGCAAGGCGAGGGCCAGCAACACCTGGGAGGCCTGGCACCTTTGGTGTGGGAGCAGGCGCTAGACGTTTGCAATTTCGAGCTGGGCTGCGGCGCAGGTACCGAGAGCGAGAAAGGCACGAACGTCGGCCCCCTGAGCTGGCTGGCAAGGCCGGAGCCCCAGTGTGTGTGGGGCTGTGGAAGGGCTGCCAGGGGAAGGCGAGGGCCAGCAACACCTGGGAGGCCTGGCACCTTTGGTGTGGGAGCAGTCGCTGGACGTTTGCAATTTCGAGCTGGGCTCCGGCGCAGGTCCCGAGAGCGAGCAAGGCACGAACGTCGGCACCCTGAGCTGGCTGGCAAGGCCGGCGCCCCAGTGTGTGTGGGGCTGTGGAAGGGCTGCCAGGGCAAGGCGAGGGCCAGGAATGCCTGGGAGGCCTGGCACCTTTGGTGTGGGAGCAGTCGCTGGACGTTTGCAATTTTGAGATGGGGTCTGGTACAGGTACCGAGACCGAGCAAGGCACGAACGTCGGCCCCCTGAGCTGGCTGGCAAGGCCTGAGCCCCAGTGTGTGTGGGGCTGTGGAAGGGCTGCCAGGGCAAGGCGAGGGCCAGCAACACCTGGGAGGCCTGGCAGCTTTGGTGTGGGAGCAGTCGCTGGACGTTTGCAATTTCGAGGTGGGTTCCGGCGCAGGTACCGAGAGTGAGCAAGGCACGAACGTCGGCACCCTGAGCTGGCTGGCAAGGCCGGAGCGCCAGTGTGTGTGGGGCTCTGGAAGGGCTGCCAGGGGAAGGCGAGGGCCAGCAACACCTGGGAGGCCTGGCACCTTTGGTGTGGGAGCAGTCGCTGGACGTTTGCAATTTCGAGCTGGGCTGCGGCGCAGGTCCCGAGAGCGAGCCAGGCACGAACGTCGGCCCCCTGAGCTGGCTGGCAAGGCCGGAGTGCCAGTGTGTGTGGGGCTGTGGAAGGGCTGCCAGGGCAAGGCGAGGGCCAACAACACCTGGGAGGCCTGGCACCTTTCGTGTGGGAGCAGGGGCTAGACATTTGCAATTTCGAGCTGGGCTCCGGCGCAGGTAGCGAGAGCTAGCAAGGCACGAACGTCGGCGCCCTGAGCTGGCTGGCAAGGCCGGCGCCCCAGTGTGTGTGGGGCTGTGGAAGGGCTGCCAGGGGAAGGCGAGGGCCAGCAACACCTGGGAGGCCTGGCACCTTTGGTGTGGGAGCAGGCGCTAGAATTTTGAATTTTCGAGCTGGGCTCCGGCGCAGGTAGTGAGAGCGAGCAAGGCACGAACGTCGGCACCCTAAGCTGGCTGGCAAGGCCGGAGCCCCAGTGTGTGTGGGGCTGTGGAAGGGCTGCCAGGGCAAGGCGAGGGCCAGCAACACCTGGGAGGCCTGGCACCTTTGGTGTGGGAGCAGTCGCTGGACGTTTGCAATTTCGAGCTGGGCTGCGGCGCAGGTACCGAGAGCGAGGAAGGCACAAACGTCGGCTCCCTGAGCTGGCTGGCAAGGCCGGAGCCCCAGTGTGTGTGGGGCTGTGGAAGGGCTGCCAGGGGAAGGCGAGGGCCAGCAACACCTGGGAGGCCTGGCACCTTTGGTGTGGGAGCAGTCGCTGGACATTTGCAATTTCGAGCTGGGATGCAGCGCAGGGACCAAGAGCGAGCAAGGCACGAACGTCGGCACCCTGAGCTGGCTGGCAAGGCCGGAGCCCCAGTGTGTGTGTGGCTGTGGAAGGGTTGCCAGGGCAAGGCGAGGGCCAGCAACACCGGGGACGCCTGGCACCTTTGGTGTGGGAGCAGTCGCTGGACGTGTACAATTTCGAGCTGGGCTGCGGCGCCGGCGCCATGAGCTAGCGAGGCACGAACGTGGGCACTCTGAGCTGGCTGGCAAGGCCGGAGCTCCAGTGTGTGTGGGGCTGTGGAAGGGCTGCCAGGGGAAGGCGAGGGCCAGGAATGCCTGGGAGGCCTGGCACCTTTGGTGTGGGAGCAGTCGCTCAACGTTTGCAATTTTGAGATGGGGTCTGGTACAGGTACCGAGACCGAGCAAGGCACGAACGTCGGCCCCCTGAGCTGGCTGGCAAGGCCGGAGCCCCAGTGTGTGTGGGGCTGTGGAAGGGCTGCCAGGGCAAGGCGAGGGCCAGCAACACCTGGGAGGCCTGGCACCTTTGGTGTGGGAGCAGTCGCTGGACGTTTGCAATTTCGAGCTGGGCTCTGGCGCAGGTACCGAGAGTGAGCAAGGCACGAACGTCGGCCCCCTGAGCTGGCTGGCAAGGCCGGAGCCCCAGTGTGTGTGGGGCTGTGGAAGGGCTGCCAGGGCAAGGCGAGGGCCAGCAACACCTGGGAGGCCTGGCACCTTTGGTGTGGGAGCAGTCGCTGGACGTTTGCAATTTCGAGCTGGGCTGCGGCGCAAGGACCGAGAGCGAGAAAGGCACGAACGTCGGCCCCCTGAGCTGGCTGGCAAGGCCGGAGCCCCAGTGTGTGTGGGGCTGTGGAAGGGCTGCCAGGGCAAGGCGAGGGCCAGGAATGCCTGGGAGGCCTGGCACCTTTGGTGTGGGAGCAGTCGCTGGACGTTTGCAATTTTGAGATGGGGTCTGGTACAGGTACCGAGACCGAGCAAGGCACGAACGTCGGCCCCCTGAGCTGGCTGGCAAGGCCTGAGCCCCAGTGTGTGTGGGGCTGTGGAAGGGCTGCCAGGGCAAGGCGAGGGCCAGCAACACCTGGGAGGCCTGGCAGCTTTGGTGTGGGAGCAGTCGCTGGACGTTTGCAATTTCGAGGTGGGTTCCGGCGCAGGTACCGAGAGTGAGCAAGGCACGAACGTCGGCACCCTGAGCTGGCTGGCAAGGCCGGAGCGCCAGTGTGTGTGGGGCTCTGGAAGGGCTGCCAGGGGAAGGCGAGGGCCAGCAACACCTGGGAGGCCTGGCACCTTTGGTGTGGGAGCAGTCGCTGGACGTTTGCAATTTCGAGCTGGGCTGCGGCGCAGGTCCCGAGAGCGAGCCAGGCACGAACGTCGGCCCCCTGAGCTGGCTGGCAAGGCCGGAGTGCCAGTGTGTGTGGGGCTGTGGAAGGGCTGCCAGGGCAAGGCGAGGGCCAACAACACCTGGGAGGCCTGGCACCTTTCGTGTGGGAGCAGGGGCTAGACATTTGCAATTTCGAGCTGGGCTCCGGCGCAGGTAGCGAGAGCTAGCAAGGCACGAACGTCGGCGCCCTGAGCTGGCTGGCAAGGCCGGCGCCCCAGTGTGTGTGGGGCTGTGGAAGGGCTGCCAGGGGAAGGCGAGGGCCAGCAACACCTGGGAGGCCTGGCACCTTTGGTGTGGGAGCAGGCGCTAGAATTTTGAATTTTCGAGCTGGGCTCCGGCGCAGGTAGTGAGAGCGAGCAAGGCACGAACGTCGGCACCCTAAGCTGGCTGGCAAGGCCGGAGCCCCAGTGTGTGTGGGGCTGTGGAAGGGCTGCCAGGGCAAGGCGAGGGCCAGCAACACCTGGGAGGCCTGGCACCTTTGGTGTGGGAGCAGTCGCTGGACGTTTGCAATTTCGAGCTGGGCTGCGGCGCAGGTACCGAGAGCGAGGAAGGCACAAACGTCGGCTCCCTGAGCTGGCTGGCAAGGCCGGAGCCCCAGTGTGTGTGGGGCTGTGGAAGGGCTGCCAGGGGAAGGCGAGGGCCAGCAACACCTGGGAGGCCTGGCACCTTTGGTGTGGGAGCAGTCGCTGGACATTTGCAATTTCGAGCTGGGATGCAGCGCAGGGACCAAGAGCGAGCAAGGCACGAACGTCGGCACCCTGAGCTGGCTGGCAAGGCCGGAGCCCCAGTGTGTGTGTGGCTGTGGAAGGGTTGCCAGGGCAAGGCGAGGGCCAGCAACACCGGGGACGCCTGGCACCTTTGGTGTGGGAGCAGTCGCTGGACGTGTACAATTTCGAGCTGGGCTGCGGCGCCGGCGCCATGAGCTAGCGAGGCACGAACGTGGGCACCCTGAGCTGGCTGGCAAGGCCGGAGCTCCAGTGTGTGTGGGGCTGTGGAAGGGCTGCCAGGGGAAGGCGAGGGCCAGGAATGCCTGGGAGGCCTGGCACCTTTGGTGTGGGAGCAGTCGCTCAACGTTTGCAATTTTGAGATGGGGTCTGGTACAGGTACCGAGACCGAGCAAGGCACGAAGTTCGGCCCCCTGAGCTGGCTGGCAAGGCCGGAGCCCCAGTGTGTGTGGGGCTGTGGAAGGGCTGCCAGGGGAAGGCGAGGGCCAGCAACACCTGGGAGGCCTGGCACCTTTGGTGTGGGAGCAGTCGCTGGACGTTTGCAATTTCGAGCTGGGCTGCGGCGCAGGGACCGAGAGCGAGAAAGGCACGAACGTCGGCCCCCTGAGCTGGCTGGCAAGGCCGGAGCCCCAGTGTGTGTGGGGCTGTGGAAGGGCTGCCAGGGCAAGGCGAGGGCCAGCAACACCTGGGAGGCCTGGCACCTTTGGTGTGGGAGCAGTCGCTGGACGTTTGCAATTTCGAGCTGGGCTGCGGCGCAGGTACCGAGAGCGAGGAAGGCACAAACGTCGGCTCCCTGAGCTGGCTGGCAAGGCCGGAGCCCCAGTGTGTGTGGGGCTGTGGAAGGGCTGCCAGGGGAAGGCGAGGGCCAGCAACACCTGGGAGGCCTGGCACCTTTGGTGTGGGAGCAGTCGCTGGACATTTGCAATTTCGAGCTGGGATGCAGCGCAGGGACCAAGAGCGAGCAAGGCACGAACGTCGGCACCCTGAGCTGGCTGGCAAGGCCGGAGCCCCAGTGTGTGTGTGGCTGTGGAAGGGTTGCCAGGGCAAGGCGAGGGCCAGCAACACCGGGGACGCCTGGCACCTTTGGTGTGGGAGCAGTCGCTGGACGTGTACAATTTCGAGCTGGGCTGCGGCGCCGGCGCCATGAGCTAGCGAGGCACGAACGTGGGCACCCTGAGCTGGCTGGCAAGGCCGGAGCTCCAGTGTGTGTGGGGCTGTGGAAGGGCTGCCAGGGGAAGGCGAGGGCCAGGAATGCCTGGGAGGCCTGGCACCTTTGGTGTGGGAGCAGTCGCTCAACGTTTGCAATTTTGAGATGGGGTCTGGTACAGGTACCGAGACCGAGCAAGGCACGAAGTTCGGCCCCCTGAGCTGGCTGGCAAGGCCGGAGCCCCAGTGTGTGTGGGGCTGTGGAAGGGCTGCCAGGGGAAGGCGAGGGCCAGCAACACCTGGGAGGCCTGGCACCTTTGGTGTGGGAGCAGTCGCTGGACGTTTGCAATTTCGAGCTGGGCTGCGGCGCAGGGACCGAGAGCGAGAAAGGCACGAACGTCGGCCCCCTGAGCTGGCTGGCAAGGCCGGAGCCCCAGTGTGTGTGGGGCTGTGGAAGGGCTGCCAGGGCAAGGCGAGGGCCAGCAACACCTGGGAGGCCTGGCACCTTTGGTGTGGGAGCAGGCGCTAGACGTTTGCAATTTCGAGCTGGGCTGCGGCGCAGGTACCGAGAGCGAGAAAGGCACGAACGTCGGCCCCCTGAGCTGGCTGGCAAGGCCGGAGCCCCAGTGTGTGTGGGGCTGTGGAAGGGCTGCCAGGGGAAGGCGAGGGCCAGCAACACCTGGGAGGCCTGGCACCTTTGGTGTGGGAGCAGTCGCTGGACGTTTGCAATTTCGAGCTGGGCTCCGGCGCAGGTCCCGAGAGCGAGCAAGGCACGAACGTCGGCACCCTGAGCTGGCTGGCAAGGCCGGCGCCCCAGTGTGTGTGGGGCTGTGGAAGGGCTGCCAGGGCAAGGCGAGGGCCAGGAATGCCTGGGAGGCCTGGCACCTTTGGTGTGGGAGCAGTCGCTGGACGTTTGCAATTTTGAGATGGGGTCTGGTACAGGTACCGAGACCGAGCAAGGCACGAACGTCGGCCCCCTGAGCTGGCTGGCAAGGCCTGAGCCCCAGTGTGTGTGGGGCTGTGGAAGGGCTGCCAGGGCAAGGCGAGGGCCAGCAACACCTGGGAGGCCTGGCAGCTTTGGTGTGGGAGCAGTCGCTGGACGTTTGCAATTTCGAGGTGGGTTCCGGCGCAGGTACCGAGAGTGAGCAAGGCACGAACGTCGGCACCCTGAGCTGGCTGGCAAGGCCGGAGCGCCAGTGTGTGTGGGGCTCTGGAAGGGCTGCCAGGGGAAGGCGAGGGCCAGCAACACCTGGGAGGCCTGGCACCTTTGGTGTGGGAGCAGTCGCTGGACGTTTGCAATTTCGAGCTGGGCTGCGGCGCAGGTCCCGAGAGCGAGCCAGGCACGAACGTCGGCCCCCTGAGCTGGCTGGCAAGGCCGGAGTGCCAGTGTGTGTGGGGCTGTGGAAGGGCTGCCAGGGCAAGGCGAGGGCCAACAACACCTGGGAGGCCTGGCACCTTTCGTGTGGGAGCAGGGGCTAGACATTTGCAATTTCGAGCTGGGCTCCGGCGCAGGTAGCGAGAGCTAGCAAGGCACGAACGTCGGCGCCCTGAGCTGGCTGGCAAGGCCGGCGCCCCAGTGTGTGTGGGGCTGTGGAAGGGCTGCCAGGGGAAGGCGAGGGCCAGCAACACCTGGGAGGCCTGGCACCTTTGGTGTGGGAGCAGGCGCTAGAATTTTGAATTTTCGAGCTGGGCTCCGGCGCAGGTAGTGAGAGCGAGCAAGGCACGAACGTCGGCACCCTAAGCTGGCTGGCAAGGCCGGAGCCCCAGTGTGTGTGGGGCTGTGGAAGGGCTGCCAGGGCAAGGCGAGGGCCAGCAACACCTGGGAGGCCTGGCACCTTTGGTGTGGGAGCAGTCGCTGGACGTTTGCAATTTCGAGCTGGGCTGCGGCGCAGGTACCGAGAGCGAGGAAGGCACAAACGTCGGCTCCCTGAGCTGGCTGGCAAGGCCGGAGCCCCAGTGTGTGTGGGGCTGTGGAAGGGCTGCCAGGGGAAGGCGAGGGCCAGCAACACCTGGGAGGCCTGGCACCTTTGGTGTGGGAGCAGTCGCTGGACATTTGCAATTTCGAGCTGGGATGCAGCGCAGGGACCAAGAGCGAGCAAGGCACGAACGTCGGCACCCTGAGCTGGCTGGCAAGGCCGGAGCCCCAGTGTGTGTGTGGCTGTGGAAGGGTTGCCAGGGCAAGGCGAGGGCCAGCAACACCGGGGACGCCTGGCACCTTTGGTGTGGGAGCAGTCGCTGGACGTGTACAATTTCGAGCTGGGCTGCGGCGCCGGCGCCATGAGCTAGCGAGGCACGAACGTGGGCACTCTGAGCTGGCTGGCAAGGCCGGAGCTCCAGTGTGTGTGGGGCTGTGGAAGGGCTGCCAGGGGAAGGCGAGGGCCAGGAATGCCTGGGAGGCCTGGCACCTTTGGTGTGGGAGCAGTCGCTCAACGTTTGCAATTTTGAGATGGGGTCTGGTACAGGTACCGAGACCGAGCAAGGCACGAACGTCGGCCCCCTGAGCTGGCTGGCAAGGCCGGAGCCCCAGTGTGTGTGGGGCTGTGGAAGGGCTGCCAGGGCAAGGCGAGGGCCAGCAACACCTGGGAGGCCTGGCACCTTTGGTGTGGGAGCAGTCGCTGGACGTTTGCAATTTCGAGCTGGGCTCTGGCGCAGGTACCGAGAGTGAGCAAGGCACGAACGTCGGCCCCCTGAGCTGGCTGGCAAGGCCGGAGCCCCAGTGTGTGTGGGGCTGTGGAAGGGCTGCCAGGGCAAGGCGAGGGCCAGCAACACCTGGGAGGCCTGGCACCTTTGGTGTGGGAGCAGTCGCTGGACGTTTGCAATTTCGAGCTGGGCTGCGGCGCAAGGACCGAGAGCGAGAAAGGCACGAACGTCGGCCCCCTGAGCTGGCTGGCAAGGCCGGAGCCCCAGTGTGTGTGGGACTGTGGAAGGGCTGCCAGGGGAAGGGGAGGGCCAGCAACACCTGGGAGGCCTGGCACCTTTGGTGTGGGAGCAGTCGCTGGACGTTTGCAATTTCGAGCTGGGCTGCGGCGCAGGTCCCGAGAGCGAGCCAGGCACGAACGTCGGCCCCCTGAGCTGGCTGGCAAGGCCGGAGTGCCAGTGTGTGTGGGGCTGTGGAAGGGCTGCCAGGGCAAGGCGAGGGCCAACAACACCTGGGAGGCCTGGCACCTTTCGTGTGGGAGCAGGGGCTAGACATTTGCAATTTCGAGCTGGGCTCCGGCGCAGGTAGCGAGAGCTAGCAAGGCACGAACGTCGGCGCCCTGAGCTGGCTGGCAAGGCCGGCGCCCCAGTGTGTGTGGGGCTGTGGAAGGGCTGCCAGGGGAAGGCGAGGGCCAGCAACACCTGGGAGGCCTGGCACCTTTGGTGTGGGAGCAGGCGCTAGAATTTTGAATTTTCGAGCTGGGCTCCGGCGCAGGTAGTGAGAGCGAGCAAGGCACGAACGTCGGCACCCTAAGCTGGCTGGCAAGGCCGGAGCCCCAGTGTGTGTGGGGCTGTGGAAGGGCTGCCAGGGCAAGGCGAGGGCCAGCAACACCTGGGAGGCCTGGCACCTTTGGTGTGGGAGCAGTCGCTGGACGTTTGCAATTTCGAGCTGGGCTGCGGCGCAGGTACCGAGAGCGAGGAAGGCACAAACGTCGGCTCCCTGAGCTGGCTGGCAAGGCCGGAGCCCCAGTGTGTGTGGGGCTGTGGAAGGGCTGCCAGGGGAAGGCGAGGGCCAGCAACACCTGGGAGGCCTGGCACCTTTGGTGTGGGAGCAGTCGCTGGACATTTGCAATTTCGAGCTGGGATGCAGCGCAGGGACCAAGAGCGAGCAAGGCACGAACGTCGGCACCCTGAGCTGGCTGGCAAGGCCGGAGCCCCAGTGTGTGTGTGGCTGTGGAAGGGTTGCCAGGGCAAGGCGAGGGCCAGCAACACCGGGGACGCCTGGCACCTTTGGTGTGGGAGCAGTCGCTGGACGTGTACAATTTCGAGCTGGGCTGCGGCGCCGGCGCCATGAGCTAGCGAGGCACGAACGTGGGCACTCTGAGCTGGCTGGCAAGGCCGGAGCTCCAGTGTGTGTGGGGCTGTGGAAGGGCTGCCAGGGGAAGGCGAGGGCCAGGAATGCCTGGGAGGCCTGGCACCTTTGGTGTGGGAGCAGTCGCTCAACGTTTGCAATTTTGAGATGGGGTCTGGTACAGGTACCGAGACCGAGCAAGGCACGAACGTCGGCCCCCTGAGCTGGCTGGCAAGGCCGGAGCCCCAGTGTGTGTGGGGCTGTGGAAGGGCTGCCAGGGCAAGGCGAGGGCCAGCAACACCTGGGAGGCCTGGCACCTTTGGTGTGGGAGCAGTCGCTGGACGTTTGCAATTTCGAGCTGGGCTCTGGCGCAGGTACCGAGAGTGAGCAAGGCACGAACGTCGGCCCCCTGAGCTGGCTGGCAAGGCCGGAGCCCCAGTGTGTGTGGGGCTGTGGAAGGGCTGCCAGGGCAAGGCGAGGGCCAGCAACACCTGGGAGGCCTGGCACCTTTGGTGTGGGAGCAGTCGCTGGACGTTTGCAATTTCGAGCTGGGCTGCGGCGCAAGGACCGAGAGCGAGAAAGGCACGAACGTCGGCCCCCTGAGCTGGCTGGCAAGGCCGGAGCCCCAGTGTGTGTGGGGCTGTGGAAGGGCTGCCAGGGCAAGGCGAGGGCCAGCAACACCTGGGAGGCCTGGCACCTTTGGTGTGGGAGCAGGCGCTAGACGTTTGCAATTTCGAGCTGGGCTGCGGCGCAGGTACCGAGAGCGAGAAAGGCACGAACGTCGGCCCCCTGAGCTGGCTGGCAAGGCCGGAGCCCCAGTGTGTGTGGGGCTGTGGAAGGGCTGCCAGGGCAAGGCGAGGGCCAGCAACACCTGGGAGGCCTGGCACCTTTGGTGTGGGAGCAGTCGCTGGACGTTTGCAATTTCGAGCTGGGCTCCGGCGCAGGTAGTGAGAGCGAGCAAGGCACGAACGTCGGCACCCTAAGCTGGCTGGCAAGGCCGGAGCCCCAGTGTGTGTGGGGCTGTGGAAGGGCTGCCAGGGCAAGGCGAGGGCCAGCAACACCTGGGAGGCCTGGCACCTTTGGTGTGGGAGCAGTCGCTGGACGTTTGCAATTTCGAGCTGGGCTGCGGCGCAGGTACCGAGAGCGAGGAAGGCACAAACGTCGGCTCCCTGAGCTGGCTGGCAAGGCCGGAGCCCCAGTGTGTGTGGGGCTGTGGAAGGGCTGCCAGGGGAAGGCGAGGGCCAGCAACACCTGGGAGGCCTGGCACCTTTGGTGTGGGAGCAGTCGCTGGACGTTTGCAATTTCGAGCTGGGCTGCAGCGCAGGGACCAAGAGCGAGCAAGGCACGAACGTCGGCACCCTGAGCTGGCTGGCAAGGCCGGAGCCCCAGTGTGTGTGTGGCTGTGGAAGGGTTGCCAGGGCAAGGCGAGGGCCAGCAACACCGGGGACGCCTGGCACCTTTGGTGTGGGAGCAGTCGCTGGACGTGTACAATTTCGAGCTGGGCTGCGGCGCCGGCGCCATGAGCTAGCGAGGCACGAACGTGGGCACCCTGAGCTGGCTGGCAAGGCCGGAGCTCCAGTGTGTGTGGGGCTGTGGAAGGGCTGCCAGGGGAAGGCGAGGGCCAGGAATGCCTGGGAGGCCTGGCACCTTTGGTGTGGGAGCAGTCGCTCAACGTTTGCAATTTTGAGATGGGGTCTGGTACAGGTACCGAGACCGAGCAAGGCACGAAGTTCGGCCCCCTGAGCTGGCTGGCAAGGCCGGAGCCCCAGTGTGTGTGGGGCTGTGGAAGGGCTGCCAGGGGAAGGCGAGGGCCAGCAACACCTGGGAGGCCTGGCACCTTTGGTGTGGGAGCAGTCGCTGGACGTTTGCAATTTCGAGCTGGGCTGCGGCGCAGGGACCGAGAGCGAGAAAGGCACGAACGTCGGCCCCCTGAGCTGGCTGGCAAGGCCGGAGCCCCAGTGTGTGTGGGGCTGTGGAAGGGCTGCCAGGGCAAGGCGAGGGCCAGCAACACCTGGGAGGCCTGGCACCTTTGGTGTGGGAGCAGGCGCTAGACGTTTGCAATTTCGAGCTGGGCTGCGGCGCAGGTACCGAGAGCGAGAAAGGCACGAACGTCGGCCCCCTGAGCTGGCTGGCAAGGCCGGAGCCCCAGTGTGTGTGGGGCTGTGGAAGGGCTGCCAGGGGAAGGCGAGGGCCAGCAACACCTGGGAGGCCTGGCACCTTTGGTGTGGGAGCAGTCGCTGGACGTTTGCAATTTCGAGCTGGGCTCCGGCGCAGGTCCCGAGAGCGAGCAAGGCACGAACGTCGGCACCCTGAGCTGGCTGGCAAGGCCGGCGCCCCAGTGTGTGTGGGGCTGTGGAAGGGCTGCCAGGGCAAGGCGAGGGCCAGGAATGCCTGGGAGGCCTGGCACCTTTGGTGTGGGAGCAGTCGCTGGACGTTTGCAATTTTGAGATGGGGTCTGGTACAGGTACCGAGACCGAGCAAGGCACGAACGTCGGCCCCCTGAGCTGGCTGGCAAGGCCTGAGCCCCAGTGTGTGTGGGGCTGTGGAAGGGCTGCCAGGGCAAGGCGAGGGCCAGCAACACCTGGGAGGCCTGGCAGCTTTGGTGTGGGAGCAGTCGCTGGACGTTTGCAATTTCGAGGTGGGTTCCGGCGCAGGTACCGAGAGTGAGCAAGGCACGAACGTCGGCACCCTGAGCTGGCTGGCAAGGCCGGAGCCCCAGTGTGTGTGGGGCTGTGGAAGGACTGCCAGGGGAAGGTGAGGACCAACAACACCTGGGAGGCCTGGCACCTTTCGTGTGGCAGCAGTCGCTGGACGTTTGCAATTTCGAGCTGGGCTGCGGCGCAGGTCCCGAGAGCGAGCCAGGCACGAACGTCGGCCCCCTGAGCTGGCTGGCAAGGCCGGAGCGCCAGTGTGTGTGGGGCTCTGGAAGGGCTGCCAGGGGAAGGCGAGGGCCAGCAACACCTGGGAGGCCTGGCACCTTTGGTGTGGGAGCAGTCGCTGGACGTTTGCAATTTCGAGCTGGGCTGCGGCGCAGGTCCCGAGAGCGAGCCAGGCACGAACGTCGGCCCCCTGAGCTGGCTGGCAAGGCCGGAGTGCCAGTGTGTGTGGGGCTGTGGAAGGGCTGCCAGGGCAAGGCGAGGGCCAACAACACCTGGGAGGCCTGGCACCTTTCGTGTGGGAGCAGGGGCTAGACATTTGCAATTTCGAGCTGGGCTCCGGCGCAGGTAGCGAGAGCTAGCAAGGCACGAACGTCGGCGCCCTGAGCTGGCTGGCAAGGCCGGCGCCCCAGTGTGTGTGGGGCTGTGGAAGGGCTGCCAGGGGAAGGCGAGGGCCAGCAACACCTGGGAGGCCTGGCACCTTTGGTGTGGGAGCAGGCGCTAGACTTTTGCATTTTTGAGCTGGGCTCCGGCGCAGGTAGTGAGAGCGAGCAAGGCACGAACGTCGGCACCCTAAGCTGGCTGGCAAGGCCGGAGCCCCAGTGTGTGTGGGGTTGTGGAAGGGCTGCCAGGGCAAGGCGAGGGCCAGCAACACCTGGGAGGCCTGGCACCTTTGGTGTGGGAGCAGTCGCTGGACGTTTGCAATTTCGAGCTGGGCTGCGGCGCAGGTACCGAGAGCGAGGAAGGCACAAACGTCGGCTCCCTGAGCTGGCTGGCAAGGCCGGAGCCCCAGTGTGTGTGGGGCTGTGGAAGGGCTGCCAGGGGAAGGCGAGGGCCAGCAACACCTGGGAGGCCTGGCACCTTTGGTGTGGGAGCAGTCGCTGGACATTTGCAATTTCGAGCTGGGATGCAGCGCAGGGACCAAGAGCGAGCAAGGCACGAACGTCGGCACCCTGAGCTGGCTGGCAAGGCCGGAGCCCCAGTGTGTGTGTGGCTGTGGAAGGGTTGCCAGGGCAAGGCGAGGGCCAGCAACACCGGGGACGCCTGGCACCTTTGGTGTGGGAGCAGTCGCTGGACGTGTACAATTTCGAGCTGGGCTGCGGCGCCGGCGCCATGAGCTAGCGAGGCACGAACGTGGGCACTCTGAGCTGGCTGGCAAGGCCGGAGCTCCAGTGTGTGTGGGGCTGTGGAAGGGCTGCCAGGGGAAGGCGAGGGCCAGGAATGCCTGGGAGGCCTGGCACCTTTGGTGTGGGAGCAGTCGCTCAACGTTTGCAATTTTGAGATGGGGTCTGGTACAGGTACCGAGACCGAGCAAGGCACGAACGTCGGCCCCCTGAGCTGGCTGGCAAGGCCGGAGCCCCAGTGTGTGTGGGGCTGTGGAAGGGCTGCCAGGGGAAGGCGAGGGCCAGCAACACCTGGGAGGCCTGGCACCTTTGGTGTGGGAGCAGTCGCTGGACGTTTGCAATTTCGAGCTGGGCTCTGGCGCAGGTACCGAGAGTGAGCAAGGCACGAACGTCGGCCCCCTGAGCTGGCTGGCAAGGCCGGAGCCCCAGTGTGTGTGGGGCTGTGGAAGGGCTGCCAGGGCAAGGCGAGGGCCAGCAACACCTGGGAGGCCTGGCACCTTTGGTGTGGGAGCAGTCGCTGGACGTTTGCAATTTCGAGCTGGGCTGCGGCGCAAGGACCGAGAGCGAGAAAGGCACGAACGTCGGCCCCCTGAGCTGGCTGGCAAGGCCGGAGCCCCAGTGTGTGTGGGGCTGTGGAAGGGCTGCCAGGGCAAGGCGAGGGCCAGCAACACCTGGGAGGCCTGGCACCTTTGGTGTGGGAGCAGGCGCTAGACGTTTGCAATTTCGAGCTGGGCTGCGGCGCAGGTACCGAGAGCGAGCAAGGCACGAACGTCGGCCCCCTGAGCTTGCTGGCAAGTCCGGAGCCCCAGTGTGTGTGGGGCTGTGGAAGGGCTGCCAGGGCAAGGCGAGGGCCAGCAACACCTGGGAGGCCTGGCACCTTTGGTGTGGGAGCAGTCGCTGGACGTTTGCAATTTCGAGCTGGGCTCCGGCGCAGGTAGTGAGAGCGAGCAAGGCACGAACGTCGGCACCCTAAGCTGGCTGGCAAGGCCGGAGCCCCAGTGTGTGTGGGGCTGTGGAAGGGCTGCCAGGGCAAGGCGAGGGCCAGCAACACCTGGGAGGCCTGGCACCTTTGGTGTGGGAGCAGTCGCTGGACGTTTGCAATTTCGAGCTGGGCTGCGGCGCAGGTACCGAGAGCGAGGAAGGCACAAACGTCGGCTCCCTGAGCTGGCTGGCAAGGCCGGAGCCCCAGTGTGTGTGGGGCTGTGGAAGGGCTGCCAGGGGAAGGCGAGGGCCAGCAACACCTGGGAGGCCTGGCACCTTTGGTGTGGGAGCAGTCGCTGGACGTTTGCAATTTCGAGCTGGGCTGCAGCGCAGGGACCAAGAGCGAGCAAGGCACGAACGTCGGCACCCTGAGCTGGCTGGCAAGGCCGGAGCCCCAGTGTGTGTGTGGCTGTGGAAGGGTTGCCAGGGCAAGGCGAGGGCCAGCAACACCGGGGACGCCTGGCACCTTTGGTGTGGGAGCAGTCGCTGGACGTGTACAATTTCGAGCTGGGCTGCGGCGCCGGCGCCATGAGCTAGCGAGGCACGAACGTGGGCACCCTGAGCTGGCTGGCAAGGCCGGAGCTCCAGTGTGTGTGGGGCTGTGGAAGGGCTGCCAGGGGAAGGCGAGGGCCAGGAATGCCTGGGAGGCCTGGCACCTTTGGTGTGGGAGCAGTCGCTCAACGTTTGCAATTTTGAGATGGGGTCTGGAACAGGTACCGAGACCGAGCAAGGCACGAACGTCGGCCCCCTGAGCTGGCTGGCAAGGCCGGAGCCCCAGTGTGTGTGGGGCTGTGGAAGGGCTGCCAGGGGAAGGCGAGGGCCAGCAACACCTGGGAGGCCTGGCACCTTTGGTGTGGGAGCAGTCGCTGGACGTTTGCAATTTTGAGCTGGGCTGCGGCGCAAGGACCGAGAGCGAGAAAGGCACGAACGTCGGCCCCCTGAGCTGGCTGGCAAGGCCGGAGCCCCAGTGTGTGTGGGGCTGTGGAAGGGCTGCCAGGGCAAGGCGAGGGCCAGCAACACCTGGGAGGCCTGGCACCTTTGGTGTGGGAGCAGGCGCTAGACGTTTGCAATTTCGAGCTGGGCTGCGGCGCAGGTACCGAGAGCGAGAAAGGCACGAACGTCGGCCCCCTGAGCTGGCTGGCAAGGCCGGAGCCCCAGTGTGTGTGGGGCTGTGGAAGGGCTGCCAGGGGAAGGCGAGGGCCAGCAACACCTGGGAGGCCTGGCACCTTTGGTGTGGGAGCAGTCGCTGGACGTTTGCAATTTCGAGCTGGGCTCCGGCGCAGGTCCCGAGAGCGAGCAAGGCACGAACGTCGGCACCCTGAGCTGGCTGGCAAGGCCGGCGCCCCAGTGTGTGTGGGGCTGTGGAAGGGCTGCCAGGGCAAGGCGAGGGCCAGGAATGCCTGGGAGGCCTGGCACCTTTGGTGTGGGAGCAGTCGCTGGACGTTTGCAATTTTGAGATGGGGTCTGGTACAGGTACCGAGACCGAGCAAGGCACGAACGTCGGCCCCCTGAGCTGGCTGGCAAGGCCGGAGCGCCAGTGTGTGTGGGGCTGTGGAAGGACTGCCAGGGGAAGGTGAGGACCAACAACACCTGGGAGGCCTGGCACCTTTCGTGTGGCAGCAGTCGCTGGACGTTTGCAATTTCGAGCTGGGCTGCGGCGCAGGTCCCGAGAGCGAGCCAGGCACGAACGTCGGCCCCCTGAGCTGGCTGGCAAGGCCGGAGCGCCAGTGTGTGTGGGGCTGTGGAAGGGCTGCCAGGGGAAGGCGAGGGCCAGCAACACCTGGGAGGCCTGGCACCTTTGGTGTGGGAGCAGTCGCTGGACGTTTGCAATTTCGAGCTGGGCTCCGGCGCAGGTCCCGAGAGCGAGCAAGGCACGAACGTCGGCACCCTGAGCTGGCTGGCAAGGCCGGCGCCCCAGTGTGTGTGGGGCTGTGGAAGGGCTGCCAGGGGAAGGCGAGGGCCAGCAACACCTGGGAGGCCTGGCACCTTTGGTGTGGGAGCAGTCGCTGGACGTTTGCAATTTCGAGCTGGGCTCCGGCGCAGGTCCCGAGAGCGAGCAAGGCACGAACGTCGGCACCCTGAGCTGGCTGGCAAGGCCGGCGCCCCAGTGTGTGTGGGGCTGTGGAAGGGCTGCCAGGGCAAGGCGAGGGCCAGGAATGCCTGGGAGGCCTGGCACCTTTGGTGTGGGAGCAGTCGCTGGACGTTTGCAATTTTGAGATGGGGTCTGGTACAGGTACCGAGACCGAGCAAGGCACGAACGTCGGCCCCCTGAGCTGGCTGGCAAGGCCGGAGCGCCAGTGTGTGTGGGGCTGTGGAAGGACTGCCAGGGGAAGGTGAGGACCAACAACACCTGGGAGGCCTGGCACCTTTCGTGTGGCAGCAGTCGCTGGACGTTTGCAATTTCGAGCTGGGCTGCGGCGCAGGTCCCGAGAGCGAGCCAGGCACGAACGTCGGCCCCCTGAGCTGGCTGGCAAGGCCGGAGCGCCAGTGTGTGTGGGGCTGTGGAAGGGCTGCCAGGGGAAGGCGAGGGCCAGCAACACCTGGGAGGCCTGGCACCTTTGGTGTGGGAGCAGTCGCTGGACGTTTGCAATTTCGAGCTGGGCTGCGGCGCAGGTCCCGAGAGCGAGCCAGGCACGAACGTCGGCCCCCTGAGCTGGCTGGCAAGGCCGGAGCGCCAGTGTGTGTGGGGCTGTGGAAGGGCTGCCAGGGGAAGGCGAGGGCCAGCAACACCTGGGAGGCCTGGCACCTTTGGTGTGGGAGCAGTCGCTGGACGTTTGCAATTTCGAGCTGGGCTGCGGCGCAGGTCCCGAGAGCGAGCCAGGCACGAACGTCGGCCCCCTGAGCTGGCTGGCAAGGCCGGAGCGCAAGTGTGTGTGGGGCTGTGGAAGGGCTGCCAGGGCAAGGCGAGGGCCAGCAACACCTGGGAGGCCTGGCAGCTTTGGTGTGGGAGCAGGCGCTAGACTTTTGCAATTTCGAGCTGGGCTCCGGCGCAGGTAGTGAGAGCGAGCAAGGCACGAACGTCGGCACCCTAAGCTGGCTGGCAAGGCCGGAGCCCCAGTGTGTGTGGGGCTGTGGAAGGGCTGCCAGGGGAAGGAGAGGGCCAGCAACACCTGGGAGGCCTGGCAGCTTTGGTGTGGGAGCAGTCGCTGGACGTTTGCAATTTCGAGCTGGGCTGCAGCGCAGGGACCAAGAGCGAGCAAGGCACGAACGTCGGCCCCCTGAGCTGGCTGGCAAGGCCGGAGCCCCAGTGTGTGTGTGGCTGTGGAAGGGTTGCCAGGGCAAGGCGAGGGCCAGCAACACCGGGGACGCCTGGCACCTTTGGTGTGGGAGCAGTCGCTGGACGTGTACAATTTCGAGCTGGGCTGCGGCGCCGGCGCCATGAGCTAGCGAGGCACGAACGTGGGCACTCTGAGCTGGCTGGCAAGGCCGGAGCCCCAGTGTGTGTGGGGCTGTGGAAGGACTGCCAGGGCAAGGCGAGGACCAGCAACACCTGGGAGGCCTGGCACCTTTGGTGTGGGAGCAGTCGCTCAACGTTTGCAATTTTGAGATGGGGTCTGGTACAGGTACCGAGACCGAGCAAGGCACGAACGTCGGCCCCCTGAGCTGGCTGGCAAGGCCGGAGCCCCAGTGTGTGTGGGGCTGTGGAAGGGCTGCCAGGGGAAGGCGAGGGCCAGCAACACCTGGGAGGCCTGGCATCTTTGGTGTGGGAGCAGTCGCTGGACGTTTGCAATTTCGAGCTGGGCTCTGGCACAGGTACCGAGAGCGAGCAAGGCACGAACGTCGGCACCCTGAGCTGGCTGGCAAGGCCGGAGCCCCAGTGTGTGTGGGGCTGTGGAAGGACTGCCAGGGCAAGGCGAGGACCAGCAACACCTGGGAGGCCTGGCAGCTTTGGTGTGGGAGCAGTCGCTGGACGTTTGCAATTTCGAGCTGGGCTGCGGCGCAGGTACCGAGAGTGAGCAAGGCACGAACATCGGCCCCCTGAGTTGGCTGGCAAGGCCGGAGCCCCAGTGTGTGTGGGGCCGTGGAAGGGCTGCCAGGGGAAGGTGAGGGCCAGCAACACCTGGGAGGCCTGGCACCTTTGGTGTGGGAGCAGTCGCTGGACGTTTGCAATTTCGAGCTGGGCTGCGGCGCAGGTCCCGAGAGCGAGCCAGGCACGAACGTCGGCCCCCTGAGCTGGCTGGCAAGGCCGGAGCGCCAGTGTGTGTGGGGCTGTGGAAGGGCTGCCAGGGGAAGGCGAGGGCCAGCAACACCTGGGAGGCCTGGCAGCTTTGGTGTGGGAGCAGTCGCTGGACGTTTGCAATTTCGAGCTGGGCTGCGGCGCAGGTCCCGAGAGCGAGCAAGGCACGAACGTCGGCACCCTGAGCTGGCTGGCAAAGCCGGAGCCCCAGTGTGTGTGGGGCTGTGGAAGGGCTGCCAGGGCAAGGCGAGGGCCAGCAACACCTGGGAGGCCTGGCACCTTTCGTGTGGGAGGAGACGCTGGACGTTTGCAATTTTGAGCTGGGCTGTGGCGCAGGTCCCGAGAGCGAGCAAGGCACGAACGTCGGCCCCCTGAGTTGGCTGGCAAGGCCGCAGCCCCAGTGTGTGTGCGGCTGTGGAAGGGCTGCCAGGGGAAGGCGAGGGCCAGCAACACCTGGGAGGCCTGGCACCTTTGGTGTGGGAGCAGGCGCTAGACTTTTGCAGTTTCGAGCTGGGCTCCGGCGCAGGTAGTGAGAGCGAGCAAGGCACGAACGTCGGCACCCTAAGCTGGCTGGCAAGGCCGGAGCCCCAGTGTGTGTGGGGCTGTGGAAGGGCTGCCAGGGCAAGGCGAGGGCCAGCAACACCTGGGAGGCCGGGCACCTTTGGTGTGGGAGCAGTCGCTGGACGTTTGCAATTTCGAGCTGGGCTGCAGCGCAGGGACCAAGAGCGAGCAAGGCACGAACGTCGGCACCCTGAGCTGGCTGGCAAGGCCGGAGCCCCAGTGTGTGTGTGGCTGTGGAAGGGTTGCCAGGGCAAGGCGAGGGCCAGCAACACCGGGGACGCCTGGCACCTTTGGTGTGGGAGCAGTCGCTGGACGTTTGCAATTTCGAGCTGGGCTGCGGCGCCGGTGCCATGAGCTAGCGAGGCACGAACGTGGGCACTCTGAGCTGGCTGGCAAGGCCGGCGCTCCAGTGTGTGTGGGGCTGTGGAAGGGCTGCCAGGGGAAGGCGAGGGCCAGGAATGCCTGGGAGGCCTGGCACCTTTGGTGTGGGAGCAGTCGCTCAACTTTTGCAATTTTGAGATGGGGTCTGGTACAGGTACCGAGAGCGAGCAAGGCACGAACGTCGGCCCCCTGAGCTGGCTGGCAAGGCCGGAGCCCCAGTGTGTGTGGGGCTGTGGAAGGGCTGCCAGGGGAAGGCGAGGGCCAGCAACACCTGGGAGGCCTGGCATCTTTGGTGTGGGAGCAGTCGCTGGACGTTTGCAATTTCGAGCTGGGCTCCGGCGCAGGTACCGAGAGTGAGCAAGGCACGAACGTCGGCACCCTGAGCTGGCTGGCAAGGCCGGAGCCCCAGTGTGTGTGGGGCTGTGGAAGGGCTGCCAGGGCAAGGCGAGGGCCAGCAACACCTGGGAGGCCTGGCACCTTTGGTGTGGGAGCAGTCGCTGGACGTTTGCAATTTCGAGCTGGGCTGCGGCGCAACGACCAAGAGCGAGAAAGGCACGAACGTCGGCCCCCTGAGCTGGCTGGCAAGGCCGGAGCCCCAGTGTGTGTGGGGCTGTGGAAGGGCTGCCAGGGGAAGGCGAGGGCCAGCAACACCTGGGAGGCCTGGCACCTTTGGTGTGGGAGCAGTCGCTGGACGTTTGCAATTTCGAGCTGGGCTCCGGCGCAGGTCCCGAGAGCGAGCAAGGCACGAACGTCGGCACCCTGAGCTGGCTGGCAAGGCCGGCGCCCCAGTGTGTGTGGGGCTGTGGAAGGGCTGCCAGGGCAAGGCGAGGGCAAGGAATGCCTGGGAGGCCTGGCACCTTTGGTGTGGGAGCAGTCGCTGGACGTTTGCAATTTCGAGCTGGGGTCTGGTAAAGGTACCGAGACCGAGCAAGGCACGAAGGTCGGCACCCTGAGCTGGCTGGCAAGGCCGGAGCCCCAGTGTGTGTGGGGCTGTGGAAGGGCTGCCAGGGCAAGGCGAGGGCCAGCAACACCTGGGAGGCCTGGCAGCTTTGGTGTGGGAGCAGTCGCTGGACGTTTGCAATTTTGAGATGGGGTCTGGCACAGGTACCGAGAGCGAGCAAGGCACGAACGTCGGCACCCTGAGCTGGCTGGCAAGGCCGGAGCCCCAGTGTGTGTGCGGCTGTGGAAGGACTGCCAGGGGAAGGTGAGGACCAGCAACACCTGGGAGGCCTGCCAGCTTTCGTGTGGCAGCAGCCGCTGGACGTTTGCAATTTCGAGCTGGGCTCTGGCGCAGGTACCGAGAGTGAGCAAGGCACGAAGTTCGGCCCCCTGAGTTGGCTGGCAAGGCCGGAGCCCCAGTGTGTGTGGGGCCGTGGAAGGGCTGCCAGGGGAAGGTGAGGGCCAGCAACACCTGGGAGGCCTGGCACCTTTGGTGTGGGAGCAGTCGCTGGACATTTGCAATTTTGAGCTGGGGTGCGGCGCAGGGACCGAGAGCGAGCAAAGCACAAAAGTAGGCACCCTGAGTTGGCTGGCAAGGCCGGAGCTCCAGTGTGTGTGGGGCTGTGGAAGGGCTGCCAGGGCAAGGCGAGGGCCAGCAACACCTGGGAGGCCTGGCACCTTTGGTGTGGGAGCAGTCGCTGGACGTTTGCAATTTCGAGCTGGGCTCCGGCGCAGGGACCGAGAGCGAGCAAGGCACGAACGTCGGCCCCCTGAGCTGGCTGGCAAGGCCGGAGCCCCAGTGTGTGTGGGGCTGTGGAAGGGCTGCCAGGGCAAGGCGAGGGCCAGCAACACCTGGGAGGCCTGGCACCTTTGGTGTGGGAGCAGTCGCTGGACGTTTGCAATTTCGAGCTGGGCTGCAGCGCAGGTCCCGAGAGCGAGCAAGGCACGAACGTCGGCCCCCTGAGCTGGCTGGCAAGGCCGGAGCGCAAGTGTGTGTGGGGCTGTGGAAGGGCTGCCAGGGCAAGGCGAGGGCCAGCAACACCTGGGAGGCCTGGCACCTTTGGTGTGGGAGCAGTCGCTGGACGTTTGCAATTTCGCAGGTGGGTTCCGGCGCAGGGACCGAGAGCGAGCAAGGCACGAACGTCGGCACCCTGAGCTGGCTGGCAAGGCCGGAGCCCCAGTGTGTGTGGGGCTGTGGAAGGGCTGCCAGGGCAAGGCGAGGGCCAGCAACACCTGGGAGGCCTGGCAGCTTTGGTGTGGGAGCAGGCGCTAGAAGTTTGCAATTTCGAGCTGGGCTCCGGTGCAAGGACCGAGAGCGAGAAAGGCACGAACGTCGGCACCCTGAGCTGGCTGGCAAGGCCGGAGCCCCAGTGTGTGTGGGGCTGTGGAAGGGCTGCCAGGGCAAGGCGAGGGCCAGCAACACCTGGGAGGCCTGGCACCTTTCGTGTGGGAGCAGGGGCTAGACATTTGCAATTTCGAGCTGGGCTCCGGCGCAGGTAGCGAGAGCGAGCAAGGCATGAACGTCGGCCCCCTGAGCTGGCTGGCAAGGCCGGAGCGCCAGTGTGTGTGGGGCTGTGGAAGGGCTGCCAGGGGAAGGCGAGGGCCAGCAACACCTGGGAGGCCTGGCACCTTTGGTGTGGGAGCAGTCACTGGACGTTTGCAATTTCGAGCTGGGCTGCGGCGCAAGGACCGAGAGCGAGAAAGGCACGAACGTCGGCCCCCTGAGCTGGCTGGCAAGGCCGGAGCCCCAGTGTGTGTGGGGCTGTGGAAGGGCTGCCAGGGCAAGGCGAGGGCCAGCAACACCTGGGAGGCCTGGCACCTTTCGTGTGGGAGCAGGCGCTAGACATTTGCAATTTCGAGCTGGGCTGCAGCGCAGGTAGCGAGAGCGAGCAAGGCACGAACGTCGGCGCCCTGAGCTGGCTGGCAAGGCCGGAGCACCAGTGTGTGTGGGGCTGTGGAAGGGCTGCCAGGGCAAGGCGAGGGCCAACAACACCTGGTAGGCCTGGCACCTTTGGTGTGGGAGCAGTCGCTGGACGTTTGCAATTTCGAGGTGGGTTCCGGCGCAGGGACCGAGAGCGAGCAAGGCACGAACGTCGGCCCCCTGAGCTGGCTGGCAAGGCCGGAGCCCCAGTGTGTGTGGGGCTGTGGAAGGGCTGCCAGGGCAAGGCGAGGGCCAGCAACACCTGGGAGGCCTGGCACCTTTGGTGTGGGAGCAGTCACTGGACGTTTGCAATATCGAGATGGGCTGCGGCGCAGGTCGCGAGAGCGAGCAAGGCACGAACGTCGGCGCCCTGAGCTGGCTGGCAAGGCCGGAGCCCCAGTGTGTGTGGGGCTGTGGAAGGGCTGCCAGGGGAAGGCGAGGGCCAACAACACCTGGTAGGCCTGGCACCTTTGGTGTGGGAGCAGTCGCTGGACGTTTGCAATTTCGAGGTGGGTTCCGGCGCAGGGACCGAGAGCGAGCAAGGCACGAACGTCGGCACCCTGAGCTGGCTGGCAAGGCCGGAGCCCCAGTGTGTGTGGGGCTGTGGAAGGGCTGCCAGGGGAAGGCGAGGGCCAGCAACACCTGGGAGGCCTGGCACCTTTGGTGTGGGAGCAGGCGCCCGAAGTTTGCAATTTCGAGCTGGGCTCCGGTGCAAGGACCGAGAGCGAGAAAGGCACGAACGTCGGCCCCCTGAGCTGGCTGGCAAGGCCGGAGCACCAGTGTGTGTGGGGCTGTGGAAGGGCTGCCAGGGCAAGGCGAGGGCCAACAACACCTGGTAGGCCTGGCACCTTTGGTGTGGGAGCAGTCGCTGGACGTTTGCAATTTCGAGGTGGGTTCCGGCGCAGGGACCGAGAGCGAGCAAGGCACGAACGTCGGCACCCTGAGCTGGCTGGCAAGGCCGGAGCCCCAGTGTGTGTGGGGCTGTGGAAGGGCTGCCAGGGCAAGGCGAGGGCCAGCAACACCTGGGAGGCCTGGCACCTTTGGTGTGGGAGCAGTCACTGGACGTTTGCAATTTCGAGCTGGGCTGCGGCGCAAGGACCGAGAGCGAGAAAGGCACGAACGTCGGCCCCCTGAGCTGGCTGGCAAGGCCGGAGCCCCAGTGTGTGTGGGGCTGTGGAAGGGCTGCCAGGGCAAGGCGAGGGCCAGCAACACCTGGGAGGCCTGGCACCTTTCGTGTGGGAGCAGGCGCTAGACATTTGCAATATCGAGATGGGCTGCGGCGCAGGTCGCGAGAGCGAGCAAGGCACGAACGTCGGCGCCCTGAGCTGGCTGGCAAGGCCGGAGCCCCAGTGTGTGTGGGGCTGTGGAAGGGCTGCCAGGGCAAGGCGAGGGCCAGCAACACCTGGGAGGCCTGGCACCTTTCGTGTGGGAGCAGGCGCTAGACATTTGCAATTTCGAGCTGGGCTGCAGCGCAGGTAGCGAGAGCGAGCAAGGCACGAACGTCGGCGCCCTGAGCTGGCTGGCAAGGCCGGAGCCCCAGTGTGTGTGGGGCTGTGGAAGGGCTGCCAGGGCAAGGCGAGGGCCAGCAACACCTGGGAGGCCTGGCACCTTTCGTGTGGGAGCAGGCGCTAGACATTTGCAATATCGAGATGGGCTGCGGCGCAGGTCGCGAGAGCGAGCAAGGCACGAACGTCGGCGCCCTGAGCTGGCTGGCAAGGCCGGAGCCCCAGTGTGTGTGGGGCTGTGGAAGGGCTGCCAGGGCAAGGCGAGGGCCAGCAACACCTGGGAGGCCTGGCACCTTTGGTGTGGGAGCAGTCACTGGACGTTTGCAATTTCGAGCTGGGCTGCGGCGCAAGGACCGAGAGCGAGAAAGGCACGAACGTCGGCCCCCTGAGCTGGCTGGCAAGGCCGGAGCCCCAGTGTGTGTGGGGCTGTGGAAGGGCTGCCAGGGCAAGGCGAGGGCCAGCAACACCTGGGAGGCCTGGCACCTTTCGTGTGGGAGCAGGCGCTATACATTTGCAATTTCGAGCTGGGCTGCAGCGCAGGTAGCGAGAGCGAGCAAGGCACGAACGTCGGCGCCCTGAGCTGGCTGGCAAGGCCGGAGCACCAGTGTGTGTGGGGCTGTGGAAGGGCTGCCAGGGCAAGGCGAGGGCCAACAACACCTGGTAGGCCTGGCACCTTTGGTGTGGGAGCAGTCGCTGGACGTTTGCAATTTCGAGGTGGGTTCCGGCGCAGGGACCGAGAGCGAGCAAGGCACGAACGTCGGCACCCTGAGCTGGCTGGCAAGGCCGGAGCCCCAGTGTGTGTGGGGCTGTGGAAGGGCTGCCAGGGCAAGGCGAGGGCCAGCAACACCTGGGAGGCCTGGCACCTTTGGTGTGGGAGCAGTCACTGGACGTTTGCAATTTCGAGCTGGGCTGCGGCGCAAGGACCGAGAGCGAGAAAGGCACGAACGTCGGCCCCCTGAGCTGGCTGGCAAGGCCGGAGCCCCAGTGTGTGTGGGGCTGTGGAAGGGCTGCCAGGGCAAGGCGAGGGCCAGCAACACCTGGGAGGCCTGGCACCTTTCGTGTGGGAGCAGGCGCTAGACATTTGCAATATCGAGATGGGCTGCGGCGCAGGTCGCGAGAGCGAGCAAGGCACGAACGTCGGCGCCCTGAGCTGGCTGGCAAGGCCGGAGCCCCAGTGTGTGTGGGGCTGTGGAAGGGCTGCCAGGGCAAGGCGAGGGCCAGCAACACCTGGGAGGCCTGGCACCTTTCGTGTGGGAGCAGGCGCTAGACATTTCAAATTTCGAGCTGGGCTGCAGCGCAGGTAGCGAGAGCGAGCAAGGCACGAACGTCGGCGCCCTGAGCTGGCTGGCAAGGCCGGAGCCCCAGTGTGTGTGGGGCTGTGGAAGGGCTGCCAGGGCAAGGCGAGGGCCAGCAACACCTGGGAGGCCTGGCACCTTTCGTGTGGGAGCAGGCGCTAGACATTTGCAATATCGAGATGGGCTGCGGCGCAGGTCGCGAGAGCGAGCAAGGCACGAACGTCGGCGCCCTGAGCTGGCTGGCAAGGCCGGAGCCCCAGTGTGTGTGGGGCTGTGGAAGGGCTGCCAGGGCAAGGCGAGGGCCAGCAACACCTGGGAGGCCTGGCACCTTTCGTGTGGGAGCAGGCGCTAGACATTTGCAATTTCGAGCTGGGCTGCAGCGCAGGTAGCGAGAGCGAGCAAGGCACGAACGTCGGCGCCCTGAGCTGGCTGGCAAGGCCGGAGCACCAGTGTGTGTGGGGCTGTGGAAGGGCTGCCAGGGCAAGGCGAGGGCCAACAACACCTGGTAGGCCTGGCACCTTTGGTGTGGGAGCAGTCGCTGGACGTTTGCAATTTCGAGGTGGGTTCCGGCGCAGGGACCGAGAGCGAGCAAGGCACGAACGTCGGCACCCTGAGCTGGCTGGCAAGGCCGGAGCCCCAGTGTTGTGTGGGGCTGTGGAAGGGCTGCCAGGGCAAGGCGAGGGCCAGCAACACCTGGGAGGCCTGGCACCTTTGGTGTGGGAGCAGTCACTGGACGTTTGCAATTTCGAGCTGGGCTGCGGCGCAAGGACCGAGAGCGAGAAAGGCACGAACGTCGGCCCCCTGAGCTGGCTGGCAAGGCCGGAGCCCCAGTGTGTGTGGGGCTGTGGAAGGGCTGCCAGGGCAAGGCGAGGGCCAGCAACACCTGGGAGGCCTGGCACCTTTCGTGTGGGAGCAGGCGCTAGACATTTGCAATATCGAGATGGGCTGCGGCGCAGGTCGCGAGAGCGAGCAAGGCACGAACGTCGGCGCCCTGAGCTGGCTGGCAAGGCCGGAGCCCCAGTGTGTGTGGGGCTGTGGAAGGGCTGCCAGGGCAAGGCGAGGGCCAGCAACACCTGGGAGGCCTGGCACCTTTCGTGTGGGAGCAGTCACTGGACGTTTGCAATTTCGAGCTGGGCTGCGGCGCAAGGACCGAGAGCGAGAAAGGCACGAACGTCGGCCCCCTGAGCTGGCTGGCAAGGCCGGAGCCCCAGTGTGTGTGGGGCTGTGGAAGGGCTGCCAGGGCAAGGCGAGGGCCAGCAACACCTGGGAGGCCTGGCACCTTTCGTGTGGGAGCAGGCGCTAGACATTTGCAATTTCGAGCTGGGCTCCGGTGCAGGTAGCGAGAGCGAGCAAGGCACGAACGTCGGCGCCCTGAGCTGGCTGGCAAGGCCGTAGCCCCAGTGTGTGTGGGGCTGTGGAAGGGCTGCCAGGGCAAGGCGAGGGCCAGCAACACCTGGGAGGCCTGGCACCTTTCGTGTGGGAGCAGTCGCTGGACGTTTGCAATTTTGAGATGGGGTCTGGCACAGGTCCCGAGAGCGAGCAAGGCACGAACGTCGGCCCCCTGAGCTGGCTGGCAAGGCCGGAGCCGCAGTGTGTGTGGGGCTGTGGAAGGACTGCCAGGGGAAGGTGAGGACCAGCAACACCTGGTAGGCCTGCCAGCTTTCGTGTGGCAGCAGCCGCTGGACGTTTGCAATTTCGAGCTGGGCTGCGGCGCAGGTCCCGAGAGTGAGCAAGGCACGAACATCGGCCCCCTGAGTTGGCTGGCAAGGCCGGAGCCCCAGTGTGTGTGGGGCCGTGGAAGGGCTGCCAGGGGAATGTGAGGGCCAGCAACACCTGGGAGGCCTGGCACCTTTGGTGTGGGAGCAGTCGCTGGACGTTTGCAATTTTGAGCTGGGGTGCGGCGCAGGGACCGAGAGCGAGCAAAGCGCAAAAGTAGGCACCCTGAGTTGGCTGGCAAGGCCGGAGCCCCAGTGTGTGTGGGGCTGTGGAAGGGCTGCCAGGGGAAGGCGAGGGCCAGCAACACCTGGGAGGCCTGGCACCTTTGGTGTGGGAGCAGTCGCTGGACGTTTGCAATTTCGAGCTGGGCTCCGGCGCAGGGACCGAGAGCGAGCAAGGCACGAACGTCGGCCCCCTGAGCTGGCTGGCAAGGCCGGAGCCCCAGTGTGTGTGGGGCTGTGGAAGGGCTGCCAGGGCAAGGCGAGGGCCAGCAACACCTGGGAGGCCTGGCACCTTTGGTGTGGGAGCAGTCGCTGGACGTTTGCAATTTCGAGCTGGGCTGCGGCGCAGGTCCCGACAGCGAGCAAGGCACGAACGTCGGCACCCTGAGTTGGCTGGCAAGGCCGGAGCGCCAGTGTGTGTGGGGCTGTGGAAGGGCTGCCAGGGCAAGGCGAGGGCCAGCAACACCTGGGAGGCCTGGCACCTTTGGTGTGGGAGCAGTCGCTGGACGTTTGCAATTTCGAGGTGGGTTCCGGTGCAGGGACCGAGAGCGAGCAAGGCACGAACGTCGGCCCCCTGAGCTGGCTGGCAAGGCCGGAGCCCCAGTGTGTGTGGGGCTGTGGAAGGGCTGCCAGGGCAAGGCGAGGGCCAGCAACACCTGGGAGGCCTGGCACCTTTCGTGTGGGAGCAGTCGCTGGACGTTTGCAATTTTGAGATGGGGTCTAGCACAGGTCCCGAGAGCGAGCAAGGCACGAACGTCGGCACCCTGAGCTGGCTGGCAAGGCCGGAGCCGCAGTGTGTGTGGGGCTGTGGAAGGACTGCCAGGGGAAGGTGAGGGCCAGCAACACCTGGGAGGCCTGGCACCTTTGGTGTGGGAGCAGTCGCTGGACGTTTGCAATTTCGAGCTGGGCTGCGGCGCAGGGACCGAGAGCGAGCAAAGCGCAAAAGTAGGCACCCTGAGTTGGCTGGCAAGGCCGGAGCTCCAGTGTGTGTGGGGCTGTGGAAGGGCTGCCAGGGCAAGGCGAGGGCCAGCAACACCTGGGAGGCCTGGCACCTTTGGTGTGGGAGCAGTCGCTGGACGTTTGCAATTTCGAGCTGGGCTCCGGCGCAGGGACCGAGAGCGAGCAAGGCACGAACGTCGGCCCCTGAGCTGGCTGGCAAGGCCGGAGCCCCAGTGTGTGTGGGGCTGTGGAAGGGCTGCCAGGGCAAGGCGAGGGCCAGCAACACCTGGGAGGCCTGGCACCTTTGGTGTGGGAGCAGTCGCTGGACGTTTGCAATTTCGAGCTGGGCTGCGGCGCAGGTCCTGACAGCGAGCAAGGCACGAACGTCGGCACCCTGAGTTGGCTGGCAAGGCCGGAGCCCCAGTGTGTGTGGGGCTGTGGAAGGGCTGCCAGGGCAAGGCGAGGGCCAGCAACACCTGGGAGGCCTGGCACCTTTGGTGTGGGAGCAGTCGCTGGACGTTTGCAATTTCGAGGTGGGTTCCGGCGCAGGGACCGAGAGCGAGCAAGGCACGAACGTCGGCACCCTGAGCTGGCTGGCAAGGCTGGAGCCCCAGTGTGTGTGGGGCTGTGGAAGGGCTGCCAGGGCAAGGCGAGGGCCAGCAACACCTGGGAGGCCTGGCAGCTTTGGTGTGGGAGCAGGCGCTAGAAGTTTGCAATTTCGAGCTGGGCTCCGGTGCAAGGACCGAGAGCGAGAAAGGCACGAACGTCGGCCCCCTGAGCTGGCTGGCAAGGCCGGAGCCCCAGTGTGTGTGGGGCTGTGGAAGGGCTGCCAGGGCAAGGCGAGGGCCAGCAACACCTGGGAGGCCTGGCACCTTTCGTGTGGGAGCAGTCGCTGGACGTTTGCAATTTTGAGATGGGGTCTGGCACAGGTCCCGAGAGCGAGCAAGGCACGAACGTCGGCACCCTGAGCTGGCTGGCAAGGCCGTAGCCCCAGTGTGTGTGGGGCTGTGGAAGGGCTGCCAGGGGAAGGCGAGGGCCAGCAACACCTGGGAGGCCTGGCACCTTTGGTGTGGGAGCAGTCGCTGGATGTTTGCAATTTCGAGCTGGGCTCCGGCGCAGGGACCGAGAGCGAGCAAGGCACGAACGTCGGCCCCCTGAGCTGGCTGGCAAGGCCGGAGCCGCAGTGTGTGTGGGGCTGTGGAAGGGCTGCCAGGGCAAGGCGAGGGCCAGCAACACCTGGGAGGCCTGGCACCTTTGGTGTGGGAGCAGTCGCTGGACGTTTGCAATTTCGAGCTGGGCTGCGGCGCAGGTCCCGAGAGCGAGCAAGGCACGAACGTCGGCACCCTGAGTTGGCTGGCAAGGCCGGAGCCCCAGTGTGTGTGGGGCTGTGGAAGGGCTGCCAGGGCAAGGCGAGGGCCAGCAACACCTGGGAGGCCTGGCACCTTTGGTGTGGGAGCAGTCGCTGGACGTTTGCAATTTCGAGGTGGGTTCCGGCGCAGGTACCGAGAGCGAGCAAGGCACGAACGTCGGCCCCCTGAGCTGGCTGGCAAGGCCGGAGCCCCAGTGTGTGTGGGGCTGTGGAAGGGCTGCCAGGGCAAGGCGAGGGCCAGCAACACCTGGGAGGCCTGGCAGCTTTGGTGTGGGAGCAGGCGCTAGAAGTTTGCAATTTCGAGCTGGGCTCCGGTGCAAGGACCGAGAGCGAGAAAGGCACGAACGTCGGCCCCCTGAGCTGGCTGGCAAGGCCGGAGCCCCAGTGTGTGTGGGGCTGTGGAAGGGCTGCCAGGGCAAGGCGAGGGCCAGCAACACCTGGGAGGCCTGGCACCTTTCGTGTGGGAGCAGTCGCTGGACGTTTGCAATTTTGAGATGGGGTCTGGCACAGGTCCCGAGAGCGAGCAAGGCACGAACGTCGGCACCCTGAGCTGGCTGGCAAGGCCGGAGCCGCAGTGTGTGTGGGGCTGTGGAAGGACTGCCAGGGGAAGGTGAGGACCAGCAACACCTGGTAGGCCTGCCAGCTTTCGTGTGGCAGCAGCCGCTGGACGTTTGCAATTTCGAGCTGGGCTGCAGCGCAGGTACCGAGAGTGAGCAAGGCACGAACATCGGCCCCCTGAGTTGGCTGGCAAGGCCGGAGCCCCAGTGTGTGTGGGGCCGTGGAAGGGCTGCCAGGGCAAGGCGAGGGCCAGCAACACCTGGGAGGCCTGGCAGCTTTGGTGTGGGAGCAGGCGCTAGAAGTTTGCAATTTCGAGCTGGGCTCCGGTGCAAGGACCGAGAGCGAGAAAGGCACGAACGTCGGCACCCTGAGCTGGCTGGCAAGGCCGGAGCCCCAGTGTGTGTGGGGCTGTGGAAGGGCTGCCAGGGCAAGGCGAGGGCCAGCAACACCTGGGAGGCCTGGCACCTTTCGTGTGGGAGCAGTCGCTGGACGTTTGCAATTTTGAGATGGGGTCTGGCACAGGTCCCGAGAGCGAGCAAGGCACGAACGTCGGCACCCTGAGCTGGCTGGCAAGGCCGGAGCCGCAGTGTGTGTGGGGCTGTGGAAGGACTGCCAGGGGAAGGTGAGGACCAGCAACACCTGGTAGGCCTGCCAGCTTTCGTGTGGCAGCAGCCGCTGGACGTTTGCAATTTCGAGCTGGGCTGCAGCGCAGGTACCGAGAGTGAGCAAGGCACGAACATCGGCCCCCTGAGTTGGCTGGCAAGGCCGGAGCCCCAGTGTGTGTGGGGCCGTGGAAGGGCTGCCAGGGGAAGGTGAGGGCCAGCAACACCTGGGAGGCCTGGCACCTTTGGTGTGGGAGCAGTCGCTGGACGTTTGCAATTTTGAGCTGGGGTGCGGCGCAGGGACCGAGAGCGAGCAAAGCGCAAAAGTAGGCACCCTGAGTTGGCTGGCAAGGCCGGAGCTCCAGTGTGTGTGGGGCTGTGGAAGGGCTGCCAGGGCAAGGCGAGGGCCAGCAACACCTGGGAGGCCTGGCACCTTTGGTGTGGGAGCAGTCGCTGGACGTTTGCAATTTCGAGCTGGGCTCCGGCGCAGGGACCGAGAGCGAGCAAGGCACGAACGTCGGCCCCTGAGCTGGCTGGCAAGGCCGGAGCCCCAGTGTGTGTGGGGCTGTGGAAGGGCTGCCAGGGGAAGGCGAGGGCCAGCAACACCTGGGAGGCCTGGCACCTTTGGTGTGGGAGCAGTCGCTGGACGTTTGCAATTTCGAGCTGGGCTGCGGCGCAGGTCCTGACAGCGAGCAAGGCACGAACGTCGGCACCCTGAGTTGGCTGGCAAGGCCGGAGCCCCAGTGTGTGTGGGGCTGTGGAAGGGCTGCCAGGGCAAGGCGAGGGCCAGCAACACCTGGGAGGCCTGGCACCTTTGGTGTGGGAGCAGTCGCTGGACGTTTGCAATTTCGAGGTGGGTTCCGGCGCAGGTCCCGAGAGCGAGCAAGGCACGAACGTCGGCACCCTGAGCTGGCTGGCAAGGCTGGAGCCCCAGTGTGTGTGGGGCTGTGGAAGGGCTGCCAGGGCAAGGCGAGGGCCAGCAACACCTGGGAGGCCTGGCAGCTTTGGTGTGGGAGCAGGCGCTAGAAGTTTGCAATTTCGAGCTGGGCTCCGGTGCAAGGACCGAGAGCGAGAAAGGCACGAACGTCGGCCCCCTGAGCTGGCTGGCAAGGCCGGAGCCCCAGTGTGTGTGGGGCTGTGGAAGGGCTGCCAGGGCAAGGCGAGGGCCAGCAACACCTGGGAGGCCTGGCACCTTTCGTGTGGGAGCAGTCGCTGGACGTTTGCAATTTTGAGATGGGGTCTGGCACAGGTCCCGAGAGCGAGCAAGGCACGAACGTCGGCACCCTGAGCTGGCTGGCAAGGCCGGAGCCGCAGTGTGTGTGGGGCTGTGGAAGGACTGCCAGGGGAAGGTGAGGACCAGCAACACCTGGTAGGCCTGCCAGCTTTCGTGTGGCAGCAGCCGCTGGACGTTTGCAATTTCGAGCTGGGCTGCAGCGCAGGTACCGAGAGTGAGCAAGGCACGAACATCGGCCCCCTGAGTTGGCTGGGAAGGCCGGAGCCCCAGTGTGTGTGGGGCCGTGGAAGGGCTGCCAGGGGAAGGTGAGGGCCAGCAACACCTGGGAGGCCTGGCACCTTTGGTGTGGGAGCAGTAGCTGGACGTTTGCAATTTTGAGCTGGGGTGCGGCGCAGGGACCGAGAGCGAGCAAAGCGCAAAAGTAGGCACCCTGAGTTGGCTGGCAAGGCCGGAACTCCAGTGTGTGTGGGGCTGTGGAAGGGCTGCCAGGGGAAGGTGAGGGCCAGCAACACCTGGGAGGCCTGGCACCTTTGGTGTGGGAGCAGTCGCTGGACGTTTGCAATTTCGAGGTGGGTTCCGGCGCAGGGACCGAGAGCGAGCAAGGCACGAACGTCGGCCCCTGAGCTGGCTGGCAAGGCCGGAGCCCCAGTGTGTGTGGGGCTGTGGAAGGGCTGCCAGGGGAAGGCGAGGGCCAGCAACACCTGGGAGGCCTGGCACCTTTGGTGTGGGAGCAGTCGCTGGACGTTTGCAATTTCGAGCTGGGCTGCAGCGCAGGTCCTGACAGCGAGCAAGGCACGAACGTCGGCACCCTGAGTTGGCTGGCAAGGCCGGAGCCCCAGTGTGTGTGGGGCTGTGGAAGGGCTGCCAGGGCAAGGCGAGGGCCAGCAACACCTGGGAGGCCTGGCACCTTTGGTGTGGGAGCAGTCGCTGGACGTTTGCAATTTCGAGGTGGGTTCCGGCGCAGGGACCGAGAGCGAGCAAGGCACGAACGTCGGCCCCCTGAGCTGGCTGGCAAGGCCGGAGCCCCAGTGTGTGTGGGGCTGTGGAAGGGCTGCCAGGGCAAGGCGAGGGCCAGCAACACCTGGGAGGCCTGGCACCTTTGGTGTGGGAGCAGTCGCTGGACGTTTGCAATTTCGAGCTGGGCTCCGGCGCAGGGACCGAGAGCGAGCAAGGCACGAACGTCGGCCCCCTGAGCTGGCTGGCAAGGCCGGAGCCCCAGTGTGTGTGGGGCTGTGGAAGGGCTGCCAGGGCAAGGCGAGGGCCAGCAACACCTGGGAGGCCTGGCACCTTTGGTGTGGGAGCAGTCGCTGGACGTTTGCAATTTCGAGCTGGGCTGCGGCGCAGGTCCCGACAGCGAGCAAGGCACGAACGTCGGCACCCTGAGCTGGCTGGCAAGGCCGGAGCCCCAGTGTGTGTGGGGCTGTGGAAGGGCTGCCAGGGGAAGGCGAGGGCCAGCAACACCTGGGAGGCCTGGCACCTTTGGTGTGGGAGCAGTCGCTGGACGTTTGCAATTTCGAGGTGGGTTCCGGCGCAGGGACCGAGAGCGAGCAAGGCACGAACGTCGGCACCCTGAGCTGGCTGGCAAGGCCGGAGCCGCAGTGTGTGTGGGGCTGTGGAAGGGCTGCCAGGGCAAGGCGAGGGCCAGCAACACCTGGGAGGCCTGGCACCTTTCGTGTGGCAGCAGCCGCTGGACGTTTGCAATTTCGAGCTGGGCTGCGGCGCAGGTACCGAGAGTGAGCAAGGCACGAACATCGGCCCCCTGAGTTGGCTGGCAAGGCCGGAGCCCCAGTGTGTGTGGGGCCGTGGAAGGGCTGCCAGGGGAAGGTGAGGGCCAGCAACACCTGGGAGGCCTGGCACCTTTGGTGTGGGAGCAGTCGCTGGACGTTTGCAATTTTGAGCTGGGGTGCGGCGCAGGGACCGAGAGCGAGCAAAGCGCAAAAGTAGGCACCCTGAGTTGGCTGGCAAGGCCGGAGCTCCAGTGTGTGTGGGGCTGTGGAAGGGCTGCCAGGGGAAGGCGAGGGCCAGCAACACCTGGGAGGCCTGGCACCTTTGGTGTGGGAGCAGTCGCTGGACGTTTGCAATTTCGAGCTGGGCTCCGGCGCAGGTCCCGAGAGCGAGCAAGGCACGAACGTCGGCCCCCTGAGCTGGCTGGCAAGGCCGGAGCCCCAGTGTGTGTGGGGCTGTGGAAGGGCTGCCAGGGCAAGGCGAGGGCCAGCAACACCTGGGAGGCCTGGCACCTTTGGTGTGGGAGCAGTCGCTGGACGTTTGCAATTTCGAGCTGGGCTGCGGCGCAGGTCCCGACAGCGAGCAAGGCACGAACGTCGGCACCCTGAGCTGGCTGGCAAGGCCGGAGCCCCAGTGTGTGTGGGGCTGTGGAAGGGCTGCCAGGGCAAGGCGAGGGCCAGCAACACCTGGGAGGCCTGGCACCTTTGGTGTGGGAGCAGTCGCTGGACGTTTGCAATTTCGAGGTGGGTTCCGGCGCAGGGACCGAGAGCGAGCAAGGCACGAACGTCGGCACCCTGAGCTGGCTGGCAAGGCCGGAGCCCCAGTGTGTGTGGGGCTGTGGAAGGGCTGCCAGGGCAAGGCGAGGGCCAGCAACACCTGGGAGGCCTGGCACCTTTCGTGTGGCAGCAGCCGCTGGACGTTTGCAATTTCGAGCTGGGCTGCGACGCAGGTACCGAGAGTGAGCAAGGCACGAACATCGGCCCCCTGAGTTGGCTGGCAAGGCCGGAGCCCCAGTGTGTGTGGGGCCGTGGAAGGGCTGCCAGGGGAAGGTGAGGGCCAGCAACACCTGGGAGGCCTGGCACCTTTGGTGTGGGAGCAGTCGCTGGACGTTTGCAATTTTGAGCTGGGGTGCGGCGCAGGGACCGAGAGCGAGCAAAGCGCAAAAGTAGGCACCCTGAGTTGGCTGGCAAGGCCGGAGCTCCAGTGTGTGTGGGGCTGTGGAAGGGCTGCCAGGGGAAGGCGAGGGCCAGCAACACCTGGGAGGCCTGGCACCTTTGGTGTGGGAGCAGTCGCTGGACGTTTGCAATTTCGAGCTGGGCTCCGGCGCAGGGACCGAGAGCGAGCAAGGCACGAACGTCGGCCCCCTGAGCTGGCTGGCAAGGCCGGAGCCCCAGTGTGTGTGGGGCTGTGGAAGGGCTGCCAGGGCAAGGCGAGGGCCAGCAACACCTGGGAGGCCTGGCAGCTTTGGTGTGGGAGCAGTCGCTGGACGTTTGCAATTTCGAGCTGGGCTGCGGCGCAGGTCCCGACAGCGAGCAAGGCACGAACGTCGGCACCCTGAGCTGGCTGGCAAGGCCGGAGCCCCAGTGTGTGTGGGGCTGTGGAAGGGCTGCCAGGGGAAGGCGAGGGCCAGCAACACCTGGGAGGCCTGGCACCTTTGGTGTGGGAGCAGTCGCTGGACGTTTGCAATTTCGAGGTGGGTTCCGGCGCAGGGACCGAGAGCGAGCAAGGCACGAACGTCGGCACCCTGAGCTGGCTGGCAAGGCCGGAGCCGCAGTGTGTGTGGGGCTGTGGAAGGGCTGCCAGGGCAAGGCGAGGGCCAGCAACACCTGGGAGGCCTGGCACCTTTCGTGTGGCAGCAGCCGCTGGACGTTTGCAATTTCGAGCTGGGCTGCGGCGCAGGTACCGAGAGTGAGCAAGGCACGAACATCGGCCCCCTGAGTTGGCTGGCAAGGCCGGAGCCCCAGTGTGTGTGGGGCCGTGGAAGGGCTGCCAGGGGAAGGTGAGGGCCAGCAACACCTGGGAGGCCTGGCACCTTTGGTGTGGGAGCAGTCGCTGGACGTTTGCAATTTTGAGCTGGGGTGCGGCGCAGGGACCGAGAGCGAGCAAAGCGCAAAAGTAGGCACCCTGAGTTGGCTGGCAAGGCCGGAGCTCCAGTGTGTGTGGGGCTGTGGAAGGGCTGCCAGGGGAAGGCGAGGGCCAGCAACACCTGGGAGGCCTGGCACCTTTGGTGTGGGAGCAGTCGCTGGACGTTTGCAATTTCGAGCTGGGCTCCGGCGCAGGGACCGAGAGCGAGCAAGGCACGAACGTCGGCCCCCTGAGCTGGCTGGCAAGGCCGGAGCCCCAGTGTGTGTGGGGCTGTGGAAGGGCTGCCAGGGCAAGGCGAGGGCCAGCAACACCTGGGAGGCCTGGCACCTTTGGTGTGGGAGCAGTCGCTGGACGTTTGCAATTTCGAGCTGGGCTGCGGCGCAGGTCCCGACAGCGAGCAAGGCACGAACGTCGGCACCCTGAGCTGGCTGGCAAGGCCGGAGCCCCAGTGTGTGTGGGGCTGTGGAAGGGCTGCCAGGGGAAGGCGAGGGCCAGCAACACCTGGGAGGCCTGGCACCTTTGGTGTGGGAGCAGTCGCTGGACGTTTGCAATTTCGAGGTGGGTTCCGGCGCAGGGACCGAGAGCGAGCAAGGCACGAACGTCGGCACCCTGAGCTGGCTGGCAAGGCCGGAGCCCCAGTGTGTGTGGGGCTGTGGAAGGGCTGCCAGGGCAAGGCGAGGGCCAGCAACACCTGGGAGGCCTGGCAGCTTTGGTGTGGGAGCAGGCGCTAGAAGTTTGCAATTTCGAGCTGGGCTCCGGTGCAAGGACCGAGAGCGAGAAAGGCACGAACGTCGGCCCCCTGAGCTGGCTGGCAAGGCCGGAGCCCCAGTGTGTGTGGGGCTGTGGAAGGGCTGCCAGGGCAAGGCGAGGGCCAGCAACACCTGGGAGGCCTGGCACCTTTGGTGTGGGAGCAGTCGCTGGACGTTTGCAATTTTGAGATGGGGTCTGGCACAGGTCCCGAGAGCGAGCAAGGCACGAACGTCGGCCCCCTGAGCTGGCTGGCAAGGCCGGAGCCGCAGTGTGTGTGGGGCTGTGGAAGGACTGCCAGGGGAAGGTGAGGACCAGCAACACCTGGGAGGCCTGCCAGCTTTCGTGTGGCAGCAGCCGCTGGACGTTTGCAATTTCGAGCTGGGCTGCGGCGCAGGTCCCGAGAGTGAGCAAGGCACGAACATCGGCCCCCTGAGTTGGCTGGCAAGGCCGGAGCCCCAGTGTGTGTGGGGCCGTGGAAGGGCTGCCAGGGGAAGGTGAGGGCCAGCAACACCTGGGAGGCCTGGCACCTTTGGTGTGGGAGCAGTCGCTGGACATTTGCAATTTTGAGCTGGGGTGCGGCGCAGGGACCGAGAGCGAGCAAAGCGCAAAAGTAGGCACCCTGAGTTGGCTGGCAAGGCCGGAGCCCCAGTGTGTGTGGGGCTGTGGAAGGGCTGCCAGGGGAAGGCGAGGGCCAGCAACACCTGGGAGGCCTGGCACCTTTGGTGTGGGAGCAGTCGCTGGACGTTTGCAATTTCGAGCTGGGCTCCGGCGCAGGGACCGAGAGCGAGCAAGGCACGAACGTCGGCCCCTGAGCTGGCTGGCAAGGCCGGAGCCCCAGTGTGTGTGGGGCTGTGGAAGGGCTGCCAGGGGAAGGCGAGGGCCAGCAACACCTGGGAGGCCTGGCACCTTTGGTGTGGGAGCAGTCGCTGGACGTTTGCAATTTCGAGCTGGGCTGCGGCGCAGGTCCTGACAGCGAGCAAGGCACGAACGTCGGCACCCTGAGTTGGCTGGCAAGGCCGGAGCCCCAGTGTGTGTGGGGCTGTGGAAGGGCTGCCAGGGCAAGGCGAGGGCCAGCAACACCTGGGAGGCCTGGCACCTTTGGTGTGGGAGCAGTCGCTGGACGTTTGCAATTTCGAGGTGGGTTCCGGCGCAGGGACCGAGAGCGAGCAAGGCACGAACGTCGGCACCCTGAGCTGGCTGGCAAGGCTGGAGCCCCAGTGTGTGTGGGGCTGTGGAAGGGCTGCCAGGGCAAGGCGAGGGCCAGCAACACCTGGGAGGCCTGGCAGCTTTTGTGTGGGAACAGGCGCTAGAAGTTTGCAATTTCGAGCTGGGCTCCGGTGCAAGGACCGAGAGCGAGAAAGGCACGAACGTCGGCCCCCTGAGCTGGCTGGCAAGGCCGGAGCCCCAGTGTGTGTGGGGCTGTGGAAGGGCTGCCAGGGCAAGGCGAGGGCCAGCAACACCTGGGAGGCCTGGCACCTTTGGTGTGGGAGCAGTCGCTGGACGTTTGCAATTTTGAGATGGGGTCTGGCACAGGTCCCGAGAGCGAGCAAGGCACGAACGTCGGCACCCTGAGCTGGCTGGCAAGGCCGGAGCCGCAGTGTGTGTGGGGCTGTGGAAGGGCTGCCAGGGCAAGGCGAGGGCCAGCAACACCTGGGAGGCCTGGCACCTTTCGTGTGGCAGCAGCCGCTGGACGTTTGCAATTTCGAGCTGGGCTGCGGCGCAGGTACCGAGAGTGAGCAAGGCATGAACATCGGCCCCCTGAGTTGGCTGGCAAGGCCGGAGCCCCAGTGTGTGTGGGGCCGTGGAAGGGCTGCCAGGGGAAGGTGAGGGCCAGCAACACCTGGGAGGCCTGGCACCTTTGGTGTGGGAGCAGTCGCTGGACGTTTGCAATTTTGAGCTGGGGTGCGGCGCAGGGACCGAGAGCGAGCAAAGCACAAAAGTAGGCACCCTGAGTTGGCTGGCAAGGCCGGAGCTCCAGTGTGTGTGGGGCTGTGGAAGGGCTGCCAGGGGAAGGCGAGGGCCAGCAACACCTGGGAGGCCTGGCACCTTTGGTGTGGGAGCAGTCGCTGGACGTTTGCAATTTCGAGCTGGGCTCCGGCGCAGGGACCGAGAGCGAGCAAGGCACGAACGTCGGCCCCCTGAGCTGGCTGGCAAGGCCGGAGCCCCAGTGTGTGTGGGGCTGTGGAAGGGCTGCCAGGGCAAGGCGAGGGCCAGCAACACCTGGGAGGCCTGGCACCTTTGGTGTGGGAGCAGTCGCTGGACGTTTGCAATTTCGAGCTGGGCTGCGGCGCAGGTCCCGACAGCGAGCAAGGCACGAACGTCGGCACTCTGAGCTGGCTGGCAAGGCCGGAGCCCCAGTGTGTGTGGGGCTGTGGAAGGGCTGCCAGGGGAAGGCGAGGGCCAGCAACACCTGGGAGGCCTGGCACCTTTGGTGTGGGAGCAGTCGCTGGACGTTTGCAATTTCGAGGTGGGTTCCGGCGCAGGGACCGAGAGCGAGCAAGGCACGAACGTCGGCACCCTGAGCTGGCTGGCAAGGCCGGAGCCCCAGTGTGTGTGGGGCTGTGGAAGGGCTGCCAGGGCAAGGCGAGGGCCAGCAACACCTGGGAGGCCTGGCAGCTTTGGTGTGGGAGCAGGCGCTAGAAGTTTGCAATTTCGAGCTGGGCTCCGGTGCAAGGACCGAGAGCGAGAAAGGCACGAACGTCGGCCCCCTGAGCTGGCTGGCAAGGCCGGAGCCCCAGTGTGTGTGGGGCTGTGGAAGGGCTGCCAGGGCAAGGCGAGGGCCAGCAACACCTGGGAGGCCTGGCACCTTTGGTGTGGGAGCAGTCGCTGGACGTTTGCAATTTCGAGCTGGGCTGCAGCGCAGGGACCAAGAGCGAGCAAGGCACGAACGTCGGCACCCTGAGCTGGCTGGCAAGGCCGGAGCCCCAGTGTGTGTGTGGCTGTGGAAGGGTTGCCAGGGCAAGGCGAGGGCCAGCAACACCGGGGACGCCTGGCACCTTTGGTGTGGGAGCAGTCGCTGGACGTGTACAATTTCGAGCTGGGCTGCGGCGCCGGCGCCATGAGCTAGCGAGGCACGAACGTGGGCACCCTGAGCTGGCTGGCAAGGCCGGAGCTCCAGTGTGTGTGGGGCTGTGGAAGGGCTGCCAGGGGAAGGCGAGGGCCAGGAATGCCTGGGAGGCCTGGCACCTTTGGTGTGGGAGCAGTCGCTCAACGTTTGCAATTTTGAGATGGGGTCTGGTACAGGTACCGAGACCGAGCAAGGCACGAAGTTCGGCCCCCTGAGCTGGCTGGCAAGGCCGGAGCCCCAGTGTGTGTGGGGCTGTGGAAGGGCTGCCAGGGGAAGGCGAGGGCCAGCAACACCTGGGAGGCCTGGCACCTTTGGTGTGGGAGCAGTCGCTGGACGTTTGCAATTTCGAGCTGGGCTGCGGCGCAGGGACCGAGAGCGAGAAAGGCACGAACGTCGGCCCCCTGAGCTGGCTGGCAAGGCCGGAGCCCCAGTGTGTGTGGGGCTGTGGAAGGGCTGCCAGGGCAAGGCGAGGGCCAGCAACACCTGGGAGGCCTGGCACCTTTGGTGTGGGAGCAGGCGCTAGACGTTTGCAATTTCGAGCTGGGCTGCGGCGCAGGTACCGAGAGCGAGAAAGGCACGAACGTCGGCCCCCTGAGCTGGCTGGCAAGGCCGGAGCCCCAGTGTGTGTGGGGCTGTGGAAGGGCTGCCAGGGGAAGGCGAGGGCCAGCAACACCTGGGAGGCCTGGCACCTTTGGTGTGGGAGCAGTCGCTGGACGTTTGCAATTTCGAGCTGGGCTCCGGCGCAGGTCCCGAGAGCGAGCAAGGCACGAACGTCGGCACCCTGAGCTGGCTGGCAAGGCCGGCGCCCCAGTGTGTGTGGGGCTGTGGAAGGGCTGCCAGGGCAAGGCGAGGGCCAGGAATGCCTGGGAGGCCTGGCACCTTTGGTGTGGGAGCAGTCGCTGGACGTTTGCAATTTTGAGATGGGGTCTGGTACAGGTACCGAGACCGAGCAAGGCACGAACGTCGGCCCCCTGAGCTGGCTGGCAAGGCCTGAGCCCCAGTGTGTGTGGGGCTGTGGAAGGGCTGCCAGGGCAAGGCGAGGGCCAGCAACACCTGGGAGGCCTGGCAGCTTTGGTGTGGGAGCAGTCGCTGGACGTTTGCAATTTCGAGGTGGGTTCCGGCGCAGGTACCGAGAGTGAGCAAGGCACGAACGTCGGCACCCTGAGCTGGCTGGCAAGGCCGGAGCCCCAGTGTGTGTGGGGCTGTGGAAGGACTGCCAGGGGAAGGTGAGGACCAACAACACCTGGGAGGCCTGGCACCTTTCGTGTGGCAGCAGTCGCTGGACGTTTGCAATTTCGAGCTGGGCTGCGGCGCAGGTCCCGAGAGCGAGCCAGGCACGAACGTCGGCCCCCTGAGCTGGCTGGCAAGGCCGGAGCGCCAGTGTGTGTGGGGCTCTGGAAGGGCTGCCAGGGGAAGGCGAGGGCCAGCAACACCTGGGAGGCCTGGCACCTTTGGTGTGGGAGCAGTCGCTGGACGTTTGCAATTTCGAGCTGGGCTGCGGCGCAGGTCCCGAGAGCGAGCCAGGCACGAACGTCGGCCCCCTGAGCTGGCTGGCAAGGCCGGAGTGCCAGTGTGTGTGGGGCTGTGGAAGGGCTGCCAGGGCAAGGCGAGGGCCAACAACACCTGGGAGGCCTGGCACCTTTCGTGTGGGAGCAGGGGCTAGACATTTGCAATTTCGAGCTGGGCTCCGGCGCAGGTAGCGAGAGCTAGCAAGGCACGAACGTCGGCGCCCTGAGCTGGCTGGCAAGGCCGGCGCCCCAGTGTGTGTGGGGCTGTGGAAGGGCTGCCAGGGGAAGGCGAGGGCCAGCAACACCTGGGAGGCCTGGCACCTTTGGTGTGGGAGCAGGCGCTAGACTTTTGCATTTTTGAGCTGGGCTCCGGCGCAGGTAGTGAGAGCGAGCAAGGCACGAACGTCGGCACCCTAAGCTGGCTGGCAAGGCCGGAGCCCCAGTGTGTGTGGGGTTGTGGAAGGGCTGCCAGGGCAAGGCGAGGGCCAGCAACACCTGGGAGGCCTGGCACCTTTGGTGTGGGAGCAGTCGCTGGACGTTTGCAATTTCGAGCTGGGCTGCGGCGCAGGTACCGAGAGCGAGGAAGGCACAAACGTCGGCTCCCTGAGCTGGCTGGCAAGGCCGGAGCCCCAGTGTGTGTGGGGCTGTGGAAGGGCTGCCAGGGGAAGGCGAGGGCCAGCAACACCTGGGAGGCCTGGCACCTTTGGTGTGGGAGCAGTCGCTGGACATTTGCAATTTCGAGCTGGGATGCAGCGCAGGGACCAAGAGCGAGCAAGGCACGAACGTCGGCACCCTGAGCTGGCTGGCAAGGCCGGAGCCCCAGTGTGTGTGTGGCTGTGGAAGGGTTGCCAGGGCAAGGCGAGGGCCAGCAACACCGGGGACGCCTGGCACCTTTGGTGTGGGAGCAGTCGCTGGACGTGTACAATTTCGAGCTGGGCTGCGGCGCCGGCGCCATGAGCTAGCGAGGCACGAACGTGGGCACTCTGAGCTGGCTGGCAAGGCCGGAGCTCCAGTGTGTGTGGGGCTGTGGAAGGGCTGCCAGGGGAAGGCGAGGGCCAGGAATGCCTGGGAGGCCTGGCACCTTTGGTGTGGGAGCAGTCGCTCAACGTTTGCAATTTTGAGATGGGGTCTGGTACAGGTACCGAGACCGAGCAAGGCACGAACGTCGGCCCCCTGAGCTGGCTGGCAAGGCCGGAGCCCCAGTGTGTGTGGGGCTGTGGAAGGGCTGCCAGGGCAAGGCGAGGGCCAGCAACACCTGGGAGGCCTGGCACCTTTGGTGTGGGAGCAGTCGCTGGACGTTTGCAATTTCGAGCTGGGCTCTGGCGCAGGTACCGAGAGTGAGCAAGGCACGAACGTCGGCCCCCTGAGCTGGCTGGCAAGGCCGGAGCCCCAGTGTGTGTGGGGCTGTGGAAGGGCTGCCAGGGCAAGGCGAGGGCCAGCAACACCTGGGAGGCCTGGCACCTTTGGTGTGGGAGCAGTCGCTGGACGTTTGCAATTTCGAGCTGGGCTGCGGCGCAAGGACCGAGAGCGAGAAAGGCACGAACGTCGGCCCCCTGAGCTGGCTGGCAAGGCCGGAGCCCCAGTGTGTGTGGGGCTGTGGAAGGGCTGCCAGGGCAAGGCGAGGGCCAGCAACACCTGGGAGGCCTGGCACCTTTGGTGTGGGAGCAGGCGCTAGACGTTTGCAATTTCGAGCTGGGCTGCGGCGCAGGTACCGAGAGCGAGCAAGGCACGAACGTCGGCCCCCTGAGCTTGCTGGCAAGTCCGGAGCCCCAGTGTGTGTGGGGCTGTGGAAGGGCTGCCAGGGCAAGGCGAGGGCCAGCAACACCTGGGAGGCCTGGCACCTTTGGTGTGGGAGCAGTCGCTGGACGTTTGCAATTTCGAGCTGGGCTCCGGCGCAGGTAGTGAGAGCGAGCAAGGCACGAACGTCGGCACCCTAAGCTGGCTGGCAAGGCCGGAGCCCCAGTGTGTGTGGGGCTGTGGAAGGGCTGCCAGGGCAAGGCGAGGGCCAGCAACACCTGGGAGGCCTGGCACCTTTGGTGTGGGAGCAGTCGCTGGACGTTTGCAATTTCGAGCTGGGCTGCGGCGCAGGTACCGAGAGCGAGGAAGGCACAAACGTCGGCTCCCTGAGCTGGCTGGCAAGGCCGGAGCCCCAGTGTGTGTGGGGCTGTGGAAGGGCTGCCAGGGGAAGGCGAGGGCCAGCAACACCTGGGAGGCCTGGCACCTTTGGTGTGGGAGCAGTCGCTGGACGTTTGCAATTTCGAGCTGGGCTGCAGCGCAGGGACCAAGAGCGAGCAAGGCACGAACGTCGGCACCCTGAGCTGGCTGGCAAGGCCGGAGCCCCAGTGTGTGTGTGGCTGTGGAAGGGTTGCCAGGGCAAGGCGAGGGCCAGCAACACCGGGGACGCCTGGCACCTTTGGTGTGGGAGCAGTCGCTGGACGTGTACAATTTCGAGCTGGGCTGCGGCGCCGGCGCCATGAGCTAGCGAGGCACGAACGTGGGCACCCTGAGCTGGCTGGCAAGGCCGGAGCTCCAGTGTGTGTGGGGCTGTGGAAGGGCTGCCAGGGGAAGGCGAGGGCCAGGAATGCCTGGGAGGCCTGGCACCTTTGGTGTGGGAGCAGTCGCTCAACGTTTGCAATTTTGAGATGGGGTCTGGTACAGGTACCGAGACCGAGCAAGGCACGAACGTCGGCCCCCTGAGCTGGCTGGCAAGGCCGGAGCCCCAGTGTGTGTGGGGCTGTGGAAGGGCTGCCAGGGGAAGGCGAGGGCCAGCAACACCTGGGAGGCCTGGCACCTTTGGTGTGGGAGCAGTCGCTGGACGTTTGCAATTTTGAGCTGGGCTGCGGCGCAAGGACCGAGAGCGAGAAAGGCACGAACGTCGGCCCCCTGAGCTGGCTGGCAAGGCCGGAGCCCCAGTGTGTGTGGGGCTGTGGAAGGGCTGCCAGGGCAAGGCGAGGGCCAGCAACACCTGGGAGGCCTGGCACCTTTGGTGTGGGAGCAGGCGCTAGACGTTTGCAATTTCGAGCTGGGCTGCGGCGCAGGTACCGAGAGCGAGAAAGGCACGAACGTCGGCCCCCTGAGCTGGCTGGCAAGGCCGGAGCCCCAGTGTGTGTGGGGCTGTGGAAGGGCTGCCAGGGGAAGGCGAGGGCCAGCAACACCTGGGAGGCCTGGCACCTTTGGTGTGGGAGCAGTCGCTGGACGTTTGCAATTTCGAGCTGGGCTCCGGCGCAGGTCCCGAGAGCGAGCAAGGCACGAACGTCGGCACCCTGAGCTGGCTGGCAAGGCCGGCGCCCCAGTGTGTGTGGGGCTGTGGAAGGGCTGCCAGGGCAAGGCGAGGGCCAGGAATGCCTGGGAGGCCTGGCACCTTTGGTGTGGGAGCAGTCGCTGGACGTTTGCAATTTTGAGATGGGGTCTGGTACAGGTACCGAGACCGAGCAAGGCACGAACGTCGGCCCCCTGAGCTGGCTGGCAAGGCCGGAGCGCCAGTGTGTGTGGGGCTGTGGAAGGACTGCCAGGGGAAGGTGAGGACCAACAACACCTGGGAGGCCTGGCACCTTTCGTGTGGCAGCAGTCGCTGGACGTTTGCAATTTCGAGCTGGGCTGCGGCGCAGGTCCCGAGAGCGAGCCAGGCACGAACGTCGGCCCCCTGAGCTGGCTGGCAAGGCCGGAGCGCCAGTGTGTGTGGGGCTGTGGAAGGGCTGCCAGGGGAAGGCGAGGGCCAGCAACACCTGGGAGGCCTGGCACCTTTGGTGTGGGAGCAGTCGCTGGACGTTTGCAATTTCGAGCTGGGCTGCGGCGCAGGTCCCGAGAGCGAGCCAGGCACGAACGTCGGCCCCCTGAGCTGGCTGGCAAGGCCGGAGCGCCAGTGTGTGTGGGGCTGTGGAAGGGCTGCCAGGGGAAGGCGAGGGCCAGCAACACCTGGGAGGCCTGGCACCTTTGGTGTGGGAGCAGTCGCTGGACGTTTGCAATTTCGAGCTGGGCTGCGGCGCAGGTCCCGAGAGCGAGCCAGGCACGAACGTCGGCCCCCTGAGCTGGCTGGCAAGGCCGGAGCGCAAGTGTGTGTGGGGCTGTGGAAGGGCTGCCAGGGCAAGGCGAGGGCCAGCAACACCTGGGAGGCCTGGCAGCTTTGGTGTGGGAGCAGGCGCTAGACTTTTGCAATTTCGAGCTGGGCTCCGGCGCAGGTAGTGAGAGCGAGCAAGGCACGAACGTCGGCACCCTAAGCTGGCTGGCAAGGCCGGAGCCCCAGTGTGTGTGGGGCTGTGGAAGGGCTGCCAGGGGAAGGAGAGGGCCAGCAACACCTGGGAGGCCTGGCAGCTTTGGTGTGGGAGCAGTCGCTGGACGTTTGCAATTTCGAGCTGGGCTGCAGCGCAGGGACCAAGAGCGAGCAAGGCACGAACGTCGGCCCCCTGAGCTGGCTGGCAAGGCCGGAGCCCCAGTGTGTGTGTGGCTGTGGAAGGGTTGCCAGGGCAAGGCGAGGGCCAGCAACACCGGGGACGCCTGGCACCTTTGGTGTGGGAGCAGTCGCTGGACGTGTACAATTTCGAGCTGGGCTGCGGCGCCGGCGCCATGAGCTAGCGAGGCACGAACGTGGGCACTCTGAGCTGGCTGGCAAGGCCGGAGCCCCAGTGTGTGTGGGGCTGTGGAAGGACTGCCAGGGCAAGGCGAGGACCAGCAACACCTGGGAGGCCTGGCACCTTTGGTGTGGGAGCAGTCGCTCAACGTTTGCAATTTTGAGATGGGGTCTGGTACAGGTACCGAGACCGAGCAAGGCACGAACGTCGGCCCCCTGAGCTGGCTGGCAAGGCCGGAGCCCCAGTGTGTGTGGGGCTGTGGAAGGGCTGCCAGGGGAAGGCGAGGGCCAGCAACACCTGGGAGGCCTGGCATCTTTGGTGTGGGAGCAGTCGCTGGACGTTTGCAATTTCGAGCTGGGCTCTGGCACAGGTACCGAGAGCGAGCAAGGCACGAACGTCGGCACCCTGAGCTGGCTGGCAAGGCCGGAGCCCCAGTGTGTGTGGGGCTGTGGAAGGACTGCCAGGGCAAGGCGAGGACCAGCAACACCTGGGAGGCCTGGCAGCTTTGGTGTGGGAGCAGTCGCTGGACGTTTGCAATTTCGAGCTGGGCTGCGGCGCAGGTACCGAGAGTGAGCAAGGCACGAACATCGGCCCCCTGAGTTGGCTGGCAAGGCCGGAGCCCCAGTGTGTGTGGGGCCGTGGAAGGGCTGCCAGGGGAAGGTGAGGGCCAGCAACACCTGGGAGGCCTGGCACCTTTGGTGTGGGAGCAGTCGCTGGACGTTTGCAATTTCGAGCTGGGCTGCGGCGCAGGTCCCGAGAGCGAGCCAGGCACGAACGTCGGCCCCCTGAGCTGGCTGGCAAGGCCGGAGCGCCAGTGTGTGTGGGGCTGTGGAAGGGCTGCCAGGGGAAGGCGAGGGCCAGCAACACCTGGGAGGCCTGGCAGCTTTGGTGTGGGAGCAGTCGCTGGACGTTTGCAATTTCGAGCTGGGCTGCGGCGCAGGTCCCGAGAGCGAGCAAGGCACGAACGTCGGCACCCTGAGCTGGCTGGCAAAGCCGGAGCCCCAGTGTGTGTGGGGCTGTGGAAGGGCTGCCAGGGCAAGGCGAGGGCCAGCAACACCTGGGAGGCCTGGCACCTTTCGTGTGGGAGGAGACGCTGGACGTTTGCAATTTTGAGCTGGGCTGTGGCGCAGGTCCCGAGAGCGAGCAAGGCACGAACGTCGGCCCCCTGAGTTGGCTGGCAAGGCCGCAGCCCCAGTGTGTGTGCGGCTGTGGAAGGGCTGCCAGGGGAAGGCGAGGGCCAGCAACACCTGGGAGGCCTGGCACCTTTGGTGTGGGAGCAGGCGCTAGACTTTTGCAGTTTCGAGCTGGGCTCCGGCGCAGGTAGTGAGAGCGAGCAAGGCACGAACGTCGGCACCCTAAGCTGGCTGGCAAGGCCGGAGCCCCAGTGTGTGTGGGGCTGTGGAAGGGCTGCCAGGGCAAGGCGAGGGCCAGCAACACCTGGGAGGCCGGGCACCTTTGGTGTGGGAGCAGTCGCTGGACGTTTGCAATTTCGAGCTGGGCTGCAGCGCAGGGACCAAGAGCGAGCAAGGCACGAACGTCGGCACCCTGAGCTGGCTGGCAAGGCCGGAGCCCCAGTGTGTGTGTGGCTGTGGAAGGGTTGCCAGGGCAAGGCGAGGGCCAGCAACACCGGGGACGCCTGGCACCTTTGGTGTGGGAGCAGTCGCTGGACGTTTGCAATTTCGAGCTGGGCTGCGGCGCCGGTGCCATGAGCTAGCGAGGCACGAACGTGGGCACTCTGAGCTGGCTGGCAAGGCCGGCGCTCCAGTGTGTGTGGGGCTGTGGAAGGGCTGCCAGGGGAAGGCGAGGGCCAGGAATGCCTGGGAGGCCTGGCACCTTTGGTGTGGGAGCAGTCGCTCAACTTTTGCAATTTTGAGATGGGGTCTGGTACAGGTACCGAGAGCGAGCAAGGCACGAACGTCGGCCCCCTGAGCTGGCTGGCAAGGCCGGAGCCCCAGTGTGTGTGGGGCTGTGGAAGGGCTGCCAGGGGAAGGCGAGGGCCAGCAACACCTGGGAGGCCTGGCATCTTTGGTGTGGGAGCAGTCGCTGGACGTTTGCAATTTCGAGCTGGGCTCCGGCGCAGGTACCGAGAGTGAGCAAGGCACGAACGTCGGCACCCTGAGCTGGCTGGCAAGGCCGGAGCCCCAGTGTGTGTGGGGCTGTGGAAGGGCTGCCAGGGCAAGGCGAGGGCCAGCAACACCTGGGAGGCCTGGCACCTTTGGTGTGGGAGCAGTCGCTGGACGTTTGCAATTTCGAGCTGGGCTGCGGCGCAACGACCAAGAGCGAGAAAGGCACGAACGTCGGCCCCCTGAGCTGGCTGGCAAGGCCGGAGCCCCAGTGTGTGTGGGGCTGTGGAAGGGCTGCCAGGGGAAGGCGAGGGCCAGCAACACCTGGGAGGCCTGGCACCTTTGGTGTGGGAGCAGTCGCTGGACGTTTGCAATTTCGAGCTGGGCTCCGGCGCAGGTCCCGAGAGCGAGCAAGGCACGAACGTCGGCACCCTGAGCTGGCTGGCAAGGCCGGCGCCCCAGTGTGTGTGGGGCTGTGGAAGGGCTGCCAGGGCAAGGCGAGGGCAAGGAATGCCTGGGAGGCCTGGCACCTTTGGTGTGGGAGCAGTCGCTGGACGTTTGCAATTTCGAGCTGGGGTCTGGTAAAGGTACCGAGACCGAGCAAGGCACGAACGTCGGCACCCTGAGCTGGCTGGCAAGGCCGGAGCCCCAGTGTGTGTGGGGCTGTGGAAGGGCTGCCAGGGCAAGGCGAGGGCCAGCAACACCTGGGAGGCCTGGCAGCTTTGGTGTGGGAGCAGTCGCTGGACGTTTGCAATTTTGAGATGGGGTCTGGCACAGGTACCGAGAGCGAGCAAGGCACGAACGTCGGCACCCTGAGCTGGCTGGCAAGGCCGGAGCCCCAGTGTGTGTGCGGCTGTGGAAGGACTGCCAGGGGAAGGTGAGGACCAGCAACACCTGGGAGGCCTGCCAGCTTTCGTGTGGCAGCAGCCGCTGGACGTTTGCAATTTCGAGCTGGGCTCTGGCGCAGGTACCGAGAGTGAGCAAGGCACGAACATCGGCCCCCTGAGTTGGCTGGCAAGGCCGGAGCCCCAGTGTGTGTGGGGCCGTGGAAGGGCTGCCAGGGGAAGGTGAGGGCCAGCAACACCTGGGAGGCCTGGCACCTTTGGTGTGGGAGCAGTCGCTGGACGTTTGCAATTTCGAGCTGGGCTGCGGCGCAGGTCCCGAGAGCGAGCCAGGCACGAACGTCGGCCCCCTGAGCTGGCTGGCAAGGCCGGAGCGCCAGTGTGTGTGGGGCTGTGGAAGGGCTGCCAGGGGAAGGCGAGGGCCAGCAACACCTGGGAGGCCTGGCAGCTTTGGTGTGGGAGCAGTCGCTGGACGTTTGCAATTTCGAGCTGGGCTGCGGCGCAGGTCCCGAGAGCGAGCAAGGCACGAACGTCGGCACCCTGAGCTGGCTGGCAAAGCCGGAGCCCCAGTGTGTGTGGGGCTGTGGAAGGGCTGCCAGGGCAAGGCGAGGGCCAGCAACACCTGGGAGGCCTGGCACCTTTCGTGTGGGAGGAGACGCTGGACGTTTGCAATTTTGAGCTGGGCTGTGGCGCAGGTCCCGAGAGCGAGCAAGGCACGAACGTCGGCCCCCTGAGTTGGCTGGCAAGGCCGCAGCCCCAGTGTGTGTGCGGCTGTGGAAGGGCTGCCAGGGGAAGGCGAGGGCCAGCAACACCTGGGAGGCCTGGCACCTTTGGTGTGGGAGCAGGCGCTAGACTTTTGCAGTTTCGAGCTGGGCTCCGGCGCAGGTAGTGAGAGCGAGCAAGGCACGAACGTCGGCACCCTAAGCTGGCTGGCAAGGCCGGAGCCCCAGTGTGTGTGGGGCTGTGGAAGGGCTGCCAGGGCAAGGCGAGGGCCAGCAACACCTGGGAGGCCGGGCACCTTTGGTGTGGGAGCAGTCGCTGGACGTTTGCAATTTCGAGCTGGGCTGCAGCGCAGGGACCAAGAGCGAGCAAGGCACGAACGTCGGCACCCTGAGCTGGCTGGCAAGGCCGGAGCCCCAGTGTGTGTGTGGCTGTGGAAGGGTTGCCAGGGCAAGGCGAGGGCCAGCAACACCGGGGACGCCTGGCACCTTTGGTGTGGGAGCAGTCGCTGGACGTTTGCAATTTCGAGCTGGGCTGCGGCGCCGGTGCCATGAGCTAGCGAGGCACGAACGTGGGCACTCTGAGCTGGCTGGCAAGGCCGGCGCTCCAGTGTGTGTGGGGCTGTGGAAGGGCTGCCAGGGGAAGGCGAGGGCCAGGAATGCCTGGGAGGCCTGGCACCTTTGGTGTGGGAGCAGTCGCTCAACTTTTGCAATTTTGAGATGGGGTCTGGTACAGGTACCGAGAGCGAGCAAGGCACGAACGTCGGCCCCCTGAGCTGGCTGGCAAGGCCGGAGCCCCAGTGTGTGTGGGGCTGTGGAAGGGCTGCCAGGGGAAGGCGAGGGCCAGCAACACCTGGGAGGCCTGGCATCTTTGGTGTGGGAGCAGTCGCTGGACGTTTGCAATTTCGAGCTGGGCTCCGGCGCAGGTACCGAGAGTGAGCAAGGCACGAACGTCGGCACCCTGAGCTGGCTGGCAAGGCCGGAGCCCCAGTGTGTGTGGGGCTGTGGAAGGGCTGCCAGGGCAAGGCGAGGGCCAGCAACACCTGGGAGGCCTGGCACCTTTGGTGTGGGAGCAGTCGCTGGACGTTTGCAATTTCGAGCTGGGCTGCGGCGCAACGACCAAGAGCGAGAAAGGCACGAACGTCGGCCCCCTGAGCTGGCTGGCAAGGCCGGAGCCCCAGTGTGTGTGGGGCTGTGGAAGGGCTGCCAGGGGAAGGCGAGGGCCAGCAACACCTGGGAGGCCTGGCACCTTTGGTGTGGGAGCAGTCGCTGGACGTTTGCAATTTCGAGCTGGGCTCCGGCGCAGGTCCCGAGAGCGAGCAAGGCACGAACGTCGGCACCCTGAGCTGGCTGGCAAGGCCGGCGCCCCAGTGTGTGTGGGGCTGTGGAAGGGCTGCCAGGGCAAGGCGAGGGCAAGGAATGCCTGGGAGGCCTGGCACCTTTGGTGTGGGAGCAGTCGCTGGACGTTTGCAATTTCGAGCTGGGGTCTGGTAAAGGTACCGAGACCGAGCAAGGCACGAACGTCGGCACCCTGAGCTGGCTGGCAAGGCCGGAGCCCCAGTGTGTGTGGGGCTGTGGAAGGGCTGCCAGGGCAAGGCGAGGGCCAGCAACACCTGGGAGGCCTGGCAGCTTTGGTGTGGGAGCAGTCGCTGGACGTTTGCAATTTTGAGATGGGGTCTGGCACAGGTACCGAGAGCGAGCAAGGCACGAACGTCGGCACCCTGAGCTGGCTGGCAAGGCCGGAGCCCCAGTGTGTGTGCGGCTGTGGAAGGACTGCCAGGGGAAGGTGAGGACCAGCAACACCTGGGAGGCCTGCCAGCTTTCGTGTGGCAGCAGCCGCTGGACGTTTGCAATTTCGAGCTGGGCTCTGGCGCAGGTACCGAGAGTGAGCAAGGCACGAACATCGGCCCCCTGAGTTGGCTGGCAAGGCCGGAGCCCCAGTGTGTGTGGGGCCGTGGAAGGGCTGCCAGGGGAAGGTGAGGGCCAGCAACACCTGGGAGGCCTGGCACCTTTGGTGTGGGAGCAGTCGCTGGACATTTGCAATTTTGAGCTGGGGTGCGGCGCAGGGACCGAGAGCGAGCAAAGCACAAAAGTAGGCACCCTGAGTTGGCTGGCAAGGCCGGAGCTCCAGTGTGTGTGGGGCTGTGGAAGGGCTGCCAGGGCAAGGCGAGGGCCAGCAACACCTGGGAGGCCTGGCACCTTTGGTGTGGGAGCAGTCGCTGGACGTTTGCAATTTCGAGCTGGGCTCCGGCGCAGGGACCGAGAGCGAGCAAGGCACGAACGTCGGCCCCCTGAGCTGGCTGGCAAGGCCGGAGCCCCAGTGTGTGTGGGGCTGTGGAAGGGCTGCCAGGGCAAGGCGAGGGCCAGCAACACCTGGGAGGCCTGGCACCTTTGGTGTGGGAGCAGTCGCTGGACGTTTGCAATTTCGAGCTGGGCTGCAGCGCAGGTCCCGAGAGCGAGCAAGGCACGAACGTCGGCCCCCTGAGCTGGCTGGCAAGGCCGGAGCGCAAGTGTGTGTGGGGCTGTGGAAGGGCTGCCAGGGCAAGGCGAGGGCCAGCAACACCTGGGAGGCCTGGCACCTTTGGTGTGGGAGCAGTCGCTGGACGTTTGCAATTTCGCAGGTGGGTTCCGGCGCAGGGACCGAGAGCGAGCAAGGCACGAACGTCGGCACCCTGAGCTGGCTGGCAAGGCCGGAGCCCCAGTGTGTGTGGGGCTGTGGAAGGGCTGCCAGGGCAAGGCGAGGGCCAGCAACACCTGGGAGGCCTGGCACCTTTCGTGTGGGAGCAGGGGCTAGACATTTGCAATTTCGAGCTGGGCTCCGGCGCAGGTAGCGAGAGCGAGCAAGGCATGAACGTCGGCCCCCTGAGCTGGCTGGCAAGGCCGGAGCGCCAGTGTGTGTGGGGCTGTGGAAGGGCTGCCAGGGGAAGGCGAGGGCCAGCAACACCTGGGAGGCCTGGCACCTTTGGTGTGGGAGCAGTCACTGGACGTTTGCAATTTCGAGCTGGGCTGCGGCGCAAGGACCGAGAGCGAGAAAGGCACGAACGTCGGCCCCCTGAGCTGGCTGGCAAGGCCGGAGCCCCAGTGTGTGTGGGGCTGTGGAAGGGCTGCCAGGGCAAGGCGAGGGCCAGCAACACCTGGGAGGCCTGGCACCTTTCGTGTGGGAGCAGGCGCTAGACATTTGCAATTTCGAGCTGGGCTGCAGCGCAGGTAGCGAGAGCGAGCAAGGCACGAACGTCGGCGCCCTGAGCTGGCTGGCAAGGCCGGAGCACCAGTGTGTGTGGGGCTGTGGAAGGGCTGCCAGGGCAAGGCGAGGGCCAACAACACCTGGTAGGCCTGGCACCTTTGGTGTGGGAGCAGTCGCTGGACGTTTGCAATTTCGAGGTGGGTTCCGGCGCAGGGACCGAGAGCGAGCAAGGCACGAACGTCGGCCCCCTGAGCTGGCTGGCAAGGCCGGAGCCCCAGTGTGTGTGGGGCTGTGGAAGGGCTGCCAGGGCAAGGCGAGGGCCAGCAACACCTGGGAGGCCTGGCACCTTTGGTGTGGGAGCAGTCACTGGACGTTTGCAATATCGAGATGGGCTGCGGCGCAGGTCGCGAGAGCGAGCAAGGCACGAACGTCGGCGCCCTGAGCTGGCTGGCAAGGCCGGAGCCCCAGTGTGTGTGGGGCTGTGGAAGGGCTGCCAGGGGAAGGCGAGGGCCAACAACACCTGGTAGGCCTGGCACCTTTGGTGTGGGAGCAGTCGCTGGACGTTTGCAATTTCGAGGTGGGTTCCGGCGCAGGGACCGAGAGCGAGCAAGGCACGAACGTCGGCACCCTGAGCTGGCTGGCAAGGCCGGAGCCCCAGTGTGTGTGGGGCTGTGGAAGGGCTGCCAGGGGAAGGCGAGGGCCAGCAACACCTGGGAGGCCTGGCACCTTTGGTGTGGGAGCAGGCGCCCGAAGTTTGCAATTTCGAGCTGGGCTCCGGTGCAAGGACCGAGAGCGAGAAAGGCACGAACGTCGGCCCCCTGAGCTGGCTGGCAAGGCCGGAGCACCAGTGTGTGTGGGGCTGTGGAAGGGCTGCCAGGGCAAGGCGAGGGCCAACAACACCTGGTAGGCCTGGCACCTTTGGTGTGGGAGCAGTCGCTGGACGTTTGCAATTTCGAGGTGGGTTCCGGCGCAGGGACCGAGAGCGAGCAAGGCACGAACGTCGGCACCCTGAGCTGGCTGGCAAGGCCGGAGCCCCAGTGTGTGTGGGGCTGTGGAAGGGCTGCCAGGGCAAGGCGAGGGCCAGCAACACCTGGGAGGCCTGGCACCTTTGGTGTGGGAGCAGTCACTGGACGTTTGCAATTTCGAGCTGGGCTGCGGCGCAAGGACCGAGAGCGAGAAAGGCACGAACGTCGGCCCCCTGAGCTGGCTGGCAAGGCCGGAGCCCCAGTGTGTGTGGGGCTGTGGAAGGGCTGCCAGGGCAAGGCGAGGGCCAGCAACACCTGGGAGGCCTGGCACCTTTCGTGTGGGAGCAGGCGCTAGACATTTGCAATATCGAGATGGGCTGCGGCGCAGGTCGCGAGAGCGAGCAAGGCACGAACGTCGGCGCCCTGAGCTGGCTGGCAAGGCCGGAGCCCCAGTGTGTGTGGGGCTGTGGAAGGGCTGCCAGGGCAAGGCGAGGGCCAGCAACACCTGGGAGGCCTGGCACCTTTCGTGTGGGAGCAGGCGCTAGACATTTGCAATTTCGAGCTGGGCTGCAGCGCAGGTAGCGAGAGCGAGCAAGGCACGAACGTCGGCGCCCTGAGCTGGCTGGCAAGGCCGGAGCCCCAGTGTGTGTGGGGCTGTGGAAGGGCTGCCAGGGCAAGGCGAGGGCCAGCAACACCTGGGAGGCCTGGCACCTTTCGTGTGGGAGCAGGCGCTAGACATTTGCAATATCGAGATGGGCTGCGGCGCAGGTCGCGAGAGCGAGCAAGGCACGAACGTCGGCGCCCTGAGCTGGCTGGCAAGGCCGGAGCCCCAGTGTGTGTGGGGCTGTGGAAGGGCTGCCAGGGCAAGGCGAGGGCCAGCAACACCTGGGAGGCCTGGCACCTTTGGTGTGGGAGCAGTCACTGGACGTTTGCAATTTCGAGCTGGGCTGCGGCGCAAGGACCGAGAGCGAGAAAGGCACGAACGTCGGCCCCCTGAGCTGGCTGGCAAGGCCGGAGCCCCAGTGTGTGTGGGGCTGTGGAAGGGCTGCCAGGGCAAGGCGAGGGCCAGCAACACCTGGGAGGCCTGGCACCTTTCGTGTGGGAGCAGGCGCTATACATTTGCAATTTCGAGCTGGGCTGCAGCGCAGGTAGCGAGAGCGAGCAAGGCACGAACGTCGGCGCCCTGAGCTGGCTGGCAAGGCCGGAGCACCAGTGTGTGTGGGGCTGTGGAAGGGCTGCCAGGGCAAGGCGAGGGCCAACAACACCTGGTAGGCCTGGCACCTTTGGTGTGGGAGCAGTCGCTGGACGTTTGCAATTTCGAGGTGGGTTCCGGCGCAGGGACCGAGAGCGAGCAAGGCACGAACGTCGGCACCCTGAGCTGGCTGGCAAGGCCGGAGCCCCAGTGTGTGTGGGGCTGTGGAAGGGCTGCCAGGGCAAGGCGAGGGCCAGCAACACCTGGGAGGCCTGGCACCTTTGGTGTGGGAGCAGTCACTGGACGTTTGCAATTTCGAGCTGGGCTGCGGCGCAAGGACCGAGAGCGAGAAAGGCACGAACGTCGGCCCCCTGAGCTGGCTGGCAAGGCCGGAGCCCCAGTGTGTGTGGGGCTGTGGAAGGGCTGCCAGGGCAAGGCGAGGGCCAGCAACACCTGGGAGGCCTGGCACCTTTCGTGTGGGAGCAGGCGCTAGACATTTGCAATATCGAGATGGGCTGCGGCGCAGGTCGCGAGAGCGAGCAAGGCACGAACGTCGGCGCCCTGAGCTGGCTGGCAAGGCCGGAGCCCCAGTGTGTGTGGGGCTGTGGAAGGGCTGCCAGGGCAAGGCGAGGGCCAGCAACACCTGGGAGGCCTGGCACCTTTCGTGTGGGAGCAGGCGCTAGACATTTCAAATTTCGAGCTGGGCTGCAGCGCAGGTAGCGAGAGCGAGCAAGGCACGAACGTCGGCGCCCTGAGCTGGCTGGCAAGGCCGGAGCCCCAGTGTGTGTGGGGCTGTGGAAGGGCTGCCAGGGCAAGGCGAGGGCCAGCAACACCTGGGAGGCCTGGCACCTTTCGTGTGGGAGCAGGCGCTAGACATTTGCAATATCGAGATGGGCTGCGGCGCAGGTCGCGAGAGCGAGCAAGGCACGAACGTCGGCGCCCTGAGCTGGCTGGCAAGGCCGGAGCCCCAGTGTGTGTGGGGCTGTGGAAGGGCTGCCAGGGCAAGGCGAGGGCCAGCAACACCTGGGAGGCCTGGCACCTTTCGTGTGGGAGCAGGCGCTAGACATTTGCAATTTCGAGCTGGGCTGCAGCGCAGGTAGCGAGAGCGAGCAAGGCACGAACGTCGGCGCCCTGAGCTGGCTGGCAAGGCCGGAGCACCAGTGTGTGTGGGGCTGTGGAAGGGCTGCCAGGGCAAGGCGAGGGCCAACAACACCTGGTAGGCCTGGCACCTTTGGTGTGGGAGCAGTCGCTGGACGTTTGCAATTTCGAGGTGGGTTCCGGCGCAGGGACCGAGAGCGAGCAAGGCACGAACGTCGGCACCCTGAGCTGGCTGGCAAGGCCGGAGCCCCAGTGTGTGTGGGGCTGTGGAAGGGCTGCCAGGGCAAGGCGAGGGCCAGCAACACCTGGGAGGCCTGGCACCTTTGGTGTGGGAGCAGTCACTGGACGTTTGCAATTTCGAGCTGGGCTGCGGCGCAAGGACCGAGAGCGAGAAAGGCACGAACGTCGGCCCCCTGAGCTGGCTGGCAAGGCCGGAGCCCCAGTGTGTGTGGGGCTGTGGAAGGGCTGCCAGGGCAAGGCGAGGGCCAGCAACACCTGGGAGGCCTGGCACCTTTCGTGTGGGAGCAGGCGCTAGACATTTGCAATATCGAGATGGGCTGCGGCGCAGGTCGCGAGAGCGAGCAAGGCACGAACGTCGGCGCCCTGAGCTGGCTGGCAAGGCCGGAGCCCCAGTGTGTGTGGGGCTGTGGAAGGGCTGCCAGGGCAAGGCGAGGGCCAGCAACACCTGGGAGGCCTGGCACCTTTCGTGTGGGAGCAGTCACTGGACGTTTGCAATTTCGAGCTGGGCTGCGGCGCAAGGACCGAGAGCGAGAAAGGCACGAACGTCGGCCCCCTGAGCTGGCTGGCAAGGCCGGAGCCCCAGTGTGTGTGGGGCTGTGGAAGGGCTGCCAGGGCAAGGCGAGGGCCAGCAACACCTGGGAGGCCTGGCACCTTTCGTGTGGGAGCAGGCGCTAGACATTTGCAATTTCGAGCTGGGCTCCGGTGCAGGTAGCGAGAGCGAGCAAGGCACGAACGTCGGCGCCCTGAGCTGGCTGGCAAGGCCGGAGCCCCAGTGTGTGTGGGGCTGTGGAAGGGCTGCCAGGGCAAGGCGAGGGCCAGCAACACCTGGGAGGCCTGGCACCTTTCGTGTGGGAGCAGTCGCTGGACGTTTGCAATTTTGAGATGGGGTCTGGCACAGGTCCCGAGAGCGAGCAAGGCACGAACGTCGGCCCCCTGAGCTGGCTGGCAAGGCCGGAGCCGCAGTGTGTGTGGGGCTGTGGAAGGACTGCCAGGGGAAGGTGAGGACCAGCAACACCTGGTAGGCCTGCCAGCTTTCGTGTGGCAGCAGCCGCTGGACGTTTGCAATTTCGAGCTGGGCTGCGGCGCAGGTCCCGAGAGTGAGCAAGGCACGAACATCGGCCCCCTGAGTTGGCTGGCAAGGCCGGAGCCCCAGTGTGTGTGGGGCCGTGGAAGGGCTGCCAGGGGAATGTGAGGGCCAGCAACACCTGGGAGGCCTGGCACCTTTGGTGTGGGAGCAGTCGCTGGACGTTTGCAATTTTGAGCTGGGGTGCGGCGCAGGGACCGAGAGCGAGCAAAGCGCAAAAGTAGGCACCCTGAGTTGGCTGGCAAGGCCGGAGCCCCAGTGTGTGTGGGGCTGTGGAAGGGCTGCCAGGGGAAGGCGAGGGCCAGCAACACCTGGGAGGCCTGGCACCTTTGGTGTGGGAGCAGTCGCTGGACGTTTGCAATTTCGAGCTGGGCTCCGGCGCAGGGACCGAGAGCGAGCAAGGCACGAACGTCGGCCCCCTGAGCTGGCTGGCAAGGCCGGAGCCCCAGTGTGTGTGGGGCTGTGGAAGGGCTGCCAGGGCAAGGCGAGGGCCAGCAACACCTGGGAGGCCTGGCACCTTTGGTGTGGGAGCAGTCGCTGGACGTTTGCAATTTCGAGCTGGGCTGCGGCGCAGGTCCCGACAGCGAGCAAGGCACGAACGTCGGCACCCTGAGTTGGCTGGCAAGGCCGGAGCGCCAGTGTGTGTGGGGCTGTGGAAGGGCTGCCAGGGCAAGGCGAGGGCCAGCAACACCTGGGAGGCCTGGCACCTTTGGTGTGGGAGCAGTCGCTGGACGTTTGCAATTTCGAGGTGGGTTCCGGTGCAGGGACCGAGAGCGAGCAAGGCACGAACGTCGGCCCCCTGAGCTGGCTGGCAAGGCCGGAGCCCCAGTGTGTGTGGGGCTGTGGAAGGGCTGCCAGGGCAAGGCGAGGGCCAGCAACACCTGGGAGGCCTGGCACCTTTCGTGTGGGAGCAGTCGCTGGACGTTTGCAATTTTGAGATGGGGTCTAGCACAGGTCCCGAGAGCGAGCAAGGCACGAACGTCGGCACCCTGAGCTGGCTGGCAAGGCCGGAGCCGCAGTGTGTGTGGGGCTGTGGAAGGACTGCCAGGGGAAGGTGAGGGCCAGCAACACCTGGGAGGCCTGGCACCTTTGGTGTGGGAGCAGTCGCTGGACGTTTGCAATTTCGAGCTGGGCTGCGGCGCAGGGACCGAGAGCGAGCAAAGCGCAAAAGTAGGCACCCTGAGTTGGCTGGCAAGGCCGGAGCTCCAGTGTGTGTGGGGCTGTGGAAGGGCTGCCAGGGCAAGGCGAGGGCCAGCAACACCTGGGAGGCCTGGCACCTTTGGTGTGGGAGCAGTCGCTGGACGTTTGCAATTTCGAGCTGGGCTCCGGCGCAGGGACCGAGAGCGAGCAAGGCACGAACGTCGGCCCCTGAGCTGGCTGGCAAGGCCGGAGCCCCAGTGTGTGTGGGGCTGTGGAAGGGCTGCCAGGGCAAGGCGAGGGCCAGCAACACCTGGGAGGCCTGGCACCTTTGGTGTGGGAGCAGTCGCTGGACGTTTGCAATTTCGAGCTGGGCTGCGGCGCAGGTCCTGACAGCGAGCAAGGCACGAACGTCGGCACCCTGAGTTGGCTGGCAAGGCCGGAGCCCCAGTGTGTGTGGGGCTGTGGAAGGGCTGCCAGGGCAAGGCGAGGGCCAGCAACACCTGGGAGGCCTGGCACCTTTGGTGTGGGAGCAGTCGCTGGACGTTTGCAATTTCGAGGTGGGTTCCGGCGCAGGGACCGAGAGCGAGCAAGGCACGAACGTCGGCACCCTGAGCTGGCTGGCAAGGCTGGAGCCCCAGTGTGTGTGGGGCTGTGGAAGGGCTGCCAGGGCAAGGCGAGGGCCAGCAACACCTGGGAGGCCTGGCAGCTTTGGTGTGGGAGCAGGCGCTAGAAGTTTGCAATTTCGAGCTGGGCTCCGGTGCAAGGACCGAGAGCGAGAAAGGCACGAACGTCGGCCCCCTGAGCTGGCTGGCAAGGCCGGAGCCCCAGTGTGTGTGGGGCTGTGGAAGGGCTGCCAGGGCAAGGCGAGGGCCAGCAACACCTGGGAGGCCTGGCACCTTTCGTGTGGGAGCAGTCGCTGGACGTTTGCAATTTTGAGATGGGGTCTGGCACAGGTCCCGAGAGCGAGCAAGGCACGAACGTCGGCACCCTGAGCTGGCTGGCAAGGCCGTAGCCCCAGTGTGTGTGGGGCTGTGGAAGGGCTGCCAGGGGAAGGCGAGGGCCAGCAACACCTGGGAGGCCTGGCACCTTTGGTGTGGGAGCAGTCGCTGGATGTTTGCAATTTCGAGCTGGGCTCCGGCGCAGGGACCGAGAGCGAGCAAGGCACGAACGTCGGCCCCCTGAGCTGGCTGGCAAGGCCGGAGCCGCAGTGTGTGTGGGGCTGTGGAAGGGCTGCCAGGGCAAGGCGAGGGCCAGCAACACCTGGGAGGCCTGGCACCTTTGGTGTGGGAGCAGTCGCTGGACGTTTGCAATTTCGAGCTGGGCTGCGGCGCAGGTCCCGAGAGCGAGCAAGGCACGAACGTCGGCACCCTGAGTTGGCTGGCAAGGCCGGAGCCCCAGTGTGTGTGGGGCTGTGGAAGGGCTGCCAGGGCAAGGCGAGGGCCAGCAACACCTGGGAGGCCTGGCACCTTTGGTGTGGGAGCAGTCGCTGGACGTTTGCAATTTCGAGGTGGGTTCCGGCGCAGGTACCGAGAGCGAGCAAGGCACGAACGTCGGCCCCCTGAGCTGGCTGGCAAGGCCGGAGCCCCAGTGTGTGTGGGGCTGTGGAAGGGCTGCCAGGGCAAGGCGAGGGCCAGCAACACCTGGGAGGCCTGGCAGCTTTGGTGTGGGAGCAGGCGCTAGAAGTTTGCAATTTCGAGCTGGGCTCCGGTGCAAGGACCGAGAGCGAGAAAGGCACGAACGTCGGCCCCCTGAGCTGGCTGGCAAGGCCGGAGCCCCAGTGTGTGTGGGGCTGTGGAAGGGCTGCCAGGGCAAGGCGAGGGCCAGCAACACCTGGGAGGCCTGGCACCTTTCGTGTGGGAGCAGTCGCTGGACGTTTGCAATTTTGAGATGGGGTCTGGCACAGGTCCCGAGAGCGAGCAAGGCACGAACGTCGGCACCCTGAGCTGGCTGGCAAGGCCGGAGCCGCAGTGTGTGTGGGGCTGTGGAAGGACTGCCAGGGGAAGGTGAGGACCAGCAACACCTGGTAGGCCTGCCAGCTTTCGTGTGGCAGCAGCCGCTGGACGTTTGCAATTTCGAGCTGGGCTGCAGCGCAGGTACCGAGAGTGAGCAAGGCACGAACATCGGCCCCCTGAGTTGGCTGGCAAGGCCGGAGCCCCAGTGTGTGTGGGGCCGTGGAAGGGCTGCCAGGGCAAGGCGAGGGCCAGCAACACCTGGGAGGCCTGGCAGCTTTGGTGTGGGAGCAGGCGCTAGAAGTTTGCAATTTCGAGCTGGGCTCCGGTGCAAGGACCGAGAGCGAGAAAGGCACGAACGTCGGCCCCCTGAGCTGGCTGGCAAGGCCGGAGCCCCAGTGTGTGTGGGGCTGTGGAAGGGCTGCCAGGGCAAGGCGAGGGCCAGCAACACCTGGGAGGCCTGGCACCTTTCGTGTGGGAGCAGTCGCTGGACGTTTGCAATTTTGAGATGGGGTCTGGCACAGGTCCCGAGAGCGAGCAAGGCACGAACGTCGGCACCCTGAGCTGGCTGGCAAGGCCGGAGCCGCAGTGTGTGTGGGGCTGTGGAAGGACTGCCAGGGGAAGGTGAGGACCAGCAACACCTGGTAGGCCTGCCAGCTTTCGTGTGGCAGCAGCCGCTGGACGTTTGCAATTTCGAGCTGGGCTGCAGCGCAGGTACCGAGAGTGAGCAAGGCACGAACATCGGCCCCCTGAGTTGGCTGGCAAGGCCGGAGCCCCAGTGTGTGTGGGGCCGTGGAAGGGCTGCCAGGGGAAGGTGAGGGCCAGCAACACCTGGGAGGCCTGGCACCTTTGGTGTGGGAGCAGTCGCTGGACGTTTGCAATTTTGAGCTGGGGTGCGGCGCAGGGACCGAGAGCGAGCAAAGCGCAAAAGTAGGCACCCTGAGTTGGCTGGCAAGGCCGGAGCTCCAGTGTGTGTGGGGCTGTGGAAGGGCTGCCAGGGCAAGGCGAGGGCCAGCAACACCTGGGAGGCCTGGCACCTTTGGTGTGGGAGCAGTCGCTGGACGTTTGCAATTTCGAGCTGGGCTCCGGCGCAGGGACCGAGAGCGAGCAAGGCACGAACGTCGGCCCCTGAGCTGGCTGGCAAGGCCGGAGCCCCAGTGTGTGTGGGGCTGTGGAAGGGCTGCCAGGGGAAGGCGAGGGCCAGCAACACCTGGGAGGCCTGGCACCTTTGGTGTGGGAGCAGTCGCTGGACGTTTGCAATTTCGAGCTGGGCTGCGGCGCAGGTCCTGACAGCGAGCAAGGCACGAACGTCGGCACCCTGAGTTGGCTGGCAAGGCCGGAGCCCCAGTGTGTGTGGGGCTGTGGAAGGGCTGCCAGGGCAAGGCGAGGGCCAGCAACACCTGGGAGGCCTGGCACCTTTGGTGTGGGAGCAGTCGCTGGACGTTTGCAATTTCGAGGTGGGTTCCGGCGCAGGTCCCGAGAGCGAGCAAGGCACGAACGTCGGCACCCTGAGCTGGCTGGCAAGGCTGGAGCCCCAGTGTGTGTGGGGCTGTGGAAGGGCTGCCAGGGCAAGGCGAGGGCCAGCAACACCTGGGAGGCCTGGCAGCTTTGGTGTGGGAGCAGGCGCTAGAAGTTTGCAATTTCGAGCTGGGCTCCGGTGCAAGGACCGAGAGCGAGAAAGGCACGAACGTCGGCCCCCTGAGCTGGCTGGCAAGGCCGGAGCCCCAGTGTGTGTGGGGCTGTGGAAGGGCTGCCAGGGCAAGGCGAGGGCCAGCAACACCTGGGAGGCCTGGCACCTTTCGTGTGGGAGCAGTCGCTGGACGTTTGCAATTTTGAGATGGGGTCTGGCACAGGTCCCGAGAGCGAGCAAGGCACGAACGTCGGCACCCTGAGCTGGCTGGCAAGGCCGGAGCCGCAGTGTGTGTGGGGCTGTGGAAGGACTGCCAGGGGAAGGTGAGGACCAGCAACACCTGGTAGGCCTGCCAGCTTTCGTGTGGCAGCAGCCGCTGGACGTTTGCAATTTCGAGCTGGGCTGCAGCGCAGGTACCGAGAGTGAGCAAGGCACGAACATCGGCCCCCTGAGTTGGCTGGCAAGGCCGGAGCCCCAGTGTGTGTGGGGCCGTGGAAGGGCTGCCAGGGGAAGGTGAGGGCCAGCAACACCTGGGAGGCCTGGCACCTTTGGTGTGGGAGCAGTAGCTGGACGTTTGCAATTTTGAGCTGGGGTGCGGCGCAGGGACCGAGAGCGAGCAAAGCGCAAAAGTAGGCACCCTGAGTTGGCTGGCAAGGCCGGAACTCCAGTGTGTGTGGGGCTGTGGAAGGGCTGCCAGGGGAAGGTGAGGGCCAGCAACACCTGGGAGGCCTGGCACCTTTGGTGTGGGAGCAGTCGCTGGACGTTTGCAATTTCGAGGTGGGTTCCGGCGCAGGGACCGAGAGCGAGCAAGGCACGAACGTCGGCCCCTGAGCTGGCTGGCAAGGCCGGAGCCCCAGTGTGTGTGGGGCTGTGGAAGGGCTGCCAGGGGAAGGCGAGGGCCAGCAACACCTGGGAGGCCTGGCACCTTTGGTGTGGGAGCAGTCGCTGGACGTTTGCAATTTCGAGCTGGGCTGCGGCGCAGGTCCTGACAGCGAGCAAGGCACGAACGTCGGCACCCTGAGTTGGCTGGCAAGGCCGGAGCCCCAGTGTGTGTGGGGCTGTGGAAGGGCTGCCAGGGCAAGGCGAGGGCCAGCAACACCTGGGAGGCCTGGCACCTTTGGTGTGGGAGCAGTCGCTGGACGTTTGCAATTTCGAGGTGGGTTCCGGCGCAGGGACCGAGAGCGAGCAAGGCACGAACGTCGGCCCCCTGAGCTGGCTGGCAAGGCCGGAGCCCCAGTGTGTGTGGGGCTGTGGAAGGGCTGCCAGGGCAAGGCGAGGGCCAGCAACACCTGGGAGGCCTGGCACCTTTCGTGTGGGAGCAGTCGCTGGACGTTTGCAATTTTGAGATGGGGTCTGGCACAGGTCCCGAGAGCGAGCAAGGCACGAACGTCGGCACCCTGAGCTGGCTGGCAAGGCCGGAGCCGCAGTGTGTGTGGGGCTGTGGAAGGGCTGCCAGGGCAAGGCGAGGGCCAGCAACACCTGGGAGGCCTGGCACCTTTCGTGTGGCAGCAGCCGCTGGACGTTTGCAATTTCGAGCTGGGCTGCGGCGCAGGTACCGAGAGTGAGCAAGGCACGAACATCGGCCCCCTGAGTTGGCTGGCAAGGCCGGAGCCCCAGTGTGTGTGGGGCCGTGGAAGGGCTGCCAGGGGAAGGTGAGGGCCAGCAACACCTGGGAGGCCTGGCACCTTTGGTGTGGGAGCAGTCGCTGGACGTTTGCAATTTTGAGCTGGGGTGCGGCGCAGGGACCGAGAGCGAGCAAAGCGCAAAAGTAGGCACCCTGAGTTGGCTGGCAAGGCCGGAGCTCCAGTGTGTGTGGGGCTGTGGAAGGGCTGCCAGGGGAAGGCGAGGGCCAGCAACACCTGGGAGGCCTGGCACCTTTGGTGTGGGAGCAGTCGCTGGACGTTTGCAATTTCGAGCTGGGCTCCGGCGCAGGGACCGAGAGCGAGCAAGGCACGAACGTCGGCCCCCTGAGCTGGCTGGCAAGGCCGGAGCCCCAGTGTGTGTGGGGCTGTGGAAGGGCTGCCAGGGCAAGGCGAGGGCCAGCAACACCTGGGAGGCCTGGCACCTTTGGTGTGGGAGCAGTCGCTGGACGTTTGCAATTTCGAGCTGGGCTGCGGCGCAGGTCCCGACAGCGAGCAAGGCACGAACGTCGGCACCCTGAGCTGGCTGGCAAGGCCGGAGCCCCAGTGTGTGTGGGGCTGTGGAAGGGCTGCCAGGGGAAGGCGAGGGCCAGCAACACCTGGGAGGCCTGGCACCTTTGGTGTGGGAGCAGTCGCTGGACGTTTGCAATTTCGAGGTGGGTTCCGGCGCAGGGACCGAGAGCGAGCAAGGCACGAACGTCGGCACCCTGAGCTGGCTGGCAAGGCCGGAGCCGCAGTGTGTGTGGGGCTGTGGAAGGGCTGCCAGGGCAAGGCGAGGGCCAGCAACACCTGGGAGGCCTGGCACCTTTCGTGTGGCAGCAGCCGCTGGACGTTTGCAATTTCGAGCTGGGCTGCGGCGCAGGTACCGAGAGTGAGCAAGGCACGAACATCGGCCCCCTGAGTTGGCTGGCAAGGCCGGAGCCCCAGTGTGTGTGGGGCCGTGGAAGGGCTGCCAGGGGAAGGTGAGGGCCAGCAACACCTGGGAGGCCTGGCACCTTTGGTGTGGGAGCAGTCGCTGGACGTTTGCAATTTTGAGCTGGGGTGCGGCGCAGGGACCGAGAGCGAGCAAAGCGCAAAAGTAGGCACCCTGAGTTGGCTGGCAAGGCCGGAGCTCCAGTGTGTGTGGGGCTGTGGAAGGGCTGCCAGGGGAAGGCGAGGGCCAGCAACACCTGGGAGGCCTGGCACCTTTGGTGTGGGAGCAGTCGCTGGACGTTTGCAATTTCGAGCTGGGCTCCGGCGCAGGGACCGAGAGCGAGCAAGGCACGAACGTCGGCCCCCTGAGCTGGCTGGCAAGGCCGGAGCCCCAGTGTGTGTGGGGCTGTGGAAGGGCTGCCAGGGCAAGGCGAGGGCCAGCAACACCTGGGAGGCCTGGCACCTTTGGTGTGGGAGCAGTCGCTGGACGTTTGCAATTTCGAGCTGGGCTGCGGCGCAGGTCCCGACAGCGAGCAAGGCACGAACGTCGGCACCCTGAGCTGGCTGGCAAGGCCGGAGCCCCAGTGTGTGTGGGGCTGTGGAAGGGCTGCCAGGGCAAGGCGAGGGCCAGCAACACCTGGGAGGCCTGGCACCTTTGGTGTGGGAGCAGTCGCTGGACGTTTGCAATTTCGAGGTGGGTTCCGGCGCAGGGACCGAGAGCGAGCAAGGCACGAACGTCGGCACCCTGAGCTGGCTGGCAAGGCCGGAGCCCCAGTGTGTGTGGGGCTGTGGAAGGGCTGCCAGGGCAAGGCGAGGGCCAGCAACACCTGGGAGGCCTGGCACCTTTCGTGTGGCAGCAGCCGCTGGACGTTTGCAATTTCGAGCTGGGCTGCGGCGCAGGTACCGAGAGTGAGCAAGGCACGAACATCGGCCCCCTGAGTTGGCTGGCAAGGCCGGAGCCCCAGTGTGTGTGGGGCCGTGGAAGGGCTGCCAGGGGAAGGTGAGGGCCAGCAACACCTGGGAGGCCTGGCACCTTTGGTGTGGGAGCAGTCGCTGGACGTTTGCAATTTTGAGCTGGGGTGCGGCGCAGGGACCGAGAGCGAGCAAAGCGCAAAAGTAGGCACCCTGAGTTGGCTGGCAAGGCCGGAGCTCCAGTGTGTGTGGGGCTGTGGAAGGGCTGCCAGGGGAAGGCGAGGGCCAGCAACACCTGGGAGGCCTGGCACCTTTGGTGTGGGAGCAGTCGCTGGACGTTTGCAATTTCGAGCTGGGCTCCGGCGCAGGGACCGAGAGCGAGCAAGGCACGAACGTCGGCCCCCTGAGCTGGCTGGCAAGGCCGGAGCCCCAGTGTGTGTGGGGCTGTGGAAGGGCTGCCAGGGCAAGGCGAGGGCCAGCAACACCTGGGAGGCCTGGCAGCTTTGGTGTGGGAGCAGTCGCTGGACGTTTGCAATTTCGAGCTGGGCTGCGGCGCAGGTCCCGACAGCGAGCAAGGCACGAACGTCGGCACCCTGAGCTGGCTGGCAAGGCCGGAGCCCCAGTGTGTGTGGGGCTGTGGAAGGGCTGCCAGGGGAAGGCGAGGGCCAGCAACACCTGGGAGGCCTGGCACCTTTGGTGTGGGAGCAGTCGCTGGACGTTTGCAATTTCGAGGTGGGTTCCGGCGCAGGGACCGAGAGCGAGCAAGGCACGAACGTCGGCACCCTGAGCTGGCTGGCAAGGCCGGAGCCGCAGTGTGTGTGGGGCTGTGGAAGGGCTGCCAGGGCAAGGCGAGGGCCAGCAACACCTGGGAGGCCTGGCACCTTTCGTGTGGCAGCAGCCGCTGGACGTTTGCAATTTCGAGCTGGGCTGCGGCGCAGGTACCGAGAGTGAGCAAGGCACGAACATCGGCCCCCTGAGTTGGCTGGCAAGGCCGGAGCCCCAGTGTGTGTGGGGCCGTGGAAGGGCTGCCAGGGGAAGGTGAGGGCCAGCAACACCTGGGAGGCCTGGCACCTTTGGTGTGGGAGCAGTCGCTGGACGTTTGCAATTTTGAGCTGGGGTGCGGCGCAGGGACCGAGAGCGAGCAAAGCGCAAAAGTAGGCACCCTGAGTTGGCTGGCAAGGCCGGAGCTCCAGTGTGTGTGGGGCTGTGGAAGGGCTGCCAGGGGAAGGCGAGGGCCAGCAACACCTGGGAGGCCTGGCACCTTTGGTGTGGGAGCAGTCGCTGGACGTTTGCAATTTCGAGCTGGGCTCCGGCGCAGGGACCGAGAGCGAGCAAGGCACGAACGTCGGCCCCCTGAGCTGGCTGGCAAGGCCGGAGCCCCAGTGTGTGTGGGGCTGTGGAAGGGCTGCCAGGGCAAGGCGAGGGCCAGCAACACCTGGGAGGCCTGGCACCTTTGGTGTGGGAGCAGTCGCTGGACGTTTGCAATTTCGAGCTGGGCTGCGGCGCAGGTCCCGACAGCGAGCAAGGCACGAACGTCGGCACCCTGAGCTGGCTGGCAAGGCCGGAGCCCCAGTGTGTGTGGGGCTGTGGAAGGGCTGCCAGGGGAAGGCGAGGGCCAGCAACACCTGGGAGGCCTGGCACCTTTGGTGTGGGAGCAGTCGCTGGACGTTTGCAATTTCGAGGTGGGTTCCGGCGCAGGGACCGAGAGCGAGCAAGGCACGAACGTCGGCACCCTGAGCTGGCTGGCAAGGCCGGAGCCCCAGTGTGTGTGGGGCTGTGGAAGGGCTGCCAGGGCAAGGCGAGGGCCAGCAACACCTGGGAGGCCTGGCAGCTTTGGTGTGGGAGCAGGCGCTAGAAGTTTGCAATTTCGAGCTGGGCTCCGGTGCAAGGACCGAGAGCGAGAAAGGCACGAACGTCGGCCCCCTGAGCTGGCTGGCAAGGCCGGAGCCCCAGTGTGTGTGGGGCTGTGGAAGGGCTGCCAGGGCAAGGCGAGGGCCAGCAACACCTGGGAGGCCTGGCACCTTTGGTGTGGGAGCAGTCGCTGGACGTTTGCAATTTTGAGATGGGGTCTGGCACAGGTCCCGAGAGCGAGCAAGGCACGAACGTCGGCCCCCTGAGCTGGCTGGCAAGGCCGGAGCCGCAGTGTGTGTGGGGCTGTGGAAGGACTGCCAGGGGAAGGTGAGGACCAGCAACACCTGGGAGGCCTGCCAGCTTTCGTGTGGCAGCAGCCGCTGGACGTTTGCAATTTCGAGCTGGGCTGCGGCGCAGGTCCCGAGAGTGAGCAAGGCACGAACATCGGCCCCCTGAGTTGGCTGGCAAGGCCGGAGCCCCAGTGTGTGTGGGGCCGTGGAAGGGCTGCCAGGGGAAGGTGAGGGCCAGCAACACCTGGGAGGCCTGGCACCTTTGGTGTGGGAGCAGTCGCTGGACATTTGCAATTTTGAGCTGGGGTGCGGCGCAGGGACCGAGAGCGAGCAAAGCGCAAAAGTAGGCACCCTGAGTTGGCTGGCAAGGCCGGAGCCCCAGTGTGTGTGGGGCTGTGGAAGGGCTGCCAGGGGAAGGCGAGGGCCAGCAACACCTGGGAGGCCTGGCACCTTTGGTGTGGGAGCAGTCGCTGGACGTTTGCAATTTCGAGCTGGGCTCCGGCGCAGGGACCGAGAGCGAGCAAGGCACGAACGTCGGCCCCTGAGCTGGCTGGCAAGGCCGGAGCCCCAGTGTGTGTGGGGCTGTGGAAGGGCTGCCAGGGGAAGGCGAGGGCCAGCAACACCTGGGAGGCCTGGCACCTTTGGTGTGGGAGCAGTCGCTGGACGTTTGCAATTTCGAGCTGGGCTGCGGCGCAGGTCCTGACAGCGAGCAAGGCACGAACGTCGGCACCCTGAGTTGGCTGGCAAGGCCGGAGCCCCAGTGTGTGTGGGGCTGTGGAAGGGCTGCCAGGGCAAGGCGAGGGCCAGCAACACCTGGGAGGCCTGGCACCTTTGGTGTGGGAGCAGTCGCTGGACGTTTGCAATTTCGAGGTGGGTTCCGGCGCAGGGACCGAGAGCGAGCAAGGCACGAACGTCGGCACCCTGAGCTGGCTGGCAAGGCTGGAGCCCCAGTGTGTGTGGGGCTGTGGAAGGGCTGCCAGGGCAAGGCGAGGGCCAGCAACACCTGGGAGGCCTGGCAGCTTTTGTGTGGGAACAGGCGCTAGAAGTTTGCAATTTCGAGCTGGGCTCCGGTGCAAGGACCGAGAGCGAGAAAGGCACGAACGTCGGCCCCCTGAGCTGGCTGGCAAGGCCGGAGCCCCAGTGTGTGTGGGGCTGTGGAAGGGCTGCCAGGGCAAGGCGAGGGCCAGCAACACCTGGGAGGCCTGGCACCTTTGGTGTGGGAGCAGTCGCTGGACGTTTGCAATTTTGAGATGGGGTCTGGCACAGGTCCCGAGAGCGAGCAAGGCACGAACGTCGGCACCCTGAGCTGGCTGGCAAGGCCGGAGCCGCAGTGTGTGTGGGGCTGTGGAAGGGCTGCCAGGGCAAGGCGAGGGCCAGCAACACCTGGGAGGCCTGGCACCTTTCGTGTGGCAGCAGCCGCTGGACGTTTGCAATTTCGAGCTGGGCTGCGGCGCAGGTACCGAGAGTGAGCAAGGCATGAACATCGGCCCCCTGAGTTGGCTGGCAAGGCCGGAGCCCCAGTGTGTGTGGGGCCGTGGAAGGGCTGCCAGGGGAAGGTGAGGGCCAGCAACACCTGGGAGGCCTGGCACCTTTGGTGTGGGAGCAGTCGCTGGACGTTTGCAATTTTGAGCTGGGGTGCGGCGCAGGGACCGAGAGCGAGCAAAGCACAAAAGTAGGCACCCTGAGTTGGCTGGCAAGGCCGGAGCTCCAGTGTGTGTGGGGCTGTGGAAGGGCTGCCAGGGGAAGGCGAGGGCCAGCAACACCTGGGAGGCCTGGCACCTTTGGTGTGGGAGCAGTCGCTGGACGTTTGCAATTTCGAGCTGGGCTCCGGCGCAGGGACCGAGAGCGAGCAAGGCACGAACGTCGGCCCCCTGAGCTGGCTGGCAAGGCCGGAGCCCCAGTGTGTGTGGGGCTGTGGAAGGGCTGCCAGGGCAAGGCGAGGGCCAGCAACACCTGGGAGGCCTGGCACCTTTGGTGTGGGAGCAGTCGCTGGACGTTTGCAATTTCGAGCTGGGCTGCGGCGCAGGTCCCGACAGCGAGCAAGGCACGAACGTCGGCACTCTGAGCTGGCTGGCAAGGCCGGAGCCCCAGTGTGTGTGGGGCTGTGGAAGGGCTGCCAGGGGAAGGCGAGGGCCAGCAACACCTGGGAGGCCTGGCACCTTTGGTGTGGGAGCAGTCGCTGGACGTTTGCAATTTCGAGGTGGGTTCCGGCGCAGGGACCGAGAGCGAGCAAGGCACGAACGTCGGCACCCTGAGCTGGCTGGCAAGGCCGGAGCCCCAGTGTGTGTGGGGCTGTGGAAGGGCTGCCAGGGCAAGGCGAGGGCCAGCAACACCTGGGAGGCCTGGCAGCTTTGGTGTGGGAGCAGGCGCTAGAAGTTTGCAATTTCGAGCTGGGCTCCGGTGCAAGGACCGAGAGCGAGAAAGGCACGAACGTCGGCCCCCTGAGCTGGCTGGCAAGGCCGGAGCCCCAGTGTGTGTGGGGCTGTGGAAGGGCTGCCAGGGCAAGGCGAGGGCCAGCAACACCTGGGAGGCCTGGCACCTTTGGTGTGGGAGCAGTCGCTGGACGTTTGCAATTTTGAGATGGGGTCTGGCACAGGTCCCGAGAGCGAGCAAGGCACGAACGTCGGCCCCCTGAGCTGGCTGGCAAGGCCGGAGCCGCAGTGTGTGTGGGGCTGTGGAAGGACTGCCAGGGGAAGGTGAGGACCAGCAACACCTGGGAGGCCTGCCAGCTTTCGTGTGGCAGCAGCCGCTGGACGTTTGCAATTTGGAGCTGGGCTGCGGCGCAGGTCCCGAGAGTGAGCAAGGCACGAACATCGGCCCCCTGAGTTGGCTGGCAAGGCCGGAGCCCCAGTGTGTGTGGGGCCATGGAAGGGCTGCCAGGGGAAGGTGAGGGCCAGCAACACCTGGGAGGCCTGGCACCTTTGGTGTGGGAGCAGTCGCTGGACGTTTGCAATTTTGAGCTGGGGTGCGGCGCAGGGACCGAGAGCGAGCAAAGCGCAAAAGTAGGCACCCTGAGTTGGCTGGCAAGGCCGGAGCTCCAGTGTGTGTGGGGCTGTGGAAGGGCTGCCAGGGCAAGGCGAGGGCCAGCAACACCTGGGAGGCCTGGCACCTTTGGTGTGGGAGCAGTCGCTGGACGTTTGCAATTTCGAGCTGGGCTCCGGCGCAGGGACCGAGAGCGAGCAAGGCACGAACGTCGGCCCCCTGAGCTGGCTGGCAAGGCCGGAGCCCCAGTGTGTGTGGGGCTGTGGAAGGGCTGCCAGGGCAAGGCGAGGGCCAGCAACACCTGGGAGGCCTGGCACCTTTGGTGTGGGAGCAGTCGCTGGACGTTTGCAATTTCGAGCTGGGCTGCGGCGCAGGTCCCGACAGCGAGCAAGGCACGAACGTCGGCACTCTGAGCTGGCTGGCAAGGCCGGAGCCCCAGTGTGTGTGGGGCTGTGGAAGGGCTGCCAGGGGAAGGCGAGGGCCAGCAACACCTGGGAGGCCTGGCACCTTTGGTGTGGGAGCAGTCGCTGGACGTTTGCAATTTCGAGGTGGGTTCCGGCGCAGGGACCGAGAGCGAGCAAGGCACGAACGTCGGCACCCTGAGCTGGCTGGCAAGGCCGGAGCCCCAGTGTGTGTGGGGCTGTGGAAGGGCTGCCAGGGCAAGGCGAGGGCCAGCAACACCTGGGAGGCCTGGCAGCTTTGGTGTGGGAGCAGGCGCTAGAAGTTTGCAATTTCGAGCTGGGCTCCGGTGCAAGGACCGAGAGCGAGAAAGGCACGAACGTCGGCCCCCTGAGCTGGCTGGCAAGGCCGGAGCCCCAGTGTGTGTGGGGCTGTGGAAGGGCTGCCAGGGCAAGGCGAGGGCCAGCAACACCTGGGAGGCCTGGCACCTTTGGTGTGGGAGCAGTCGCTGGACGTTTGCAATTTTGAGATGGGGTCTGGCACAGGTCCCGAGAGCGAGCAAGGCACGAACGTCGGCCCCCTGAGCTGGCTGGCAAGGCCGGAGCCGCAGTGTGTGTGGGGCTGTGGAAGGACTGCCAGGGGAAGGTGAGGACCAGCAACACCTGGGAGGCCTGCCAGCTTTCGTGTGGCAGCAGCCGCTGGACGTTTGCAATTTGGAGCTGGGCTGCGGCGCAGGTCCCGAGAGTGAGCAAGGCACGAACATCGGCCCCCTGAGTTGGCTGGCAAGGCCGGAGCCCCAGTGTGTGTGGGGCCGTGGAAGGGCTGCCAGGGGAAGGTGAGGGCCAGCAACACCTGGGAGGCCTGGCACCTTTGGTGTGGGAGCAGTCGCTGGACATTTGCAATTTTGAGCTGGGGTGCGGCGCAGGGACCGAGAGCGAGCAAAGCACAAAAGTAGGCACCCTGAGCTGGCTGGCAAGGCCGGAGCCGCAGTGTGTGTGGGGCTGTGGAAGGACTGCCAGGGGAAGGTGAGGGCCAGCAACACCTGGGAGGCCTGGCACCTTTCGTGTGGCAGCAGCCGCTGGACGTTTGCAATTTCGAGCTGGGCTGCGGCGCAGGTACCGAGAGTGAGCAAGGCACGAACATCGGCCCCCTGAGTTGGCTGGCAAGGCCGGAGCCCCAGTGTGTGTGGGGCCATGGAAGGGCTGCCAGGGGAAGGTGAGGGCCAGCAACACCTGGGAGGCCTGGCACCTTTGGTGTGGGAGCAGTCGCTGGACGTTTGCAATTTTGAGCTGGGGTGCGGCGCAGGGACCGAGAGCGAGCAAGGCACGAACGTCGGCCCCCTGAGCTGGCTGGCAAGGCCGGAGCCCCAGTGTGTGTGGGGCTGTGGAAGGGCTGCCAGGGCAAGGCGAGGGCCAGCAACACCTGGGAGGCCTGGCACCTTTGGTGTGGGAGCAGTCGCTGGACGTTTGCAATTTCGAGCTGGGCTGCGGCGCAGGTCCCGACAGCGAGCAAGGCACGAACGTCGGCACTCTGAGCTGGCTGGCAAGGCCGGAGCCCCAGTGTGTGTGGGGCTGTGGAAGGGCTGCCAGGGGAAGGCGAGGGCCAGCAACACCTGGGAGGCCTGGCACCTTTGGTGTGGGAGCAGTCGCTGGACGTTTGCAATTTCGAGGTGGGTTCCGGCGCAGGGACCGAGAGCGAGCAAGGCACGAACGTCGGCACCCTGAGCTGGCTGGCAAGGCCGGAGCCCCAGTGTGTGTGGGGCTGTGGAAGGGCTGCCAGGGCAAGGCGAGGGCCAGCAACACCTGGGAGGCCTGGCAGCTTTGGTGTGGGAGCAGGCGCTAGAAGTTTGCAATTTCGAGCTGGGCTCCGGTGCAAGGACCGAGAGCGAGAAAGGCACGAACGTCGGCCCCCTGAGCTGGCTGGCAAGGCCGGAGCCCCAGTGTGTGTGGGGCTGTGGAAGGGCTGCCAGGGCAAGGCGAGGGCCAGCAACACCTGGGATGCCTGGCACCTTTGGTGTGGGAGCAGTCGCTGGACGTTTGCAATTTTGAGATGGGGTCTGGCACAGGTCCCGAGAGCGAGCAAGGCACGAACGTCGGCCCCCTGAGCTGGCTGGCAAGGCCGGAGCCGCAGTGTGTGTGGGGCTGTGGAAGGACTGCCAGGGGAAGGTGAGGACCAGCAACACCTGGGAGGCCTGCCAGCTTTCGTGTGGCAGCAGCCGCTGGACGTTTGCAATTTGGAGCTGGGCTGCGGCGCAGGTCCCGAGAGTGAGCAAGGCACGAACATCGGCCCCCTGAGTTGGCTGGCAAGGCCGGAGCCCCAGTGTGTGTGGGGCCGTGGAAGGGCTGCCAGGGGAAGGTGAGGGCCAGCAACACCTGGGAGGCCTGGCACCTTTGGTGTGGGAGCAGTCGCTGGACATTTGCAATTTTGAGCTGGGGTGCGGCGCAGGGACCGAGAGCGAGCAAAGCACAAAAGTAGGCACCCTGAGCTGGCTGGCAAGGCCGGAGCCGCAGTGTGTGTGGGGCTGTGGAAGGACTGCCAGGGGAAGGTGAGGGCCAGCAACACCTGGGAGGCCTGGCACCTTTCGTGTGGCAGCAGCCGCTGGACGTTTGCAATTTCGAGCTGGGCTGCGGCGCAGGTACCGAGAGTGAGCAAGGCACGAACATCGGCCCCCTGAGTTGGCTGGCAAGGCCGGAGCCCCAGTGTGTGTGGGGCCATGGAAGGGCTGCCAGGGGAAGGTGAGGGCCAGCAACACCTGGGAGGCCTGGCACCTTTGGTGTGGGAGCAGTCGCTGGACGTTTGCAATTTTGAGCTGGGGTGCGGCGCAGGGACCGAGAGCGAGCAAAGCGCAAAAGTAGGCACCCTGAGTTGGCTGGCAAGGCCGGAGCTCCAGTGTGTGTGGGGCTGTGGAAGGGCTGCCAGGGCAAGGCGAGGGCCAGCAACACCTGGGAGGCCTGGCACCTTTGGTGTGGGAGCAGTCGCTGGACGTTTGCAATTTCGAGCTGGGCTCCGGCGCAGGGACCGAGAGCGAGCAAGGCACGAATGTCGGCCCCCTGAGCTGGCTGGCAAGGCCGGAGCCCCAGTGTGTGTGGGGCTGTGGAAGGGCTGCCAGGGGAAGGCGAGGGCCAGCAACACCTGGGAGGCCTGGCACCTTTGGTGTGGGAGTAGTCGCTGGACGTTTGCAATTTCGAGCTGGGCTCCGGCGCAGGGACCGAGAGCGAGCAAGGCACGAACGTCGGCCCCCTGAGCTGGCTGGCAAGGCCGGAGCCCCAGTGTGTGTGGGGCTGTGGAAGGGCTGCCAGGGCAAGGCGAGGGCCAGCAACACCTGGGAGGCCTGGCACCTTTGGTGTGGGAGCAGTCGCTGGACGTTTGCAATTTCGAGCTGGGCTGCGGCGCAGGTCCTGACAGCGAGCAAGGCACGAACGTCGGCACCCTGAGTTGGCTGGCAAGGCCGGAGCCCCAGTGTGTGTGGGGCTGTGGAAGGGCTGCCAGGGCAAGGCGAGGGCCAGCAACACCTGGGAGGCCTGGCACCTTTGGTGTGGGAGCAGTCGCTGGACGTTTGCAATTTCGAGGTGGGTTCCGGCGCAGGGACCGAGAGCGAGCAAGGCACGAACGTCGGCACCCTGAGCTGGCTGGCAAGGCTGGAGCCCCAGTGTGTGTGGGGCTGTGGAAGGGCTGCCAGGGCAAGGCGAGGGCCAGCAACACCTGGGAGACCGGGCACCTTTGGTGTGGGAGCAGGCGCTAGAAGTTTGCAATTTCGAGCTGGGCTCCGGCGCAAGGACCGAGAGCGAGAAAGGCACGAACGTCGGCGCCCTGAGCTGGCTGGCAAGGCCGGAGCCCCAGTGTGTGTGGGGCTGTGGAAGGGCTGCCAGGGCAAGGCGAGGGCCAGCAACACCTGGGAGGCCTGGCACCTTTCGTGTGGGAGCAGTCGCTGGACGTTTGCAATTTTGAGATGGGGTCTGGCACAGGTCCCGAGAGCGAGCAAGGCACGAACGTCGGCCCCCTGAGCTGGCTGGCAAGGCCGGAGCCCCAGTGTGTGTGGGGCTGTGGAAGGGCTGCCAGGGCAAGGCGAGGGCCAGCAACACCTGGGAGGCCTGGCACCTTTCGTGTGGCAGCAGCCGCTGGACGTTTGCAATTTCGAGCTGGGCTGCGGCGCAGGTACCGAGAGTGAGCAAGGCACGAACGTCGGCACCCTGAGCTGGCTGGCAAGGCCGGAGCCGCAGTGTGTGTGGGGCTGTGGAAGGACTGCCAGGGGAAGGTGAGGACCAGCAACACCTGGGAGGCCTGGCACCTTTGGTGTGGGAGCAGTCGCTGGACGTTTGCAATTTCGAGCTGGGCTCCGGCGCAGGTCCCGAGAGCGAGCAAGGCACGAACGTCGGCCCCCTGAGCTGGCTGGCAAGGCCGGAGCCCCAGTGTGTGTGGGGCTGTGGAAGGGCTGCCAGGGCAAGGCGAGGGCCAGCAACACCTGGGAGGCCTGGCACCTTTGGTGTGGGAGCAGTCGCTGGACGTTTGCAATTTCGAGCTGGGCTGCGGCGCAGGTCCCGAGAGCGAGCAAGGCACGAACGTCGGCACCCTGAGTTGGCTGGCAAGGCCGGAGCCCCAGTGTGTGTGGGGCTGTGGAAGGGCTGCCAGGGCAAGGCGAGGGCCAGCAACACCTGGGAGGCCTGGCACCTTTGGTGTGGGAGCAGTCGCTGGACGTTTGCAATTTCGAGGTGGGTTCCGGCGCAGGGACCGAGAGCGAGCAAGGCACGAACGTCGGCACCCTGAGCTGGCTGGCAAGGCCGGAGCCCCAGTGTGTGTGGGGCTGTGGAAGGGCTGCCAGGGCAAGGCGAGGGCCAGCAACACCTGGGAGGCCTGGCAGCTTTGGTGTGGGAGCAGGCGCTAGAAGTTTGCAATTTCGAGCTGGGCTCCGGTGCAAGGACCGAGAGCGAGAAAGGCACGAACGTCGGCACCCTGAGCTGGCTGGCAAGGCCGGAGCCCCATTGTGTGTGGGGCTGTGGAAGGGCTGCCAGGGCAAGGCGAGGGCCAGCAACACCTGGGAGGCCTGGCACCTTTCGTGTGGGAGCAGTCGCTGGACGTTTGCAATTTTGAGATGGGGTCTGGCACAGGTCCCGAGAGCGAGCAAGGCACGAACGTCGGCCCCCTGAGCTGGCTGGCAAGGCCGGAGCCGCAGTGTGTGTGGGGCTGTGGAAGGACTGCCAGGGGAAGGTGAGGACCAGCAACACCTGGTAGGCCTGGCACCTTTCGTGTGGCAGCAGCCGCTGGACGTTTGCAATTTCGAGCTGGGCTGCGGCGCAGGTACCGAGATTGAGCAAGGCACGAACATCGGCCCCCTGAGTTGGCTGGCAAGGCCGGAGCCCCAGTGTGTGTGGGGCCGTGGAAGGGCTGCCAGGGGAAGGTGAGGGCCAGCAACACCTGGGAGGCCTGGCACCTTTGGTGTGGGAGCAGTCGCTCAACGTTTGCAATTTTGAGATGGGGTGCGGCGCAGGGACCGAGAGCGAGCAAAGCACAAAAGTAGGCACCCTGAGTTGGCTGGCAAGGCCGGAGCTCCAGTGTGTGTGGGGCTGTGGAAGGGCTGCCAGGGGAAGGAGAGGGCCAGCAACACCTGGGACGCCTGGCACCTTTGGTGTGGGAGCAGTCGCTGGACGTTTGCAATTTCGAGCTGGGCTCCGGCGCAGGGACCGAGAGCGAGCAAGGCACGAACGTCGGCCCCCTGAGCTGGCTGGCAAGGCCGGAGCCCCAGTGTGTGTGGGGCTGTGGAAGGGCTGCCAGGGCAAGGCGAGGGCCAGCAACACCTGGGAGGCCTGGCACCTTTGGTGTGGGAGCAGTCGCTGGACGTTTGCAATTTCGAGCTGGGCTGCGGCGCAAGGACCGAGAGCGAGAAAGGCACGAACGTCGGCCCCCTGAGCTGGCTGGCAAGGCCGGAGCCCCAGTGTGTGTGGGGCTGTGGAAGGGCTGTCAGGGCAAGGCGAGGGCCAGCAACACCTGGGAGGCCTGGCACCTTTGGTGTGGGAGCAGTCGCTGGACGTTTGCAATTTGGAGCTGGGCTGCGGCGCAGGTCCCGAGAGCGAGCGAGGCACGAACGTCGGCCCCCTGAGCTGGCTGGCAAGGCCGGAGCCCCAGTGTCGGTGGGGCTGTGGAAGGGCTGCCAGGGCAAGGCGAGGGCCAGCAACACCTGGGAGGCCTGGCACCTTTGGTGTGGGAGCAGTCGCTCAACGTTTGCAATATCGCAGGTGGGTTCCGGCGCAGGAACCGCGAGCGAGCAAAGCACAAAAGTAGGCACCCTGAGTTGGCTGGCAAGGCCGGAGCCCCAGTGTGTGTGGGGCTGTGGAAGGGCTGCCAGGGGAAGGCCAGGGCCAGCAACACCTGGGAGGCCTGGCACCTTTGGTGTGGGAGCAGTCGCTGGACGTTTGCAATTTCGAGCTGGGCTCCGGCGCAGGGACCGAGAGCGAGCAAGGCACGAACGTCGGCCCCCTGAGCTGGCTGGCAAGGCCGGAGCCCCAGTGTGTGTGGGGCTGTGGAAGGGCTGCCAGGGCAAGGCGAGGGCCAGCAACACCTGGGAGGCCTGGCACCTTTGGTGTGGGAGCAGTCGCTGGACGTTTGCAATTTGGAGCTGGGCTGCGGCGCAGGTCCCGAGAGCGAGCGAGGCACGAACGTCGGCCCCCTGAGCTGGCTGGCAAGGCCGGAGCCCCAGTGTCGGTGGGGCTGTGGAAGGGCTGCCTGGGGAAGGCGAGGGCCAGCAACACCTGGGAGGCCTGGCACCTTTCGTGTGGGAGCAGTCGCTGGACGTTTGCAATTTTGAGATGGGGTCTGGCACAGGTCCCGAGAGCGAGCAAGGCACGAACGTCGGCACCCTGAGCTGGCTGGCAAGGCCGGAGCCGCAGTGTGTGTGGGGCTGTGGAAGGACTGCCAGGGGAAGGTGAGGACCAGCAACACCTGGTAGGCCTGCCAGCTTTCGTGTGGCAGCAGCCGCTGGACGTTTGCAATTTCGAGCTGGGCTGCGGCGCAGGTACCGAGAGTGAGCAAGGCACGAACATCGGCCCTCAGAGTTGGCTTGCAAGGACGGAGCCCCAGTGTGTGTGGGGCCGTGGAAGGGCTGCCAGGGGAAGGTGAGGGCCAGCAACACCTGGGAGGCCTGGCACCTTTGGTGTGGGAGCAGTCGCTGGACGTTTGCAATTTTGAGCTGGGGTGCGGCGCAGGGACCGAGAGCGAGCAAAGCACAAAAGTAGGCACCCTGAGTTGGCTGGCAAGGCCGGAGCTCCAGTGTGTGTGGGGCTGTGGAAGGGCTGCCAGGGCAAGGCGAGGGCCAGCAACACCTGGGAGGCCTGGCACCTTTGGTGTGGGAGCAGTCGCTGGACGTTTGCAATTTCGAGCTGGGCTCCGGCGCAGGGACCGAGAGCGAGCAAGGCACGAACGTCGGCACCCTGAGCTGGCTGGCAAGGCCGGAGCCCCAGTGTGTGTGGGGCTGTGGAAGGGCTGCCAGGGCAAGGCGAGGGCCAGCAACACCTGGGAGGCCTGGCACCTTTGGTGTGGGAGCAGTCGCTGGACGTTTGCAATTTCGAGCTGGGCTGCGGCGCAGGTCCCGACAGCGAGCAAGGCACGAACGTCGGCACCCTGAGTTGGCTGGCAAGGCCGGAGCCCCAGTGTGTGTGGGGCTGTGGAAGGGCTGCCAGGGCAAGGCGAGGGCAAGCAACACCTGGGACGCCTGGCACCTTTGGTGTGGGAGCAGTCGCTGGACGTTTGCAATTTCGAGCTGGGCTCCGGCGCCGGGACCGAGAGCGAGCAAAGCACAAAAGTAGGCACCCTGAGTTGGCTGGCAAGGCCGGAGCCCCAGTGTGTGTGGGGCTGTGGAAGGGCTGCCAGGGGAAGGCGAGGGCCAGCAACACCTGGGAGGCCTGGCACCTTTGGTGTGGGAGCAGTCGCTGGACGTTTGCAATTTCGAGCTGGGCTCCGGCGCAGGGACCGAGAGCGAGCAAGGCACGAACGTCGGCCCCCTGAGCTGGCTGGCAAGGCCGGAGCCCCAGTGTGTGTGGGGCTGTGGAAGGGCTGCCAGGGCAAGGCGAGGGCCAGCAACACCTGGGAGGCCTGGCACCTTTGGTGTGGGAGCAGTCGCTGGACGTTTGCAATTTCGAGCTGGGCTGCGGCGCAAGGACCGAGAGCGAGAAAGGCACGAACGTCGGCCCCCTGAGCTGGCTGGCAAGGCCGGAGCCCCAGTGTGTGTGGGGCTGTGGAAGGGCTGCCAGGGCAAGGCGAGGGCCAGCAACACCTGGGAGGCCTGGCACCTTTGGTGTGGGAGCAGTCGCTGGACGTTTGCAATTTGGAGCTGGGCTGCGGCGCAGGTCCCGAGAGCGAGCGAGGCACGAACGTCGGCCCCCTGAGCTGGCTGGCAAGGCCGGAGCCCCAGTGTCGGTGGGGCTGTGGAAGGGCTGCCAGGGGAAGGCGAGGGCCAGCAACACCTGGGAGGCCTGGCACCTTTCGTGTGGGAGCAGTCGCTGGACGTTTGCAATTTTGAGATGGGGTCTGGCACAGGTCCCGAGAGCGAGCAAGGCACGAACGTCGGCACCCTGAGCTGGCTGGCAAGGCCGGAGCCGCAGTGTGTGTGGGGCTGTGGAAGGACTGCCAGGGGAAGGTGAGGACCAGCAACACCTGGTAGGCCTGCCAGCTTTCGTGTGGCAGCAGCCGCTGGACGTTTGCAATTTCGAGCTGGGCTGCGGCGCAGGTACCGAGAGTGAGCAAGGCACGAACATCGGCCCCCAGAGTTGGCTGGCAAGGACGGAGCCCCAGTGTGTGTGGGGCCGTGGAAGGGCTGCCAGGGGAAGGTGAGGGCCAGCAACACCTGGGAGGCCTGGCACCTTTGGTGTGGGAGCAGTCGCTGGACGTTTGCAATTTTGAGCTGGCGTGCGGCGCAGGGACCGAGAGCGAGCAAAGCACAAAAGTAGGCACCCTGAGTTGGCTGGCAAGGCCGGAGCTCCAGTGTGTGTGGGGCTGTGGAAGGGCTGCCAGGGCAAGGCGAGGGCCAGCAACACCTGGGAGGCCTGGCACCTTTGGTGTGGGAGCAGTCGCTGGACGTTTGCAATTTCGAGCTGGGCTCCGGCGCAGGGACCGAGAGCGAGCAAGGCACGAACGTCGGCACCCTGAGCTGGCTGGCAAGGCCGGAGCCCCAGTGTGTGTGGGGCTGTGGAAGGGCTGCCAGGGCAAGGCGAGGGCCAGCAACACCTGGGAGGCCTGGCACCTTTGGTGTGGGAGCAGTCGCTGGACGTTTGCAAATTCGAGCTGGGCTGCGGCGCAGGTCCCGACAGCGAGCAAGGCACGAACGTCGGCACCCTGAGTTGGCTGGCAAGGCCGGAGCCCCAGTGTGTGTGGGGCTGTGGAAGGGCTGCCAGGGCAAGGCGAGGGCCAGCAACACCTGGGAGGCCTGGCACCTTTGGTGTGGGAGCAGTCGCTGGACGTTTGCAATTTCGAGGTGGGTTCCGGCGCAGGGACCGAGAGCGAGCAAGGCACGAACGTCAGCACCCTGAGCTGGCTGGCAAGGCCGGAGCCCCAGTGTGTGTGGGGCTGTGGAAGGGCTGCCAGGGCAAGGCGAGGGCCAGCAACACCTGGGAGGCCTGGCAGCTTTGGTGTGGTAGCAGGCGCTAGAAGTTTGCAATTTCGAGCTGGGCTCCGGTGCAAGGACCGAGAGCGAGAAAGGCACGAACGTCGGCCCCCTGAGCTGGCTGGCAAGGCCGGAGCCGCAGTGTGTGTGGGGCTGTGGAAGGACTGCCAGGGGAAGGTGAGGACCAGCAACACCTGGGAGGCCTGCCAGCTTTCGTGTGGCAGCAGCCGCTGGACGTTTGCAATTTCGAGCTGGGGTGCGGCGCAGGTACCGAGAGTGAGCAAGGCACGAACATCGGCCCCCTGAGTTGGCTGGCAAGGCCGGAGCCCCAGTGTGTGTGGGGCCGTGGAAGGGCTGCCAGGGGAAGGTGAGGGCCAGCAACACCTGGGAGGCCTGGCACCTTTGGTGTGGGAGCAGTCGCTGGACATTTGCAATTTTGAGCTGGGGTGCGGCGCAGGGACCGAGAGCGAGCAAAGCACAAAAGTAGGCACCCTGAGTTGGCTGGCAAGGCCGGAGCTCCAGTGTGTGTGGGGCTGTGGAAGGGCTGCCAGGGCAAGGCGAGGGCCAGCAACACCTGGGAGGCCTGGCACCTTTCGTGTGGGAGCAGTCGCTGGACGTTTGCAATTTCGAGCTGGGCTCCGGCGCAGGGCCCGAGAGCGAGCAAGGCACGAACGTCGGCACCCTGAGCTGGCTGGCAAGGCCGGAGCCCCAGTGTGTGTGGGGCTGTGGAAGGGCTGCCAGGGCAAGGCGAGGGCCAGCAACACCTGGGAGGCCTGGCACCTTTGGTGTGGGAGCAGTCGCTGGACGTTTGCAATTTCGAGGTGGGTTCCGGCGCAGGGACCGAGAGCGAGCAAGGCACGAACGTCGGCCCCCTGAGCTGGCTGGCAAGGCCGGAGCCCCAGTGTGTGTGGGGCTGTGGAAGGGCTGCCAGGGCAAGGCGAGGGCCAGCAACACCTGGGAGGCCTGGCACCTTTGGTGTGGGAGCAGTCGCTGGACGTTTGCAATTTCGAGCTGGGCTCCGGCGCAGGGACCGAGAGCGAGCAAGGCACGAACGTCGGCACCCTGAGCTGGCTGGCAAGGCCGGAGCCCCAGTGTGTGTGGGGCTGTGGAAGGGCTGCCAGGGCAAGGCGAGGGCCAGCAACACCTGGGAGGCCTGGCACCTTTGGTGTGGGAGCAGTCGCTGGACGTTTGCAATTTCGAGCTGGGCTGCGGCGCAGGTCCCGACAGCGAGCAAGGCACGAACGTCGGCACCCTGAGTTGGCTGGCAAGGCCGGAGCCCCAGTGTGTGTGGGGCCGTGGAAGGGCTGCCAGGGGAAGGTGAGGGCCAGCAACACCTGGGAGGCCTGGCACCTTTGGTGTGGGAGCAGTCGCTGGACATTTGCAATTTTGAGCTGGGGTGCGGCGCAGGGACCGAGAGCGAGCAAAGCACAAAAGTAGGCACCCTGAGTTGGCTGGCAAGGCCGGAGCTCCAGTGTGTGTGGGGCTGTGGAAGGGCTGCCAGGGCAAGGCGAGGGCCAGCAACACCTGGGAGGCCTGGCACCTTTGGTGTGGGAGCAGTCGCTGGACGTTTGCAATTTCGAGCTGGGCTCCGGCGCAGGGCCCGAGAGCGAGCAAGGCACGAACGTCGGCCCCCTGAGCTGGCTGGCAAGGCCGGAGCCCCAGTGTGTGTGGGGCTGTGGAAGGGCTGCCAGGGCAAGGCGAGGGCCAGCAACACCTGGGAGGCCTGGCACCTTTGGTGTGGGAGCAGTCGCTGGACGTTTGCAATTTCGAGGTGGGTTCCGGCGCAGGGACCGAGAGCGAGCAAGGCACGAACGTCGGCACCCTGAGCTGGCTGGCAAGGCCGGAGCCCCAGTGTGTGTGGGGCTGTGGAAGGGCTGCCAGGGCAAGGCGAGGGCCAGCAACACCTGGGAGGCCTGGCACCTTTGGTGTGGGAGCAGTCGCTGGACGTTTGCAATTTTGAGCTGGGGTGCGGCGCAGGGACCGAGAGCGAGCAAAGCACAAAAGTAGGCACCCTGAGTTGGCTGGCAAGGCCGGAGCTCCAGTGTGTGTGGGGCTGTGGAAGGGCTGCCAGGGCAAGGCGAGGGCCAGCAACACCTGGGAGGCCTGGCACCTTTGGTGTGGGAGCAGTCGCTGGACGTTTGCAATTTCGAGCTGGGCTCCGGCGCAGGGACCGAGAGCGAGCAAGGCACGAACGTCGGCCCCCTGAGCTGGCTGGCAAGGCCGGAGCCCCAGTGTGTGTGGGGCTGTGGAAGGGCTGCCAGGGCAAGGCGAGGGCCAGCAACACCTGGGAGGCCTGGCACCTTTGGTGTGGGAGCAGTCGCTGGACGTTTGCAATTTCGAGCTGGGCTGCGGCGCAGGTCCCGACAGCGAGCAAGGCACGAACGTCGGCACCCTGAGTTGGCTGGCAAGGCCGGAGCCCCAGTGTGTGTGGGGCTGTGGAAGGGCTGCCAGGGCAAGGCGAGGGCCAGCAACACCTGGGAGGCCTGGCACCTTTGGTGTGGGAGCAGTCGCTGGACGTTTGCAATTTCGAGGTGGGTTCCGGCGCAGGGACCGAGAGCGAGCAAGGCACGAACGTCAGCACCCTGAGCTGGCTGGCAAGGCCGGAGCCCCAGTGTGTGTGGGGCTGTGGAAGGGCTGCCAGGGCAAGGCGAGGGCCAGCAACACCTGGGAGGCCTGGCAGCTTTGGTGTGGGAGCAGGCGCTAGAAGTTTGCAATTTCGAGCTGGGCTGCGGCGCAAGGACCGAGAGCGAGAAAGGCACGAACGTCGGCCCCCTGAGCTGGCTGGCAAGGCCGGAGCCGCAGTGTGTGTGGGGCTGTGGAAGGACTGCCAGGGGAAGGTGAGGACCAGCAACACCTGGGAGGCCTGCCAGCTTTCGTGTGGCAGCAGCCGCTGGACGTTTGCAATTTCGAGCTGGGCTGCGGCGCAGGTACCGAGATTGAGCAAGGCACGAACATCGGCCCCCTGAGTTGGCTGGCAAGGCCGGAGCCCCAGTGTGTGTGGGGCCGTGGAAGGGCTGCCAGGGGAAGGTGAGGGCCAGCAACACCTGGGAGGCCTGGCACCTTTGGTGTGGGAGCAGTCGCTGGACATTTGCAATTTTGAGCTGGGGTGCGGCGCAGGGACCGAGAGCGAGCAAAGCACAAAAGTAGGCACCCTGAGTTGGCTGGCAAGGCCGGAGCTCCAGTGTGTGTGGGGCTGTGGAAGGGCTGCCAGGGGAAGGCGAGGGCCAGCAACACCTGGGAGGCCTGGCACCTTTGGTGTGGGAGCAGTCGCTGGACGTTTGCAATTTCGAGCTGGGCTCCGGCGCAGGGACCGAGAGCGAGCAAGGCACGAACGTCGGCCCCCTGAGCTGGCTGGCAAGGCCGGAGCCCCAGTGTGTGTGGGGCTGTGGAAGGGCTGCCAGGGCAAGGCGAGGGCCAGCAACACCTGGGAGGCCTGGCAGCTTTGGTGTGGGAGCAGGCGCTAGAAGTTTGCAATTTTGAGCTGGGCTCCGGTGCAAGGACCGAGAGCGAGAAAGGCACGAACGTCGGCCCCCTGAGCTGGCTGGCAAGGCCGGAGCCCCAGTGTGTGTGGGGCTGTGGAAGGGCTGCCAGGGCAAGGCGAGGGCCAGCAACACCTGGGAGGCCTGGCACCTTTCGTGTGGGAGCAGTCGCTGGACGTTTGCAATTTTGAGATGGGGTCTGGCACAGGTCCCGAGAGCGAGCAAGGCACGAACGTCGGCCCCCTGAGCTGGCTGGCAAGGCCGGAGCCGCAGTGTGTGTGGGGCTGTGGAAGGGCTGCCAGGGGAAGGTGAGGACCAGCAACACCTGGTAGGCCTGCCAGCTTTCGTGTGGCAGCAGCCGCTGGACGTTTGCAATTTCGAGCTGGGCTGCGGCGCAGGTACCGAGAGTGAGCAAGGCACGAACATCGGCCCCCTGAGTTGGCTGGCAAGGCCGGAGCCCCAGTGTGTGTGGGGCCGTGGAAGGGCTGCCAGGGGAAGGTGAGGGCCAGCAACACCTGGGAGGCCTGGCACCTTTGGTGTGGGAGCAGTCGCTCAACGTTTGCAATTTTGAGATGGGGTGCGGCGCAGGGACCGAGAGCGAGCAAAGCACAAAAGTAGGCACCCTGAGTTGGCTGGCAAGGCCGGAGCTCCAGTGTGTGTGGGGCTGTGGAAGGGCTGCCAGGGGAAGGAGAGGGCCAGCAACACCTGGGACGCCTGGCACCTTTGGTGTGGGAGCAGTCGCTGGACGTTTGCAATTTCGAGCTGGGCTCCGGTGCAGGGACCGAGAGCGAGCAAGGCACGAACGTCGGCCCCCTGAGCTGGCTGGCAAGGCCGGAGCCCCAGTGTGTGTGGGGCTGTGGAAGGGCTGCCAGGGCAAGGCGAGGGCCAGCAACACCTGGGAGGCCTGGCACCTTTGGTGTGGGAGCAGTCGCTGGACGTTTGCAATTTCGAGCTGGGCTGCGGCGCAAGGACCGAGAGCGAGAAAGGCACGAACGTCGGCCCCCTGAGCTGGCTGGCAAGGCCGGAGCCCCAGTGTGTGTGGGGCTGTGGAAGGGCTGCCAGGGCAAGGCGAGGGCCAGCAACACCTGGGAGGCCTGGCACCTTTGGTGTGGGAGCAGTCGCTGGACGTTTGCAATTTGGAGCTGGGCTGCGGCGCAGGTCCCGAGAGCGAGAAAGGCACGAACGTCGGCCCCCTGAGCTGGCTGGCAAGGCCGGAGCCGCAGTGTGTGTGGGGCTGTGGAAGGGCTGCCAGGGCAAGGCGAGGGCCAGCAACACCTGGGAGGCCTGGCACCTTTCGTGTGGCAGCAGCCGCTGGACGTTTGCAATTTCGAGCTGGGCTGCGGCGCAGGTACCGAGAGTGAGCAAGGCACGAACATCGGCCCCCTGAGTTGGCTGGCAAGGCCGGAGCCCCAGTGTGTGTGGGGCCGTGGAAGGGCTGCCAGGGGAAGGTGAGGGCCAGCAACACCTGGGAGGCCTGCCAGCTTTCGTGTGGCAGCAGTCGCTGGACGTTTGCAATTTTGAGCTGGGGTGCGGCGCAGGGACCGAGAGCGAGCAAAGCACAAAAGTAGGCACCCTGAGTTGGCTGGCAAGGCCGGAGCTCCAGTGTGTGTGGGGCTGTGGAAGGGCTGCCAGGGGAAGGCGAGGGCCAGCAACACCTGGGAGGCCTGGCACCTTTGGTGTGGGAGCAGGCGCTCAACGTTTGCAATATCGCAGGTGGGTTCCGGCGCAGGGACCGAGAGCGAGCAAAGCACAAAAGTAGGCACCCTGAGTTGGCTGGCAAGGCCGGAGCTCCAGTGTGTGTGGGGCTGTGGAAGGGCTGCCAGGGGAAGGCGAGGGCCAGCAACACCTGGGAGGCCTGGCACCTTTGGTGTGGGAGCAGTCGCTGGACGTTTGCAATTTCGAGCTGGGCTCCGGCGCAGGGACCGAGAGCGAGCAAGGCACGAACGTCGGCCCCCTGAGCTGGCTGGCAAGGCCGGAGCCCCAGTGTGTGTGGGGCTGTGGAAGGGCTGCCAGGGCAAGGCGAGGGCCAGCAACACCTGGGAGGCCTGGCACCTTTGGTGTGGGAGCAGTCGCTGGACGTTTGCAATTTCGAGCTGGGCTGCGGCGCAAGGACCGAGAGCGAGAAAGGCACGAACGTCGGCCCCCTGAGCTGGCTGGCAAGGCCGGAGCCCCAGTGTGTGTGGGGCTGTGGAAGGGCTGCCAGGGCAAGGCGAGGGCCAGCAACACCTGGGAGGCCTGGCACCTTTGGTGTGGGAGCAGTCGCTGGACGTTTGCAATTTGGAGCTGGGCTGCGGCGCAGGTCCCGAGAGCGAGCGAGGCACGAACGTCGGCCCCCTGAGCTGGCTGGCAAGGCCGGAGCCCCAGTGTCGGTGGGGCTGTGGAAGGGCTGCCAGGGGAAGGCGAGGGCCAGCAACACCTGGGAGGCCTGGCACCTTTCGTGTGGGAGCAGTCGCTGGACGTTTGCAATTTTGAGATGGGGTCTGGCACAGGTCCCGAGAGCGAGCAAGGCACGAACGTCGGCACCCTGAGCTGGCTGGCAAGGCCGGAGCCGCAGTGTGTGTGGGGCTGTGGAAGGACTGCCAGGGGAAGGTGAGGACCAGCAACACCTGGTAGGCCTGCCAGCTTTCGTGTGGCAGCAGCCGCTGGACGTTTGCAATTTCGAGCTGGGCTGCGGCGCACGGACCGAGAGTGAGCAAGGCACGAACATCGGCCCCCTGAGTTGGCTGGCAAGGACGGAGCCCCAGTGTGTGTGGGGCCGTGGAAGGGCTGCCAGGGGAAGGTGAGGGCCAGCAACACCTGGGAGGCCTGGCACCTTTGGTGTGGGAGCAGTCGCTGGACGTTTGCAATTTTGAGCTGGGGTGCGGCGCAGGGACCGAGAGCGAGCAAAGCACAAAAGTAGGCACCCTGAGTTGGCTGGCAAGGCCGGAGCTCCAGTGTGTGTGGGGCTGTGGAAGGGCTGCCAGGGCAAGGCGAGGGCCAGCAACACCTGGGAGGCCTGGCACCTTTGGTGTGGGAGCAGTCGCTGGACGTTTGCAATTTCGAGCTGGGCTGCGGCGCAGGTCCCGAGAGCGAGCAAGGCACGAACGTCGGCCCCCTGAGCTGGCTGGCAAGGCCGGAGCCCCAGTGTGTGTGGGGCTGTGGAAGGGCTGCCAGGGCAAGGCGAGGGCCAGCAACACCTGGGAGGCCTGGCACCTTTGGTGTGGGAGCAGTCGCTGGACGTTTGCAATTTCGAGCTGGGCTGCGGCGCAGGTCCCGACAGCGAGCAAGGCACGAACGTTGGCACCCTGAGTTGGCTGGCAAGGCCGGAGCCCCAGTGTGTGTGGGGCTGTGGAAGGGCTGCCAGGGCAAGGCGAGGGCCAGCAACACCTGGGAGGCCTGGCACCTTTGGTGTGGGAGCAGTCGCTAGACGTTTGCAATTTCGAGGTGGGTTCCGGCGCAGGGACCGAGAGCGAGCAAGGCACGAACGTCAGCACCCTGAGCTGGCTGGCAAGGCCGGAGCCCCAGTGTGTGTGGGGCTGTGGAAGGGCTGCCAGGGCAAGGCGAGGGCCAGCAACACCTGGGAGGCCTGGCAGCTTTGGTGTGGGAGCAGGCGCTAGAAGTTTGCAATTTCGAGCTGGGCTCCGGTGCAAGGACCGAAAGCGAGAAAGGCACGAACGTCGGCCCCCTGAGCTGGCTGGCAAGGCCGGAGCCGCAGTGTGTGTGGGGCTGTGGAAGGACTGCCAGGGGAAGTTGAGGACCAGCAACACCTGGGAGGCCTGCCAGCTTTCGTGTGGCAGCAGCCGCTGGACGTTTGCAATTTCGAGCTGGGCTGCGGCGCAGGTACCGAGAGTGAGCAAGGCACGAACATCGGCCCCCTGAGTTGGCTGGCAAGGCCGGAGCCCCAGTGTGTGTGGGGCCGTGGAAGGGCTGCCAGGGCAAGGCGAGGGCCAGCAACACCTGGGAGGCCTGGCACCTTTGGTGTGGGAGCAGTCGCTGGACATTTGCAATTTTGAGCTGGGGTGCGGCGCAGGGACCGAGAGCGAGCAAAGCACAAAAGTAGGCACCCTGAGTTGGCTGGCAAGGCCGGAGCTCCAGTGTGTGTGGGGCTGTGGAAGGGCTGCCAGGGCAAGGCGAGGGCCAGCAACACCTGGGAGGCCTGGCACCTTTGGTGTGGGAGCAGTCGCTGGACGTTTGCAATTTCGAGCTGGGCTGCGGCGCAGGGACCGAGAGCGAGAAAGGCACGAACGTCGGCCCCCTGAGCTGGCTGGCAAGGCCGGAGCGCAAGTGTGTGTGGGGCTGTGGAAGGGCTGCCAGGGCAAGGCGAGGGCCAGCAACACCTGGGAGGCCTGGCACCTTTGGTGTGGGAGCAGTCGCTGGACGTTTGCAATTTGGAGCTGGGCTGCGGCGCAGGTCCCGAGAGCGAGCAAGGCACAAACGTCGGCACCCTGAGTTGGCTGGCAAGGCCGGAGCCCCAGTGTGTGTGGGGCCGTGGAAGGGCTGCCAGGGCAAGGTGATGGCCAGCAACACCTGGGAGGCCTGGCACCTTTGGTGTGGGAGCAGTCGCTGGACGTTTGCAATTTCGAGCTGGGCTCCGGCGCAGGGCCCGAGAGCGAGCAAGGCACGAACGTCGGCCCCCTGAGCTGGCTGGCAAGGCCGGAGCCCCAGTGTGTGTGGGGCTGTGGAAGGGCTGCCAGGGCAAGGCGAGGGCCAGCAACACCTGGGAGGCCTGGCACCTTTGGTGTGGGAGCAGTCGCTGGACGTTTGCAATTTCGAGGTGGGTTCCGGCGCAGGTCCCGAGAGCGAGCAAGGCACGAACGTCGGCACCCTGAGCTGGCTGGCAAGGCCGGAGCCCCAGTGTGTGTGGGGCTGTGGAAGGGCTGCCAGGGCAAGGCGAGGGCCAGCAACACCTGGGAGGCCTGGCACCTTTGGTGTGGGAGCAGTCGCTGGACGTTTGCAATTTCGAGCTGGGCTCCGGCGCAGGGCCCGAGAGCGAGCAAGGCACGAACGTCGGCCCCCTGATCTGGCTGGCAAGGCCGGAGCCCCAGTGTGTGTGGGGCTGTGGAAGGGCTGCCAGGGCAAGGCGAGGGCCAGCAACACCTGGGAGGCCTGGCACCTTTGGTGTGGGAGCAGTCGCTGGACGTTTGCAATTTCGAGCTGGGCTCCGGCGCAGGGCCCGAGAGCGAGCAAGGCACGAACGTCGGCCCCCTGAGCTGGCTGGCAAGGCCGGAGCGCAAGTGTGTGTGGGGCTGTGGAAGGGCTGCCAGGGCAAGGCGAGGGCCAGCAACACCTGGGAGGCCTGGCACCTTTGGTGTGGGAGCAGTCGCTGGACGTTTGCAATTTCGAGCTGGGCTGCGGCGCAGGTCCCGAGAGCGAGCAAGGCACAAACGTCGGCACCCTGAGTTGGCTGGCAAGGCCGGAGCCCCAGTGTGTGTGGGGCCGTGGAAGGGCTGCCAGGGCAAGGTGATGGCCAGCAACACCTGGGAGGCCTGGCACCTTTGGTGTGGGAGCAGTCGCTGGACGTTTGCAATTTCGAGCTGGGCTCCGGCGCAGGGCCCGAGAGCGAGCAAGGCACGAACGTCGGCCCCCTGAGCTGGCTGGCAAGGCCGGAGCCCCAGTGTGTGTGGGGCTGTGGAAGGGCTGCCAGGGCAAGGCGAGGGCCAGCAACACCTGGGAGGCCTGGCACCTTTGGTGTGGGAGCAGTCGCTGGACGTTTGCAATTTCGAGGTGGGTTCCGGCGCAGGGACCGAGAGCGAGCAAGGCACGAACGTCGGCACCCTGAGCTGGCTGGCAAGGCCGGAGCACCAGTGTGTGTGGGGCTGTGGAAGGGCTGCCAGGGCAAGGCGAGGGCCAGCAACACCTGGGAGGCCTGGCACCTTTGGTGTGGGAGCAGTCGCTGGACGTTTGCAATTTCGAGCTGGGCTCCGGCGCAGGGCCCGAGAGCGAGCAAGGCACGAACGTCGGCCCCCTGATCTGGCTGGCAAGGCCGGAGCCCCAGTGTGTGTGGGGCTGTGGAAGGGCTGCCAGGGCAAGGCGAGGGCCAGCAACACCTGGGAGGCCTGGCACCTTTGGTGTGGGAGCAGTCGCTGGACGTTTGCAATTTCGAGCTGGGCTGCGGCGCAGGTCCCGAGAGCGAGCAAGGCACGAACCTCGGCACCCTGAGTTGGCTGGCAAGGCCGGAGCCCCAGTGTGTGTGGGGCCGTGGAAGGGCTGCCAGGGGAAGGTGAGGGCCAGCAACACCTGGGAGGCCTGGCACCTTTGGTGTGGGAGCAGTCGCTGGACATTTGCAATTTTGAGCTGGGGTGCGGCGCAGGGACCGAGAGCGAGCAAAGCACAAAAGTAGGCACCCTGAGTTGGCTGGCAAGGCCGGAGCTCCAGTGTGTGTGGGGCTGTGGAAGGGCTGCCAGGGCAAGGCGAGGGCCAGCAACACCTGGGAGGCCTGGCAGCTTTGGTGTGGGAGCAGTCGCTGGACGTTTGCAATTTCGAGCTGGGCTCCGGCACAGGGCCCGAGAGCGAGCAAGGCACGAACGTCGGCCCCCTGAGCTGGCTGGCAAGGCCGGAGCCCCAGTGTGTGTGGGGCTGTGGAAGGGCTGCCAGGGCAAGGCGAGGGCCAGCAACACCTGGGAGGCCTGGCACCTTTGGTGTGGGAGCAGTCGCTGGACGTTTGCAATTTCGAGGTGGGTTCCGGCGCAGGGACCGAGAGCGAGCAAGGCACGAACGTCGGCACCCTGAGCTGGCTGGCAAGGCCGGAGCCCCAGTGTGTGTGGGGCTGTGGAAGGGCTGCCAGGGCAAGGCGAGGGCCAGCAACACCTGGGAGGCCTGGCACCTTTGGTGTGGGAGCAGTCGCTGGACGTTTGCAATTTCGAGCTGGGCTCCGGTGCAAGGACCAAGAGCGAGAAAGGCACGAACGTCGGCCCCCTGAGCTGGCTGGCAAGGCCGGAGCCCCAGTGTGTGTGGGGCTGTGGAAGGGCTGCCAGGGCAAGGCGAGGGCCAGCAACACCTGGGAGGCCTGGCACCTTTGGTGTGGGAGCAGTCGCTGGACGTTTGCAATTTCGAGGTGGGTTCCGGCGCAGGGACCGAGAGCGAGCAAGGCACGAACGTCGGCACCCTGAGCTGGCTGGCAAGGCCGGAGCCCCAGTGTGTGTGGGGCTGTGGAAGGGCTGCCAGGGCAAGGCGAGGGCCAGCAACACCTGGGAGGCCTGGCACCTTTGGTGTGGGAGCAGTCGCTGGACGTTTGCAATTTCGAGCTGGGCTCCGGTGCAAGGACCGAGAGCGAGCAAGGCACGAACGTCGGCCCCCTGAGCTGGCTGGCAAGGCCGGAGCCCCAGTGTGTGTGGGGCTGTGGAAGGGCTGCCAGGGCAAGGCGAGGGCCAGCAACACCTGGGAGGCCTGGCACCTTTGGTGTGGGAGCAGTCGCTGGACGTTTGCAATTTCGAGCTGGGCTCCGGCACAGGGCCCGAGAGCGAGCAAGGCACGAACGTCGGCCCCCTGAGCTGGCTGGCAAGGCCGGAGCCCCAGTGTGTGTGGGGCTGTGGAAGGGCTGCCAGGGCAAGGCGAGGGCCAGCAACACCTGGGAGGCCTGGCACCTTTGGTGTGGGAGCAGTCGCTGGACGTTTGCAATTTCGAGGTGGGTTCCGGCGCAGGGACCGAGAGCGAGCAAGGCACGAACGTCGGCACCCTGAGCTGGCTGGCAAGGCCGGAGCCCCAGTGTGTGTGGGGCTGTGGAAGGGCTGCCAGGGCAAGGCGAGGGCCAGCAACACCTGGGAGGCCTGGCAGCTTTGGTGTGGGAGCAGGCGCTAGAAGTTTGCAATTTCGAGCTGGGCTCCGGTGCAAGGACCGAGAGCGAGAAAGGCACGAACGTCGGCCCCCTGAGCTGGCTGGCAAGGCCGGAGCCGCAGTGTGTGTGGGGCTGTGGAAGGACTGCCAGGGGAAGTTGAGGACCAGCAACACCTGGGAGGCCTGCCAGCTTTCGTGTGGCAGCAGCCGCTGGACGTTTGCAATTTCGAGCTGGGCTGCGGCGCAGGTACCGAGAGTGAGCAAGGCACGAACATCGGCCCCCTGAGTTGGCTGGCAAGGCCGGAGCCCCAGTGTGTGTGGGGCCGTGGAAGGGCTGCCAGGGGAAGGTGAGGGCCAGCAACACCTGGGAGGCCTGGCACCTTTGGTGTGGGAGCAGTCGCTGGACATTTGCAATTTTGAGCTGGGGTGCGGCGCAGGGACCGAGAGCGAGCAAAGCACAAAAGTAGGCACCCTGAGTTGGCTGGCAAGGCCGGAGCTCCAGTGTGTGTGGGGCTGTGGAAGGGCTGCCAGGGCAAGGCGAGGGCCAGCAACACCTGGGAGGCCTGGCACCTTTGGTGTGGGAGCAGTCGCTGGACGTTTGCAATTTCGAGCTGGGCTGCGGCGCAGGTCCCGAGAGCGAGCAAGGCACGAACGTCGGCCCCCTGAGCTGGCTGGCAAGGCCGGAGCGCAAGTGTGTGTGGGGCTGTGGAAGGGCTGCCAGGGCAAGGCGAGGGCCAGCAACACCTGGGAGGCCTGGCACCTTTGGTGTGGGAGCAGTCGCTGGACGTTTGCAATTTCGAGCTGGGCTGCGGCGCAGGTCCCGAGAGCGAGCAAGGCACAAACGTCGGCACCCTGAGTTGGCTGGCAAGGCCGGAGCCCCAGTGTGTGTGGGGCCGTGGAAGGGCTGCCAGGGCAAGGTGATGGCCAGCAACACCTGGGAGGCCTGGCACCTTTGGTGTGGGAGCAGTCGCTGGACGTTTGCAATTTCGAGCTGGGCTCCGGCGCAGGGCCCGAGAGCGAGCAAGGCACGAACGTCGGCCCCCTGAGCTGGCTGGCAAGGCCGGAGCCCCAGTGTGTGTGGGGCTGTGGAAGGGCTGCCAGGGCAAGGCGAGGGCCAGCAACACCTGGGAGGCCTGGCACCTTTGGTGTGGGAGCAGTCGCTGGACGTTTGCAATTTCGAGGTGGGTTCCGGCGCAGGGACCGAGAGCGAGCAAGGCACGAACGTCGGCACCCTGAGCTGGCTGGCAAGGCCGGAGCACCAGTGTGTGTGGGGCTGTGGAAGGGCTGCCAGGGCAAGGCGAGGGCCAGCAACACCTGGGAGGCCTGGCACCTTTGGTGTGGGAGCAGTCGCTGGACGTTTGCAATTTCGAGCTGGGCTCCGGCGCAGGGCCCGAGAGCGAGCAAGGCACGAACGTCGGCCCCCTGATCTGGCTGGCAAGGCCGGAGCCCCAGTGTGTGTGGGGCTGTGGAAGGGCTGCCAGGGCAAGGCGAGGGCCAGCAACACCTGGGAGGCCTGGCACCTTTGGTGTGGGAGCAGTCGCTGGACGTTTGCAATTTCGAGCTGGGCTGCGGCGCAGGTCCCGAGAGCGAGCAAGGCACGAACCTCGGCACCCTGAGTTGGCTGGCAAGGCCGGAGCCCCAGTGTGTGTGGGGCCGTGGAAGGGCTGCCAGGGGAAGGTGAGGGCCAGCAACACCTGGGAGGCCTGGCACCTTTGGTGTGGGAGCAGTCGCTGGACATTTGCAATTTTGAGCTGGGGTGCGGCGCAGGGACCGAGAGCGAGCAAAGCACAAAAGTAGGCACCCTGAGTTGGCTGGCAAGGCCGGAGCTCCAGTGTGTGTGGGGCTGTGGAAGGGCTGCCAGGGCAAGGCGAGGGCCAGCAACACCTGGGAGGCCTGGCACCTTTGGTGTGGGAGCAGTCGCTGGACGTTTGCAATTTCGAGCTGGGCTCCGGCACAGGGCCCGAGAGCGAGCAAGGCACGAACGTCGGCCCCCTGAGCTGGCTGGCAAGGCCGGAGCCCCAGTGTGTGTGGGGCTGTGGAAGGGCTGCCAGGGCAAGGCGAGGGCCAGCAACACCTGGGAGGCCTGGCACCTTTGGTGTGGGAGCAGTCGCTGGACGTTTGCAATTTCGAGGTGGGTTCCGGCGCAGGGACCGAGAGCGAGCAAGGCACGAACGTCGGCACCCTGAGCTGGCTGGCAAGGCCGGAGCCCCAGTGTGTGTGGGGCTGTGGAAGGGCTGCCAGGGCAAGGCGAGGGCCAGCAACACCTGGGAGGCCTGGCACCTTTGGTGTGGGAGCAGTCGCTGGACGTTTGCAATTTCGAGCTGGGCTCCGGTGCAAGGACCAAGAGCGAGAAAGGCACGAACGTCGGCCCCCTGAGCTGGCTGGCAAGGCCGGAGCCCCAGTGTGTGTGGGGCTGTGGAAGGGCTGCCAGGGCAAGGCGAGGGCCAGCAACACCTGGGAGGCCTGGCACCTTTGGTGTGGGAGCAGTCGCTGGACGTTTGCAATTTCGAGGTGGGTTCCGGCGCAGGGACCGAGAGCGAGCAAGGCACGAACGTCGGCACCCTGAGCTGGCTGGCAAGGCCGGAGCCCCAGTGTGTGTGGGGCTGTGGAAGGGCTGCCAGGGCAAGGCGAGGGCCAGCAACACCTGGGAGGCCTGGCACCTTTGGTGTGGGAGCAGTCGCTGGACGTTTGCAATTTCGAGCTGGGCTCCGGTGCAAGGACCGAGAGCGAGCAAGGCACGAACGTCGGCCCCCTGAGCTGGCTGGCAAGGCCGGAGCCCCAGTGTGTGTGGGGCTGTGGAAGGGCTGCCAGGGCAAGGCGAGGGCCAGCAACACCTGGGAGGCCTGGCACCTTTGGTGTGGGAGCAGTCACTGGACGTTTGCAATTTCGAGCTGGGCTGCGGCGCAGGTCCCGAGAGCGAGCAAGGCACGAACGTCGGCACCCTGAGTTGGCTGGCAAGGCCGGAGCCCCAGTGTGTGTGGGGCCGTGGAAGGGCTGCCAGGGGAAGGTGAGGGCCAGCAACACCTGGGAGGCCTGGCACCTTTGGTGTGGGAGCAGTCGCTGGACATTTGCAATTTTGAGCTGGGCTGCGGCGCAGGGACCGAGAGCGAGCAAAGCACAAAAGTAGGCACCCTGAGTTGGCTGGCAAGGCCGGAGCTCCAGTGTGTGTGGGGCTGTGGAAGGGCTGCCAGGGCAAGGCGAGGGCCAGCAACACCTGGGAGGCCTGGCACCTTTGGTGTGGGAGCAGTCGCTGGACGTTTGCAATTTCGAGCTGGGCTCCGGCGCAGGTACCGCGACCGAGCAAGGCACGAACGTCGGCCCCCTGAGCTGGCTGGCAAGGCCGGAGCGCCAGTGTGTGTGGGGCTGTGGAAGGGCTGCCAGGGCAAGGCGAGGGCCAGCAACACCTGGGAGGCCTGGCACCTTTGGTGTGGGAGCAGTCGCTGGACGTTTGCAATTTCGAGGTGGGTTCCGGCGCAGGGACCGAGAGCGAGCAAGGCACGAACGTCGGCACCCTGAGCTGGCTGGCAAGGCCGGAGCCCCAGTGTGTGTGGGGCTGTGGAAGGGCTGCCAGGGCAAGGCGAGGGCCAGCAACACCTGGGAGGCCTGGCACCTTTGGTGTGGGAGCAGTCGCTGGACGTTTGCAATTTCGAGCTGGGCTGCGGCGCAGGTCCCGAGAGCGAGAAAGGCACGAACGTCGGCACCCTGAGTTGGCTGGCAAGGCCGGAGCCCCAGTGTGTGTGGGGCCGTGGAAGGGCTGCCAGGGGAAGGTGAGGGCCAGCAACACCTGGGAGGCCTGGCACCTTTGGTGTGGGAGCAGTCGCTGGACATTTGCAATTTTGAGCTGGGGTGCGGCGCAGGGACCGAGAGCGAGCAAAGCACAAAAGTAGGCACCCTGAGTTGGCTGGCAAGGCCGGAGCTCCAGTGTGTGTGGGGCTGTGGAAGGGCTGCCAGGGCAAGGCGAGGGCCAGCAACACCTGGGAGGCCTGGCACCTTTGGTGTGGGAGCAGTCGCTGGACGTTTGCAATTTCGAGCTGGGCTCCGGCGCAGGTCCCGAGAGCGAGCAAGGCACGAACGTCGGCCCCCTGAGCTGGCTGGCAAGGCCGGAGCCCCAGTGTGTGTGGGGCTGTGGAAGGGCTGCCAGGGCAAGGCGAGGGCCAGCAACACCTGGGAGGCCTGGCACCTTTGGTGTGGGAGCAGTCGCTGGACGTTTGCAATTTCGAGCTGGGCTGCGGCGCAGGTCCCGACAGCGAGCAAGGCACGAACGTCGGCACCCTGAGTTGGCTGGCAAGGCCGGAGCCCCAGTGTGTGTGGGGCTGTGGAAGGGCTGCCAGGGCAAGGCGAGGGCCAGCAACACCTGGGAGGCCTGGCACCTTTGGTGTGGGAGCAGTCGCTGGACGTTTGCAATTTCGAGCTGGGCTCCGGCGCAGGGACCGAGAGCGAGCAAGGCACGAACGTCAGCACCCTGAGCTGGCTGGCAAGGCCGGAGCCCCAGTGTCGGTGGGGCTGTGGAAGGGCTGCCAGGGCAAGGCGAGGGCCAGCAACACCTGGGAGGCCTGGCACCTTTGGTGTGGGAGCAGGCGCTAGAAGTTTGCAATTTCGAGCTGGGCTCCGGTGCAAGGACCGAGAGCGAGAAAGGCACGAACGTCGGCCCCCTGAGCTGGCTGGCAAGGCCGGAGCCGCAGTGTGTGTGGGGCTGTGGAAGGACTGCCAGGGGAAGGTGAGGACCAGCAACACCTGGGAGGCCTGCCAGCTTTCGTGTGGCAGCAGCCGCTGGACGTTTGCAATTTCGAGCTGGGCTGCGGCGCAGGTACCGAGAGTGAGGAAGGCACGAACATCGGCCCCCTGAGTTGGCTGGCAAGGCCGGAGCCCCAGTGTGTGTGGGGCCGTGGAAGGGCTGCCAGGGGAAGGTGAGGGCCAGCAACACCTGGGAGGCCTGGCACCTTTGGTGTGGGAGCAGTCGCTGGACATTTGCAATTTTGAGCTGGGCTGCGGCGCAGGGACCGAGAGCGAGCAAAGCACAAAAGTAGGCACCCTGAGTTGGCTGGCAAGGCCGGAGCTCCAGTGTGTGTGGGGCTGTGGAAGGGCTGCCAGGGCAAGGCGAGGGCCAGCAACACCTGGGAGGCCTGGCACCTTTGGTGTGGGAGCAGTCGCTGGACGTTTGCAATTTCGAGCTGGGCTCCGGCGCAGGGCCCGAGAGCGAGCAAGGCACGAACGTCGGCCCCCTGAGCTGGCTGGCAAGGCCGGAGCCCCAGTGTGTGTGGGGCTGTGGAAGGGCTGCCAGGGCAAGGCGAGGGCCAGCAACACCTGGGAGGCCTGGCACCTTTGGTGTGGGAGCAGTCGCTGGACGTTTGCAATTTCGAGCTGGGCTGCGGCGCAGGTCCCGAGAGCGAGCAAGGCACGAACGTCGGCACCCTGAGTTGGCTGGCAAGGCCGGAGCCCCAGTGTGTGTGGGGCCGTGGAAGGGCTGCCAGGGCAAGGTGAGGGCCAGCAACACCTGGGAGGCCTGGCACCTTTGGTGTGGGAGCAGTCGCTGGACGTTTGCAATTTGGAGCTGGGCTCCGGCGCAGGGCCCGAGAGCGAGCAAGGCACGAACGTCGGCCCCCTGAGCTGGCTGGCAAGGCCGGAGCCCCAGTGTGTGTGGGGCTGTGGAAGGGCTGCCAGGGCAAGGCGAGGGCCAGCAACACCTGGGAGGCCTGGCACCTTTGGTGTGGGAGCAGTCGCTGGACGTTTGCAATTTCGAGGTGGGTTCCGGCGCAGGGACCGAGAGCGAGCAAGGCACGAACGTCGGCACCCTGAGCTGGCTGGCAAGGCCGGAGCCCCAGTGTGTGTGGGGCTGTGGAAGGGCTGCCAGGGCAAGGCGAGGGCCAGCAACACCTGGGAGGCCTGGCACCTTTGGTGTGGGAGCAGTCGCTGGACGTTTGCAATTTCGAGCTGGGCTCCGGCGCAGGGCCCGAGAGCGAGCAAGGCACGAACGTCGGCCCCCTGATCTGGCTGGCAAGGCCGGAGCCCCAGTGTGTGTGGGGCTGTGGAAGGGCTGCCAGGGCAAGGCGAGGGCCAGCAACACCTGGGAGGCCTGGCACCTTTGGTGTGGGAGCAGTCGCTGGACGTTTGCAATTTCGAGCTGGGCTGCGGCGCAGGTCCCGAGAGCGAGCAAGGCACGAACGTCGGCACCCTGAGTTGGCTGGCAAGGCCGGAGCCCCAGTGTGTGTGGGGCCGTGGAAGGGCTGCCAGGGGAAGGTGAGGGCCAGCAACACCTGGGAGGCCTGGCACCTTTGGTGTGGGAGCAGTCGCTGGACATTTGCAATTTTGAGCTGGGGTGCGGCGCAGGGACCGAGAGCGAGCAAAGCACAAAAGTAGGCACCCTGAGTTGGCTGGCAAGGCCGGAGCTCCAGTGTGTGTGGGGCTGTGGAAGGGCTGCCAGGGCAAGGCGAGGGCCAGCAACACCTGGGAGGCCTGGCACCTTTGGTGTGGGAGCAGTCGCTGGACGTTTGCAATTTCGAGCTGGGCTCCGGCGCAGGGCCCGAGAGCGAGCAAGGCACGAACGTCGGCCCCCTGAGCTGGCTGGCAAGGCCGGAGCCCCAGTGTGTGTGGGGCTGTGGAAGGGCTGCCAGGGCAAGGCGAGGGCCAGCAACACCTGGGAGGCCTGGCACCTTTGGTGTGGGAGCAGTCGCTGGACGTTTGCAATTTCGAGCTGGGCTCCGGCGCAGGGCCCGAGAGCGAGCAAGGCACGAACGTCGGCCCCCTGAGCTGGCTGGCAAGGCCGGAGCCGCAGTGTGTGTGGGGCTGTGGAAGGACTGCCAGGGGAAGGTGAGGACCAGCAACACCTGGGAGGCCTGCCAGCTTTCGTGTGGCAGCAGCCGCTGGACGTTTGCAATTTCGAGCTGGGCTGCGGCGCAGGTACCGAGAGTGAGCAAGGCACGAACATCGGCCCCCTGAGTTGGCTGGCAAGGCCGGAGCCCCAGTGTGTGTGGGGCCGTGGAAGGGCTGCCAGGGGAAGGTGAGGGCCAGCAACACCTGGGAGGCCTGGCACCTTTGGTGTGGGAGCAGTCGCTGGACATTTGCAATTTTGAGCTGGGGTGCGGCGCAGGGACCGAGAGCGAGCAAAGCACAAAGTAGGCACCCTGAGTTGGCTGGCAAGGCCGGAGCCCCAGTGTGTGTGGGGCTGTGGAAGGGCTGCCAGGGCAAGGCGAGGGCCAGCAACACCTGGGAGGCCTGGCACCTTTGGTGTGGGAGCAGTCGCTGGACGTTTGCAATTTCGAGCTGGGCTCCGGCGCAGGGTCCGAGAGCGAGCAAGGCACGAACGTCGGCCCCCTGAGCTGGCTGGCAAGGCCGGAGCCCCAGTGTGTGTGGGGCTGTGGAAGGGCTGCCAGGGCAAGGCGAGGGCCAGCAACACCTGGGAGGCCTGGCACCTTTGGTGTGGGAGCAGTCGCTGGACGTTTGCAATTTCGAGCTGGGCTGCGGCGCAGGTCCCGAGAGCGAGAAAGGCACGAACGTCGGCACCCTGAGTTGGCTGGCAAGGCCGGAGCCCCAGTGTGTGTGGGGCCGTGGAAGGGCTGCCAGGGCAAGGTGAGGGCCAGCAACACCTGGGAGGCCTGGCACCTTTGGTGTGGGAGCAGTCGCTGGACGTTTGCAATTTCGAGCTGGGCTCCGGCGCAGGGCCCGAGAGCGAGCAAGGCACGAACGTCGGCCCCCTGATCTGGCTGGCAAGGCCGGAGCCCCAGTGTGTGTGGGGCTGTGGAAGGGCTGCCAGGGCAAGGCGAGGGCCAGCAACACCTGGGAGGCCTGGCACCTTTGGTGTGGGAGCAGTCGCTGGACGTTTGCAATTTTGAGCTGGGGTGCGGCGCAGGGACCGAGAGCGAGCAAAGCACAAAAGTAGGCACCCTGAGTTGGCTGGCAAGGCCGGAGCTCCAGTGTGTGTGGGGCTGTGGAAGGGCTGCCAGGGCAAGGCGAGGGCCAGCAACACCTGGGAGGCCTGGCACCTTTGGTGTGGGAGCAGTCGCTGGACGTTTGCAATTTCGAGCTGGGCTCCGGCGCAGGGACCGAGAGCGAGCAAGGCACGAACGTCGGCACCCTGAGCTGGCTGGCAAGGCCGGAGCCCCAGTGTGTGTGGGGCTGTGGAAGGGCTGCCAGGGCAAGGCGAGGGCCAGCAACACCTGGGAGGCCTGGCACCTTTGGTGTGGGAGCAGTCGCTGGACGTTTGCAATTTCGAGCTGGGCTGCGGCGCAGGTCCCGACAGCGAGCAAGGCACGAACGTCGGCACCCTGAGTTGGCTGGCAAGGCCGGAGCCCCAGTGTGTGTGGGGCTGTGGAAGGGCTGCCAGGGCAAGGCGAGGGCCAGCAACACCTGGGAGGCCTGCCAGCTTTCGTGTGGCAGCAGCCGCTGGACGTTTGCAATTTCGAGCTGGGCTGCGGCGCAGGTACCGAGAGTGAGCAAGGCACGAACATCGGCCCCCTGAGTTGGCTGGCAAGGCCGGAGCCCCAGTGTGTGTGGGGCCGTGGAAGGGCTGCCAGGGCAAGGCGAGGGCCAGCAACACCTGGGAGGCCTGGCACCTTTGGTGTGGGAGCAGTCGCTGGACATTTGCAATTTTGAGCTGGGGTGCGGCGCAGGGACCGAGAGCGAGCAAAGCACAAAAGTAGGCACCCTGAGTTGGCTGGCAAGGCCGGAGCTCCAGTGTGTGTGGGGCTGTGGAAGGGCTGCCAGGGCAAGGCGAGGGCCAGCAACACCTGGGAGGCCTGGCACCTTTGGTGTGGGAGCAGTCGCTGGACGTTTGCAATTTCGAGCTGGGCTCCGGCGCAGGGCCCGAGAGCGAGCAAGGCACGAACGTCGGCCCCCTGAGCTGGCTGGCAAGGCCGGAGCCCCAGTGTGTGTGGGGCTGTGGAAGGGCTGCCAGGGCAAGGCGAGGGCCAGCAACACCTGGGAGGCCTGGCACCTTTGGTGTGGGAGCAGTCGCTGGACGTTTGCAATTTGGAGCTGGGCTCCGGCGCAGGGCCCGAGAGCGAGCAAGGCACGAACGTCGGCACCCTGAGCTGGCTGGCAAGGCCGGAGCCCCAGTGTGTGTGGGGCTGTGGAAGGGCTGCCAGGGCAAGGCGAGGGCCAGCAACACCTGGGAGGCCTGGCACCTTTGGTGTGGGAGCAGTCGCTGGACGTTTGCAATTTCGAGCTGGGCTCCGGCGCAGGGCCCGAGAGCGAGCAAGGCACGAACGTCGGCCCCCTGAGCTGGCTGGCAAGGCCGGAGCCCCAGTGTGTGTGGGGCTGTGGAAGGGCTGCCAGGGCAAGGCGAGGGCCAGCAACACCTGGGAGGCCTGGCACCTTTGGTGTGGGAGCAGTCGCTGGACGTTTGCAATTTCGAGCTGGGGTGCGGCGCAGGGACCGAGAGCGAGCAAGGCACGAACGTCGGCACCCTGAGTTGGCTGGCAAGGCCGGAGCTCCAGTGTGTGTGGGGCTGTGGAAGGGCTGCCAGGGGAAGGCGAGGGCCAGCAACACCTGGGAGGCCTGGCACCTTTGGTGTGGGAGCAGTCGCTGGACGTTTGCAATTTCGAGCTGGGCTCCGGCGCAGGGCCCGAGAGCGAGCAAGGCACGAACGTCGGCCCCCTGAGCTGGCTGGCAAGGCCGGAGCCCCAGTGTGTGTGGGGCTGTGGAAGGGCTGCCAGGGCAAGGCGAGGGCCAGCAACACCTGGGAGGCCTGGCACCTTTGGTGTGGGAGCAGTCGCTGGACGTTTGCAATTTCGAGGTGGGTTCCGGCGCAGGGACCGAGAGCGAGCAAGGCACGAACGTCGGCACCCTGAGCTGGCTGGCAAGGCCGGAGCCCCAGTGTGTGTGGGGCTGTGGAAGGGCTGCCAGGGCAAGGCGAGGGCCAGCAACACCTGGGAGGCCTGGCACCTTTGGTGTGGGAGCAGTCGCTGGACGTTTGCAATTTTGAGCTGGGGTGCGGCGCAGGGACCGAGAGCGAGCAAAGCACAAAAGTAGGCACCCTGAGTTGGCTGGCAAGGCCGGAGCTCCAGTGTGTGTGGGGCTGTGGAAGGGCTGCCAGGGCAAGGCGAGGGCCAGCAACACCTGGGAGGCCTGGCACCTTTGGTGTGGGAGCAGTCGCTGGACGTTTGCAATTTCGAGCTGGGCTCCGGCGCAGGGACCGAGAGCGAGCAAGGCACGAACGTCGGCCCCCTGAGCTGGCTGGCAAGGCCGGAGCCCCAGTGTGTGTGGGGCTGTGGAAGGGCTGCCAGGGCAAGGCGAGGGCCAGCAACACCTGGGAGGCCTGGCACCTTTGGTGTGGGAGCAGTCGCTGGACGTTTGCGATTTCGAGCTGGGCTGCGGCGCAGGTCCCGACAGCGAGCAAGGCACGAACGTCGGCACCCTGAGTTGGCTGGCAAGGCCGGAGCCCCAGTGTGTGTGGGGCTGTGGAAGGGCTGCCAGGGCAAGGCGAGGGCCAGCAACACCTGGGAGGCCTGGCACCTTTGGTGTGGGAGCAGTCGCTGGACGTTTGCAATTTCGAGGTGGGTTCCGGCGCAGGGACCGAGAGCGAGCAAGGCACGAACGTCAGCACCCTGAGCTGGCTGGCAAGGCCGGAGCCCCAGTGTGTGTGGGGCTGTGGAAGGGCTGCCAGGGCAAGGCGAGGGCCAGCAACACCTGGGAGGCCTGGCAGCTTTGGTGTGGGAGCAGGCGCTAGAAGTTTGCAATTTCGAGCTGGGCTGCGGCGCAAGGACCGAGAGCGAGAAAGGCACGAACGTCGGCCCCCTGAGCTGGCTGGCAAGGCCGGAGCCGCAGTGTGTGTGGGGCTGTGGAAGGACTGCCAGGGGAAGGTGAGGACCAGCAACACCTGGGAGGCCTGCCAGCTTTCGTGTGGCAGCAGCCGCTGGACGTTTGCAATTTCGAGCTGGGCTGCGGCGCAGGTACCGAGAGTGAGCAAGGCACGAACATCGGCCCCCTGAGTTGGCTGGCAAGGCCGGAGCCCCAGTGTGTGTGGGGCCGTGGAAGGGCTGCCAGGGGAAGGTGAGGGCCAGCAACACCTGGGAGGCCTGGCACCTTTGGTGTGGGAGCAGTCGCTGGACATTTGCAATTTTGAGCTGGGGTGCGGCGCAGGGACCGAGAGCGAGCAAAGCACAAAAGTAGGCACCCTGAGTTGGCTGGCAAGGCCGGAGCTCCAGTGTGTGTGGGGCTGTGGAAGGACTGCCAGGGGAAGGTGAGGACCAGCAACACCTGGGAGGCCTGCCAGCTTTCGTGTGGCAGCAGCCGCTGGACGTTTGCAATTTCGAGCTGGGCTGCGGCGCAGGTACCGAGAGTGAGCAAGGCACGAACATCGGCCCCCTGAGTTGGCTGGCAAGGCCGGAGCCCCAGTGTGTGTGGGGCCGTGGAAGGGCTGCCAGGGGAAGGTGAGGACCAGCAACACCTGGGAGGCCTGCCAGCTTTCGTGTGGCAGCAGCCGCTGGACGTTTGCAATTTCGAGCTGGGCTGCGGCGCAGGTACCGAGAGTGAGCAAGGCACGAACATCGGCCCCCTGAGTTGGCTGGCAAGGCCGGAGCCCCAGTGTGTGTGGGGCCGTGGAAGGGCTGCCAGGGGAAGGTGAGGGCCAGCAACACCTGGGAGGCCTGGCACCTTTGGTGTGGGAGCAGTCGCTGGACATTTGCAATTTTGAGCTGGGGTGCGGCGCAGGGACCGAGAGCGAGCAAAGCACAAAAGTAGGCACCCTGAGTTGGCTGGCAAGGCCGGAGCTCCAGTGTGTGTGGGGCTGTGGAAGGGCTGCCAGGGGAAGGCGAGGGCCAGCAACACCTGGGAGGCCTGGCACCTTTGGTGTGGGAGCAGTCGCTGGACGTTTGCGATTTCGAGCTGGGCTGCGGCGCAGGTCCCGACAGCGAGCAAGGCACGAACGTCGGCACCCTGAGTTGGCTGGCAAGGCCGGAGCCCCAGTGTGTGTGGGGCTGTGGAAGGGCTGCCAGGGCAAGGCGAGGGCCAGCAACACCTGGGAGGCCTGGCACCTTTGGTGTGGGAGCAGTCGCTGGACGTTTGCAATTTCGAGGTGGGTTCCGGCGCAGGGACCGAGAGCGAGCAAGGCACGAACGTCAGCACCCTGAGCTGGCTGGCAAGGCCGGAGCCCCAGTGTGTGTGGGGCTGTGGAAGGGCTGCCAGGGCAAGGCGAGGGCCAGCAACACCTGGGAGGCCTGGCAGCTTTGGTGTGGGAGCAGGCGCTAGAAGTTTGCAATTTCGAGCTGGGCTGCGGCGCAAGGACCGAGAGCGAGAAAGGCACGAACGTCGGCCCCCTGAGCTGGCTGGCAAGGCCGGAGCCGCAGTGTGTGTGGGGCTGTGGAAGGACTGCCAGGGGAAGGTGAGGACCAGCAACACCTGGGAGGCCTGCCAGCTTTCGTGTGGCAGCAGCCGCTGGACGTTTGCAATTTCGAGCTGGGCTGCGGCGCAGGTACCGAGAGTGAGCAAGGCACGAACATCGGCCCCCTGAGTTGGCTGGCAAGGCCGGAGCCCCAGTGTGTGTGGGGCCGTGGAAGGGCTGCCAGGGGAAGGTGAGGGCCAGCAACACCTGGGAGGCCTGGCACCTTTGGTGTGGGAGCAGTCGCTGGACGTTTGCAATTTCGAGCTGGGGTGCGGCGCAGGGACCGAGAGCGAGCAAAGCACAAAAGTAGGCACCCTGAGTTGGCTGGCAAGGCCGGAGCCCCAGTGTGTGTGGGGCTGTGGAAGGGCTGCCAGGGCAAGGCGAGGGCCAGCAACACCTGGGAGGCCTGGCAGCTTTGGTGTGGGAGCAGGCGCTAGAAGTTTGCAATTTCGAGCTGGGCTCCGGTGCAAGGACCGAGAGCGAGAAAGGCACGAACGTCGGCCCCCTGAGCTGGCTGGCAAGGCCGGAGCCCCAGTGTGTGTGGGGCTGTGGAAGGGCTGCCAGGGCAAGGCGAGGGCCAGCAACACCTGGGAGGCCTGGCACCTTTCGTGTGGGAGCAGTCGCTGGACGTTTGCAATTTTGAGATGGGGTCTGGCACAGGTCCCGAGAGCGAGCAAGGCACGAACGTCGGCCCCCTGAGCTGGCTGGCAAGGCCGGAGCCGCAGTGTGTGTGGGGCTGTGGAAGGGCTGCCAGGGGAAGGTGAGGACCAGCAACACCTGGTAGGCCTGCCAGCTTTCGTGTGGCAGCAGCCGCTGGACGTTTGCAATTTCGAGCTGGGCTGCGGCGCAGGTACCGAGAGTGAGCAAGGCACGAACATCGGCCCCCTGAGTTGGCTGGCAAGGCCGGAGCCCCAGTGATTGTGGGGCTGTGGAAGGGCTGCCAGGGCAAGGCGAGGGCCAGCAACACCTGGGAGGCCTGGCACCTTTGGTGTGGGAGCAGTCGCTGGACGTTTGCAATTTCGAGCTGGGCTGCGGCGCAGGTCCCGAGAGCGAGCAAGGCACGAACGTCGGCCCCCTGAGCTGGCTGGCAAGGCCGGAGCCCCAGTGTGTGTGGGGCTGTGGAAGGGCTGCCAGGGCAAGGCGAGGGCCAGCAACACCTGGGAGGCCTGGCACCTTTGGTGTGGGAGCAGTCGCTGGACGTTTGCAATTTCGAGGTGGGTTCCGGCGCAGGGACCGAGAGCGAGCAAGGCACGAACGTCGGCACCCTGAGCTGGCTGGCAAGGCCGGAGCCCCAGTGTGTGTGGGGCTGTGGAAGGGCTGCCAGGGCAAGGCGAGGGCCAGCAACACCTGGGAGGCCTGGCACCTTTGGTGTGGGAGCAGTCGCTGGACGTTTGCAATTTCGAGCTGGGCTCCGGCGCAGGGCCCGAGAGCGAGCAAGGCACGAACGTCGGCCCCCTGAGCTGGCTGGCAAGGCCGGAGCCCCAGTGTGTGTGGGGCTGTGGAAGGGCTGCCAGGGCAAGGCGAGGGCCAGCAACACCTGGGAGGCCTGGCACCTTTGGTGTGGGAGCAGTCGCTGGACGTTTGCAATTTCGAGCTGGGCTGCGGCGCAGGTCCCGAGAGCGAGCAAGGCACGAACGTCGGCACCCTGAGTTGGCTGGCAAGGCCGGAGCCCCAGTGTGTGTGGGGCCGTGGAAGGGCTGCCAGGGGAAGGTGAGGGCCAGCAACACCTGGGAGGCCTGGCACCTTTGGTGTGGGAGCAGTCGCTGGACATTTGCAATTTTGAGCTGGGGTGCGGCGCAGGGACCGAGAGCGAGCAAAGCACAAAAGTAGGCACCCTGAGTTGGCTGGCAAGGCCGGAGCTCCAGTGTGTGTGGGGCTGTGGAAGGGCTGCCAGGGCAAGGCGAGGGCCAGCAACACCTGGGAGGCCTGGCACCTTTGGTGTGGGAGCAGTCGCTGGACGTTTGCAATTTCGAGCTGGGCTCCGGCGCAGGGCCCGAGAGCGAGCAAGGCACGAACGTCGGCCCCCTGAGCTGGCTGGCAAGGCCGGAGCCCCAGTGTGTGTGGGGCTGTGGAAGGGCTGCCAGGGCAAGGCGAGGGCCAGCAACACCTGGGAGGCCTGGCACCTTTGGTGTGGGAGCAGTCGCTGGACGTTTGCAATTTCGAGGTGGGTTCCGGCGCAGGGACCGAGAGCGAGCAAGGCACAAAAGTAGGCACCCTGAGTTGGCTGGCAAGGCCGGAGCTCCAGTGTGTGTGGGGCTGTGGAAGGGCTGCCAGGGCAAGGCGAGGGCCAGCAACACCTGGGAGGCCTGGCACCTTTGGTGTGGGAGCAGTCGCTGGACGTTTGCAATTTCGAGCTGGGCTCCGGCGCAGGGACCGAGAGCGAGCAAGGCACGAACGTCGGCCCCCTGAGCTGGCTGGCAAGGCCGGAGCCCCAGTGTGTGTGGGGCTGTGGAAGGGCTGCCAGGGCAAGGCGAGGGCCAGCAACACCTGGGAGGCCTGGCACCTTTGGTGTGGGAGCAGTCGCTGGACGTTTGCAATTTCGAGCTGGGCTGCGGCGCAGGTCCCGACAGCGAGCAAGGCACGAACGTCGGCACCCTGAGTTGGCTGGCAAGGCCGGAGCCCCAGTGTGTGTGGGGCTGTGGAAGGGCTGCCAGGGCAAGGCGAGGGCCAGCAACACCTGGGAGGCCTGGCACCTTTGGTGTGGGAGCAGTCGCTGGACGTTTGCAATTTCGAGCTGGGTTCCGGCGCAGGGACCGAGAGCGAGCAAGGCACGAACGTCGGCCCCCTGAGCTGGCTGGCAAGGCCGGAGCCCCAGTGTGTGTGGGGCTGTGGAAGGGCTGCCAGGGCAAGGCGAGGGCCAGCAACACCTGGGAGGCCTGGCAGCTTTGGTGTGGGAGCAGGCGCTAGAAGTTTGCAATTTCGAGCTGGGCTCCGGTGCAAGGACCGAGAGCGAGAAAGGCACGAACGTCGGCCCCCTGAGCTGGCTGGCAAGGCCGGAGCCCCAGTGTGTGTGGGGCTGTGGAAGGGCTGCCAGGGCAAGGCGAGGGCCAGCAACACCTGGGAGGCCTGGCACCTTTCGTGTGGGAGCAGTCGCTGGACGTTTGCAATTTTGAGATGGGGTCTGGCACAGGTCCCGAGAGCGAGCAAGGCACGAACGTCGGCCCCCTGAGCTGGCTGGCAAGGCCGGAGCCGCAGTGTGTGTGGGGCTGTGGAAGGGCTGCCAGGGGAAGGTGAGGACCAGCAACACCTGGTAGGCCTGCCAGCTTTCGTGTGGCAGCAGCCGCTGGACGTTTGCAATTTCGAGCTGGGCTGCGGCGCAGGTACCGAGAGTGAGCAAGGCACGAACATCGGCCCCCTGAGTTGGCTGGCAAGGCCGGAGCCCCAGTGTGTGTGGGGCCGTGGAAGGGCTGCCAGGGGAAGGTGAGGGCCAGCAACACCTGGGAGGCCTGGCACCTTTGGTGTGGGAGCAGTCGCTCAACGTTTGCAATTTTGAGATGGGGTGCGGCGCAGGGACCGAGAGCGAGCAAAGCACAAAAGTAGGCACCCTGAGTTGGCTGGCAAGGCCGGAGCTCCAGTGTGTGTGGGGCTGTGGAAGGGCTGCCAGGGGAAGGAGAGGGCCAGCAACACCTGGGACGCCTGGCACCTTTGGTGTGGGAGCAGTCGCTGGACGTTTGCAATTTCGAGCTGGGCTCCGGCGCAGGGACCGAGAGCGAGCAAGGCACGAACGTCGGCCCCCTGAGCTGGCTGGCAAGGCCGGAGCCCCAGTGTGTGTGGGGCTGTGGAAGGGCTGCCAGGGCAAGGCGAGGGCCAGCAACACCTGGGAGGCCTGGCACCTTTGGTGTGGGAGCAGTCGCTGGACGTTTGCAATTTCGAGCTGGGCTGCGGCGCAAGGACCGAGAGCGAGAAAGGCACGAACGTCGGCCCCCTGAGCTGGCTGGCAAGGCCGGAGCCCCAGTGTGTGTGGGGCTGTGGAAGGGCTGCCAGGGCAAGGCGAGGGCCAGCAACACCTGGGAGGCCTGGCACCTTTGGTGTGGGAGCAGTCGCTGGACGTTTGCAATTTGGAGCTGGGCTCTGGCGCAGGTCCCGAGAGTGAGCAAGGCACGAACGTCGGCCCCCTGAGCTGCCTGGCAAGGCCGGAGCCCCAGTGTCGGTGGGGCTGTGGAAGGGCTGCCAGGGCAAGGCGAGGGCCAGCAACACCTGGGAGGTCTGGCACCTTTGGTGTGGGAGCAGTCGCTAGAAGTTTGCAATTTCGAGCTGGGCTCCGGTGCAAGGACCGAGAGCGAGAAAGGCACGAACGTCGGCCCCCTGAGCTGGCTGGCAAGGCCGGAGCCCCAGTGTGTGTGGGGCTGTGGAAGGGCTGCCAGGGCAAGGCGAGGGCCAGCAACACCTGGGAGGCCTGGCACCTTTCGTGTGGGAGCAGTCGCTGGACGTTTGCAATTTTGAGATGGGGTCTGGCACAGGTCCCGAGAGCGAGCAAGGCACGAACGTCGGCACCCTGAGCTGGCTGGCAAGGCCGGAGCCGCAGTGTGTGTGGGGCTGTGGAAGGACTGCCAGGGGAAGGTGAGGACCAGCAACACCTGGTAGGCCTGCCAGCTTTCGTGTGGCAGCAGCCGCTGGACGTTTGCAATTTCGAGCTGGGCTGCGGCGCAGGTACCGAGAGTGAGCAAGGCACGAACATCGGCCCCCTGAGTTGGCTGGCAAGGCCGGAGCCCCAGTGTGTGTGGGGCCGTGGAAGGGCTGCCAGGGGAAGGTGAGGGCCAGCAACACCTGGGAGGCCTGGCACCTTTGGTGTGGGAGCAGTCGCTGGACGTTTGCAATTTTGAGCTGGGGTGCGGCGCAGGGACCGAGAGCGAGCAAAGCACAAAAGTAGGCACCCTGAGTTGGCTGGCAAGGCCGGAGCTCCAGTGTGTGTGGGGCTGTGGAAGGGCTGCCAGGGGAAGGCGAGGGCCAGCAACACCTGGGAGGCCTGGCACCTTTGGTGTGGGAGCAGGCGCTAGAAGTTTGCAATTTCGAGCTGGGCTCCGGTGCAAGGACCGAGAGCGAGCAAGGCACGAACGTCGGCCCCCTGAGCTGGCTGGCAAGGCCGGAGCCCCAGTGTGTGTGGGGCTGTGGAAGGGCTGCCAGGGCAAGGCGAGGGCCAGCAACACCTGGGAGGCCTGGCACCTTTGGTGTGGGAGCAGTCGCTCAACGTTTGAAATATCGCAGGTGGGTTCCGGCGCAGGGACCGAGAGCGAGCAAAGCACAAAAGTAGGCACCCTGAGTTGGCTGGCAAGGCCGGAGCTCCAGTGTGTGTGGGGCTGTGGAAGGGCTGCCAGGGGAAGGCGAGGGCCAGCAACACCTGGGAGGCCTGGCACCTTTGGTGTGGGAGCAGTCGCTGGACGTTTGCAATTTCGAGCTGGGCTCCGGCGCAGGGACCGAGAGCGAGCAAGGCACGAACGTCGGCCCCCTGAGCTGGCTGGCAAGGCCGGAGCCCCAGTGTGTGTGGGGCTGTGGAAGGGCTGCCAGGGCAAGGCGAGGGCCAGCAACACCTGGGAGGCCTGGCACCTTTGGTGTGGGAGCAGTCGCTGGACGTTTGCAATTTCGAGCTGGGCTGCGGCGCAAGGACCGAGAGCGAGAAAGGCACGAACGTCGGCCCCCTGAGCTGGCTGGCAAGGCCGGAGCCCCAGTGTGTGTGGGGCTGTGGAAGGGCTGCCAGGGCAAGGCGAGGGCCAGCAACACCTGGGAGGCCTGGCACCTTTGGTGTGGGAGCAGTCGCTGGACGTTTGCAATTTGGAGCTGGGCTGCGGTGCAGGTCCCGAGAGCGAGCGAGGCACGAACGTCGGCCCCCTGAGCTGGCTGGCAAGGCCGGAGCCCCAGTGTCGGTGGGGCTGTGGAAGGGCTGCCAGGGGAAGGCGAGGGCCAGCAACACCTGGGAGGCCTGGCACCTTTCGTGTGGGAGCAGTCGCTGGACGTTTGCAATTTTGAGATGGGGTCTGGCACAGGTCCCGAGAGCGAGCAAGGCACGAACGTCGGCACCCTGAGCTGGCTGGCAAGGCCGGAGCCGCAGTGTGTGTGGGGCTGTGGAAGGACTGCCAGGGGAAGGTGAGGACCAGCAACACCTGGTAGGCCTGCCAGCTTTCGTGTGGCAGCAGCCGCTGGACGTTTGCAATTTCGAGCTGGGCTGCGGCGCACGGACCGAGAGTGAGCAAGGCACGAACATCGGCCCCCTGAGTTGGCTGGCAAGGACGGAGCCCCAGTGTGTGTGGGGCCGTGGAAGGGCTGCCAGGGGAAGGTGAGGGCCAGCAACACCTGGGAGGCCTGGCACCTTTGGTGTGGGAGCAGTCGCTGGACGTTTGCAATTTGGAGCTGGGCTGCGGCGCAGGGACCGAGAGCGAGCAAAGCACAAAAGTAGGCACCCTGAGTTGGCTGGCAAGGCCGGAGCTCCAGTGTGTGTGGGGCTGTGGAAGGGCTGCCAGGGGAAGGCGAGGGCCAGCAACACCTGGGAGGCCTGGCACCTTTGGTGTGGGAGCAGTCGCTGGACGTTTGCAATTTCGAGCTGGGCTCCGGCGCAGGGACCGAGAGCGAGCAAGGCACGAACGTCGGCCCCCTGAGCTGGCTGGCAAGGCCGGAGCCCCAGTGTGTGTGGGGCTGTGGAAGGGCTGCCAGGGCAAGGCGAGGGCCAGCAACACCTGGGAGGCCTGGCACCTTTGGTGTGGGAGCAGTCGCTGGACGTTTGCAATTTCGAGCTGGGCTGCGGCGCAGGTCCCGACAGCGAGCAAGGCACGAACGTCGGCACCCTGAGTTGGCTGGCAAGGCCGGAGCCCCAGTGTGTGTGGGGCTGTGGAAGGGCTGCCAGGGCAAGGCGAGGGCCAGCAACACCTGGGAGGCCTGGCACCTTTGGTGTGGGAGCAGTCGCTAGACGTTTGCAATTTCGAGGTGGGTTCCGGCGCAGGGAACGAGAGCGAGCAAAGCACAAAAGTAGGCACCCTAAGTTGGCTGGCAAGGCCGGAGGTCCGGTGTCTGTGGGACTGTGGAAGGGCTGCCAGGGGAAGGCGAGGGCCAGCAACACCTGGGAGGCCTGGCACCTTTGGTGTGGGAGCAGTCGCTGGACATTTGCAATTTTGAGCTGGGGTGCGGCGCAGGGACCGAGAGCGAGCAAAGCACAAAAGTAGGCACCCTGAGTTGGCTGGCAAGGCCGGAGCCCCAGTGTGTGTGGGGCTGTGGAAGGGCTGCCAGGGCAAGGCGAGGGCCAGCAACACCTGGGAGGCCTGGCACCTTTGGTGTGGGAGCAGTCGCTGGACGTTTGCAATTTCGAGCTGGGCTCCGGCGCAGGGACCGAGAGCGAGCAAGGCACGAACGTCGGCCCCCTGAGCTGGCTGGCAAGGCCGGAGCCCCAGTGTGTGTGGGGCTGTGGAAGGGCTGCCAGGGCAAGGCGAGGGCCAGCAACACCTGGGAGGCCTGGCACCTTTGGTGTGGGAGCAGTCGCTGGACGTTTGCAATTTCGAGCTGGGCTGCGGCGCAGGTCCCGACAGCGAGCAAGGCACGAACGTCGGCACCCTGAGTTGGCTGGCAAGGCCGGAGCCCCAGTGTGTGTGGGGCTGTGGAAGGGCTGCCAGGGCAAGGCGAGGGCCAGCAACACCTGGGAGGCCTGGCACCTTTGGTGTGGGAGCAGTCGCTAGACGTTTGCAATTTCGAGGTGGGTTCCGGCGCAGGGACCGAGAGCGAGCAAGGCACGAACGTCGGCACCCTGAGCTGGCTGGCAAGGCCGGAGCCCCAGTGTGTGTGGGGCTGTGGAAGGGCTGCCAGGGCAAGGCGAGGGCCAGCAACACCTGGGAGGCCTGGCAGCTTTGGTGTGGGAGCAGGCGCTAGAAGTTTGCAATTTCGAGCTGGGCTCCGGTGCAAGGACCGAGAGCGAGAAAGGCACGAACGTCGGCCCCCTGAGCTGGCTGGCAAGGCCGGAGCCGCAGTGTGTGTGGGGCTGTGGAAGGACTGCCAGGGGAAGGTGAGGACCAGCAACACCTGGGAGGCCTGCCAGCTTTCGTGTGGCAGCAGCCGCTGGACGTTTGCAATTTCGAGCTGGGGTGCGGCGCAGGTACCGAGAGTGAGCAAGGCACGAACATCGGCCTACTGAGTTGGCTGGCAAGGCCGGAGCCCCAGTGTGTGTGGGGCCGTGGAAGGGCTGCCAGGGGAAGGTGAGGGCCAGCAACACCTGGGAGGCCTGGCACCTTTGGTGTGGGAGCAGTCGCTGGACATTTGCAATTTTGAGCTGGGGTGCGGCGCAGGGACCGAGAGCGAGCAAAGCACAAAAGTAGGCACCCTGAGTTGGCTGGCAAGGCCGGAGCTCCAGTGTGTGTGGGGCTGTGGAAGGGCTGCCAGGGCAAGGCGAGGGCCAGCAACACCTGGGAGGCCTGGCACCTTTGGTGTGGGAGCAGTCGCTGGACGTTTGCAATTTCGAGCTGGGCTCCGGCGCAGGGACCGAGAGCGAGCAAGGCACGAACGTCGGCCCCCTGAGCTGGCTGGCAAGGCCGGAGCCCCAGTGTGTGTGGGGCTGTGGAAGGGCTGCCAGGGCAAGGCGAGGGCCAGCAACACCTGGGAGGCCTGGCACCTTTGGTGTGGGAGCAGTCGCTGGACGTTTGCAATTTCGAGCTGGGCTGCGGCGCAGGTCCCGACAGCGAGCAAGGCACGAACGTCGGCACCCTGAGTTGGCTGGCAAGGCCGGAGCCCCAGTGTGTGTGGGGCTGTGGAAGGGCTGCCAGGGCAAGGCGAGGGCCAGCAACACCTGGGAGGCCTGGCACCTTTGGTGTGGGAGCAGTCGCTAGACGTTTGCAATTTCGAGGTGGGTTCCGGCGCAGGGACCGAGAGCGAGCAAGGCACGAACGTCAGCACCCTGAGCTGGCTGGCAAGGCCGGAGCCCCAGTGTGTGTGGGGCTGTGGAAGGGCTGCCAGGGCAAGGCGAGGGCCAGCAACACCTGGGAGGCCTGCCAGCTTTCGTGTGGCAGCAGCCGCTGGACGTTTGCAATTTCGAGCTGGGCTGCGGCGCAGGTACCAAGAGTGAGCAAGGCACGAACATCGGCCCCCTGAGTTGGCTGGCAAGGCCGGAGCCCCAGTGTGTGTGGGGCCGTGGAAGGGCTGCCAGGGGAAGGTGAGGGCCAGCAACACCTGGGAGGCCTGGCACCTTTGGTGTGGGAGCAGTCGCTGGACATTTGCAATTTTGAGCTGGGGTGCGGCGCAGGGACCGAGAGCGAGCAAAGCACAAAAGTAGGCACCCTGAGTTGGCTGGCAAGGCCGGAGCTCCAGTGTGTGTGGGGCTGTGGAAGGGCTGCCAGGGCAAGGCGAGGGCCAGCAACACCTGGGAGGCCTGGCACCTTTGGTGTGGGAGCAGTCGCTGGACGTTTGCAATTTCGAGCTGGGCTCCGGCGCAGGGCCCGAGAGCGAGCAAGGCACGAACGTCGGCCCCCTGAGCTGGCTGGCAAGGCCGGAGCGCAAGTGTGTGTGGGGCTGTGGAAGGGCTGCCAGGGCAAGGCGAGGGCCAGCAACACCTGGGAGGCCTGGCACCTTTGGTGTGGGAGCAGTCGCTGGACGTTTGCAATTTCGAGCTGGGCTCCGGCGCAGGGACCGAGAGCGAGCAAGGCACGAACGTCGGCCCCCTGATCTGGCTGGCAAGGCCGGAGCCCCAGTGTGTGTGGGGCTGTGGAAGGGCTGCCAGGGCAAGGCGAGGGCCAGCAACACCTGGGAGGCCTGGCACCTTTGGTGTGGGAGCAGTCGCTGGACGTTTGCAATTTCGAGCTGGGCTGCGGCGCAGGTCCCGAGAGCGAGCAAGGCACGAACGTCGGCACCCTGAGTTGGCTGGCAAGGCCGGAGCCCCAGTGTGTGTGGGGCCGTGGAAGGGCTGCCAGGGGAAGGTGAGGGCCAGCAACACCTGGGAGGCCTGGCACCTTTGGTGTGGGAGCAGTCGCTGGACATTTGCAATTTTGAGCTGGGGTGCGGCGCAGGGACCGAGAGCGAGCAAAGCACAAAAGTAGGCACCCTGAGTTGGCTGGCAAGGCCGGAGCCCCAGTGTGTGTGGGGCTGTGGAAGGGCTGCCAGGGCAAGGCGAGGGCCAGCAACACCTGGGAGGCCTGGCAGCTTTGGTGTGGGAGCAGGCGCTAGAAGTTTGCAATTTCGAGCTGGGCTCCGGTGCAAGGACCGAGAGCGAGAAAGGCACGAACGTCGGCCCCCTGAGCTGGCTGGCAAGGCCGGAGCCGCAGTGTGTGTGGGGCTGTGGAAGGACTGCCAGGGGAAGGTGAGGACCAGCAACACCTGGGAGGCCTGCCAGCTTTCGTGTGGCAGCAGCCGCTGGACGTTTGCAATTTCGAGCTGGGGTGCGGCGCAGGTACCGAGAGTGAGCAAGGCACGAACATCGGCCCCCTGAGTTGGCTGGCAAGGCCGGAGCCCCAGTGTGTGTGGGGCCGTGGAAGGGCTGCCAGGGGAAGGTGAGGGCCAGCAACACCTGGGAGGCCTGGCACCTTTGGTGTGGGAGCAGTCGCTGGACATTTGCAATTTTGAGCTGGGGTGCGGCGCAGGGACCGAGAGCGAGCAAAGCACAAAAGTAGGCACCCTGAGTTGGCTGGCAAGGCCGGAGCTCCAGTGTGTGTGGGGCTGTGGAAGGGCTGCCAGGGCAAGGCGAGGGCCAGCAACACCTGGGAGGCCTGGCACCTTTGGTGTGGGAGCAGTCGCTGGACGTTTGCAATTTCGAGCTGGGCTCCGGCACAGGGCCCGAGAGCGAGCAAGGCACGAACGTCGGCCCCCTGAGCTGGCTGGCAAGGCCGGAGCCCCAGTGTGTGTGGGGCTGTGGAAGGGCTGCCAGGGCAAGGCGAGGGCCAGCAACACCTGGGAGGCCTGGCACCTTTGGTGTGGGAGCAGTCGCTGGACGTTTGCAATTTCGAGGTGGGTTCCGGCGCAGGAACCGAGAGCGAGCAAGGCACGAACGTCGGCACCCTGAGCTGGCTGGCAAGGCCGGAGCCCCAGTGTGTGTGGGGCTGTGGAAGGGCTGCCAGGGCAAGGCGAGGGCCAGCAACACCTGGGAGGCCTGGCACCTTTGGTGTGGGAGCAGTCGCTGGACGTTTGCAATTTCGAGCTGGGCTCCGGTGCAAGGACCGAGAGCGAGAAAGGCACGAACGTCGGCCCCCTGAGCTGGCTGGCAAGGCCGGAGCCCCAGTGTGTGTGGGGCTGTGGAAGGGCTGCCAGGGCAAGGCGAGGGCCAGCAACACCTGGGAGGCCTGGCACCTTTGGTGTGGGAGCAGTCGCTGGACGTTTGCAATTTCGAGGTGGGTTCCGGCGCAGGGACCGAGAGCGAGCAAGGCACGAACGTCGGCACCCTGAGCTGGCTGGCAAGGCCGGAGCCCCAGTGTGTGTGGGGCTGTGGAAGGGCTGCCAGGGCAAGGCGAGGGCCAGCAACACCTGGGAGGCCTGGCACCTTTGGTGTGGGAGCAGTCGCTGGACGTTTGCAATTTCGAGCTGGGCTCCGGTGCAAGGACCGAGAGCGAGCAAGGCACGAACGTCGGCCCCCTGAGCTGGCTGGCAAGGCCGGAGCCCCAGTGTGTGTGGGGCTGTGGAAGGGCTGCCAGGGCAAGGCGAGGGCCAGCAACACCTGGGAGGCCTGGCACCTTTGGTGTGGGAGCAGTCGCTGGACGTTTGCAATTTCGAGCTGGGCTGCGGCGCAGGTCCCGAGAGCGAGCAAGGCACGAACGTCGGCACCCTGAGTTGGCTGGCAAGGCCGGAGCCCCAGTGTGTGTGGGGCCGTGGAAGGGCTGCCAGGGCAAGGCGAGGGCCAGCAACACCTGGGAGGCCTGGCACCTTTGGTGTGGGAGCAGGCGCTAGAAGTTTGCAATTTCGAGCTGGGCTCCGGTGCAAGGACCGAGAGCGAGAAAGGCACGAACGTCGGCCCCCTGAGCTGGCTGGCAAGGCCGGAGCCGCAGTGTGTGTGGGGCTGTGGAAGGACTGCCAGGGGAAGGTGAGGACCAGCAACACCTGGGAGGCCTGCCAGCTTTCGTGTGGCAGCAGCCGCTGGACGTTTGCAATTTCGAGCTGGGCTGCGGCGCAGGTACCGAGAGTGAGCAAGGCACGAACATCGGCCCCCTGAGTTGGCTGGCAAGGCCGGAGCCCCAGTGTGTGTGGGGCCGTGGAAGGGCTGCCAGGGGAAGGTGAGGGCCAGCAACACCTGGGAGGCCTGGCACCTTTGGTGTGGGAGCAGTCGCTGGACATTTGCAATTTTGAGCTGGGGTGCGGCGCAGGGACCGAGAGCGAGCAAAGCACAAAAGTAGGCACCCTGAGTTGGCTGGCAAGGCCGGAGCTCCAGTGTGTGTGGGGCTGTGGAAGGGCTGCCAGGGCAAGGCGAGGGCCAGCAACACCTGGGAGGCCTGGCACCTTTGGTGTGGGAGCAGTCGCTGGACGTTTGCAATTTCGAGCTGGGCTCCGGCGCAGGGACCGAGAGCGAGCAAGGCACGAACGTCGGCCCCCTGAGCTGGCTGGCAAGGCCGGAGCCCCAGTGTGTGTGGGGCTGTGGAAGGGCTGCCAGGGCAAGGCGAGGGCCAGCAACACCTGGGAGGCCTGGCACCTTTGGTGTGGGAGCAGTCGCTGGACGTTTGCAATTTCGAGCTGGGCTGCGGCGCAGGTCCCGACAGCGAGCAAGGCACGAACGTCGGCACCCTGAGTTGGCTGGCAAGGCCGGAGCCCCAGTGTGTGTGGGGCTGTGGAAGGGCTGCCAGGGCAAGGCGAGGGCCAGCAACACCTGGGAGGCCTGGCACCTTTGGTGTGGGAGCAGTCGCTAGACGTTTGCAATTTCGAGGTGGGTTCCGGCGCAGGGACCGAGAGCGAGCAAGGCACGAACGTCAGCACCCTGAGCTGGCTGGCAAGGCCGGAGCCCCAGTGTGTGTGGGGCTGTGGAAGGGCTGCCAGGGCAAGGCGAGGGCCAGCAACACCTGGGAGGCCTGGCAGCTTTGGTGTGGGAGCAGGCGCTAGAAGTTTGCAATTTCGAGCTGGGCTCCGGTGCAAGGACCGAGAGCGAGAAAGGCACGAACGTCGGCCCCCTGAGCTGGCTGGCAAGGCCGGAGCCGCAGTGTGTGTGGGGCTGTGGAAGGACTGCCAGGGGAAGGTGAGGACCAGCAACACCTGGGAGGCCTGCCAGCTTTCGTGTGGCAGCAGCCGCTGGACGTTTGCAATTTCGAGCTGGGGTGCGGCGCAGGTACCGAGAGTGAGCAAGGCACGAACATCGGCCCCCTGAGTTGGCTGGCAAGGCCGGAGCCCCAGTGTGTGTGGGGCCGTGGAAGGGCTGCCAGGGGAAGGTGAGGGCCAGCAACACCTGGGAGGCCTGGCACCTTTGGTGTGGGAGCAGTCGCTGGACATTTGCAATTTTGAGCTGGGGTGCGGCGCAGGGACCGAGAGCGAGCAAAGCACAAAAGTAGGCACCCTGAGTTGGCTGGCAAGGCCGGAGCTCCAGTGTGTGTGGGGCTGTGGAAGGGCTGCCAGGGCAAGGCGAGGGCCAGCAACACCTGGGAGGCCTGGCACCTTTGGTGTGGGAGCAGTCGCTGGACGTTTGCAATTTCGAGCTGGGCTCCGGCGCAGGGACCGAGAGCGAGCAAGGCACGAACGTCGGCCCCCTGAGCTGGCTGGCAAGGCCGGAGCCCCAGTGTGTGTGGGGCTGTGGAAGGGCTGCCAGGGCAAGGCGAGGGCCAGCAACACCTGGGAGGCCTGGCACCTTTGGTGTGGGAGCAGTCGCTGGACGTTTGCAATTTCGAGCTGGGCTGCGGCGCAGGTCCCGACAGCGAGCAAGGCACGAACGTCGGCACCCTGAGTTGGCTGGCAAGGCCGGAGCCCCAGTGTGTGTGGGGCTGTGGAAGGGCTGCCAGGGCAAGGCGAGGGCCAGCAACACCTGGGAGGCCTGGCACCTTTGGTGTGGGAGCAGTCGCTAGACGTTTGCAATTTCGAGGTGGGTTCCGGCGCAGGGACCGAGAGCGAGCAAGGCACGAACGTCAGCACCCTGAGCTGGCTGGCAAGGCCGGAGCCCCAGTGTGTGTGGGGCTGTGGAAGGGCTGCCAGGGCAAGGCGAGGGCCAGCAACACCTGGGAGGCCTGCCAGCTTTCGTGTGGCAGCAGCCGCTGGACGTTTGCAATTTCGAGCTGGGCTGCGGCGCAGGTACCAAGAGTGAGCAAGGCACGAACATCGGCCCCCTGAGTTGGCTGGCAAGGCCGGAGCCCCAGTGTGTGTGGGGCCGTGGAAGGGCTGCCAGGGGAAGGTGAGGGCCAGCAACACCTGGGAGGCCTGGCACCTTTGGTGTGGGAGCAGTCGCTGGACATTTGCAATTTTGAGCTGGGGTGCGGCGCAGGGACCGAGAGCGAGCAAAGCACAAAAGTAGGCACCCTGAGTTGGCTGGCAAGGCCGGAGCTCCAGTGTGTGTGGGGCTGTGGAAGGGCTGCCAGGGCAAGGCGAGGGCCAGCAACACCTGGGAGGCCTGGCACCTTTGGTGTGGGAGCAGTCGCTGGACGTTTGCAATTTCGAGCTGGGCTCCGGCGCAGGGCCCGAGAGCGAGCAAGGCACGAACGTCGGCCCCCTGAGCTGGCTGGCAAGGCCGGAGCGCAAGTGTGTGTGGGGCTGTGGAAGGGCTGCCAGGGCAAGGCGAGGGCCAGCAACACCTGGGAGGCCTGGCACCTTTGGTGTGGGAGCAGTCGCTGGACGTTTGCAATTTCGAGCTGGGCTCCGGCGCAGGGCCCGAGAGCGAGCAAGGCACGAACGTCGGCCCCCTGATCTGGCTGGCAAGGCCGGAGCCCCAGTGTGTGTGGGGCTGTGGAAGGGCTGCCAGGGCAAGGCGAGGGCCAGCAACACCTGGGAGGCCTGGCACCTTTGGTGTGGGAGCAGTCGCTGGACGTTTGCAATTTCGAGCTGGGCTGCGGCGCAGGTCCCGAGAGCGAGCAAGGCACGAACGTCGGCACCCTGAGTTGGCTGGCAAGGCCGGAGCCCCAGTGTGTGTGGGGCCGTGGAAGGGCTGCCAGGGGAAGGTGAGGGCCAGCAACACCTGGGAGGCCTGGCACCTTTGGTGTGGGAGCAGTCGCTGGACATTTGCAATTTTGAGCTGGGGTGCGGCGCAGGGACCGAGAGCGAGCAAAGCACAAAAGTAGGCACCCTGAGTTGGCTGGCAAGGCCGGAGCCCCAGTGTGTGTGGGGCTGTGGAAGGGCTGCCAGGGCAAGGCGAGGGCCAGCAACACCTGGGAGGCCTGGCAGCTTTGGTGTGGGAGCAGGCGCTAGAAGTTTGCAATTTCGAGCTGGGCTCCGGTGCAAGGACCGAGAGCGAGAAAGGCACGAACGTCGGCCCCCTGAGCTGGCTGGCAAGGCCGGAGCCGCAGTGTGTGTGGGGCTGTGGAAGGACTGCCAGGGGAAGGTGAGGACCAGCAACACCTGGGAGGCCTGCCAGCTTTCGTGTGGCAGCAGCCGCTGGACGTTTGCAATTTCGAGCTGGGCTGCGGCGCAGGTACCGAGAGTGAGCAAGGCACGAACATCGGCACCCTGAGTTGGCTGGCAAGGCCGGAGCCCCAGTGTGTGTGGGGCCGTGGAAGGGCTGCCAGGGGAAGGTGAGGGCCAGCAACACCTGGGAGGCCTGGCACCTTTGGTGTGGGAGCAGTCGCTGGACATTTGCAATTTTGAGCTGGGGTGCGGCGCAGGGACCGAGAGCGAGCAAAGCACAAAAGTAGGCACCCTGAGTTGGCTGGCAAGGCCGGAGCTCCAGTGTGTGTGGGGCTGTGGAAGGGCTGCCAGGGCAAGGCGAGGGCCAGCAACACCTGGGAGGCCTGGCACCTTTGGTGTGGGAGCAGTCGCTGGACGTTTGCAATTTCGAGCTGGGCTCCGGCGCAGGGACCGAGAGCGAGCAAGGCACGAACGTCGGCCCCCTGAGCTGGCTGGCAAGGCCGGAGCCCCAGTGTGTGTGGGGCTGTGGAAGGGCTGCCAGGGCAAGGCGAGGGCCAGCAACACCTGGGAGGCCTGGCACCTTTGGTGTGGGAGCAGTCGCTGGACGTTTGCAATTTCGAGCTGGGCTGCGGCGCAGGTCCCGACAGCGAGCAAGGCACGAACGTCGGCACCCTGAGTTGGCTGGCAAGGCCGGAGCCCCAGTGTGTGTGGGGCTGTGGAAGGGCTGCCAGGGCAAGGCGAGGGCCAGCAACACCTGGGAGGCCTGGCACCTTTGGTGTGGGAGCAGTCGCTAGACGTTTGCAATTTCGAGGTGGGTTCCGGCGCAGGGACCGAGAGCGAGCAAGGCACGAACGTCAGCACCCTGAGCTGGCTGGCAAGGCCGGAGCCCCAGTGTGTGTGGGGCTGTGGAAGGGCTGCCAGGGCAAGGCGAGGGCCAGCAACACCTGGGAGGCCTGCCAGCTTTCGTGTGGCAGCAGCCGCTGGACGTTTGCAATTTCGAGCTGGGCTGCGGCGCAGGTACCGAGAGTGAGCAAGGCACGAACATCGGCCCCCTGAGTTGGCTGGCAAGGCCGGAGCCCCAGTGTGTGTGGGGCCGTGGAAGGGCTGCCAGGGGAAGGTGAGGGCCAGCAACACCTGGGAGGCCTGGCACCTTTGGTGTGGGAGCAGTCGCTGGACATTTGCAATTTTGAGCTGGGGTGCGGCGCAGGGACCGAGAGCGAGCAAAGCACAAAAGTAGGCACCCTGAGTTGGCTGGCAAGGCCGGAGCTCCAGTGTGTGTGGGGCTGTGGAAGGGCTGCCAGGGGAAGGCGAGGGCCAGCAACACCTGGGAGGCCTGGCACCTTTGGTGTGGGAGCAGTCGCTGGACGTTTGCAATTTCGAGCTGGGCTCCGGCGCAGGGCCCGAGAGCGAGCAAGGCACGAACGTCGGCCCCCTGAGCTGGCTGGCAAGGCCGGAGCGCAAGTGTGTGTGGGGCTGTGGAAGGGCTGCCAGGGCAAGGCGAGGGCCAGCAACACCTGGGAGGCCTGGCACCTTTGGTGTGGGAGCAGTCGCTGGACGTTTGCAATTTCGAGCTGGGCTCCGGCGCAGGGCCCGAGAGCGAGCAAGGCACGAACGTCGGCCCCCTGATCTGGCTGGCAAGGCCGGAGCCCCAGTGTGTGTGGGGCTGTGGAAGGGCTGCCAGGGCAAGGCGAGGGCCAGCAACACCTGGGAGGCCTGGCACCTTTGGTGTGGGAGCAGTCGCTGGACGTTTGCAATTTGGAGCTGGGCTGCGGCGCAGGTCCCGAGAGCGAGCAAGGCACGAACGTCGGCACCCTGAGTTGGCTGGCAAGGCCGGAGCCCCAGTGTGTGTGGGGCCGTGGAAGGGCTGCCAGGGGAAGGTGAGGGCCAGCAACACCTGGGAGGCCTGGCACCTTTGGTGTGGGAGCAGTCGCTGGACATTTGCAATTTTGAGCTGGGGTGCGGCGCAGGGACCGAGAGCGAGCAAAGCACAAAAGTAGGCACCCTGAGTTGGCTGGCAAGGCCGGAGCTCCAGTGTGTGTGGGGCTGTGGAAGGGCTGCCAGGGCAAGGCGAGGGCCAGCAACACCTGGGAGGCCTGGCACCTTTGGTGTGGGAGCAGTCGCTGGACGTTTGCAATTTCGAGGTGGGTTCCGGCGCAGGGACCGAGAGCGAGCAAGGCACGAACGTCGGCACCCTGAGCTGGCTGGCAAGGCCGGAGCCCCAGTGTGTGTGGGGCTGTGGAAGGGCTGCCAGGGCAAGGCGAGGGCCAGCAACACCTGGGAGGCCTGGCACCTTTGGTGTGGGAGCAGTCGCTGGACGTTTGCAATTTCGAGCTGGGCTCCGGTGCAAGGACCGAGAGCGAGCAAGGCACGAACGTCGGCCCCCTGAGCTGGCTGGCAAGGCCGGAGCCCCAGTGTGTGTGGGGCTGTGGAAGGGCTGCCAGGGCAAGGCGAGGGCCAGCAACACCTGGGAGGCCTGGCACCTTTGGTGTGGGAGCAGTCGCTGGACGTTTGCAATTTCGAGCTGGGCTGCGGCGCAGGTCCCGAGAGCGAGCAAGGCACGAACGTCGGCACCCTGAGTTGGCTGGCAAGGCCGGAGCCCCAGTGTGTGTGGGGCCGTGGAAGGGCTGCCAGGGGAAGGTGAGGGCCAGCAACACCTGGGAGGCCTGGCACCTTTGGTGTGGGAGCAGTCGCTGGACATTTGCAATTTTGAGCTGGGGTGCGGCGCAGGGACCGAGAGCGAGCAAAGCACAAAAGTAGGCACCCTGAGTTGGCTGGCAAGGCCGGAGCCCCAGTGTGTGTGTGGCTGTGGAAGGGCTGCCAGGGCAAGGCGAGGGCCAGCAACACCTGGGAGGCCTGGCACCTTTGGTGTGGGAGCAGTCGCTGGACGTTTGCAATTTCGAGCTGGGCTCCGGCGCAGGTCCCGAGAGCGAGCAAGGCACGAACGTCGGCCCCCTGAGCTGGCTGGCAAGGCCGGAGCCCCAGTGTGTGTGGGGCTGTGGAAGGGCTGCCAGGGCAAGGCGAGGGCCAGCAACACCTGGGAGGCCTGGCACCTTTGGTGTGGGAGCAGTCGCTGGACGTTTGCAATTTCGAGCTGGGCTGCGGCGCAGGTCCCGAGAGCGAGCAAGGCACGAACGTCGGCCCCCTGAGTTGGCTGGCAAGGCCGGAGCCCCAGTGTGTGTGGGGCTGTGGAAGGGCTGCCAGGGCAAGGCGAGGGCCAGCAACACCTGGGAGGCCTGGCACCTTTGGTGTGGGAGCAGTCGCTGGACGTTTGCAATTTCGAGGTGGGTTCCGGCGCAGGGACCGAGAGCGAGCAAGGCACGAACGTCAGCACCCTGAGCTGGCTGGCAAGGCCGGAGCCCCAGTGTCGGTGGGGCTGTGGAAGGGCTGCCAGGGCAAGGCGAGGGCCAGCAACACCTGGGAGGCCTGGCACCTTTGGTGTGGGAGCAGGCGCTAGAAGTTTGCAATTTCGAGCTGGGCTCCGGTGCAAGGACCGAGAGCGAGAAAGGCATGAACGTCGGCCCCCTGAGCTGGCTGGCAAGGCCGTAGCCGCAGTGTGTGTGGGGCTGTGGAAGGACTGCCAGGGGAAGGTGAGGACCAGCAACACCTGGGAGGCCTGCCAGCTTTCGTGTGGCAGCAGCCGCTGGATGTTTGCAATTTCGAGCTGGGCTCCGGCGCAGGGCCCGAGAGTGAGCAAGGCACGAACATCGGCCCCCTGAGTTGGCTGGCAAGGCCGGAGCCCCAGTGTGTGTGGGGCCGTGGAAGGGCTGCCAGGGGAAGGTGAGGGCCAGCAACACCTGGGAGGCCTGGCACCTTTGGTGTGGGAGCAGTCGCTGGACATTTGCAATTTTGAGCTGGGGTGCGGCGCAGGGACCGAGAGCGAGCAAAGCACAAAAGTAGGCACCCTGAGTTGGCTGGCAAGGCCGGAGCTCCAGTGTGTGGGGCTGTGGAAGGGCTGCCAGGGCAAGGCGAGGGCCAGCAACACCTGGGAGGCCTGGCACCTTTGGTGTGGGAGCAGTCGCTGGACGTTTGCAATTTCGAGCTGGGCTCCGGCGCAGGGACCGAGAGCGAGCAAGGCACGAACGTCGGCCCCCTGAGCTGGCTGGCAAGGCCGGAGCCCCAGTGTGTGTGGGGCTGTGGAAGGGCTGCCAGGGCAAGGCGAGGGCCAGCAACACCTGGGAGGCCTGGCACCTTTCGTGTGGGAGCAGTCGCTGGACGTTTGCAATTTCGAGCTGGGCTGCGGCGCAGGTCCCGACAGCGAGCAAGGCACGAACGTCGGCACCCTGAGTTGGCTGGCAAGGCCGGAGCCCCAGTGTGTGTGGGGCTGTGGAAGGGCTGCCAGGGCAAGGCGAGGGCCAGCAACACCTGGGAGGCCTGGCACCTTTGGTGTGGGAGCAGTCGCTGGACGTTTGCAATTTCGAGCTGGGTTCCAGCGCAGGGACCGAGAGCGAGCAAGGCACGAACGTCAGCACCCTGAGCTAGCTGGCAAGGCCGGAGCCCCAGTGTCGGTGGGGCTGTGGAAGGGCTGCCAGGGCAAGGCGAGGGCCAGCAACACCTGGGAGGCCTGGCACCTTTGGTGTGGGAGCAGGCGCTAGAAGTTTGCAATTTCGAGCTGGGCTCCGGTGCAAGGACCGAGAGCGAGAAAGGCACGAACGTCGGCCCCCTGAGCTGGCTGGCAAGGCCGGAGCCGCAGTGTGTGTGGGGCTGTGGAAGGACTGCCAGGGGAAGGTGAGGACCAGCAACACCTGGGAGGCCTGCCAGCTTTCGTGTGGCAGCAGCCGCTGGACGTTTGCAATTTCGAGCTGGGCTGCGGCGCAGGTACCGAGAGTGAGCAAGGCACGAACATCGGCCCCCTGAGTTGGCTGGCAAGGCCGGAGCCCCAGTGTGTGTGGGGCCGTGGAAGGGCTGCCAGGGCAAGGCGAGGGCCAGCAACACCTGGGAGGCCTGGCACCTTTGGTGTGGGAGCAGTCGCTGGACGTTTGCAATTTCGAGCTGGGCTCCGGCGCAGGGCCCGAGAGCGAGCAAGGCACGAACGTCGGCCCCCTGAGCTGGCTGGCAAGGCCGGAGCCCCAGTGTGTGTGGGGCTGTGGAAGGGCTGCCAGGGCAAGGCGAGGGCCAGCAACACCTGGGAGGCCTGGCACCTTTGGTGTGGGAGCAGTCGCTGGACGTTTGCAATTTCGAGCTGGGCTGCGGCGCAGGTCCCGAGAGCGAGCAAGGCACGAACGTCGGCACCCTGAGTTGGCTGGCAAGGCCGGAGCCCCAGTGTGTGTGGGGCCGTGGAAGGGCTGCCAGGGCAAGGTGAGGGCCAGCAACACCTGGGAGGCCTGGCACCTTTGGTGTGGGAGCAGTCGCTGGACGTTTGCAATTTCGAGCTGGGCTCCGGCGCAGGGCCCGAGAGCGAGCAAGGCACGAACGTCGGCCCCCTGAGCTGGCTGGCAAGGCCGGAGCCCCAGTGTGTGTGGGGCTGTGGAAGGGCTGCCAGGGCAAGGCGAGGGCCAGCAACACCTGGGAGGCCTGGCACCTTTGGTGTGGGAGCAGTCGCTGGACGTTTGCAATTTCGAGGTGGGTTCCGGCGCAGGGACCGAGAGCGAGCAAGGCACGAACGTCGGCACCCTGAGCTGGCTGGCAAGGCCGGAGCCCCAGTGTGTGTGGGGCTGTGGAAGGGCTGCCAGGGCAAGGCGAGGGCCAGCAACACCTGGGAGGCCTGGCACCTTTGGTGTGGGAGCAGTCGCTGGACGTTTGCAATTTCGAGCTGGGCTCCGGCGCAGGGCCCGAGAGCGAGCAAGGCACGAACGTCGGCCCCCTGATCTGGCTGGCAAGGCCGGAGCCCCAGTGTGTGTGGGGCTGTGGAAGGGCTGCCAGGGCAAGGCGAGGGCCAGCAACACCTGGGAGGCCTGGCACCTTTGGTGTGGGAGCAGTCGCTGGACGTTTGCAATTTCGAGCTGGGCTGCGGCGCAGGTCCCGAGAGCGAGCAAGGCACGAACGTCGGCACCCTGAGTTGGCTGGCAAGGCCGGAGCCCCAGTGTGTGTGGGGCCGTGGAAGGGCTGCCAGGGGAAGGTGAGGGCCAGCAACACCTGGGAGGCCTGGCACCTTTGGTGTGGGAGCAGTCGCTGGACATTTGCAATTTTGAGCTGGGGTGCGGCGCAGGGACCGAGAGCGAGCAAAGCACAAAAGTAGGCACCCTGAGTTGGCTGGCAAGGCCGGAGCTCCAGTGTGTGTGGGGCTGTGGAAGGGCTGCCAGGGCAAGGCGAGGGCCCGCAACACCTGGGAGGCCTGGCACCTTTGGTGTGGGAGCAGTCGCTGGACGTTTGCAATTTCGAGCTGGGCTCCGGCGCAGGGCCCGAGAGCGAGCAAGGCACGAACGTCGGCACCCTGAGCTGGCTGGCAAGGCCGGAGCCCCAGTGTGTGTGGGGCTGTGGAAGGCTGCCAGGGCAAGGCGAGGGCCAGCAACACCTGGGAGGCCTGGCACCTTTGGTGTGGGAGCAGTCGCTGGACGTTTGCAATTTCGAGCTGGGCTCCGGCGCAGGGCCCGAGAGCGAGCAAGGCACGAACGTCAGCCCCCTGAGCTGGCTGGCAAGGCCGGAGCCGCAGTGTGTGTGGGGCTGTGGAAGGACTGCCAGGGGAAGGTGAGGACCAGCAACACCTGGGAGGCCTGCCAGCTTTCGTGTGGCAGCAGCCGCTGGACGTTTGCAATTTCGAGCTGGGCTGCGGCGCAGGTACCGAGAGTGAGCAAGGCACGAACATCGGCCCCCTGAGTTGGCTGGCAAGGCCGGAGCCCCAGTGTGTGTGGGGCCGTGGAAGGGCTGCCAGGGGAAGGTGAGGGCCAGCAACACCTGGGAGGCCTGGCACCTTTGGTGTGGGAGCAGTCGCTGGACATTTGAAATTTTGAGCTGGGGTGCGGCGCAGGGACCGAGAGCGAGCAAAGCACAAAGTAGGCACCCTGAGTTGGCTGGCAAGGCCGGAGCTCCAGTGTGTGTGGGGCTGTGGAAGGGCTGCCAGGGCAAGGCGAGGGCCAGCAACACCTGGGAGGCCTGGCACCTTTGGTGTGGGAGCAGTCGCTGGACGTTTGCAATTTCGAGCTGGGCTCCGGCGCAGGGTCCGAGAGCGAGCAAGGCACGAACGTCGGCCCCCTGAGCTGGCTGGCAAGGCCGGAGCCCCAGTGTGTGTGGGGCTGTGGAAGGGCTGCCAGGGCAAGGCGAGGGCCAGCAACACCTGGGAAGCCTGGCACCTTTGGTGTGGGAGCAGTCGCTGGACGTTTGCAATTTCGAGCTGGGCTGCGGCGCAGGTCCCGAGAGCGAGCAAGGCACGAACGTCGGCACCCTGAGTTGGCTGGCAAGGCCGGAGCCCCAGTGTGTGTGGGGCCGTGGAAGGGCTGCCAGGGCAAGGTGAGGGCCAGCAACACCTGGGAGGCCTGGCACCTTTGGTGTGGGAGCAGTCGCTGGACGTTTGCAATTTCGAGCTGGGCTCCGGCGCAGGGCCCGAGAGCGAGCAAGGCACGAACGTCGGCCCCCTGAGCTGGCTGGCAAGGCCGGAGCCCCAGTGTGTGTGGGGCTGTGGAAGGGCTGCCAGGGCAAGGCGAGGGCCAGCAACACCTGGGAGGCCTGGCACCTTTGGTGTGGGAGCAGTCGCTGGACGTTTGCAATTTCGAGCTGGGCTCCGGCGCAGGGCCCGAGAGCGAGCAAGGCACGAACGTCGGCCCCCTGATCTGGCTGGCAAGGCCGGAGCCCCAGTGTGTGTGGGGCTGTGGAAGGGCTGCCAGGGCAAGGCGAGGGCCAGCAACACCTGGGAGGCCTGGCACCTTTGGTGTGGGAGCAGTCGCTGGACGTTTGCAATTTCGAGCTGGGCTGCGGCGCAGGTCCCGAGAGCGAGCAAGGCACGAACGTCGGCACCCTGAGTTGGCTGGCAAGGCCGGAGCCCCAGTGTGTGTGGGGCCGTGGAAGGGCTGCCAGGGGAAGGTGAGGGCCAGCAACACCTGGGAGGCCTGGCACCTTTGGTGTGGGAGCAGTCGCTGGACATTTGCAATTTTGAGCTGGGGTGCGGCGCAGGGACCGAGAGCGAGCAAAGCACAAAAGTAGGCACCCTGAGTTGGCTGGCAAGGCCGGAGCTCCAGTGTGTGTGGGGCTGTGGAAGGGCTGCCAGGGCAAGGCGAGGGCCAGCAACACCTGGGAGGCCTGGCACCTTTGGTGTGGGAGCAGTCGCTGGACGTTTGCAATTTCGAGCTGGGCTCCGGCGCAGGGCCCGAGAGCGAGCAAGGCACGAACGTCGGCCCCCTGAGCTGGCTGGCAAGGCCGGAGCCCCAGTGTGTGTGGGGCTGTGGAAGGCTGCCAGGGCAAGGCGAGGGCCAGCAACACCTGGGAGGCCTGGCACCTTTGGTGTGGGAGCAGTCGCTGGACGTTTGCAATTTCGAGCTGGGCTCCGGCGCAGGGCCCGAGAGCGAGCAAGGCACGAACGTCGGCCCCCTGAGCTGGCTGGCAAGGCCGGAGCCGCAGTGTGTGTGGGGCTGTGGAAGGACTGCCAGGGGAAGGTGAGGACCAGCAACACCTGGGAGGCCTGGCACCTTTGGTGTGGGAGCAGTCGCTGGACGTTTGGAATTTCGAGCTGGGCTGCGGCGCAGGTACCGAGAGTGAGCAAGGCACGAACATCGGCCCCCTGAGTTGGCTGGCAAGGCCGGAGCCCCAGTGTGTGTGGGGCCGTGGAAGGGCTGCCAGGGGAAGGTGAGGGCCAGCAACACCTGGGAGGCCTGGCACCTTTGGTGTGGGAGCAGTCGCTGGACATTTGCAATTTTGAGCTGGGGTGCGGCGCAGGGACCGAGAGCGAGCAAAGCACAAAGTAGGCACCCTGAGTTGGCTGGCAAGGCCGGAGCTCCAGTGTGTGTGGGGCTGTGGAAGGGCTGCCAGGGCAAGGCGAGGGCCAGCAACACCTGGGAGGCCTGGCACCTTTGGTGTGGGAGCAGTCGCTGGACGTTTGCAATTTCGAGCTGGGCTCCGGCGCAGGGTCCGAGAGCGAGCAAGGCACGAACGTCGGCCCCCTGAGCTGGCTGGCAAGGCCGGAGCCCCAGTGTGTGTGGGGCTGTGGAAGGGCTGCCAGGGCAAGGCGAGGGCCAGCAACACCTGGGAGGCCTGGCACCTTTGGTGTGGGAGCAGTCGCTGGACGTTTGCAATTTCGAGCTGGGCTGCGGCGCAGGTCCCGAGAGCGAGCAAGGCACGAACGTCGGCACCCTGAGTTGGCTGGCAAGGCCGGAGCCCCAGTGTGTGTGGGGCCGTGGAAGGGCTGCCAGGGCAAGGTGAGGGCCAGCAACACCTGGGAGGCCTGGCACCTTTGGTGTGGGAGCAGTCGCTGGACGTTTGCAATTTCGAGCTGGGCTCCGGCGCAGGGCCCGAGAGCGAGCAAGGCACGAACGTCGGCACCCTGAGCTGGCTGGCAAGGCCGGAGCCCCAGTGTGTGTGGGGCTGTGGAAGGGCTGCCAGGGCAAGGCGAGGGCCAGCAACACCTGGGAGGCCTGGCACCTTTGGTGTGGGAGCAGTCGCTGGACGTTTGCAATTTCGAGCTGGGCTCCGGCGCAGGGCCCGAGAGCGAGCAAGGCACGAACGTCGGCCCCCTGATCTGGCTGGCAAGGCCGGAGCCCCAGTGTGTGTGGGGCTGTGGAAGGGCTGCCAGGGCAAGGCGAGGGCCAGCAACACCTGGGAGGCCTGGCACCTTTGGTGTGGGAGCAGTCGCTGGACGTTTGCAATTTCGAGCTGGGCTGCGGCGCAGGTCCCGAGAGCGAGCAAGGCACGAACGTCGGCACCCTGAGTTGGCTGGCAAGGCCGGAGCCCCAGTGTGTGTGGGGCCGTGGAAGGGCTGCCAGGGGAAGGTGAGGGCCAGCAACACCTGGGAGGCCTGGCACCTTTGGTGTGGGAGCAGTCGCTGGACATTTGCAATTTTGAGCTGGGGTGCGGCGCAGGGACCGAGAGCGAGCAAAGCACAAAAGTAGGCACCCTGAGTTGGCTGGCAAGGCCGGAGCTCCAGTGTGTGTGGGGCTGTGGAAGGGCTGCCAGGGCAAGGCGAGGGCCAGCAACACCTGGGAGGCCTGGCACCTTTGGTGTGGGAGCAGTCGCTGGACGTTTGCAATTTCGAGCTGGGCTCCGGCGCAGGGCCCGAGAGCGAGCAAGGCACGAACGTCGGCCCCCTGAGCTGGCTGGCAAGGCCGGAGCCCCAGTGTGTGTGGGGCTGTGGAAGGGCTGCCAGGGCAAGGCGAGGGCCAGCAACACCTGGGAGGCCTGGCACCTTTGGTGTGGGAGCAGTCGCTGGACGTTTGCAATTTCGAGGTGGGTTGCGGCGCAGGGACCGAGAGCGAGCAAGGCACGAACGTCGGCCCCCTGAGCTGGCTGGCAAGGCCGGAGCCCCAGTGTGTGTGGGGCTGTGGAAGGGCTGCCAGGGCAAGGCGAGGGCCAGCAACACCTGGGAGGCCTGGCACCTTTGGTGTGGGAGCAGTCGCTGGACGTTTGCAATTTCGAGCTGGGCTCCGGTGCAAGGACCGAGAGCGAGAAAGGCACGAACGTCGGCCCCCTGAGCTGGCTGGCAAGGCCGGAGCCCCAGTGTGTGTGGGGCTGTGGAAGGGCTGCCAGGGCAAGGCGAGGGCCAGCAACACCTGGGAGGCCTGGCACCTTTGGTGTGGGAGCAGTCGCTGGACGTTTGCAATTTCGAGGTGGGTTCCGGCGCAGGGACCGAGAGCGAGCAAGGCACGAACGTCGGCACCCTGAGCTGGCTGGCAAGGCCGGAGCCCCAGTGTGTGTGGGGCTGTGGAAGGGCTGCCAGGGCAAGGCGAGGGCCAGCAACACCTGGGAGGCCTGGCACCTTTGGTGTGGGAGCAGTCGCTGGACGTTTGCAATTTCGAGCTGGGCTCCGGTGCAAGGACCGACAGCGAGCAAGGCACGAACGTCGGCCCCCTGAGCTGGCTGGCAAGGCCGGAGCCCCAGTGTGTGTGGGGCTGTGGAAGGGCTGCCAGGGCAAGGCGAGGGCCAGCAACACCTGGGAGGCCTGGCACCTTTGGTGTGGGAGCAGTCGCTGGACGTTTGCAATTTCGAGCTGGGCTGCGGCGCAGGTCCCGAGAGCGAGCAAGGCACGAACGTCGGCACCCTGAGTTGGCTGGCAAGGCCGGAGCCCCAGTGTGTGTGGGGCCGTGGAAGGGCTGCCAGGGCAAGGTGAGGGCCAGCAACACCTGGGAGGCCTGGCACCTTTGGTGTGGGAGCAGTCGCTGGACATTTGCAATTTTGAGCTGGGGTGCGGCGCAGGGACCGAGAGCGAGCAAAGCACAAAAGTAGGCACCCTGAGTTGGCTGGCAAGGCCGGAGCTCCAGTGTGTGTGGGGCTGTGGAAGGGCTGCCAGGGCAAGGCGAGGGCCAGCAACACCTGGGAGGCCTGGCACCTTTGGTGTGGGAGCAGTCGCTGGACGTTTGCAATTTCGAGCTGGGCTCCGGCGCAGGGCCCGAGAGCGAGCAAGGCACGAACGTCGGCCCCCTGAGCTGGCTGGCAAGGCCGGAGCCCCAGTGTGTGTGGGGCTGTGGAAGGGCTGCCAGGGCAAGGCGAGGGCCAGCAACACCTGGGAGGCCTGGCACCTTTGGTGTGGGAGCAGTCGCTGGACGTTTGCAATTTCGAGCTGGGCTGCGGCGCAGGTCCCGAGAGCGAGCAAGGCACGAACGTCGGCACCCTGAGTTGGCTGGCAAGGCCGGAGCCCCAGTGTGTGTGGGGCCGTGGAAGGGCTGCCAGGGGAAGGTGAGGGCCAGCAACACCTGGGAGGCCTGGCACCTTTGGTGTGGGAGCAGTCGCTGGACATTTGCAATTTTGAGCTGGGGTGCGGCGCAGGGACCGAGAGCGAGCAAAGCACAAAAGTAGGCACCCTGAGTTGGCTGGCAAGGCCGGAGCTCCAGTGTGTGTGGGGCTGTGGAAGGGCTGCCAGGGCAAGGCGAGGGCCAGCAACACCTGGGAGGCCTGGCACCTTTGGTGTGGGAGCAGTCGCTGGACGTTTGCAATTTCGAGCTGGGCTCCGGCGCAGGGCCCGAGAGCGAGCAAGGCACGAACGTCGGCACCCTGAGCTGGCTGGCAAGGCCGGAGCCCCAGTGTGTGTGGGGCTGTGGAAGGGCTGCCAGGGCAAGGCGAGGGCCAGCAACACCTGGGAGGCCTGGCACCTTTGGTGTGGGAGCAGTCGCTGGACGTTTGCAATTTCGAGGTGGGTTCCGGCGCAGGGACCGAGAGCGAGCAAGGCACGAACGTCGGCACCCTGAGCTGGCTGGCAAGGCCGGAGCCCCAGTGTGTGTGGGGCTGTGGAAGGGCTGCCAGGGCAAGGCGAGGGCCAGCAACACCTGGGAGGCCTGGCACCTTTGGTGTGGGAGCAGTCGCTGGACGTTTGCAATTTCGAGCTGGGCTCCGGTGCAAGGACCGAGAGCGAGAAAGGCACGAACGTCGGCCCCCTGAGCTGGCTGGCAAGGCCGGAGCCCCAGTGTGTGTGGGGCTGTGGAAGGGCTGCCAGGGCAAGGCGAGGGCCAGCAACACCTGGGAGGCCTGGCACCTTTGGTGTGGGAGCAGTCGCTGGACGTTTGCAATTTCGAGCTGGGCTCCGGTGCAAGGACCGAGAGCGAGAAAGGCACGAACGTCGGCCCCCTGAGCTGGCTGGCAAGGCCGGAGCCCCAGTGTGTGTGGGGCTGTGGAAGGGCTGCCAGGGCAAGGCGAGGGCCAGCAACACCTGGGAGGCCTGGCACCTTTGGTGTGGGAGCAGTCGCTGGACGTTTGCAATTTCGAGGTGGGTTCCGGCGCAGGGACCGAGAGCGAGCAAGGCACGAACGTCGGCACCCTGAGCTGGCTGGCAAGGCCGGAGCCCCAGTGTGTGTGGGGCTGTGGAAGGGCTGCCAGGGCAAGGCGAGGGCCAGCAACACCTGGGAGGCCTGGCACCTTTGGTGTGGGAGCAGTCGCTGGACGTTTGCAATTTCGAGCTGGGCTGCGGCGCAGGTCCCGAGAGCGAGCAAGGCACGAACGTCGGCACCCTGAGTTGGCTGGCAAGGCCGGAGCCCCAGTGTGTGTGGGGCCGTGGAAGGGCTGCCAGGGGAAGGTGAGGGCCAGCAACACCTGGGAGGCCTGGCACCTTTGGTGTGGGAGCAGTCGCTGGACATTTGCAATTTTGAGCTGGGGTGCGGCGCAGGGACCGAGAGCGAGCAAAGCACAAAAGTAGGCACCCTGAGTTGGCTGGCAAGGCCGGAGCTCCAGTGTGTGTGGGGCTGTGGAAGGGCTGCCAGGGGAAGGCGAGGGCCAGCAACACCTGGGAGGCCTGGCACCTTTGGTGTGGGAGCAGTCGCTGGACGTTTGCAATTTCGAGCTGGGCTCCGGCGCAGGGCCCGCGACCGAGCAAGGCACGAACGTCGGCCCCCTGAGCTGGCTGGCAAGGCCGGAGCGCCAGTGTGTGTGGGGCTGTGGAAGGGCTGCCAGGGCAAGGCGAGGGCCAGCAACACCTGGGAGGCCTGGCACCTTTGGTGTGGGAGCAGTCGCTGGACGTTTGCAATTTCGAGGTGGGTTCCGGCGCAGGGACCGAGAGCGAGCGAGGCACGAACGTCGGCACCCTGAGCTGGCTGGCAAGGCCGGAGCCCCAGTGTGTGTGGGGCTGTGGAAGGGCTGCCAGGGCAAGGCGAGGGCCAGCAACACCTGGGAGGCCTGGCACCTTTGGTGTGGGAGCAGTCGCTGGACGTTTGCAATTTCGAGCTGGGCTCCGGCGCAGGGCCCGAGAGCGAGCAAGGCACGACCGTCGGCCCCCTGAGCTGGCTGGCAAGGCCGGAGCCCCAGTGTGTGTGGGGCTGTGGAAGGGCTGCCAGGGCAAGGCGAGGGCCAGCAACACCTGGGAGGCCTGGCACCTTTGGTGTGGGAGCAGTCGCTGGACGTTTGCAATTTCGAGCTGGGCTGCGGCGCAGGTCCCGAGAGCGAGCAAGGCACGAACGTCGGCACCCTGAGTTGGCTGGCAAGGCCGGAGCCCCAGTGTGTGTGGGGCTGTGGAAGGGCTGCCAGGGGAAGGTGAGGGCCAGCAACACCTGGGAGGCCTGGCACCTTTGGTGTGGGAGCAGTCGCTGGACATTTGCAATTTTGAGCTGGGGTGCGGCGCAGGGACCGAGAGCGAGCAAAGCACAAAAGTAGGCACCCTGAGTTGGCTGGCAAGGCCGGAGCTCCAGTGTGTGTGGGGCTGTGGAAGGGCTGCCAGGGCAAGGCGAGGGCCAGCAACACCTGGGAGGCCTGGCACCTTTGGTGTGGGAGCAGTCGCTGGACGTTTGCAATTTCGAGCTGGGCTCCGGCGCAGGGCCCGAGAGCGAGCAAGGCACGAACGTCGGCACCCTGAGCTGGCTGGCAAGGCCGGAGCCCCAGTGTGTGTGGGGCTGTGGAAGGGCTGCCAGGGCAAGGCGAGGGCCAGCAACACCTGGGAGGCCTGGCACCTTTGGTGTGGGAGCAGTCGCTGGACGTTTGCAATTTCGAGGTGGGTTCCGGCGCAGGGACCGAGAGCGAGCAAGGCACGAACGTCGGCACCCTGAGCTGGCTGGCAAGGCCGGAGCCCCAGTGTGTGTGGGGCTGTGGAAGGGCTGCCAGGGCAAGGCGAGGGCCAGCAACACCTGGGAGGCCTGGCACCTTTGGTGTGGGAGCAGTCGCTGGACGTTTGCAATTTCGAGCTGGGCTCCGGTGCAAGGACCGAGAGCGAGAAAGGCACGAACGTCGGCCCCCTGAGCTGGCTGGCAAGGCCGGAGCCCCAGTGTGTGTGGGGCTGTGGAAGGGCTGCCAGGGCAAGGCGAGGGCCAGCAACACCTGGGAGGCCTGGCAGCTTTGGTGTGGGAGCAGTCGCTAGACGTTTGCAATTTTGAGATGGGGTCTGGCACAGGTCCCGAGAGCGAGCAAGGCACGAACGTCGGCCCCCTGAGCTGGCTGGCAAGGCCGGAGCCCCAGTGTGTGTGGGGCTGTGGAAGGACTGCCAGGGGAAGGTGAGGACCAGCAACACCTGGTAGGCCTGCCAGCTTTCGTGTGGCAGCAGCCGCTGGACGTTTGCAATTTCGAGCTGGGCTGCGGCGCAGGTACCGAGAGTGAGCAAGGCACGAACATCGGCCCCCTGAGTTGGCTGGCAAGGCCGGAGCCCCAGTATGTGTGGGGCCGTGGAAGGGCTGCCAGGGGAAGGTGAGGGCCAGTAACACCTGGGAGGCCTGGCACCTTTGGTGTGGGAGCAGTCGCTCAACGTTTGCAATTTTGAGATGGGGTGCGGCGCAGGGAACGAGAGCGAGCAAAGCACAAAAGTAGGCACCCTGAGTTGGCTGGCAAGGCCGGAGGTCCGGTGTCTGTGGGACTGTGGAAGGGCTGCCAGGGGAAGGCGAGGGCCAGCAACACCTGGGAGGCCTGGCACCTTTGGTGTGGGAGCAGTCGCTGGACGTTTGCAATTTCGAGCTGGGCTCCGGCGCAGGGACCGAGAGCGAGCAAGGCACGAACGTCGGCCCCCTGAGCTGGCTGGCAAGGCCGGAGCGCCAGTGTGTGTGGGGCTGTGGAAGGGCTGCCAGGGGAAGGCGAGGGCCAGCAACACCTGGGAGGCCTGGCACCTTTGGTGTGGGAGCAGTCGCTGGACGTTTGCAATTTCGAGCTGGGCTGCGGCGCAGGTCCCGAGAGCGAGCAAGGCACGAACGTCGGCACCCTGAGCTGGCTGGCAAGGCCGGAGCCCGTGTGTGTGGGGCTGTGGAAGGGCTGCCAGGGCAAGGCGAGGGCCAGCAACACCTGGGAGGCCTGGCACCTTTGGTGTGGGAGCAGTCGCTGGACGTTTGCAATTTCGAGGTGGGCTCCGGCTCACAGACCGAGAGCGAGCAAGGCACGAACGTCGGCCCCCTGAGCTGGCTGGCAAGGCCGGAGCCCCAGTGTGTGTGGGGCTGTGGAAGGGCTGCCAGGGCAAGGCGAGGGCCAGCAACACCTGGGAGGCCTGGCACCTTTCGTGTGGGAGCAGGGGCTAGACATTTGCAATTTCGAGCTGGGCTCCGGCGCAGGTAGCGAGAGCGAGCAAGGCACGAACGTCGGCCCCCTGAGCTGGCTGGCAAGGCCGGAGCCCCAGTGTGTGTGGGGCTGTGGAAGGGCTGCTAGGGGAAGGCGAGGGCCAGGAATGCCTGGGAGGCCTGGCACCTTTGGTGTGGGAGCAGTCGCTGGACGTTTGCAATTTTGAGATGGGGTCTGGTACAGGTACCGAGAGCGAGCAAGGCACGAACGTCGGCCCCCTGAGCTGGCTGGCAAGGCCTGAGCCCCAGTGTGTGTGGGGCTGTGGAAGGGCTGCCAGGGGAAGGCGAGGGCCAGCAACACCGGGGACGCCTGCCACCTTTGGTGTGGGAGCAGTCACTGGACGTTTGCAATTTCGAGCTGGGCTCTGGCGCAGGTCCCGAGAGCGAGCAAGGCACGAACGTCGGCCCCCTGATCTGGCTGGCAAGGCCGGAGCCCCAGTGTGTGTGGGGCTGTGGAAGGGCTGCCAGGGCAAGGCGAGGGCCAGCAACACCTGGGAGGCCTGGCACCTTTGGTGTGGGAGCAGTCGCTGGACGTTTGCAATTTCGAGCTGGGCTCCGGCGCAGGGACCGAGAGCGAGCAAGGCACGAACGTCGGCCCCCTGAGCTGGCTGGCAAGGCCGGAGCCCCAGTGTGTGGGGGCTGTGGAAGGACTGCCAGGGGAAGGTGAGGACCAGCAACACCTGGGAGGCCTGCCAGCTTTCGTGTGGCAGCAGCCGCTGGACGTTTGCAATTTCGAGCTGGGCTGCGGCGCAGGTACCGAGAGCGAGCAAGGCACGAATATCAGCACCCTGAGTTGGCTGGCAAGGCCGGAGCGCCAGTGTGTGTGGGGCTGTGGAAGGGCTGCCAGGGGAAGGCGAGGGCCAGCAACACCTGGGACGCCTGGCACCTTTGGTGTGGGAGCAGTCGCTGGACGTTTGCAATTTCGAGCTGGGCTGCGGCGCAGGTCCCGAGAGTGAGCAAGGCACGAACGTCGGCCCCCTGAGCTGGCTGGCAAGGCCGGAGCGCAAGTGTGTGTGGGGCTGTGGAAGGGCTGCCAGGGCAAGGCGAGGGCCAGCAACACCTGGGAGGCCTGGCACCTTTGGTGTGGGAGCAGTCGCTGGACGTTTGCAATTTCGAGGTGGGCTCCGGCTCACAGACCGAGAGCGAGCAAGGCACGAACGTCGGCCCCCTGAGCTGGCTGGCAAGGCCGGAGCCCCAGTGTGTGTGGGGCCGTGGAAGGGCTGCCAGGGGAAGGTGAGGGCCAGCAACACCTGGGAGGCCTGGCACCTTTGGTGTGGGAGCAGTCGCTGGACATTTGCAATTTTGAGCTGGGGTGCGGCGCAGGGACCGAGAGCGAGCAAAGCACAAAAGTAGGCACCCTGAGTTGGCTGGCAAGGCCGGAGCTCCAGTGTGTGTGGGGCTGTGGAAGGGCTGCCAGGGCAAGGCGAGGGCCAGCAACACCTGGGAGGCCTGGCACCTTTGGTGTGGGAGCAGTCGCTGGACGTTTGCAATTTCGAGCTGGGCTCCGGCGCAGGGCCCGAGAGCGAGCAAGGCACGAACGTCGGCACCCTGAGCTGGCTGGCAAGGCCGGAGCCCCAGTGTGTGTGGGGCTGTGGAAGGGCTGCCAGGGCAAGGCGAGGGCCAGCAACACCTGGGAGGCCTGGCACCTTTGGTGTGGGAGCAGTCGCTGGACGTTTGCAATTTCGAGGTGGGTTCCGGCGCAGGGACCGAGAGCGAGCAAGGCACGAACGTCGGCACCCTGAGCTGGCTGGCAAGGCCGGAGCCCCAGTGTGTGTGGGGCTGTGGAAGGGCTGCCAGGGCAAGGCGAGGGCCAGCAACACCTGGGAGGCCTGGCACCTTTGGTGTGGGAGCAGTCGCTGGACGTTTGCAATTTCGAGCTGGGCTCCGGTGCAAGGACCGAGAGCGAGAAAGGCACGAACGTCGGCCCCCTGAGCTGGCTGGCAAGGCCGGAGCCCCAGTGTGTGTGGGGCTGTGGAAGGGCTGCCAGGGCAAGGCGAGGGCCAGCAACACCTGGGAGGCCTGGCACCTTTGGTGTGGGAGCAGTCGCTGGACGTTTGCAATTTCGAGCTGGGCTCCGGTGCAAGGACCGAGAGCGAGAAAGGCACGAACGTCGGCCCCCTGAGCTGGCTGGCAAGGCCGGAGCCCCAGTGTGTGTGGGGCTGTGGAAGGGCTGCCAGGGCAAGGCGAGGGCCAGCAACACCTGGGAGGCCTGGCACCTTTGGTGTGGGAGCAGTCGCTGGACGTTTGCAATTTCGAGGTGGGTTCCGGCGCAGGGACCGAGAGCGAGCAAGGCACGAACGTCGGCACCCTGAGCTGGCTGGCAAGGCCGGAGCCCCAGTGTGTGTGGGGCTGTGGAAGGGCTGCCAGGGCAAGGCGAGGGCCAGCAACACCTGGGAGGCCTGGCACCTTTGGTGTGGGAGCAGTCGCTGGACGTTTGCAATTTCGAGCTGGGCTGCGGCGCAGGTCCCGAGAGCGAGCAAGGCACGAACGTCGGCACCCTGAGTTGGCTGGCAAGGCCGGAGCCCCAGTGTGTGTGGGGCCGTGGAAGGGCTGCCAGGGGAAGGTGAGGGCCAGCAACACCTGGGAGGCCTGGCACCTTTGGTGTGGGAGCAGTCGCTGGACATTTGCAATTTTGAGCTGGGGTGCGGCGCAGGGACCGAGAGCGAGCAAAGCACAAAAGTAGGCACCCTGAGTTGGCTGGCAAGGCCGGAGCTCCAGTGTGTGTGGGGCTGTGGAAGGGCTGCCAGGGGAAGGCGAGGGCCAGCAACACCTGGGAGGCCTGGCACCTTTGGTGTGGGAGCAGTCGCTGGACGTTTGCAATTTCGAGCTGGGCTCCGGCGCAGGGCCCGCGACCGAGCAAGGCACGAACGTCGGCCCCCTGAGCTGGCTGGCAAGGCCGGAGCGCCAGTGTGTGTGGGGCTGTGGAAGGGCTGCCAGGGCAAGGCGAGGGCCAGCAACACCTGGGAGGCCTGGCACCTTTGGTGTGGGAGCAGTCGCTGGACGTTTGCAATTTCGAGGTGGGTTCCGGCGCAGGGACCGAGAGCGAGCGAGGCACGAACGTCGGCACCCTGAGCTGGCTGGCAAGGCCGGAGCCCCAGTGTGTGTGGGGCTGTGGAAGGGCTGCCAGGGCAAGGCGAGGGCCAGCAACACCTGGGAGGCCTGGCACCTTTGGTGTGGGAGCAGTCGCTGGACGTTTGCAATTTCGAGCTGGGCTCCGGCGCAGGGCCCGAGAGCGAGCAAGGCACGACCGTCGGCCCCCTGAGCTGGCTGGCAAGGCCGGAGCCCCAGTGTGTGTGGGGCTGTGGAAGGGCTGCCAGGGCAAGGCGAGGGCCAGCAACACCTGGGAGGCCTGGCACCTTTGGTGTGGGAGCAGTCGCTGGACGTTTGCAATTTCGAGCTGGGCTGCGGCGCAGGTCCCGAGAGCGAGCAAGGCACGAACGTCGGCACCCTGAGTTGGCTGGCAAGGCCGGAGCCCCAGTGTGTGTGGGGCTGTGGAAGGGCTGCCAGGGGAAGGTGAGGGCCAGCAACACCTGGGAGGCCTGGCACCTTTGGTGTGGGAGCAGTCGCTGGACATTTGCAATTTTGAGCTGGGGTGCGGCGCAGGGACCGAGAGCGAGCAAAGCACAAAAGTAGGCACCCTGAGTTGGCTGGCAAGGCCGGAGCTCCAGTGTGTGTGGGGCTGTGGAAGGGCTGCCAGGGCAAGGCGAGGGCCAGCAACACCTGGGAGGCCTGGCACCTTTGGTGTGGGAGCAGTCGCTGGACGTTTGCAATTTCGAGCTGGGCTCCGGCGCAGGGCCCGAGAGCGAGCAAGGCACGAACGTCGGCACCCTGAGCTGGCTGGCAAGGCCGGAGCCCCAGTGTGTGTGGGGCTGTGGAAGGGCTGCCAGGGCAAGGCGAGGGCCAGCAACACCTGGGAGGCCTGGCACCTTTGGTGTGGGAGCAGTCGCTGGACGTTTGCAATTTCGAGGTGGGTTCCGGCGCAGGGACCGAGAGCGAGCAAGGCACGAACGTCGGCACCCTGAGCTGGCTGGCAAGGCCGGAGCCCCAGTGTGTGTGGGGCTGTGGAAGGGCTGCCAGGGCAAGGCGAGGGCCAGCAACACCTGGGAGGCCTGGCACCTTTGGTGTGGGAGCAGTCGCTGGACGTTTGCAATTTCGAGCTGGGCTCCGGTGCAAGGACCGAGAGCGAGAAAGGCACGAACGTCGGCCCCCTGAGCTGGCTGGCAAGGCCGGAGCCCCAGTGTGTGTGGGGCTGTGGAAGGGCTGCCAGGGCAAGGCGAGGGCCAGCAACACCTGGGAGGCCTGGCAGCTTTGGTGTGGGAGCAGTCGCTAGACGTTTGCAATTTTGAGATGGGGTCTGGCACAGGTCCCGAGAGCGAGCAAGGCACGAACGTCGGCCCCCTGAGCTGGCTGGCAAGGCCGGAGCCCCAGTGTGTGTGGGGCTGTGGAAGGACTGCCAGGGGAAGGTGAGGACCAGCAACACCTGGTAGGCCTGCCAGCTTTCGTGTGGCAGCAGCCGCTGGACGTTTGCAATTTCGAGCTGGGCTGCGGCGCAGGTACCGAGAGTGAGCAAGGCACGAACATCGGCCCCCTGAGTTGGCTGGCAAGGCCGGAGCCCCAGTATGTGTGGGGCCGTGGAAGGGCTGCCAGGGGAAGGTGAGGGCCAGTAACACCTGGGAGGCCTGGCACCTTTGGTGTGGGAGCAGTCGCTCAACGTTTGCAATTTTGAGATGGGGTGCGGCGCAGGGAACGAGAGCGAGCAAAGCACAAAAGTAGGCACCCTGAGTTGGCTGGCAAGGCCGGAGGTCCGGTGTCTGTGGGACTGTGGAAGGGCTGCCAGGGGAAGGCGAGGGCCAGCAACACCTGGGAGGCCTGGCACCTTTGGTGTGGGAGCAGTCGCTGGACGTTTGCAATTTCGAGCTGGGCTCCGGCGCAGGGACCGAGAGCGAGCAAGGCACGAACGTCGGCCCCCTGAGCTGGCTGGCAAGGCCGGAGCGCCAGTGTGTGTGGGGCTGTGGAAGGGCTGCCAGGGGAAGGCGAGGGCCAGCAACACCTGGGAGGCCTGGCACCTTTGGTGTGGGAGCAGTCGCTGGACGTTTGCAATTTCGAGCTGGGCTGCGGCGCAGGTCCCGAGAGCGAGCAAGGCACGAACGTCGGCACCCTGAGCTGGCTGGCAAGGCCGGAGCCCGTGTGTGTGGGGCTGTGGAAGGGCTGCCAGGGCAAGGCGAGGGCCAGCAACACCTGGGAGGCCTGGCACCTTTGGTGTGGGAGCAGTCGCTGGACGTTTGCAATTTCGAGGTGGGCTCCGGCTCACAGACCGAGAGCGAGCAAGGCACGAACGTCGGCCCCCTGAGCTGGCTGGCAAGGCCGGAGCCCCAGTGTGTGTGGGGCTGTGGAAGGGCTGCCAGGGCAAGGCGAGGGCCAGCAACACCTGGGAGGCCTGGCACCTTTCGTGTGGGAGCAGGGGCTAGACATTTGCAATTTCGAGCTGGGCTCCGGCGCAGGTAGCGAGAGCGAGCAAGGCACGAACGTCGGCCCCCTGAGCTGGCTGGCAAGGCCGGAGCCCCAGTGTGTGTGGGGCTGTGGAAGGGCTGCTAGGGGAAGGCGAGGGCCAGGAATGCCTGGGAGGCCTGGCACCTTTGGTGTGGGAGCAGTCGCTGGACGTTTGCAATTTTGAGATGGGGTCTGGTACAGGTACCGAGAGCGAGCAAGGCACGAACGTCGGCCCCCTGAGCTGGCTGGCAAGGCCTGAGCCCCAGTGTGTGTGGGGCTGTGGAAGGGCTGCCAGGGGAAGGCGAGGGCCAGCAACACCGGGGACGCCTGCCACCTTTGGTGTGGGAGCAGTCACTGGACGTTTGCAATTTCGAGCTGGGCTCTGGCGCAGGTCCCGAGAGCGAGCAAGGCACGAACGTCGGCCCCCTGATCTGGCTGGCAAGGCCGGAGCCCCAGTGTGTGTGGGGCTGTGGAAGGGCTGCCAGGGCAAGGCGAGGGCCAGCAACACCTGGGAGGCCTGGCACCTTTGGTGTGGGAGCAGTCGCTGGACGTTTGCAATTTCGAGCTGGGCTCCGGCGCAGGGACCGAGAGCGAGCAAGGCACGAACGTCGGCCCCCTGAGCTGGCTGGCAAGGCCGGAGCCCCAGTGTGTGGGGGCTGTGGAAGGACTGCCAGGGGAAGGTGAGGACCAGCAACACCTGGGAGGCCTGCCAGCTTTCGTGTGGCAGCAGCCGCTGGACGTTTGCAATTTCGAGCTGGGCTGCGGCGCAGGTACCGAGAGCGAGCAAGGCACGAATATCAGCACCCTGAGTTGGCTGGCAAGGCCGGAGCGCCAGTGTGTGTGGGGCTGTGGAAGGGCTGCCAGGGGAAGGCGAGGGCCAGCAACACCTGGGACGCCTGGCACCTTTGGTGTGGGAGCAGTCGCTGGACGTTTGCAATTTCGAGCTGGGCTGCGGCGCAGGTCCCGAGAGTGAGCAAGGCACGAACGTCGGCCCCCTGAGCTGGCTGGCAAGGCCGGAGCGCAAGTGTGTGTGGGGCTGTGGAAGGGCTGCCAGGGCAAGGCGAGGGCCAGCAACACCTGGGAGGCCTGGCACCTTTGGTGTGGGAGCAGTCGCTGGACGTTTGCAATTTCGAGGTGGGCTCCGGCTCACAGACCGAGAGCGAGCAAGGCACGAACGTCGGCCCCCTGAGCTGGCTGGCAAGGCCGGAGCCCCAGTGTGTGTGGGGCTGTGGAAGGGCTGCCAGGGCAAGGCGAGGGCCAGCAACACCTGGGAGGCCTGGCACCTTTCGTGTGGGAGCAGGGGCTAGACATTTGCAATTTCGAGCTGGGCTCCGGCGCAGGTAGCGAGAGCGAGCAAGGCACGAACGTCGGCCCCCTGAGCTGGCTGGCAAGGCCGGAGCCCCAGTGTGTGTGGGGCTGTGGAAGGGCTGCTAGGGGAAGGCGAGGGCCAGGAATGCCTGGGAGGCCTGGCACCTTTGGTGTGGGAGCAGTCGCTGGACGTTTGCAATTTTGAGATGGGGTCTGGTACAGGTACCGAGAGCGAGCAAGGCACGAACGTCGGCCCCCTGAGCTGGCTGGCAAGGCCTGAGCCCCAGTGTGTGTGGGGCTGTGGAAGGGCTGCCAGGGGAAGGCGAGGGCCAGCAACACCGGGGACGCCTGCCACCTTTGGTGTGGGAGCAGTCACTGGACGTTTGCAATTTCGAGCTGGGCTCTGGCGCAGGTCCCGAGAGCGAGCAAGGCACGAACGTCGGCCCCCTGAGCTGGCTGGCAAGGCCGGAGCCCCAGTGTGTGTGGGGCTGTGGAAGGGCTGCCAGGGCAAGGCGAGGGCCAGCAACACCTGGGAGGCCTGGCACCTTTGGTGTGGGAGCAGTCGCTGGACGTTTGCAATTTCGAGCTGGGCTCCGGCGCAGGGACCGAGAGCGAGCAAGGCACGAACGTCGGCCCCCTGAGCTGGCTGGCAAGGCCGGAGCCCCAGTGTGTGTGGGGCTGTGGAAGGGCTGCCAGGGCAAGGCGAGGGCCAGCAACACCTGGGAGGCCTGGCACCTTTGGTGTGGGAGCAGTCGCTGGACGTTTGCAATTTCGAGCTGGGCTGCGGCGCAGGTCCCGAGAGCGAGCAAGGCACGAACGTCGGCACCCTGAGTTGGCTGGCAAGGCCGGAGCCCCAGTGTGTGTGGGGCTGTGGAAGGGCTGCCAGGGCAAGGCGAGGGCCAGCAACACCTGGGAGGCCTGGCACCTTTGGTGTGGGAGCAGTCGCTGGACGTTTGCAATTTCGAGGTGGGCTCCGGCTCACAGACCGAGAGCGAGCAAGGCACGAACGTCGGCCCCCTGAGCTGGCTGGCAAGGCCGGAGCCCCAGTGTGTGGGGGCTGTGGAAGGACTGCCAGGGGAAGGTGAGGACCAGCAACACCTGGTAGGCCTGCCAGCTTTCGTGTGGGAGCAGTCGCTGGACGTTTGCAATTTCGAGCTGGGCTGCGGCGCAGGTACCGAGAGCGAGCAAGGCACGAATATCAGCACCCTGAGTTGGCTGGCAAGGCCGGAGCGCCAGTGTGTGTGGGGCTGTGGAAGGGCTGCCAGGGGAAGGCGAGGGCCAGCAACACCTGGGACGCCTGGCACCTTTGGTGTGGGAGCAGTCGCTGGACGTTTGCAATTTTGAGCTGGGCTGCGGCGCAGGTCCCGAGAGTGAGCAAGGCACGAACGTCGGCCCCCTGAGCTGGCTGGCAAGGCCGGAGCGCCAGTGTGTGTGGGGCTGTGGAAGGGCTGCCAGGGCAAGGCGAGGGCCAGCAACACCTGGGAGGCCTGGCACCTTTGGTGTGGGAGCAGTCGCTGGACGTTTGCAATTTGGAGCTGGGCTGCGGCGCAGGTACCGAGAGCGAGCCAGGCACGAACGTCGGCCCCCTGAGCTGGCTGGCAAAGCCGGAGCCCCAGTGTGTGGGGGCTGTGGAAGGGCTGCCAGGGCAAGGCGAGGGCCAGCAACACCTGGGAGGCCTGGCACCTTTGGTGTGGGAGCAGGCGCTAGACATTTGCAATTTCGAGCTGGGCTCCGGCGCAGGTAGTGAGAGCGAGCAAGGCACGAACGTCGGCACCCTGAGCTGGCTGGCAAGGCCGGAGCCCCAGTGTGTGTGGGGCTGTGGAAGGGCTGCCAGGGCAAGGCGAGGGCCAGGAATGCCTGGGAGGCCTGTCACCTTTGGTGTGGGAGCAGTCGCTCAACGTTTGCAATTTTGAGATGGGGTCTGGTACAGGTACCGAGACCGAGCAAGGCACGAACGTCGGCCCCCTGAGCTGGCTGGCAAGGCCGGAGCCCCAGTGTGTGTGGGGCTGTGGAAGGGCTGCCAGGGGAAGGCGAGGGCCAGCAACACCTGGTTGGCCTGGCACCTTTGGTGTGGGAGCAGTCGCTGGACGTTTGCAATTTCGAGCTGGGCTGCGGCGCAGGGACCGAGAGCGAGCAAGGCACGAACGTCGGCCCCCTGAGCTGGCTGGCAAGGCCGGAGCCCCAGTGTGTGTGGGGCTGTGGAAGGGCTGCCAGGGGAAGGCGAGGGCCAGCAACACCTGGTTGGCCTGGCACCTTTGGTGTGGGAGCAGTCGCTGGACTTTTGCAATTTCGAGCTGGGTTGCGGCGCAAGGACCGAGAGCGAGAAAGGCACGAACGTCGGCCCCCTGAGCTGGCTGGCAAGGCCGGAGCCCCAGTGTGTGTGGGGCTGTGGAAGGGCTGCCAGGGCAAGGCGAGGGCCAGCAACACCTGGGAGGCCTGGCACCTTTCGTGTGGGATCAGGCGCTAGACGTTTGCAATTTCGAGCTGGGCTGCGGCGCAGGTCCCGAGAGCGAGAAAGGCACGAACGTCGGCACCCTGAGCTGGCTGGCAAGGCCGGAGCCCCAGTGTGTGTGGGGCTCTGGAAGGGCTGCCAGGGGAAGGCGAGGGCCAGCAACACCTGGGAGGCCTGGCACCTTTGCTGTGGCAGCAGTCGCTGGACGTTTGCAATTTTGCTGGGCTACGGCGCAGGTCCCGAGAGTGAGCAAGGCACGAACGTCGGCCCCCTGAGCTGGCTGGCAAGGCCGGAGCGCAAGTGTGTGTGGGGCTGTGGAAGGGCTGCCAGGGCAAGGCGAGGGCCAGCAACACCTGGGAGGCCTGGCACCTTTGGTGTGGGACCAGTCGCTGGACGTTTGCAATTTTGAGATGGGGTCTGGCGCAGGTCCCGAGAGCAAGCAAGGCACGACCGTCGGCCCCCTGAGCTGGCTGGCAAGGCCGGAGCCCCAGTGTGTGTGGGGCTGTGGAAGGGCTGCCAGGGGAAGGCGAGGGCCAGCAACACCTGGGAGACCTGGCACCTTTGGTGTGGGAGCAGTCGCTGGACGTTTGCAATTTGGAGCTGGGCTGCGGCGCAGCTAGTGAGAGCGAGCAAGGCACGAACGTCGGCACCCTGAGCTGGCTGGCAAGGCCGGAGCCCCAGTGTGTGTGGGGCTGTGGAAGGGCTGCCAGGGGAAGGCGAGGGCCAGGAATGCCTGGGAGGCCTGTCACCTTTGGTGTGGGAGCAGTCGCTCAACGTTTGCAATTTTGAGATGGGGTCTGGTACAGGTACCGAGAGCGAGCAAGGCACGAACGTCGGCCCCCTGAGCTGGCTGGCAAGGCCGGAGCCCCAGTGTGTGTGGGGCTGTGGAAGGGCTGCCAGGGGAAGGCGAGGGCCAGCAACACCTGGTTGGCCTGGCACCTTTGGTGTGGGAGCAGTCGCTGGACGTTTGCAATTTCGAGCTGGGCTGCGGCGCAGGGACCGAGAGCGAGCAAGGCACGAACGTCGGCCCCCTGAGCTGGCTGGCAAGGCCGGAGCCCCAGTGTGTGTGGGGCTGTGGAAGGGCTGCCAGGGCAAGGCGAGGGCCAGCAACACCTGGGAGGCCTGGCACCTTTCGTGTGGGAGCAGGCGCTAGACGTTTGCAATTTCGAGCTGGGCTGCGGCGCAGGTCCCGAGAGCGAGAAAGGCACGAACGTCGGCACCCTGAGCTGGCTGGCAAGGCCGGAGCCCCAGTGTGTGTGGGGCTGTGGAAGGGCTGCCAGGGGAAGGCGAGGGCCAGCAACACCTGGGAGGCCTGGCACCTTTGCTGTGGCAGCAGTCGCTGGACGTTTGCAATTTTGCTGGGCTGCGGCGCAGGTCCCGAGAGTGAGCAAGGCACGAACGTCGGCACCCTGAGCTGGCTGGCAAGGCCGGAGCGCAAGTGTGTGTGGGGCTGTGGAAGGGCTGCCAGGGCAAGGCGAGGGCCAGCAACACCTGGGAGGCCTGGCACCTTTGGTGTGGGAGCAGTCGCTGGACGTTTGCAATTTTGAGATGGGGTCTGGCGCAGGTCCCGAGAGCGAGCAAGGCACGACCGTCGGCCCCCTGAGCTGGCTGGCAAGGCCGGAGCCCCAGTGTGTGTGGGGCTGTGGAAGGGCTGCCAGGGCAAGGCGAGGGCCAGCAACACCTGGGAGGCCTGGCAGCTTTGGTGTGGGAGCAGTCGCTGGACGTTTGCAATTTCGAGCTGGGCTCCGGCGCAGGTAGTGAGAGCGAGCAAGGCACGAACGTCGGCACCCTGAGCTGGCTGGCAAGGCCGGAGCCCCAGTGTGTGTGGGGCTGTGGAAGGGCTGCCAGGGCAAGGCGAGGGCCAGGAATGCCTGGGAGGCCTGGCACCTTTGGTGTGGGAGCAGTCGCTCAACGTTTGCAATTTTGAGATGGGGTCTGGTACAGGTACCGAGACCGAGCAAGGCACGAACGTCGGCCCCCTGAGCTGGCTGGCAAGGCCGGAGCCCCAGTGTGTGTGGGGCTGTGGAAGGGCTGCCAGGGCAAGGCGAAGGCCAGCAACACCTGGGAGACCTGGCATCTTTGGTGTGGGAGCAGTCGCTGGACGTTTGCAATTTCGAGCTGGGCTCTGGCGCAGGTACCGAGAGTGAGCAAGGCACGAACGTCGGCACCCTGAGCTGGCTGGCAAGGCCGGAGCGCCAGTGTGTGTGGGGCTGTGGAAGGGCTGCCAGGGGAAGGCGAGGGCCAGCAACACCTGGTTGGCCTGGCACCTTTGGTGTGGGAGCAGTCGCTGGACTTTTACAATTTCGAGCTGGGCTGCGGCGCAAGGACCGAGAGCGAGAAAGGCACGAACGTCGGCCCCCTGAGCTGGCTGGCAAGGCCGGAGCCCCAGTGTGTGTGGGGCTGTGGAAGGGCTGCCAGGGCAAGGCGAGGGCCAGCAACACCTGGGAGGCCTGGCACCTTTGGTGTGGGAGCAGGCGCTAGACGTTTGCAATTTCGAGCTGGGCTCCGGCGCAAGGACCGAGAGCGAGAAAGGCACGAACGTCGGCACCCTGAGCTGGCTGGCAAGGCCGGAGCCCCAGTGTGTGTGGGGCTGTGGAAGGGCTGCCAGGGGAAGGCGAGGGCCAACAACACCTGGTAGGCCTGGCACCTTTCGTGTGGGAGCAGGGGCTAGACATTTGCAATTTCGAGATGGGCTCCGGCGCAGGTAGCGAGAGCGAGCAAGGCACGAACGTCGGCGCCCTGAGCTGGCTGGCAAGGCCGGAGCACCAGTGTGTGTGGGGCTGTGGAAGGGCTGCCAGGGGAAGGCGAGGGCCAGCAACACCTGGGAGGCCTGGCAGCTTTGGTGTGGGAGCAGTCGCTGGACGTTTGCAATTTCGAGCTGGGGTCTGGCACAGGTACCGAGAGCGAGCAAGGCACGAACGTCGGCACCCTGAGCTGGCTGGCAAGGCCTGAGCTCCAGTGTGTGTGGGGCTGTGGAAGGGCTGCCAGGGCAAGGCGAGGGCCAGCAACACCTGGGAGGCCTGGCACCTTTGGTGTGGGAGCAGTCGCTGGACGTTTGCAATTTCGAGCTGGGCTGCGGCGCAGGTCCCGAGAGCGAGCAAGGCACGAACGTCGGCACCCTGAGCTGGCTGGCAAGGCCGGAGCGCCAGTGTGTGTGGGGCTGTGGAAGGGCTGCCAGGGCAAGGCGAGGGCCAGCAACACCTGGGAGGCCTGGCACCTTTGCTGTGGCAGCAGTCGCTGGACGTTTGAAATTTTGAGATGGGGTCTGGCACAGGTACCGAGAGCGAGCAAGGCACGAACGTCGGCACCCTGAGCTGGCTGGCAAGGCCGGAGCCCCAGTGTGTGTGGGGCCGTGGAAGGGCTGCCAGGGGAAGGTGAGGGCCAGCAACACCTGGGAGGCCTGGCACCTTTGGTGTGGGAGCAGTCGCTGGACATTTGCAATTTTGAGCTGGGGTGCGGCGCAGGGACCGAGAGCGAGCAAAGCACAAAAGTAGGCACCCTGAGTTGGCTGGCAAGGCCGGAGCTCCAGTGTGTGTGGGGCTGTGGAAGGGCTGCCAGGGCAAGGCGAGGGCCAGGAATGCCTGGGAGGCCTGGCACCTTTGGTGTGGGAGCAGTCGCTGGACGTTTGCAATTTCGAGCTGGGCTGCGGCGCAGGGACCGAGAGCGAGAAAGGCACGAACGTCGGCACCCTGAGCTGGCTGGCAAGGCCGGAGCCCCACTGTGTGTGGGGCTGTGGAAGGGCTGCCAGGGCAAGGCGAGGGCCAGCAACACCTGGGAGGCCTGGCAGCTTTGGTGTGGGAGCAGTCGCTGGACGTTTGCAATTTCGAGGTGGGTTCCGGCGCAGGGACCGAGAGCGAGCAAGGCACGAACGTCGGCACCCTGAGCTGGCTGGCAAGGCCGGAGCCCCAGTGTGTGTGGGGCTGTGGAAGGGCTGCCAGGGCAAGGCGAGGGCCAGGAATGCCTGGGAGGCCTGGCACCTTTGGTGTGGGAGCAGTCGCTCAACGTTTGCAATTTGGAGATGGGGTCTGGTACAGGTACCGAGACCGAGCAAGGCACGAACGTCGGCCCCCTGAGCTGGCTGGCAAGGCCGGAGCCCCAGTGTGTGTGGGGCTGTGGAAGGGCTGCCAGGGCAAGGCGAGGGCCAGCAACACCTGGGAGGCCTGGCACCTTTGGTGTGGGAGCAGTCGCTGGACGTTTGCAATTTCGAGCTGGGCTCTGGCGCAGGTACCGAGAGTGAGCAAGGCACGAACGTCGGCACCCTGAGCTGGCTGGCAAGGCCGGAGCGCCAGTGTGTGTGGGGCTGTGGAAGGGCTGCCAGGGGAAGGCGAGGGCCAGCAACACCTGGTTGGCCTGGCACCTTTGGTGTGGGAGCAGTCGCTGGACTTTTACAATTTCGAGCTGGGCTGCGGCGCAAGGACCGAGAGCGAGAAAGGCACGAACGTCGGCCCCCTGAGCTGGCTGGCAAGGCCGGAGCCCCAGTGTGTGTGGGGCTGTGGAAGGGCTGCCAGGGCAAGGCGAGGGCCAGCAACACCTGGGAGGCCTGGCAGCTTTAGTGTGGGAGCAGTCGCTGGACGTTTGCAATTTCGAGCTGGGCTCCGGCGCAGGTAGTGAGAGCGAGCAAGGCACGAACGTCGGCACCCTGAGCTGGCTGGCAAGGCCGGAGCCCCAGTGTGTGTGGGGCTGTGGAAGGGCTGCCAGGGCAAGGCGAGGGCCAGGAATGCCTGGGAGGCCTGGCACCTTTGGTGTGGGAGCAGTCGCTCAACGTTTGCAATTTTGAGATGGGGTCTGGTACAGGTACCGAGACCGAGCAAGGCACGAACGTCGGCCCCCTGAGCTGGCTGGCAAGGCCGGAGCCCCAGTGTGTGTGGGGCTGTGGAAGGGCTGCCAGGGCAAGGCGAGGGCCAGCAACACCTGGGAGGCCTGGCATCTTTGGTGTGGGAGCAGTCGCTGGACGTTTGCAATTTCGAGCTGGGCTCTGGCGCAGGTACCGAGAGTGAGCAAGGCACGAACGTCGGCACCCTGAGCTGGCTGGCAAGGCCGGAGCGCCAGTGTGTGTGGGGCTGTGGAAGGGCTGCCAGGGGAAGGCGAGGGCCAGCAACACCTGGTTGGCCTGGCACCTTTGGCGTGGGAGCAGTCGCTGGACTTTTACAATTTCGAGCTGGGCTGCGGCGCAAGGACCGAGAGCGAGAAAGGCACGAACGTCGGCCCCCTGAGCTGGCTGGCAAGGCCGGAGCCCCAGTGTGTGTGGGGCTGTGGAAGGGCTGCCAGGGCAAGGCGAGGGCCAGCAACACCTGGGAGGCCTGGCACCTTTGGTGTGGGAGCAGGCGCTAGACGTTTGCAATTTCGAGCTGGGCTCCGGCGCAAGGACCGAGAGCGAGAAAGGCACGAACGTCGGCACCCTGAGCTGGCTGGCAAGGCCGGAGCACCAGTGTGTGTGGGGCTGTGGAAGGGCTGCCAGGGGAAGGCGAGGGCCAACAACACCTGGTAGGCCTGGCACCTTTCGTGTGGGAGCAGGGGCTAGACATTTGCAATTTCGAGATGGGCTCCGGCGCAGGTAGCGAGAGCGAGCAAGGCACGAACGTCGGCGCCCTGAGCTGGCTGGCAAGGCCGGAGCCCCAGTGTGTGTGGGGCTGTGGAAGGGCTGCCAGGGCAAGGCGAGGGCCAGCAACACCTGGGAGGCCTGGCAGCTTTGGTGTGGGAGCAGTCGCTGGACGTTTGCAATTTTGAGATGGGGTCTGGCACAGGTACCGAGAGCGAGCAAGGCACGAACGTCGGCACCCTGAGCTGGCTGGCAAGGCCTGAGCTCCAGTGTGTGTGGGGCTGTGGAAGGGCTGCCAGGGCAAGGCGAGGGCCAGCAACACCTGGGAGGCCTGGCACCTTTGGTGTGGGAGCAGTCGCTGGACGTTTGCAATTTCGAGCTGGGCTGCGGCGCAGGTACCGAGAGCGAGCAAGGCACGAACGTCGGCACCCTGAGCTGGCTGGCAAGGCCGGAGCGCCAGTGTGTGTGGGGCTGTGGAAGGGCTGCCAGGGCAAGGCGAGGGCCAGCAACACCTGGGAGGCCTGGCACCTTTGCTGTGGCAGCAGTCGCTGGACGTTTGAAATTTTGAGATGGGGTCTGGCACAGGTACCGAGAGCGAGCAAGGCACGAACGTCGGCACCCTGAGCTGGCTGGCAAGGCCGGAGCCCCAGTGTGTGTGGGGCCGTGGAAGGGCTGCCAGGGGAAGGTGAGGGCCAGCAACACCTGGGAGGCCTGGCACCTTTGGTGTGGGAGCAGTCGCTGGACATTTGCAATTTTGAGCTGGGGTGCGGCGCAGGGACCGAGAGCGAGCAAAGCAGAAAAGTAGGCACCCTGAGTTGGCTGGCAAGGCCGGAGCTCCAGTGTGTGTGGGGCTGTGGAAGGGCTGCCAGGGCAAGGCGAGGGCCAGCAACACCTGGGAGGCCTGGCACCTTTGGTGTGGGAGCAGTCGCTGGACGTTTGCAATTTCGAGCTGGGCTGCGGCGCAGGGACCGAGAGCGAGAAAGGCACGAACGTCGGCACCCTGAGCTGGCTGGCAAGGCCGGAGCCCCAGTGTGTGTGGGGCTGTGGAAGGGCTGCCAGGGGAAGGCGAGGGCCAGCAACACCTGGGAGGCCTGGCACCTTTGCTGTGGCAGCAGTCGCTGGACGTTTGCAATTTTGAGCTGGGCTGCGGCGCAGGTCCCGAGAGTGAGCAAGGCACGACCGTCGGCCCCCTGAGCTGGCTGGCAAGGCCGGAGCCCCACTGTGTGTGGGGCTGTGGAAGGGCTGCCAGGGCAAGGCGAGGGCCAGCAACACCTGGGAGGCCTGGCACCTTTGGTGTGGGAGCAGTCGCTGGACATTTGCAATTTTGAGCTGGGGTGCGGCGCAGGGACCGAGAGCGAGCAAAGCACAAAAGTAGGCACCCTGAGTTGGCTGGCAAGGCCGGAGCTCCAGTGTGTGTGGGGCTGTGGAAGGGCTGCCAGGGGAAGGCGAGGGCCAGCAACACCTGGGAGGCCTGGCACCTTTGGTGTGGGAGCAGTCGCTGGACGTTTGCAATTTCGAGCTGGGCTGCGGCGCAGGGACCGAGAGCGAGCAAGGCACGAACGTCGGCCCCCTGAGCTGGCTGGCAAGGCCGGAGCCCCAGTGTGTGTGGGGCTGTGGAAGGGCTGCCAGGGCAAGGCGAGGGCCAGCAACACCTGGGAGGCCTGGCACCTTTGGTGTGGGAGCAGTCGCTGGACATTTGCAATTTTGAGCTGGGGTGCGGCGCAGGGACCGAGAGCGAGCAAAGCACAAAAGTAGGCACCCTGAGTTGGCTGGCAAGGCCGGAGCTCCAGTGTGTGTGGGGCTGTGGAAGGGCTGCCAGGGGAAGGCGAGGGCCAGCAACACCTGGGAGGCCTGGCACCTTTGGTGTGGGAGCAGTCGCTGGACGTTTGCAATTTCGAGCTGGGCTGCGGCGCAGGGACCGAGAGCGAGCAAGGCACGAACGTCGGCCCCCTGAGCTGGCTGGCAAGGCCGGAGCGCAAGTGTGTGTGGGGCTGTGGAAGGGCTGCCAGGGCAAGGCGAGGGCCAGCAACACCTGGGAGGCCTGGCACCTTTGGTGTGGGAGCAGTCGCTGGACGTTTGCAATTTCGAGCTGGGCTGCGGCGCAGGTCCCGAGAGCGAGCAAGGCACGAACGTCGGCACCCTGAGCTGGCTGGCAAGGCCGGAGCCGCAGTGTGTGTGGGGCTGTGGAAGGGCTGCCAGGGGAAGGCGAGGGCCAGCAACACCTGGTAGGCCTGGCACCTTTCGTGTGGGAGCAGGGGCTAGACATTTGCAATTTCGAGCTGGGCTCTGGCGCAGGTAGCGAGAGCGAGCAAGGCACGAACGTCGGCGCCCTGAGCTGGCTGGCAAGGCCGGAGCACCAGTGTGTGTGGGGCTGTGGAAGGGCTGCCAGGGGAAGGCGAGGGCCAGCAACACCTGGGAGGCCTGGCACCTTTGGTGTGGGAGCAGTCGCTGGACGTTTGCAATTTTGAGATGGGGTCTGGCACAGGTACCGAGAGCGAGCAAGGCACGAACGTCGGCACCCTGAGCTGGCTGGCAAGGTCTGAGCTCCAGTGTGTGTGGGGCTGTAGAAGGGCTGCCAGGGCAAGGCGAGGGCCAGCAACACCTGGGAGGCCTGGCACCTTTGGTGTGGGAGCAGTCGCTGGACGTTTGAAATTTTGAGATGGGGTCTGGTACAGGTACCGAGAGCGAGCAAGGCACGAACGTCGGCACCCTGAGCTGGCTGGCAAGGCCGGAGCCCCAGTGTGTGTGGGGCCGTGGAAGGGCTGCCAGGGGAAGGTGAGGGCCAGCAACACCTGGGAGGCCTGGCACCTTTGGTGTGGGAGCAGTCGCTGGACATTTGCAATTTTGAGCTGGGGTGCGGCGCAGGGACCGAGAGCGAGCGAAGCACAAAAGTAGGCACCCTGAGTTGGCTGGCAAGGCCGGAGCTCCAGTGTGTGTGGGGCTGTGGAAGGGCTGCCAGGGCAAGGCGAGGGCCAGCAACACCTGGGAGGCCTGGCACCTTTGGTGTGGGAGCAGTCGCTGGACGTTTGCAATTTCGAGCTGGGCTGCGGCGCAGGGACCGAGAGCGAGCAAGGCACGAACGTCGGCCCCCTGAGCTGGCTGGCAAGGCCGGAGCGCAAGTGTGTGTGGGGCTGTGGAAGGGCTGCCAGGGCAAGGCGAGGGCCAGCAACACCTGGGAGGCCTGGCACCTTTGGTGTGGGAGCAGTCGCTGGACGTTTGCAATTTCGAGCTGGGCTGCGGCGCAGGTCCCGAGAGCGAGCAAGGCACGAACGTCGGCACCCTGAGCTGGCTGGCAAGGCCGGAGCCGCAGTGTGTGTGGGGCTGTGGAAGGGCTGCCAGGGCAAGGCGAGGGCCAGCAACACCTGGGAGGCCTGGCACCTTTGGTGTGGGAGCAGTCGCTGGACGTTTGCAATTTCGAGGTGGGTTCCGGCGCAGGGACCGAGAGCGAGCAAGGCACGAACGTCGGCACCCTGAGCTGGCTGGCAAGGCCGGAGCCCCAGTGTGTGTGGGGCTGTGGAAGGGCTGCCAGGGCAAGGCGAGGGCCAGCAACACCTGGGAGGCCTGGCACCTTTCGTGTGGGAGCAGGCGCTAGAAGTTTGCAATTTCGAGCTGGGCTCCGGTGCAAGGAGCGAGAGCGAGAAAGGCACGAACGTCGGCCCCCTGAGCTGGCTGGCAAGGCCGGAGCCCCAGTGTGTGTGGGGCTGTGGAAGGGCTGCCAGGGCAAGGCGAGGGCCAGCAACACCTGGGAGGCCTGGCACCTTTCGTGTGGGAGCAGGGGCTAGACATTTGCAATTTCGAGCTGGGCTCCGGCACAGGTAGCGAGAGCGAGCAAGGCACGAACGTCGGCACCCTGAGCTGGCTGGCAAGGCCGGAGCCCCAGTGTGTGTGGGGCTGTGGAAGGGCTGCCAGGGGAAGGCGAGGGCCAGCAACACCTGGGAGGCCTGGCACCTTTGGTGTGGGAGCAGTCGCTGGACGTTTGCAATTTCGAGCTGGGCTCTGGCGCAGGTCCCGAGAGTGAGCAAGGCACGAACGTCGGCCCCCTGAGCTGGCTGGCAAGGCCGGAGCCCCAGTGTGTGTGGGGCTGTGGAAGGGCTGCCAGGGCAAGGCGAGGGCCAGCAACACCTGGGAGGCCTGGCACCTTTGCTGTGGCAGCAGTCGCTGGACGTTTGCAATTTTGAGATGGGGTCTGGCACAGGTCCCGAGAACGAGCAAGGCACGAACGTCGGCCCCCTGAGCTGGCTGGCAAGGCCGGAGCCTCAGTGTGTGGGGGCTGTGGAAGGACTGCCAGGGGAAGGTGAGGACCAGCAACACCTGGTAGGCCTGCCAGCTTTCGTGTGGCAGCAGTCGCTGGACGTTTGCAATTTCGAGCTGGGCTGCGGCGCAGGTACCGAGAGCGAGCAAGGCATGAATATCAGCACCCTGAGTTGGCTGGCAAGGCCGGAGCGCCCGTGTGTGTGGGGCTGTGGAAGGGCTGCCAGGGGAAGGCGAGGGCCAGCAACACCTGGGACGCCTGGCACCTTTGGTGAGGGAGCAGTTGCTGGATGTTTGAAATTTTGAGATGGGGTCTGGCACAGGTCCCGAGAGCGAGCAAGGCACGACCGTCGGCCCCCTGAGCTGGCTGGCAAGGCCGGAGCGCCAGTGTGTGTGGGGCTGTGGAAGGGCTGCCAGGGCAAGGCGAGGGCCAGCAACACCTGGGAGGCCTGGCACCTTTGGTGTGGGAGCAGTCGCTGGACGTTTGCAATTTCGAGGTGGGTTCCGGCGCAGGGACCGAGAGCGAGCAAGGCACGAACGTCGGCACCCTGAGCTGGCTGGCAAGGCCGGAGCCCCAGTGTGTGTGGGGCTGTGGAAGGGCTGCCAGGGCAAGGCGAGGGCCAGCAACACCTGGGAGGCCTGGCACCTTTCGTGTGGGAGCAGGCGCTAGAAGTTTGCAATTTCGAGCTGGGCTCCGGTGCAAGGACCGAGAGCGAGAAAGGCACGAACGTCGGCCCCCTGAGCTGGCTGGCAAGGCCGGAGCCCCAGTGTGTGTGGGGCTGTGGAAGGGCTGCCAGGGCAAGGCGAGGGCCAGCAACACCTGGGAGGCCTGGCACCTTTCGTGTGGGAGCAGTCGCTGGACGTTTGCAATTTTGAGATGGGGTCTGGCACAGGTACCGAGAGCGAGCAAGGCACGAACGTCGGCACCCTGAGCTGGCTGGCAAGGTCTGAGCTCCAGTGTGTGTGGGGCTGTAGAAGGGCTGCCAGGGCAAGGCGAGGGCCAGCAACACCTGGGAGGCCTGGCACCTTTGGTGTGGGAGCAGTCGCTGGACGTTTGAAATTTTGAGATGGGGTCTGGTACAGGTACCGAGAGCGAGCAAGGCACGAACGTCGGCACCCTGAGCTGGCTGGCAAGGCCGGAGCCCCAGTGTGTGTGGGGCCGTGGAAGGGCTGCCAGGGGAAGGTGAGGGCCAGCAACACCTGGGAGGCCTGGCACCTTTGGTGTGGGAGCAGTCGCTGGACATTTGCAATTTTGAGCTGGGGTGCGGCGCAGGGACCGAGAGCGAGCGAAGCACAAAAGTAGGCACCCTGAGTTGGCTGGCAAGGCCGGAGCTCCAGTGTGTGTGGGGCTGTGGAAGGGCTGCCAGGGCAAGGCGAGGGCCAGCAACACCTGGGAGGCCTGGCACCTTTGGTGTGGGAGCAGTCGCTGGACGTTTGCAATTTCGAGCTGGGCTGCGGCGCAGGGACCGAGAGCGAGCAAGGCACGAACGTCGGCCCCCTGAGCTGGCTGGCAAGGCCGGAGCGCAAGTGTGTGTGGGGCTGTGGAAGGGCTGCCAGGGCAAGGCGAGGGCCAGCAACACCTGGGAGGCCTGGCACCTTTGGTGTGGGAGCAGTCGCTGGACGTTTGCAATTTCGAGCTGGGCTGCGGCGCAGGTCCCGAGAGCGAGCAAGGCACGAACGTCGGCACCCTGAGCTGGCTGGCAAGGCCGGAGCCGCAGTGTGTGTGGGGCTGTGGAAGGGCTGCCAGGGCAAGGCGAGGGCCAGCAACACCTGGGAGGCCTGGCACCTTTGGTGTGGGAGCAGTCGCTGGACGTTTGCAATTTCGAGGTGGGTTCCGGCGCAGGGACCGAGAGCGAGCAAGGCACGAACGTCGGCACCCTGAGCTGGCTGGCAAGGCCGGAGCCCCAGTGTGTGTGGGGCTGTGGAAGGGCTGCCAGGGCAAGGCGAGGGCCAGCAACACCTGGGAGGCCTGGCACCTTTCGTGTGGGAGCAGGCGCTAGAAGTTTGCAATTTCGAGCTGGGCTCCGGTGCAAGGAGCGAGAGCGAGAAAGGCACGAACGTCGGCCCCCTGAGCTGGCTGGCAAGGCCGGAGCCCCAGTGTGTGTGGGGCTGTGGAAGGGCTGCCAGGGCAAGGCGAGGGCCAGCAACACCTGGGAGGCCTGGCACCTTTCGTGTGGGAGCAGGGGCTAGACATTTGCAATTTCGAGCTGGGCTCCGGCACAGGTAGCGAGAGCGAGCAAGGCACGAACGTCGGCACCCTGAGCTGGCTGGCAAGGCCGGAGCCCCAGTGTGTGTGGGGCTGTGGAAGGGCTGCCAGGGGAAGGCGAGGGCCAGCAACACCTGGGAGGCCTGGCACCTTTGGTGTGGGAGCAGTCGCTGGACGTTTGCAATTTCGAGCTGGGCTCTGGCGCAGGTCCCGAGAGTGAGCAAGGCACGAACGTCGGCCCCCTGAGCTGGCTGGCAAGGCCGGAGCCCCAGTGTGTGTGGGGCTGTGGAAGGGCTGCCAGGGCAAGGCGAGGGCCAGCAACACCTGGGAGGCCTGGCACCTTTGCTGTGGCAGCAGTCGCTGGACGTTTGCAATTTTGAGATGGGGTCTGGCACAGGTCCCGAGAACGAGCAAGGCACGAACGTCGGCCCCCTGAGCTGGCTGGCAAGGCCGGAGCCTCAGTGTGTGGGGGCTGTGGAAGGACTGCCAGGGGAAGGTGAGGACCAGCAACACCTGGTAGGCCTGCCAGCTTTCGTGTGGCAGCAGTCGCTGGACGTTTGCAATTTCGAGCTGGGCTGCGGCGCAGGTACCGAGAGCGAGCAAGGCATGAATATCAGCACCCTGAGTTGGCTGGCAAGGCCGGAGCGCCCGTGTGTGTGGGGCTGTGGAAGGGCTGCCAGGGGAAGGCGAGGGCCAGCAACACCTGGGACGCCTGGCACCTTTGGTGAGGGAGCAGTTGCTGGATGTTTGAAATTTTGAGATGGGGTCTGGCACAGGTCCCGAGAGCGAGCAAGGCACGACCGTCGGCCCCCTGAGCTGGCTGGCAAGGCCGGAGCGCCAGTGTGTGTGGGGCTGTGGAAGGGCTGCCAGGGCAAGGCGAGGGCCAGCAACACCTGGGAGGCCTGGCACCTTTGGTGTGGGAGCAGTCGCTGGACGTTTGCAATTTCGAGGTGGGTTCCGGCGCAGGGACCGAGAGCGAGCAAGGCACGAACGTCGGCACCCTGAGCTGGCTGGCAAGGCCGGAGCCCCAGTGTGTGTGGGGCTGTGGAAGGGCTGCCAGGGCAAGGCGAGGGCCAGCAACACCTGGGAGGCCTGGCACCTTTCGTGTGGGAGCAGGCGCTAGAAGTTTGCAATTTCGAGCTGGGCTCCGGTGCAAGGACCGAGAGCGAGAAAGGCACGAACGTCGGCCCCCTGAGCTGGCTGGCAAGGCCGGAGCCCCAGTGTGTGTGGGGCTGTGGAAGGGCTGCCAGGGCAAGGCGAGGGCCAGCAACACCTGGGAGGCCTGGCACCTTTGGTGTGGGAGCAGTCGCTGGACGTTTGCAATTTTGAGATGGGGTCTGGCACAGGTACCGAGAGCGAGCAAGGCACGAACGTCGGCACCCTGAGCTGGCTGGCAAGGTCTGAGCTCCAGTGTGTGTGGGGCTGTAGAAGGGCTGCCAGGGCAAGGCGAGGGCCAGCAACACCTGGGAGGCCTGGCACCTTTGGTGTGGGAGCAGTCGCTGGACGTTTGAAATTTTGAGATGGGGTCTGGTACAGGTACCGAGAGCGAGCAAGGCACGAACGTCGGCACCCTGAGCTGGCTGGCAAGGCCGGAGCCCCAGTGTGTGTGGGGCCGTGGAAGGGCTGCCAGGGGAAGGTGAGGGCCAGCAACACCTGGGAGGCCTGGCACCTTTGGTGTGGGAGCAGTCGCTGGACATTTGCAATTTTGAGCTGGGGTGCGGCGCAGGGACCGAGAGCGAGCGAAGCACAAAAGTAGGCACCCTGAGTTGGCTGGCAAGGCCGGAGCTCCAGTGTGTGTGGGGCTGTGGAAGGGCTGCCAGGGCAAGGCGAGGGCCAGCAACACCTGGGAGGCCTGGCACCTTTGGTGTGGGAGCAGTCGCTGGACGTTTGCAATTTCGAGCTGGGCTGCGGCGCAGGGACCGAGAGCGAGCAAGGCACGAACGTCGGCCCCCTGAGCTGGCTGGCAAGGCCGGAGCGCAAGTGTGTGTGGGGCTGTGGAAGGGCTGCCAGGGCAAGGCGAGGGCCAGCAACACCTGGGAGGCCTGGCACCTTTGGTGTGGGAGCAGTCGCTGGACGTTTGCAATTTCGAGCTGGGCTGCGGCGCAGGTCCCGAGAGCGAGCAAGGCACGAACGTCGGCACCCTGAGCTGGCTGGCAAGGCCGGAGCCGCAGTGTGTGTGGGGCTGTGGAAGGGCTGCCAGGGCAAGGCGAGGGCCAGCAACACCTGGGAGGCCTGGCACCTTTGGTGTGGGAGCAGTCGCTGGACGTTTGCAATTTCGAGGTGGGTTCCGGCGCAGGGACCGAGAGCGAGCAAGGCACGAACGTCGGCACCCTGAGCTGGCTGGCAAGGCCGGAGCCCCAGTGTGTGTGGGGCTGTGGAAGGGCTGCCAGGGCAAGGCGAGGGCCAGCAACACCTGGGAGGCCTGGCACCTTTCGTGTGGGAGCAGGCGCTAGAAGTTTGCAATTTCGAGCTGGGCTCCGGTGCAAGGAGCGAGAGCGAGAAAGGCACGAACGTCGGCCCCCTGAGCTGGCTGGCAAGGCCGGAGCCCCAGTGTGTGTGGGGCTGTGGAAGGGCTGCCAGGGCAAGGCGAGGGCCAGCAACACCTGGGAGGCCTGGCACCTTTCGTGTGGGAGCAGGGGCTAGACATTTGCAATTTCGAGCTGGGCTCCGGCACAGGTAGCGAGAGCGAGCAAGGCACGAACGTCGGCACCCTGAGCTGGCTGGCAAGGCCGGAGCCCCAGTGTGTGTGGGGCTGTGGAAGGGCTGCCAGGGGAAGGCGAGGGCCAGCAACACCTGGGAGGCCTGGCACCTTTGGTGTGGGAGCAGTCGCTGGACGTTTGCAATTTCGAGCTGGGCTCTGGCGCAGGTCCCGAGAGTGAGCAAGGCACGAACGTCGGCCCCCTGAGCTGGCTGGCAAGGCCGGAGCCCCAGTGTGTGTGGGGCTGTGGAAGGGCTGCCAGGGCAAGGCGAGGGCCAGCAACACCTGGGAGGCCTGGCACCTTTGCTGTGGCAGCAGTCGCTGGACGTTTGCAATTTTGAGATGGGGTCTGGCACAGGTCCCGAGAACGAGCAAGGCACGAACGTCGGCCCCCTGAGCTGGCTGGCAAGGCCGGAGCCTCAGTGTGTGGGGGCTGTGGAAGGACTGCCAGGGGAAGGTGAGGACCAGCAACACCTGGTAGGCCTGCCAGCTTTCGTGTGGCAGCAGTCGCTGGACGTTTGCAATTTCGAGCTGGGCTGCGGCGCAGGTACCGAGAGCGAGCAAGGCATGAATATCAGCACCCTGAGTTGGCTGGCAAGGCCGGAGCGCCCGTGTGTGTGGGGCTGTGGAAGGGCTGCCAGGGGAAGGCGAGGGCCAGCAACACCTGGGACGCCTGGCACCTTTGGTGAGGGAGCAGTTGCTGGATGTTTGAAATTTTGAGATGGGGTCTGGCACAGGTCCCGAGAGCGAGCAAGGCACGACCGTCGGCCCCCTGAGCTGGCTGGCAAGGCCGGAGCGCCAGTGTGTGTGGGGCTGTGGAAGGGCTGCCAGGGCAAGGCGAGGGCCAGCAACACCTGGGAGGCCTGGCACCTTTGGTGTGGGAGCAGTCGCTGGACGTTTGCAATTTCGAGGTGGGTTCCGGCGCAGGGACCGAGAGCGAGCAAGGCACGAACGTCGGCACCCTGAGCTGGCTGGCAAGGCCGGAGCCCCAGTGTGTGTGGGGCTGTGGAAGGGCTGCCAGGGCAAGGCGAGGGCCAGCAACACCTGGGAGGCCTGGCACCTTTCGTGTGGGAGCAGGCGCTAGAAGTTTGCAATTTCGAGCTGGGCTCCGGTGCAAGGACCGAGAGCGAGAAAGGCACGAACGTCGGCCCCCTGAGCTGGCTGGCAAGGCCGGAGCCCCAGTGTGTGTGGGGCTGTGGAAGGGCTGCCAGGGCAAGGCGAGGGCCAGCAACACCTGGGAGGCCTGGCACCTTTCGTGTGGGAGCAGGGGCTAGACATTTGCAATTTCGAGCTGGGCTCCGGCTCAGGTAGTGAGAGCGAGCAAGGCACGAACGTCGGCACCCTGAGCTGGCTGGCAAGGCCGGAGCCCCAGTGTGTGTGGGGCTGTGGAAGGGCTGCCAGGGGAAGGCGAGGGCCAGCAACACCTGGGAGGCCTGGCACCTTTGGTGTGGGAGCAGTCGCTGGACGTTTGCAATTTCGAGCTGGGCTCTGGCGCAGGTCCCGAGAGTGAGCAAGGCACGAACGTCGGCACCCTGAGCTGGCTGGCAAGGCCGGAGCCCCAGTGTGTGTGGGGCTGTGGAAGGGCTGCCAGGGCAAGGCGAGGGCCAGCAACACCTGGGAGGCCTGGCACCTTTGCTGTGGCAGCAGTCGCTGGACGTTTGCAATTTTGAGATGGGGTCTGGCACAGGTCCCGAGAACGAGCAAGGCACGAACGTCGGCCCCCTGAGCTGGCTGGCAAGGCCGGAGCCTCAGTGTGTGGGGGCTGTGGAAGGACTGCCAGGGGAAGGTGAGGACCAGCAACACCTGGTAGGCCTGCCAGCTTTCGTGTGGCAGCAGTCGCTGGACGTTTGCAATTTCGAGCTGGGCTGCGGCGCAGGTACCGAGAGCGAGCAAGGCATGAATATCAGCACCCTGAGTTGGCTGGCAAGGCCGGAGCGCCCGTGTGTGTGGGGCTGTGGAAGGGCTGCCAGGGCAAGGCGAGGGCCAGCAACACCTGGGAGGCCTGGCACTTTTCGTGTGGGAGCAGTCGCTGGACGTTTGCAATTTTGAGATGGGGTCTGGCACAGGTCCCGAGAGCGAGCAAGGCACGACCGTCGGCCCCCTGAGCTGGCTGGCAAGGCCGGAGCGCCAGTGTGTGTGGGGCTGTGGAAGGGCTGCCAGGGCAAGGCGAGGGCCAGCAACACCTGGGAGGCCTGGCACCTTTGGTGTGGGAGCAGTCGCTGGACGTTTGCAATTTGGAGCTGGGCTGCGGCGCAGGTACCGAGAGCGAGCCAGGCACGAACGTCGGCACCCTGAGCTGGCTGGCAAAGCCGGAGCGCCAGTGTGTGTGGGGCTGTGGAAGGGCTGCCAGGGGAAGGCGAGGGCCAGCAACACCTGGGAGGCCTGGCACTTTTCGTGTGGGAGCAGTCGCTGGACGTTTGCAATTTTGAGATGGTGTCTGGCACAGGTACCGAGAGCGAGCAAGGCACGAACGTCGGCCCCCTGAGTTGGCTGGCAAGGCCGCAGCCCCAGTGTGTGTGGGGCTGTGGAAGGGCTGCCAGGGCAAGGCGAGGGCCAGCAACACCTGGGAGGCCTGGCACCTTTGGTGTGGGAGCAGGCGCTGGACGTTTGCAATTTCGAGCTGGGCTGTGGAGGAGGTCCCGAGAGCGAGCAAGGCACGAACGTCAGCCCCCTGAGTTGGCTGGCAAGGCCGCAGCCCCAGTGTGTGTGGGGCTGTGGAAGGGCTGCCAGGGCAAGGCGAGGGCCAGCAACACCTGGGAGGCCTGGCAGCTTTGGTGTGGGAGCAGGCGCTGGACGTTTGCAATTTCGAGCTGGGCTGTGGAGGAGGTCCCGAGAGCGAGCAAGGCACGAACGTCGGCCCCCTGAGTTGGCTGGCAAGGCCGCAGCCCCAGTGTGTGTGGGGCTGTGGAAGGGCTGCCAGGGCAAGGCGAGGGCCAGCAACACCTGGGAGGCCTGGCAGCTTTGGTGTGGGAGCAGTCGCTGGACGTTTGCAATTTCGAGCTGGGCTGTGGAGGAGGTCCCGAGAGCGAGCAAGGCACGAACGTCGGCCCCCTGAGCTGGCTGGCAAGGCCGGAGCGCCAGTGTGTGTGGGGCTGTGGAAGGGCTGCCAGGGGAAGGCGAGGGCCAGGAATGCCTGGGAGGCCTGGCACCTTTGGTGTGGGAGTAGTCGCTGGACGTTTGCCATTTTGAGATGGGGTCTGGTACAGGTACCGAGACCGAGCAAGGCACGAACATCGGCCCCCTGAGCTGGCTGGCAAGGCCGGAGCCCCAGTGTGTGTGGGGCTGTGGAAGGGCTGCCAGGGCAAGGCGAGGGCCAGCAACACCTGGGAGGCCTGGCACCTTTGGTGTGGGAGCAGTCGCTGGACGTTTGCAATTTCGAGGTGGGTTCCGGCGCAGGGACCGAGAGCGAGCAAGGCACGAACGTCGGCACCCTGAGCTGGCTGGCAAGGCCAGAGCCCCAGTGTGTGTGGGGCTGTGGAAGGGCTGCCAGGGCAAGGCGAGGGCCAGCAACACCTGGGAGGCCTGGCACCTTTCGTGTGGGAGCAGGCGCTAGAAGTTTGCAATTTCGAGCTGGGCTCCGGTGCAAGGAGCGAGAGCGAGAAAGGCACGAACGTCGGCCCCCTGAGCTGGCTGGCAAGGCCGGAGCCCCAGTGTGTGTGGGGCTGTGGAAGGGCTGCCAGGGCAAGGCGAGGGCCAGCAACACCTGGGAGGCCTGGCACCTTTCTTGTGGGAGCAGGGGCTAGACATTTGCAATTTCGAGCTGGGCTCCGGCACAGGTAGCGAGAGCGAGCAAGGCACGAACGTCGGCACCCTGAGCTGGCTGGCAAGGCCGGAGCCCCAGTGTGTGTGGGGCTGTGGAAGGGCTGCCAGGGGAAGGCGAGGGCCAGCAACACCTGGGAGGCCTGGCACCTTTGGTGTGGGAGCAGTCGCTGGACGTTTGCAATTTCGAGCTGGGCTCTGGCGCAGGTCCCGAGAGTGAGCAAGGCACGAACGTCGGCCCCCTGAGCTGGCTGGCAAGGCCGGAGCCCCAGTGTGTGTGGGGCTGTGGAAGGGCTGCCAGGGCAAGGCGAGGGCCAGCAACACCTGGGAGGCCTGGCACCTTTGCTGTGGCAGCAGTCGCTGGACGTTTGCAATTTTGAGATGGGGTCTGGCACAGGTCCCGAGAACGAGCAAGGCACGAACGTCGGCCCCCTGAGCTGGCTGGCAAGGCCGGAGCCTCAGTGTGTGGGGGCTGTGGAAGGACTGCCAGGGGAAGGTGAGGACCAGCAACACCTGGTAGGCCTGCCAGCTTTCGTGTGGCAGCAGTCGCTGGACGTTTGCAATTTCGAGCTGGGCTGCGGCGCAGGTACCGAGAGCGAGCAAGGCATGAATATCAGCACCCTGAGTTGGCTGGCAAGGCCGGAGCGCCCGTGTGTGTGGGGCTGTGGAAGGGCTGCCAGGGGAAGGCGAGGGCCAGCAACACCTGGGACGCCTGGCACCTTTGGTGAGGGAGCAGTTGCTGGATGTTTGAAATTTTGAGATGGGGTCTGGCACAGGTCCCGAGAGCGAGCAAGGCACGACCGTCGGCCCCCTGAGCTGGCTGGCAAGGCCGGAGCGCCAGTGTGTGTGGGGCTGTGGAAGGGCTGCCAGGGCAAGGCGAGGGCCAGCAACACCTGGGAGGCCTGGCACCTTTGGTGTGGGAGCAGTCGCTGGACGTTTGCAATTTCGAGGTGGGTTCCGGCGCAGGGACCGAGAGCGAGCAAGGCACGAACGTCGGCACCCTGAGCTGGCTGGCAAGGCCGGAGCCCCAGTGTGTGTGGGGCTGTGGAAGGGCTGCCAGGGCAAGGCGAGGGCCAGCAACACCTGGGAGGCCTGGCACCTTTCGTGTGGGAGCAGGCGCTAGAAGTTTGCAATTTCGAGCTGGGCTCCGGTGCAAGGACCGAGAGCGAGAAAGGCACGAACGTCGGCCCCCTGAGCTGGCTGGCAAGGCCGGAGCCCCAGTGTGTGTGGGGCTGTGGAAGGGCTGCCAGGGCAAGGCGAGGGCCAGCAACACCTGGGAGGCCTGGCACCTTTCGTGTGGGAGCAGGGGCTAGACATTTGCAATTTCGAGCTGGGCTCCGGCTCAGGTAGTGAGAGCGAGCAAGGCACGAACGTCGGCACCCTGAGCTGGCTGGCAAGGCCGGAGCCCCAGTGTGTGTGGGGCTGTGGAAGGGCTGCCAGGGGAAGGCGAGGGCCAGCAACACCTGGGAGGCCTGGCACCTTTGGTGTGGGAGCAGTCGCTGGACGTTTGCAATTTCGAGCTGGGCTCTGGCGCAGGTCCCGAGAGTGAGCAAGGCACGAACGTCGGCACCCTGAGCTGGCTGGCAAGGCCGGAGCCCCAGTGTGTGTGGGGCTGTGGAAGGGCTGCCAGGGCAAGGCGAGGGCCAGCAACACCTGGGAGGCCTGGCACCTTTGCTGTGGCAGCAGTCGCTGGACGTTTGCAATTTTGAGATGGGGTCTGGCACAGGTCCCGAGAACGAGCAAGGCACGAACGTCGGCCCCCTGAGCTGGCTGGCAAGGCCGGAGCCTCAGTGTGTGGGGGCTGTGGAAGGACTGCCAGGGGAAGGTGAGGACCAGCAACACCTGGTAGGCCTGCCAGCTTTCGTGTGGCAGCAGTCGCTGGACGTTTGCAATTTCGAGCTGGGCTGCGGCGCAGGTACCGAGAGCGAGCAAGGCATGAATATCAGCACCCTGAGTTGGCTGGCAAGGCCGGAGCGCCCGTGTGTGTGGGGCTGTGGAAGGGCTGCCAGGGCAAGGCGAGGGCCAGCAACACCTGGGAGGCCTGGCACTTTTCGTGTGGGAGCAGTCGCTGGACGTTTGCAATTTTGAGATGGGGTCTGGCACAGGTCCCGAGAGCGAGCAAGGCACGACCGTCGGCCCCCTGAGCTGGCTGGCAAGGCCGGAGCGCCAGTGTGTGTGGGGCTGTGGAAGGGCTGCCAGGGCAAGGCGAGGGCCAGCAACACCTGGGAGGCCTGGCACCTTTGGTGTGGGAGCAGTCGCTGGACGTTTGCAATTTGGAGCTGGGCTGCGGCGCAGGTACCGAGAGCGAGCCAGGCACGAACGTCGGCACCCTGAGCTGGCTGGCAAAGCCGGAGCGCCAGTGTGTGTGGGGCTGTGGAAGGGCTGCCAGGGGAAGGCGAGGGCCAGCAACACCTGGGAGGCCTGGCACTTTTCGTGTGGGAGCAGTCGCTGGACGTTTGCAATTTTGAGATGGTGTCTGGCACAGGTACCGAGAGCGAGCAAGGCACGAACGTCGGCCCCCTGAGTTGGCTGGCAAGGCCGCAGCCCCAGTGTGTGTGGGGCTGTGGAAGGGCTGCCAGGGCAAGGCGAGGGCCAGCAACACCTGGGAGGCCTGGCACCTTTGGTGTGGGAGCAGGCGCTGGACGTTTGCAATTTCGAGCTGGGCTGTGGAGGAGGTCCCGAGAGCGAGCAAGGCACGAACGTCAGCCCCCTGAGTTGGCTGGCAAGGCCGCAGCCCCAGTGTGTGTGGGGCTGTGGAAGGGCTGCCAGGGCAAGGCGAGGGCCAGCAACACCTGGGAGGCCTGGCAGCTTTGGTGTGGGAGCAGGCGCTGGACGTTTGCAATTTCGAGCTGGGCTGTGGAGGAGGTCCCGAGAGCGAGCAAGGCACGAACGTCGGCCCCCTGAGTTGGCTGGCAAGGCCGCAGCCCCAGTGTGTGTGGGGCTGTGGAAGGGCTGCCAGGGGAAGGCGAGGGCCAGGAATGCCTGGGAGGCCTGGCACCTTTGGTGTGGGAGTAGTCGCTGGACGTTTGCCATTTTGAGATGGGGTCTGGTACAGGTACCGAGACCGAGCAAGGCACGAACATCGGCCCCCTGAGCTGGCTGGCAAGGCCGGAGCCCCAGTGTGTGTGGGGCTGTGGAAGGGCTGCCAGGGCAAGGCGAGGGCCAGCAACACCTGGGAGGCCTGGCACCTTTGGTGTGGGACCAGTCGCTGGACGTTTGCAATTTTGAGATGGGGTCTGGCACAGGTCCCGAGAACGAGCAAGGCACGAACGTCGGCCCCCTGAGCTGGCTGGCAAGGCCGGAGCCCCAGTGTGTGGGGGCTGTTGAAGGACTGCCAGGGGAAGGTGAGGACCAGCAACACCTGGGAGGCCTGCCAGCTTTCGTGTGGCAGCAGCCGCTGGACGTTTGCAATTTCGAGCTGGGCTGCGGCGCAGGTACCGAGAGCGAGCAAGGCACGAATATCAGCACCCTGAGTTGGCTGGCAAGGCCGGAGCGCCAGTGTGTGTGGGGCTGTGGAAGGGCTGCCAGGGCAAGGCGAGGGCCAGCAACACCTGGGAGGCCTGGCACCTTTGGTGTGGGAGCAGTCGCTGGACGTTTGCAATTTCGAGCTGGGCTCCGGCGCAGGGACCGAGAGCGAGCAAGGCACGAACGTCGGCACCCTGAGCTGGCTGGCAAGGCCGGAGCCCCAGTGTGTGTGGGGCTGTGGAAGGGCTGCCAGGGCAAGGCGAGGGCCAGCAACACCTGGGAGGCCTGGCACCTTTGGTGTGGGAGCAGTCGCTGGACGTTTGCAATTTCGAGGTGGGTTCCGGCGCAGGGACCGAGAGCGAGCAAGGTACGAACGTCGGCACCCTGAGCTGGCTGGCAAGGCCGGAGCCCCAGTGTGTGTGGGGCTGTGGAAGGGCTGCCAGGGCAAGGCGAGGGCCAGCAACACCTGGGAGGCCTGCCAGCTTTCGTGTGGCAGCAGCCGCTGGACGTTTGCAATTTCGAGCTGGGCTGCGGCGCAGGTACTGAGAGCGAGCAAGGCACGAATATCAGCACCCTGAGTTGGCTGGCAAGGCCGGAGCGCCAGTGTGTGTGGGGCTGTGGAAGGGCTGCCAGGGCAAGGCGAGGGCCAGCAACACCTGGGAGGCCTGGCACCTTTGGTGTGGGAGCAGTCGCTGGACGTTTGCAATTTCGAGCTGGGCTCCGGCGCAGGGACCGAGAGCGAGCAAGGCACGAACGTCGGCACCCTGAGCTGGCTGGCAAGGCCGGAGCCCCAGTGTGTGTGGGGCTGTGGAAGGGCTGCCAGGGCAAGGCGAGGGCCAGCAACACCTGGGAGGCCTGGCACCTTTGGTGTGGGAGCAGTCGCTGGACGTTTGCAATTTCGAGGTGGGTTCCGGCGCAGGGACCGAGAGCGAGCAAGGCACGAACGTCGGCACCCTGAGCTGGCTGGCAAGGCCGGAGCCCCAGTGTGTGTGGGGCTGTGGAAGGGCTGCCAGGGCAAGGCGAGGGCCAGCAACACCTGGGAGGCCTGGCACCTTTCGTGTGGGAGCAGGGGCTAGACATTTGCAATTTCGAGCTGGGCTCCGGCGCAGGCAGCGAGAGCAAGCAAGGCACGAACGTCGGCACCCTGAGCTGGCTGGCAAGGCCGGAGCGCCAGTGTGTGTGGGGCTGTGGAAGGGCTGCCAGGGCAAGGCGAGGGCCAGCAACACCTGGGAGGCCTGGCACCTTTCGTGTGGGAGCAGGCGCTAGAAGTTTGTAATTTCGAGCTGGGCTCCGGTGCAAGGACCGAGAGCGAGAAAGGCACGAACGTCGGCACCCTGAGCTGGCTGGCAAGGCCGGAGCGCAAGTGTGTGTGGGGCTGTGGAAGGGCTGCCAGGGCAAGGCGAGGGCCAGCAACACCTGGGAGGCCTGGCAGCTTTGCTGTGGCAGCAGTCGCTGGACGTTTGCAATTTTGAGATGGGGTCTGGCACAGGTCCCGAGAGCGAGCAAGGCACGACCGTCGGCCCCCTGAGCTGGCTGGCAAGGCCGGAGCGCCAGTGTGTGTGGGGCTGTGGAAGGGCTGCCAGGGGAAGGCGAGGGCCAGCAACACCTGGGAGGCCTGGCAGCTTTGGTGTGGGAGCAGTCGCTGGACGTTTGCAATTTGGAGCTGGGCTGCGGCGCAGGTACCGAGAGCGAGCAAGGCACGAACGTCGGCACCCTGAGCTGGCTGGCAAAGCCGGAGCGCCAGTGTGTGTGGGGCTGTGGAAGGGCTGCCAGGGCAAGGCGAGGGCCAGCAACACCTGGGAGGCCTGGCACTTTTCGTGTGGGAGCAGTCGCTGGACGTTTGCAATTTTGAGATGGTGTCTGGCACAGGTACCGAGAGCGAGCAAGGCACGAACGTCGGCCCCCTGAGTTGGCTGGCAAGGCCGGAGCCCCAGTGTGTGTGGGGCTGTGGAAGGGCTGCCAGGGCAAGGCGAGGGCCAGCAACACCTGGGAGGCCTGGCAGCTTTGGTGTGGGAGCAGGCGCTGGACGTTTGCAATTTCGAGCTGGGCTGTGGAGGAGGTCCCGAGAGCGAGCAAGGCACGAACGTCAGCCCCCTGAGTTGGCTGGCAAGGCCGCAGCCCCAGTGTGTGTGGGGCTGTGGAAGGGCTGCCAGGGCAAGGCGAGGGCCAGCAACACCTGGGAGGCCTGGCAGCTTTGGTGTGGGAGCAGGCGCTGGACGTTTGCAATTTCGAGCTGGGCTGTGGAGGAGGTCCCGAGAGCGAGCAAGGCACGAACGTCGGCCCCCTGAGTTGGCTGGCAAGGCCGCAGCCCCAGTGTGTGTGGGGCTGTGGAAGGGCTGCCAGGGCAAGGCGAGGGCCAGCAACACCTGGGAGGCCTGGCAGCTTTGGTGTGGGAGCAGTCGCTGGACGTTTGCAATTTCGAGCTGGGCTGTGGAGGAGGTCCCGAGAGCGAGCAAGGCACGAACGTCGGCCCCCTGAGCTGGCTGGCAAGGCCGGAGCGCCAGTGTGTGTGGGGCTGTGGAAGGGCTGCCAGGGGAAGGCGAGGGCCAGGAATGCCGGGGAGGCCTGGCACCTTTGGTGTGGGAGTAGTCGCTGGACGTTTGCCATTTTGAGATGGGGTCTGGTACAGGTACCGAGACCGAGCAAGGCACGAACATCGGCCCCCTGAGCTGGCTGGCAAGGCCGGAGCCCCAGTGTGTGTGGGGCTGTGGAAGGGCTGCCAGGGCAAGGCGAGGGCCAGCAACACCTGGGAGGCCTGGCACCTTTCGTGTGGGAGCAGGCGCTAGAAGTTTGCAATTTCGACCTGGGCTCCGGTGCAAGGACCAAGAGCGAGAAAGGCACGAACGTCGGCACCCTGAGCTGGCTGGCAAGGCCGGAGCCCCAGTGTGTGTGGGGCTGTGGAAGGGCTGCCAGGGCAAGGCGAGGGCCAGCAACACCTGGGAGGCCTGGCACCTTTGGTGTGGGAGCAGTCGCTGGACGTTTGCAATTTCGAGCTGGGCTCTGGCGTAGGTACCGAGAGTGAGCAAGGCACGAACGTCGGCCCCCTGAGCTGGCTGGCAAGGCCGGAGCCCCAGTGTGTGTGGGGCTGTGGAAGGGCTGCCAGGGCAAGGCGAGGGCCAGCAACACCTGGGAGGCCTGGCACCTTTGGTGTGGGACCAGTCACTGGACGTTTGCAATTTTGAGATGGGGTCTGGCACAGGTCCCGAGAACGAGCAAGGCACGAACGTCGGCCCCCTGAGCTGGCTGGCAAGGCCGGAGCCCCAGTGTGTGGGGGCTGTTGAAGGACTGCCAGGGGAAGGTGAGGACCAGCAACACCTGGGAGGCCTGCCAGCTTTCGTGTGGCAGCAGCCGCTGGACGTTTGCAATTTCGAGCTGGGCTGCGGCGCAGGTACCGAGAGCGAGCAAGGCACGAATATCAGCACCCTGAGTTGGCTGGCAAGGCCGGAGCGCCAGTGTGTGTGGGGCTGTGGAAGGGCTGCCAGGGCAAGGCGAGGGCCAGCAACACCTGGGAGGCCTGGCACCTTTGGTGTGGGAGCAGTCGCTGGACGTTTGCAATTTCGAGCTGGGCTGTGGAGGAGGTCCCGAGAGCGAGCAAGGCACGAACGTCGGCCCCCTGAGTTGGCTGGCAAGGCCGCAGCCCCAGTGTGTGTGGGGCTGTGGAAGGGCTGCCAGGGCAAGGCGAGGGCCAGCAACACCTGGGAGGCCTGGCACCTTTCGTGTGGGAGCAGGCGCTGGACGTTTGCAATTTCGAGCTGGGCTGTGGAGGAGGTCCCGAGAGCGAGCAAGGCACGAACGTCGGCCCCCTGAGTTGGCTGGCAAGGCCGCAGCCCCAGTGTGTGTGGGGCTGTGGAAGGGCTGCCAGGGCAAGGCGAGGGCCAGCAACACCTGGGAGGCCTGGCACCTTTGGTGTGGGAGCAGTCGCTGGACGTTTGCAATTTCGAGCTGGGCTGTGGAGGAGGTCCCGAGAGCGAGCAAGGCACGAACGTCGGCCCCCTGAGCTGGCTGGCAAGGCCGGAGCGCCAGTGTGTGTGGGGCTGTGGAAGGGCTGCCAGGGGAAGGCGAGGGCCAGGAATGCCTGGGAGGCCTGGCACCTTTGGTGTGGGAGTAGTCGCTGGACGTTTGCCATTTTGAGATGGGGTCTGGTACAGGTACCGAGACCGAGCAAGGCACGAACATCGGCCCCCTGAGCTGGCTGGCAAGGCCGGAGCCGCAGTGTGTGTGGGGCTGTGGAAGGGCTGCCAGGGCAAGGCGAGGGCCAGCAACACCTGGGAGGCCTGGCACCTTTGGTGTGGGAGCAGGCGCTAGAAGTTTGCAATTTCGAACTGGGCTCCGGTGCAAGGACCGAGAGCGAGAAAGGCACGAACGTCGGCACCCTGAGCTGGCTGGCAAGGCCGGAGCCCCAGTGTGTGTGGGGCTGTGGAAGGGCTGCCAGGGCAAGGCGAGGGCCAGCAACACCTGGGAGGCCTGGCACCTTTGGTGTGGGAGCAGTCGCTGGACGTTTGCAATTTCGAGCTGGGCTCTGGCGCAGGTCCCGAGAGTGAGCAAGGCACGAACGTCGGCCCCCTGAGCTGGCTGGCAAGGCCGGAGCCCCAGTGTGTGTGGGGCTGTGGAAGGGCTGCCAGGGCAAGGCGAGGGCCAGCAACACCTGGGAGGCCTGGCACCTTTGGTGTGGGACCAGTCGCTGGACGTTTGCAATTTTGAGATGGGGTCTGGCACAGGTCCCGAGAACGAGCAAGGCACGAACGTCGGCCCCCTGAGCTGGCTGGCAAGGCCGGAGCCCCAGTGTGTGGGGGCTGTTGAAGGACTGCCAGGGGAAGGCGAGGGCCAGCAACACCTGGGAGGCCTGGCACCTTTGGTGTGGGAGCAGTCGCTGGACGTTTGCAATTTCGAGCTGGGCTCCGGCGCAGGGACCGAGAGCGAGCAAGGCACGAACGTCGGCACCCTGAGCTGGCTGGCAAGGCCGGAGCCCCAGTGTGTGTGGGGCTGTGGAAGGGCTGCCAGGGCAAGGCGAGGGCCAGCAACACCTGGGAGGCCTGGCACCTTTGGTGTGGGAGCAGTCGCTGGACGTTTGCAATTTCGAGCTGGGCTGTGGAGGAGGTCCCGAGAGCGAGCAAGGCACGAACGTCGGCACCCTGAGCTGGCTGGCAAGGCCGGAGCCCCAGTGTGTGTGGGGCTGTGGAAGGGCTGCCAGGGCAAGGCGAGGGCCAGCAACACCTGGGAGGCCTGGCACCTTTGGTGTGGGACCAGTCGCTGGACGTTTGCAATTTTGAGATGGGGTCTGGCACAGGTCCCGAGAACGAGCAAGGCACGAACGTCGGCCCCCTGAGCTGGCTGGCAAGGCCGGAGCCCCAGTGTGTGGGGGCTGTTGAAGGACTGCCAGGGGAAGGCGAGGGCCAGCAACACCTGGGAGGCCTGGCACCTTTGGTGTGGGAGCAGTCGCTGGACGTTTGCAATTTCGAGCTGGGCTCCGGCGCAGGGACCGAGAGCGAGCAAGGCACGAACGTCGGCACCCTGAGCTGGCTGGCAAGGCCGGAGCCCCAGTGTGTGTGGGGCTGTGGAAGGGCTGCCAGGGCAAGGCGAGGGCCAGCAACACCTGGGAGGCCTGGCACCTTTGGTGTGGGAGCAGTCGCTGGACGTTTGCAATTTCGAGCTGGGCTGTGGAGGAGGTCCCGAGAGCGAGCAAGGCACGAACGTCGGCACCCTGAGCTGGCTGGCAAGGCCGGAGCCCCAGTGTGTGTGGGGCTGTGGAAGGGCTGCCAGGGCAAGGCGAGGGCCAGCAACACCTGGGAGGCCTGGCACCTTTCGTGTGGGAGCAGGCGCTAGAAGTTTGTAATTTCGAGCTGGGCTCCGGTGCAAGGACCGAGAGCGAGAAAGGCACGAACGTCGGCACCCTGAGCTGGCTGGCAAGGCCGGAGCGCAAGTGTGTGTGGGGCTGTGGAAGGGCTGCCAGGGCAAGGCGAGGGCCAGCAACACCTGGGAGGCCTGGCACCTTTGGTGTGGGACCAGTCGCTGGACGTTTGCAATTTTGAGATGGGGTCTGGCACAGGTCCCGAGAGCGAGCAAGGCACGACCGTCGGCCCCCTGAGCTGCCTGGCAAGGCCGGAGCGCCAGTGTGTGTGGGGCTGTGGAAGGGCTGCCAGGGGAAGGCGAGGGCCAGCAACACCTGGGAGGCCTGGCAGCTTTGGTGTGGGAGCAGTTGCTGGACGTTTGCAATTTGGAGCTGGGCTGCGGCGCAGGTACCGAGAGCGAGCCAGGCACGAACGTCGGCACCCTGAGCTGGCTGGCAAAGCCGGAGCGCCAGTGTGTGTGGGGCTGTGGAAGGGCTGCCAGGGGAAGGCGAGGGCCAGCAACACCGGGGACGCCTGGCACTTTTCGTGTGGGAGCAGTCGCTGGACGTTTGCAATTTTGAGATGGTGTCTGGCACAGGTACCGAGAGCGAGCAAGGCACGAACGTCGGCCCCCTGAGTTGGCTGGCAAGGCCGCAGCCCCAGTGTGTGTGGGGCTGTGGAAGGGCTGCCAGGGCAAGGCGAGGGCCAGCAACACCTGGGAGGCCTGGCAGCTTTGGTGTGGGAGCAGGCGCTGGACGTTTGCAATTTCGAGCTGGGCTGTGGAGGAGGTCCCGAGAGCGAGCAAGGCACGAACGTCAGCCCCCTGAGTTGGCTGGCAAGGCCGCAGCGCCAGTGTGTGTGGGGCTGTGGAAGGGCTGCCAGGGCAAGGCGAGGGCCAGCAACACCTGGGAGGCCTGGCAGCTTTGGTGTGGGAGCAGGCGCTGGACGTTTGCAATTTCGAGCTGGGCTGTGGAGGAGGTCCCGAGAGCGAGAAAGGCACGAACGTCGGCCCCCTGAGTTGGCTGGCAAGGCCGCAGCCCCAGTGTGTGTGGGGCTGTGGAAGGGCTGCCAGGGCAAGGCGAGGGCCAGCAACACCTGGGAGGCCTGGCAGCTTTGGTGTGGGAGCAGTCGCTGGACGTTTGCAATTTCGAGCTGGGCTGTGGAGGAGGTCCCGAGAGCGAGCAAGGCACGAACGTCGGCCCCCTGAGCTGGCTGGCAAGGCCGGAGCGCCAGTGTGTGTGGGGCTGTGGAAGGGCTGCCAGGGGAAGGCGAGGGCCAGGAATGCCTGGGAGGCCTGGCACCTTTGGTGTGGGAGTAGTCGCTGGACGTTTGCCATTTTGAGATGGGGTCTGGTACAGGTACCGAGACCGAGCAAGGCACGAACATCGGCCCCCTGAGCTGGCTGGCAAGGCCGGAGCCCCAGTGTGTGTGGGGCTGTGGAAGGGCTGCCAGGGCAAGGCGAGGGCCAGCAACACCTGGGAGGCCTGGCACCTTTCGTGTGGGAGCAGGCGCTAGAAGTTTGCAATTTCGACCTGGGCTCCGGTGCAAGGACCAAGAGCGAGAAAGGCACGAACGTCGGCACCCTGAGCTGGCTGGCAAGGCCGGAGCCCCAGTGTGTGTGGGGCTGTGGAAGGGCTGCCAGGGCAAGGCGAGGGCCAGCAACACCTGGGAGGCCTGGCACCTTTGGTGTGGGAGCAGTCGCTGGACGTTTGCAATTTCGAGCTGGGCTCTGGCGTAGGTACCGAGAGTGAGCAAGGCACGAACGTCGGCCCCCTGAGCTGGCTGGCAAGGCCGGAGCCCCAGTGTGTGTGGGGCTGTGGAAGGGCTGCCAGGGCAAGGCGAGGGCCAGCAACACCTGGGAGGCCTGGCACCTTTGGTGTGGGACCAGTCGCTGGACGTTTGCAATTTTGAGATGGGGTCTGGCACAGGTCCCGAGAACGAGCAAGGCACGAACGTCGGCCCCCTGAGCTGGCTGGCAAGGCTGGAGCCCCAGTGTGTGGGGGCTGTTGAAGGACTGCCAGGGGAAGGTGAGGACCAGCAACACCTGGGAGGCCTGCCAGCTTTCGTGTGGCAGCAGCCGCTGGACGTTTGCAATTTCGAGCTGGGCTGCGGCGCAGGTACCGAGAGCGAGCAAGGCACGAATATCAGCACCCTGAGTTGGCTGGCAAGGCCGGAGCGCCAGTGTGTGTGGGGCTGTGGAAGGGCTGCCAGGGCAAGGCGAGGGCCAGCAACACCTGGGAGGCCTGGCACCTTTGGTGTGGGAGCAGTCGCTGGACGTTTGCAATTTCGAGCTGGGCTCCGGCGCAGGGACCGAGAGCGAGCAAGGCACGAACGTCGGCACCCTGAGCTGGCTGGCAAGGCCGGAGCGCCAGTGTGTGTGGGGCTGTGGAAGGGCTGCCAGGGCAAGGCGAGGGCCAGCAACACCTGGGAGGCCTGGCACCTTTGGTGTGGGAGCAGTCGCTGGACGTTTGCAATTTCGAGCTGGGCTGCGGCGCAGGTCCCGAGAGCGAGCAAGGCACGAACGTCGGCCCCCTGAGCTGGCTGGCAAGGCCGGAGCGCCAGTGTGTGTGGGGCTGTGGAAGGGCTGCCAGGGGAAGGCGAGGGCCAGGAATGCCTGGGAGGCCTGGCACCTTTGGTGTGGGAGTAGTCGCTGGACGTTTGCAATTTTGAGATGGGGTCTGGTACAGGTACCGAGACCGAGCAAGGCACGAACATCGGCCCCCTGAGCTGGCTGGCAAGGCCGGAGCCCCAGTGTGTGTGGGGCTGTGGAAGGGCTGCCAGGGCAAGGCGAGGGCCAGCAACACCTGGGAGGCCTGGCACCTTTCGTGTGGGAGCAGGCGCTAGAAGTTTGTAATTTCGAGCTGGGCTCCGGTGCAAGGACCGAGAGCGAGAAAGGCACGAACGTCGGCACCCTGAGCTGGCTGGCAAGGCCGGAGCCCCACTGTGTGTGGGGCTGTGGAAGGGCTGCCAGGGCAAGGCGAGGGCCAGCAACACCTGGGAGGCCTGGCACCTTTGGTGTGGGACCAGTCGCTGGACGTTTGCAATTTTGAGATGGGGTCTGGCACAGGTCCCGAGAACGAGCAAGGCACGAACGTCGGCCCCCTGAGCTGGCTGGCAAGGCCGGAGCCCCACTGTGTGTGGGGGCTGTTGAAGGACTGCCAGGGCAAGGTGAGGACCAGCAACACCTGGTAGGCCTGGCACCTTTGGTGTGGGAGCAGTCGCTGGACGTTTGCAATTTCGAGCTGGGCTGCGGCGCAGGTACCGAGAGCGAGCAAGGCACGAATATCAGCACCCTGAGTTGGCTGGCAAGGCCGGAGCGCCAGTGTGTGTGGGGCTGTGGAAGGGCTGCCAGGGGAAGGCGAGGGCCAGCAACACCTGGGAGGCCTGGCACCTTTGGTGAGGGAGCAGTCGCTGGACGTTTGCAATTTTCAGCTGGGCTGCGGCGCAGGTCACGAGAGTGAGCAAGGCACGAACGTCGGCCCCTGAGCTGGCTGGCAAGGCCGGAGCGCAAGTGTGTGTGGGGCTGTGGAAGGGCTGCCAGGGCAAGGCGAGGGCCAGCAACACCTGGGAGGCCTGGCACCTTTGGTGTGGGACCAGTCGCTGGACGTTTGCAATTTTGAGATGGGGTCTGGCACAGGTCCCAAGAGCGAGCAAGGCACGACCGTCGGCCCCCTGAGCTGGCTGGCAAGGCCGGAGCCCCAGTGTGTGTGGGGCTGTGGAAGGGCTGCCAGGGGAAGGCGAGGGCCAGCAACACCTGGGAGGCCTGGCAGCTTTGGTGTGGGAGCAGTCGCTGGACGTTTGCAATTTCGAGCTGGGCTGTGGAGGAGGTCCCGAGAGCGAGCAAGGCACGAACGTCGGCCCCCTGAGCTGGCTGGCAAGGCCGGAGCGCCAGTGTGTGTGGGGCTGTGGAAGGGCTGCCAGGGGAAGGCGAGGGCCAGGAATGCCTGGGAGGCCTGGCACCTTTGGTGTGGGAGTAGTCGCTGGACGTTTGCCATTTTGAGATGGGGTCTGGTACAGGTACCGAGACCGAGCAAGGCACGAACATCGGCCCCCTGAGCTGGCTGGCAAGGCCGGAGCCCCAGTGTGTGTGGGGCTGTGGAAGGGCTGCCAGGGCAAGGCGAGGGCCAGCAACACCTGGGAGGCCTGGCACCTTTCGTGTGGGAGCAGGCGCTAGAAGTTTGCAATTTCGACCTGGGCTCCGGTGCAAGGACCAAGAGCGAGAAAGGCACGAACGTCGGCACCCTGAGCTGGCTGGCAAGGCCGGAGCCCCAGTGTGTGTGGGGCTGTGGAAGGGCTGCCAGGGCAAGGCGAGGGCCAGCAACACCTGGGAGGCCTGGCACCTTTGGTGTGGGAGCAGTCGCTGGACGTTTGCAATTTCGAGCTGGGCTCTGGCGTAGGTACCGAGAGTGAGCAAGGCACGAACGTCGGCACCCTGAGCTGGCTGGCAAGGCCGGAGCCCCAGTGTGTGTGGGGCTGTGGAAGGGCTGCCAGGGCAAGGCGAGGGCCAGCAACACCTGGGAGGCCTGGCACCTTTGGTGTGGGACCAGTCACTGGACGTTTGCAATTTTGAGATGGGGTCTGGCACAGGTCGCGAGAACGAGCAAGGCACGAACGTCGGCCCCCTGAGCTGGCTGGCAAGGCCGGAGCCCCAGTGTGTGGGGGCTGTTGAAGGACTGCCAGGGGAAGGTGAGGACCAGCAACACCTGGGAGGCCTGCCAGCTTTCGTGTGGCAGCAGCCGCTGGACGTTTGCAATTTCGAGCTGGGCTGTGGCGCAGGTACCGAGAGCGAGCAAGGCACGAATATCAGCACCCTGAGCTGGCTGGCAAGGCCGGAGCGCCAGTGTGTGTGGGGCTGTGGAAGGGCTGCCAGGGCAAGGCGAGGGCCAGCAACACCTGGGAGGCCTGGCACCTTTGGTGTGGGAGCAGTCGCTGGACGTTTGCAATTTCGAGCTGGGCTCCGGCGCAGGGACCGAGAGCGAGCAAGGCACGAACGTCGGCACCCTGAGCTGGCTGGCAAGGCCGGAGCCCCAGTGTGTGTGGGGCTGTGGAAGGGCTGCCAGGGCAAGGCGAGGGCCAGCAACACCTGGGAGGCCTGGCACCTTTGGTGTGGGAGCAGTCGCTGGACGTTTGCAATTTCGAGGTGGGTTCCGGCGCAGGGACCGAGAGCGAGCAAGGCACGAACGTCGTCCCCCTGAGCTGGCTGGCAAGGCCGGAGCCCCAGTGTGTGTGGGGCTGTGGAAGGGCTGCCAGGGCAAGGCGAGGGCCAGCAACACCTGGGAGGCCTGGCACCTTTCGTGTGGGAGCAGGGGCTAGACATTTGCAATTTCGAGCTGGGCTCCGGCGCAGGCAGCGAGAGCAAGCAAGGCACGAACGTCGGCACCCTGAGCTGGCTGGCAAGGCCGGAGCCCCAGTGTGTGTGGGGCTGTGGAAGGGCTGCCAGGGCAAGGCGAGGGCCAGCAACACCTGGGAGGCCTGGCACCTTTGGTGTGGGAGTAGTCGCTGGACGTTTGCAATTTCGAGCTGGGCTGCGGCGCAGGTCCCGAGAGCGAGCAAGGCACGAACGTCGGCCCCCTGAGCTGGCTGGCAAGGCCGGAGCGCCAGTGTGTGTGGGGCTGTGGAAGGGCTGCCAGGGGAAGGCGAGGGCCAGGGATGCCTGGGAGGCCTGGCACCTTTGGTGTGGGAGTAGTCGCTGGACGTTTGCAATTTTGAGATGGGGTCTGGTACAGGTACCGAGACCGAGCAAGGCACGAACATCGGCCCCCTGAGCTGGCTGGCAAGGCCGGAGCCCCAGTGTGTGTGGGGCTGTGGAAGGGCTGCCAGGGCAAGGCGAGGGCCAGCAACACCTGGGAGGCCTGGCACCTTTCGTGTGGGAGCAGGCGCTAGAAGTTTGTAATTTCGAGCTGGGCTCCGGTGCAAGGACCGAGAGCGAGAAAGGCACGAACGTCGGCACCCTGAGCTGGCTGGCAAGGCCGGAGCCCCAGTGTGTGTGGGGCTGTGGAAGGGCTGCCAGGGCAAGGCGAGGGCCAGCAACACCTGGGAGGCCTGGCACCTTTGGTGTGGGAGCAGTCGCTGGACGTTTGCAATTTCGAGCTGGGCTCTGGCGTAGGTACCGAGAGTGAGCAAGGCACGAACGTCGGCCCCCTGAGCTGGCTGGCAAGGCCGGAGCCCCAGTGTGTGTGGGGCTGTGGAAGGGCTGCCAGGGCAAGGCGAGGGCCAGCAACACCTGGGAGGCCTGGCACCTTTGGTGTGGGACCAGTCGCTGGACGTTTGCAATTTTGAGATGGGGTCTGGCACAGGTCCCGAGAACGAGCAAGGCACGAACGTCGGCCCCCTGAGCTGGCTGGCAAGGCCGGAGCCCCAGTGTGTGGGGGCTGTTGAAGGACTGCCAGGGCAAGGTGAGGACCAGCAACACCTGGTAGGCCTGGCACCTTTGGTGTGGGAGCAGTCGCTGGACGTTTGCAATTTCGAGCTGGGCTGCGGCGCAGGTACCGAGAGCGAGCAAGGCACGAATATCAGCACCCTGAGCTGGCTGGCAAGGCCGGAGCGCAAGTGTGTGTGGGGCTGTGGAAGGGCTGCCAGGGCAAGGCGAGGGCCAGCAACACCTGGGAGGCCTGGCACCTTTGGTGTGGGACCAGTCGCTGGACGTTTGCAATTTTGAGATGGGGTCTGGCACAGGTCCCAAGAGCGAGCAAGGCACGACCGTCGGCCCCCTGAGCTGGCTGGCAAGGCCGGAGCGCCAGTGTGTGTGGGGCTGTGGAAGGGCTGCCAGGGGAAGGCGAGGGCCAGCAACACCTGGGAGGCCTGGCACCTTTGGTGTGGGAGCAGTCGCTGGACGTTTGCAATTTCGAGCTGGGCTGCGGCGCAGGTCCCGAGAGCGAGCCAGGCACGAACGTCGGCACCCTGAGCTGGCTGGCAAGGCCGGAGCCCCAGTGTGTGTGGGGCTGTGGAAGGGCTGCCAGGGCAAGGCGAGGGCCAGCAACACCTGGGAGGCCTGGCACCTTTGGTATGGGAGCAGTCGCTGGACGTTTGCAATTTCGAGCTGGGCTGCGGCGCAGGTACCGAGAGCGAGCAAGGCACGAACGTCGGATGCCTGAGCTGGCTGGCAAGGCCGGAGCCCCAGTGTGTGTGGGGCTGTGGAAGGACTGCCAGGGGAAGGTGAGGACCAGCAACACCTGGGAGGCCTGGCAGCTTTGCTGTGGGAGCAGTCGCTGGACGTTTGCAATTTCGAGCTGGGCTCTGGCGCAGGTACCGAGAGTGAGCAAGGCACGAACGTCGGCACACTGAGCTGGCTGGCAAGGCCGGAGCGCCAGTGTGTGTGGGGCTGTGGAAGGGCTGCAGGGCAAGGCGAGGGCCAGCAACACCTGGGAGGCCTGGCACCTTTGGTGTGGGAGCAGTCGCTGGACATTTGCAATTTCGAGCTGGGCTGCGGCGCAAGGACCGAGAGCGAGAAAGGCACGAACGTCGGCCCCCTGAGCTGGCTGGCAAGGCCGGAGCCCCAGTGTGTGTGGGGCTGTGGAAGGGCTGCCAGGGCAAGGCGAGGGCCAGCAACACCTGGGACGCCTGGCACCTTTGGTGTGGGAGCAGGCGCTAGACGTTTGCAATTTCGAGCTGGGCTCCGGCGCAAGGACCGAGAGCGAGAAAGGCACGAACGTCGGCCCCCTGAGCTGGCTGGCAAGGCCGCAGCCCCAGTGTGTGTGGGGCTGTGGAAGGGCTGCCAGGGCAAGGCGAGGGCCAGCAACACCTGGGAGGCCTGGCACCTTTGGTGTGGGAGCAGTCGCTGGACGTTTGCAATTTCGAGCTGGGCTGCGGCGCAGGTCCCGACAGCGAGCAAGGCACGAACGTCGGCACCCTGAGTTGGCTGGCAAGGCCGGAGCCCCAGTGTGTGTGGGGCTGTGGAAGGGCTGCCAGGGCAAGGCGAGGGCCAGCAACACCTGGGAGGCCTGGCACCTTTCGTGTGGGAGCAGGGGCTAGACATTTGCAATTTCGAGCTGGGCTCCGGCGCAGGCAACGAGAGCAAGCAAGGCACGAACGTCGGCACCCTGAGCTGGCTGGCAAGGCCGGAGCCCCAGTGTGTGTGGGGCTGTGGAAGGGCTGCCAGGGCAAGGCGAGGGCCAGCAACACCTGGGAGGCCTGGCACCTTTGGTGTGGGAGCAGTCACTGGACGTTTGCAATTTCGAGCTGGGCTGCGGCGCAGGTCCCGAGAGCGAGCAAGGCACGAACGTCGGCACCCTGAGCTGGCTGGCAAGGCCGGAGCGCCAGTGTGTGTGGGGCTGTGGAAGGGCTGCCAGGGGAAGGCGAGGGCCAGGAATGCCTGGGAGGCCTGGCACCTTTGGTGTGGGAGTAGTCGCTGGACGTTTGCCATTTTGAGATGGCGTCTGGTACAGGTACCGAGACCGAGCAAGGCACGAACATCGGCCCCCTGAGCTGGCTGGCAAGGCCGGAGCCCCAGTGTGTGTGGGGCTGTGGAAGGGCTGCCAGGGCAAGGCGAGGGCCAGCAACACCTGGGAGGCCTGGCACCTTTCGTGTGGGAGCAGGCGCTAGAAGTTTGCAATTTCGAGCTGGGCTCCGGTGCAAGGACCGAGAGCGAGAAAGGCACGAACGTCGGCACCCTGAGCTGGCTGGCAAGGCCGGAGCCCCAGTGTGTGTGGGGCTGTGGAAGGGCTGCCAGGGCAAGGCGAGGGCCAGCAACACCTGGGAGGCCTGGCACCTTTGGTGTGGGAGCAGTCGCTGGACGTTTGCAATTTCGAGCTGGGCTCTGGCGTAGGTACCGAGAGTGAGCAAGGCACGAACGTCGGCCCCCTGAGCTGGCTGGCAAGGCCGGAGCCCCAGTGTGTGTGGGGCTGTGGAAGGGCTGCCAGGGCAAGGCGAGGGCCAGCAACACCTGGGAGGCCTGGCACCTTTGGTGTGGGACCAGTCGCTGGACGTTTGCAATTTTGAGATGGGGTCTGCAACAGGTCCCGAGAACGAGCAAGGCACGAACGTCGGCCCCCTGAGCTGGCTGGCAAGGCCGGAGCCCCAGTGTGTGGGGGCTGTTGAAGGACTGCCAGGGGAAGGTGAGGACCAGCAACACCTGGTAGGCCTGCCAGCTTTCGTGTGGCAGCAGCCGCTGGACGTTTGCAATTTCGAGCTGGGCTGCGGCGCAGGTACCGAGAGCGAGCGAGGCACGAACGTCGGCCTCCTGAGCTGGCTGGCAAGGCCGGAGCCCCAGTGTGTGTGGGGCTGTGGAAGGGCTGCCAGGGGAAGGCGAGGGCCAGCAACACCTGGGAGGCCTGGCACCTTTGGTGAGGGAGCAGTCGCTGGACGTTTGCAATTTTCAGCTGGGCTGCGGCGCAGGTCCCGAGAGTGAGCAAGGCACGAACGTCGGCCCCTGAGCTGGCTGGCAAGGCCGGAGCCCCAGTGTGTGTGGGGCTGTGGAAGGGCTGCCAGGGCAAGGCGAGTGCCAGCAACACCTGGGAGGCCTGGCACCTTTGGTGTGGGACCAGTCGCTGGACGTTTGCAATTTTGAGATGGGGTCTGGCACAGGTCCCAAGAGCGAGCAAGGCACGACCGTCGGCCCCCTGAGCTGGCTGGCAAGGCCGGAGCGCCAGTGTGTGTGGGGCTGTGGAAGGGCTGCCAGGGGAAGGCGAGGGCCAGCAACACCTGGGAGGCCTGGCACCTTTGGTGTGGGAGCAGTCGCTGGACGTTTGCAATTTCGAGCTGGGCTGCGGCGCAGGTCCCGAGAGCGAGCCAGGCACGAACGTCGGCACCCTGAGCTGGCTGGCAAGGCCGGAGCCCCAGTGTGTGTGGGGCTGTGGAAGGGCTGCCAGGGCAAGGCGAGGGCCAGCAACACCTGGGAGGCCTGGCACCTTTCGTGTGGGAGCAGGGGCTAGACATTTGCAATTTCGAGCTGGGCTCCGGCGCAGGCAACGAGAGCAAGCAAGGCACGAACGTCGGCACCCTGAGCTGGCTGGCAAGGCCGGAGCCCCAGTGTGTGTGGGGCTGTGGAAGGGCTGCCAGGGCAAGGCGAGGGCCAGCAACACCTGGGAGGCCTGGCACCTTTGGTGTGGGAGCAGTCACTGGACGTTTGCAATTTCGAGCTGGGCTGCGGCGCAGGTCCCGAGAGCGAGCAAGGCACGAACGTCGGCACCCTGAGCTGGCTGGCAAGGCCGGAGCGCCAGTGTGTGTGGGGCTGTGGAAGGGCTGCCAGGGGAAGGCGAGGGCCAGCAACACCTGGGAGGCCTGGCACCTTTGGTGTGGGAGTAGTCGCTGGACGTTTGCCATTTTGAGATGGCGTCTGGTACAGGTACCGAGACCGAGCAAGGCACGAACATCGGCCCCCTGAGCTGGCTGGCAAGGCCGGAGCCCCAGTGTGTGTGGGGCTGTGGAAGGGCTGCCAGGGCAAGGCGAGGGCCAGCAACACCTGGGAGGCCTGGCACCTTTCGTGTGGGAGCAGGCGCTAGAAGTTTGCAATTTCGAGCTGGGCTCCGGTGCAAGGACCGAGAGCGAGAAAGGCACGAACGTCGGCACCCTGAGCTGGCTGGCAAGGCCGGAGCCCCAGTGTGTGTGGGGCTGTGGAAGGGCTGCCAGGGCAAGGCGAGGGCCAGCAACACCTGGGAGGCCTGGCACCTTTGGTGTGGGAGCAGTCGCTGGACGTTTGCAATTTCGAGCTGGGCTCTGGCGTAGGTACCGAGAGTGAGCAAGGCACGAACGTCGGCCCCCTGAGCTGGCTGGCAAGGCCGGAGCCCCAGTGTGTGTGGGGCTGTGGAAGGGCTGCCAGGGCAAGGCGAGGGCCAGCAACACCTGGGAGGCCTGGCACCTTTGGTGTGGGACCAGTCGCTGGACGTTTGCAATTTTGAGATGGGGTCTGCAACAGGTCCCGAGAACGAGCAAGGCACGAACGTCGGCCCCCTGAGCTGGCTGGCAAGGCCGGAGCCCCAGTGTGTGGGGGCTGTTGAAGGACTGCCAGGGGAAGGTGAGGACCAGCAACACCTGGTAGGCCTGCCAGCTTTCGTGTGGCAGCAGCCGCTGGACGTTTGCAATTTCGAGCTGGGCTGCGGCGCAGGTACCGAGAGCGAGCGAGGCACGAACGTCGGCCTCCTGAGCTGGCTGGCAAGGCCGGAGCCCCAGTGTGTGTGGGGCTGTGGAAGGGCTGCCAGGGGAAGGCGAGGGCCAGCAACACCTGGGAGGCCTGGCACCTTTGGTGAGGGAGCAGTCGCTGGACGTTTGCAATTTTCAGCTGGGCTGCGGCGCAGGTCCCGAGAGTGAGCAAGGCACGAACGTCGGCCCCTGAGCTGGCTGGCAAGGCCGGAGCCCCAGTGTGTGTGGGGCTGTGGAAGGGCTGCCAGGGGAAGGCGAGTGCCAGCAACACCTGGGAGGCCTGGCACCTTTGGTGTGGGACCAGTCGCTGGACGTTTGCAATTTTGAGATGGGGTCTGGCACAGGTCCCAAGAGCGAGCAAGGCACGACCGTCGGCCCCCTGAGCTGGCTGGCAAGGCCGGAGCGCCAGTGTGTGTGGGGCTGTGGAAGGGCTGCCAGGGGAAGGCGAGGGCCAGCAACACCTGGGAGGCCTGGCACCTTTGGTATGGGAGCAGTCGCTGGACGTTTGCAATTTCGAGCTGGGCTGCGGCGCAGGTACCGAGAGCGAGCAAGGCACAAACGTCGGCTCCCTGAGCTGGCTGGCAAGGCCGGAGCCCCAGTGTGTGTGGGGCTGTGGAAGGACTGCCAGGGGAAGGTGAGGACCAGCAACACCTGGGAGGCCTGGCAGCTTTGCTGTGGGAGCAGTCGCTGGACGTTTGCAATTTCGAGCTGGGCTCTGGCGCAGGTACCGAGAGTGAGCAAGGCACGAACGTCGGCACCCTGAGCTGGCTGGCAAGGCCGGAGCGCCAGTGTGTGTGGGGCTGTGGAAGGGCTGCAGGGCAAGGCGAGGGCCAGCAACACCTGGGAGGCCTGGCACCTTTCGTGTGGGAGCAGGGGCTAGACATTTGCAATTTCGAGCTGGGCTCCGGCGCAGGCAACGAGAGCAAGCAAGGCACGAACGTCGGCACCCTGAGCTGGCTGGCAAGGCCGGAGCCCCAGTGTGTGTGGGGCTGTGGAAGGGCTGCCAGGGCAAGGCGAGGGCCAGCAACACCTGGGAGGCCTGGCACCTTTGGTGTGGGAGCAGTCACTGGACGTTTGCAATTTCGAGCTGGGCTGCGGCGCAGGTCCCGAGAGCGAGCAAGGCACGAACGTCGGCACCCTGAGCTGGCTGGCAAGGCCGGAGCGCCAGTGTGTGTGGGGCTGTGGAAGGGCTGCCAGGGGAAGGCGAGGGCCAGCAACACCTGGGAGGCCTGGCACCTTTGGTGTGGGAGTAGTCGCTGGACGTTTGCCATTTTGAGATGGCGTCTGGTACAGGTACCGAGACCGAGCAAGGCACGAACATCGGCCCCCTGAGCTGGCTGGCAAGGCCGGAGCCCCAGTGTGTGTGGCTGTGGAAGGGCTGCCAGGGCAAGGCGAGGGCCAGCAACACCTGGGAGGCCTGGCACCTTTCGTGTGGGAGCAGGCGCTAGAAGTTTGCAATTTCGAGCTGGGCTCCGGTGCAAGGACCGAGAGCGAGAAAGGCACGAACGTCGGCACCCTGAGCTGGCTGGCAAGGCCGGAGCCCCAGTGTGTGTGGGGCTGTGGAAGGGCTGCCAGGGCAAGGCGAGGGCCAGCAACACCTGGGAGGCCTGGCACCTTTGGTGTGGGAGCAGTCGCTGGACGTTTGCAATTTCGAGCTGGGCTCTGGCGTAGGTACCGAGAGTGAGCAAGGCACGAACGTCGGCCCCCTGAGCTGGCTGGCAAGGCCGGAGCCCCAGTGTGTGTGGGGCTGTGGAAGGGCTGCCAGGGCAAGGCGAGGGCCAGCAACACCTGGGAGGCCTGGCACCTTTGGTGTGGGACCAGTCGCTGGACGTTTGCAATTTTGAGATGGGGTCTGCAACAGGTCCCGAGAACGAGCAAGGCACGAACGTCGGCCCCCTGAGCTGGCTGGCAAGGCCGGAGCCCCAGTGTGTGGGGGCTGTTGAAGGACTGCCAGGGGAAGGTGAGGACCAGCAACACCTGGTAGGCCTGCCAGCTTTCGTGTGGCAGCAGCCGCTGGACGTTTGCAATTTCGAGCTGGGCTGCGGCGCAGGTACCGAGAGCGAGCGAGGCACGAACGTCGGCCTCCTGAGCTGGCTGGCAAGGCCGGAGCCCCAGTGTGTGTGGGGCTGTGGAAGGGCTGCCAGGGGAAGGCGAGGGCCAGCAACACCTGGGAGGCCTGGCACCTTTGGTGAGGGAGCAGTCGCTGGACGTTTGCAATTTTCAGCTGGGCTGCGGCGCAGGTCCCGAGAGTGAGCAAGGCACGAACGTCGGCCCCTGAGCTGGCTGGCAAGGCCGGAGCCCCAGTGTGTGTGGGGCTGTGGAAGGGCTGCCAGGGCAAGGCGAGTGCCAGCAACACCTGGGAGGCCTGGCACCTTTGGTGTGGGACCAGTCGCTGGACGTTTGCAATTTTGAGATGGGGTCTGGCACAGGTCCCAAGAGCGAGCAAGGCACGACCGTCGGCCCCCTGAGCTGGCTGGCAAGGCCGGAGCGCCAGTGTGTGTGGGGCTGTGGAAGGGCTGCCAGGGGAAGGCGAGGGCCAGCAACACCTGGGAGGCCTGGCACCTTTGGTATGGGAGCAGTCGCTGGACGTTTGCAATTTCGAGCTGGGCTGCGGCGCAGGTACCGAGAGCGAGCAAGGCACAAACGTCGGCTCCCTGAGCTGGCTGGCAAGGCCGGAGCCCCAGTGTGTGTGGGGCTGTGGAAGGACTGCCAGGGGAAGGTGAGGACCAGCAACACCTGGGAGGCCTGGCAGCTTTGCTGTGGGAGCAGTCGCTGGACGTTTGCAATTTCGAGCTGGGCTCTGGCGCAGGTACCGAGAGTGAGCAAGGCACGAACGTCGGCACCCTGAGCTGGCTGGCAAGGCCGGAGCGCCAGTGTGTGTGGGGCTGTGGAAGGGCTGCAGGGCAAGGCGAGGGCCAGCAACACCTGGGAGGCCTGGCACCTTTGGTGTGGGAGCAGTCGCTGGACATTTGCAATTTCGAGCTGGGCTGCGGCGCAAGGACCGAGAGCGAGAAAGGCACGAACGTCGGCCCCCTGAGCTGGCTGGCAAGGCCGGAGCCCCAGTGTGTGTGGGGCTGTGGAAGGGCTGCCAGGGCAAGGCGAGGGCCAGCAACACCTGGGAGGCCTGGCACCTTTCATGTGGGAGCAGGCGCTAGACGTTTGCAATTTCGAGCTGGGCTCCGGCGCAAGGACCGAGAGCGAGAAAGGCACGAACGTCGGCCCCCTGAGCTGGCTGGCAAGGCTGGAGCCCCAGTGTGTGTGGGGCTGTGGAAGGGCTGCCAGGGCAAGGCGAGGGCCAGCAACACCTGGGAGGCCTGGCACCTTTGGTGTGGGACCAGTCGCTGGACGTTTGCAATTTTGAGATGGGGTCTGGCACAGGTCCCAAGAGCGAGCAAGGCACGACCGTCGGCCCCCTGAGCTGGCTGGCAAGGCCGGAGCCCCAGTGTGTGTGGGGCTGTGGAAGGGCTGCCAGGGCAAGGCGAGGGCCAGCAACACCTGGGAGGCCTGGCACCTTTGGTGTGGGAGCAGTCGCTGGACGTTTGCAATTTCGAGCTGGGCTGCGGCGTAGGTCCCGAGAGCGAGCCAGGCACGAACGTCGGCACCCTGAGCTGGCTGGCAAGGCCGGAGCCCCAGTGTGTGTGGGGCTGTGGAAGGGCTGCCAGGGCAAGGCGAGGGCCAGCAACACCTGGGAGGCCTGGCACCTTTGGTGTGGGACCAGTCGCTGGACGTTTGCAATTTCAAGCTGGGCTGCGGCGCAGGTACCGAGAGCGAGCAAGGCACAAACGTCGGCTCCCTGAGCTGGCTGGCAAGGCCGGAGCCCCAGTGTGTGTGGGGCTGTGGAAGGGCTGCCAGGGGAAGGGGAGGGCCAGCAACACCTGGGAGGCCTGGCACCTTTGGTGTGGGAGCAGTCGCTGGACGTTTGCAATTTCGAGCTGGGCTGCGGCGCAGGTCCCGAGAGCGAGCAAGGCACGAACGTCGGCACCCTGAGCTGGCTGGCAAGGCCGGAGCGCCAGTGTGTGTGGGGCTGTGGAAGGGCTGCAGGGCAAGGCGAGGGCCAGCAACACCTGGGAGGCCTGGCACCTTTGGTGTGGGAGCAGTCACTGGACATTTGCAATTTCGAGCTGGGCTGCAGCGCAAGGACCGAGAGCGAGAAAGGCACGAACGTCGGCACCCTGAGCTGGCTGGCAAGGCCGGAGCCCCAGTGTGTGTGGGGCTGTGGAAGGGCTGCCAGGGCAAGGCGAGGGCCAGCAACACCTGGGAGGCCTGGCACCTTTCGTGTGGGAGCAGGGGCTAGACATTTGCAATTTCGAGCTGGGCTCCGGCGCAGGTAGCGAGAGCGAGCAAGGCACGAACGTCGGCGCCCTGAGCTGGCTGGCAAGGCCGGCGCCCCAGTGTGTGTGGGGCTGTGGAAGGGCTGCCAGGGCAAGGCGAGGGCCAGCAACACCTTGGAGGCCTGGCAGCTTTGGTGTGGGAGCAGTCGCTGGACGTTTGCAATTTCGAGCTGGGCTGCGGCGCAGGTCCCGAGAGCGAGCAAGGCACGAACGTCGGCACCCTGAGCTGGCTGGCAAGGCCGGAGCACCAGTGTGTGTGGGGCTGTGGAAGGGCTGCCAGGGGAAGGCGAGGGCCAGGAATGCCTGGGAGGCCTGGCACCTTTGGTGTGGGAGCAGTCGCTGGACGTTTGCAATTTTGAGATTGGGTCTGGTACAGGTACCGAGACCGAGCAAGGCACGAACGTCGGCCCCCTGAGCTGGCTGGCAAGGCCGGAGCCCCAGTGTGTGTGGGGCTGTGGAAGGGCTGCCAGGGCAAGGCGAGGGCCAGCAACACCTGGGAGGCCTGGCAGCTTTGGTGTGGGAGCAGTCGCTGGACGTTTGCAATTTCGAGCTGGGCTCTGGCGCAGGTCCCGAGAGTGAGCAAGGCACGAACGTCGGCACCCTGAGCTGGCTGGCAAGGCCGGAGCCCCAGTGTGTGTGGGGCTGTGGAAGGGCTGCCAGGGCAAGGCGAGGGCCAGCAACACCTGGGAGGCCTGGCACCTTTGGTGTGGGAGCAGGCGCTGGACGTTTGCAATTTCGAGGTGGGTTCCGGCGCAGGGACCGAGAGCGAGCAAGGCACGAACGTCGGCACCCTGAGCTGGCTGGCAAGGCCGGAGCCCCAGTGTGTGTGGGGCTGTGGAAGGGCTGCCAGGGCAAGGCGAGGGCCAGCAACACCTGGGAGGCCTGGCACCTTTGGTGTGGGAGCAGGCGCTGGACGTTTGCAATTTCGAGGTGGGTTCCGGCGCAGGGACCGAGAGCGAGCAAGGCACGAACGTCGGCACCCTGAGCTGGCTGGCAAGGCCGGAGCCCCAGTGTGTGTGGGGCTGTGGAAGGGCTGCCAGGGCAAGGCGAGGGCCAGCAACACCTGGGAGGCCTGGCACCTTTGGTGTGGGAGCAGTCGCTAGAAGTTTGCAATTTCCATCTGGGCTCCGGTGCAAGGACCGAGAGTGAGAAAGGCACGAACGTCGGCACCCTGAGCTGGCTGGCAAGGCCGGAGCGCCAGTGTGTGTGGGGCTGTGGAAGGGCTGCCAGGGCAAGGCGAGGGCCAGCAACACCTGGGAGGCCTGGCACCTTTCGTTTGGGAGCAGGGGCTAGACATTTGCAATTTCGAGCTGGGCTCCGGTGCAAGGACCGAGAGCGAGAAAGGCACGAACGTCGGCACCCTGAGCTGGCTGGCAAGGCCGGAGCCCCAGTGTGTGTGGGGCTGTGGAAGGGCTGCCAGGGCAAGGCGAGGGCCAGCAACACCTGGGAGGCCTGGCACCTTTGGTGTGGGACCAGTCGCTGGACGTTTGCAATTTCAAGCTGGGCTGCGGCGCAGGTACCGAGAGCGAGCAAGGCACAAACGTCGGCTCCCTGAGCTGGCTGGCAAGGCCGGAGCCCCAGTGTGTGTGGGGCTGTGGAAGGGCTGCCAGGGGAAGGGGAGGGCCAGCAACACCTGGGAGGCCTGGCACCTTTGGTGTGGGAGCAGTCGCTGGACGTTTGCAATTTCGAGCTGGGCTGCGGCGCAGGTCCCGAGAGCGAGCAAGGCACGAACGTCGGCACCCTGAGCTGGCTGGCAAGGCCGGAGCGCCAGTGTGTGTGGGGCTGTGGAAGGGCTGCAGGGCAAGGCGAGGGCCAGCAACACCTGGGAGGCCTGGCAGCTTTGGTGTGGGAGCAGTCACTGGACATTTGCAATTTCGAGCTGGGCTGCAGCGCAAGGACCGAGAGCGAGAAAGGCACGAACGTCGGCACCCTGAGCTGGCTGGCAAGGCCGGAGCCCCAGTGTGTGTGGGGCTGTGGAAGGGCTGCCAGGGCAAGGCGAGGGCCAGCAACACCTGGGAGGCCTGGCACCTTTCGTGTGGGAGCAGGGGCTAGACATTTGCAATTTCGAGCTGGGCTCCGGCGCAGGTAGCGAGAGCGAGCAAGGCACGAACGTCGGCGCCCTGAGCTGGCTGGCAAGGCCGGCGCCCCAGTGTGTGTGGGGCTGTGGAAGGGCTGCCAGGGCAAGGCGAGGGCCAGCAACACCTGGGAGGCCTGGCAGCTTTGGTGTGGGAGCAGTCGCTGGACGTTTGCAATTTCGAGCTGGGCTGCGGCGCAGGTCCCGAGAGCGAGCAAGGCACGAACGTCGGCACCCTGAGCTGGCTGGCAAGGCCGGAGCACCAGTGTGTGTGGGGCTGTGGAAGGGCTGCCAGGGGAAGGCGAGGGCCAGCAACACCTGGGAGGCCTGGCACCTTTGGTGAGGGAGCAGTCGCTGGACGTTTGCAATTTTCAGCTGGGCTGCGGCGCAGGTCCCGAGAGTGAGCAAGGCACGAACGTCGGCCCCTGAGCTGGCTGGCAAGGCCGGAGCCCCAGTGTGTGTGGGGCTGTGGAAGGGCTGCCAGGGCAAGGCGAGTGCCAGCAACACCTGGGAGGCCTGGCACCTTTGGTGTGGGACCAGTCGCTGGACGTTTGCAATTTTGAGATGGGATCTGGCACAGGTCCCAAGAGCGAGCAAGGCACGACCGTCGGCCCCCTGAGCTGGCTGGCAAGGCCGGAGCGCCAGTGTGTGTGGGGCTGTGGAAGGGCTGCCAGGGGAAGGCGAGGGCCAGCAACACCTGGGAGGCCTGGCACCTTTGGTATGGGAGCAGTCGCTGGACGTTTGCAATTTCGAGCTGGGCTGCGGCGCAGGTACCGAGAGCGAGCAAGGCACAAACGTCGGCTCCCTGAGCTGGCTGGCAAGGCCGGAGCCCCAGTGTGTGTGGGGCTGTGGAAGGACTGCCAGGGGAAGGTGAGGACCAGCAACACCTGGGAGGCCTGGCAGCTTTGCTGTGGGAGCAGTCGCTGGACGTTTGCAATTTCGAGCTGGGCTCTGGCGCAGGTACCGAGAGTGAGCAAGGCACGAACGTCGGCACCCTGAGCTGGCTGGCAAGGCCGGAGCGCCAGTGTGTGTGGGGCTGTGGAAGGGCTGCAGGGCAAGGCGAGGGCCAGCAACACCTGGGAGGCCTGGCACCTTTGGTGTGGGAGCAGTCGCTGGACATTTGCAATTTCGAGCTGGGCTGCGGCGCAAGGACCGAGAGCGAGAAAGGCACGAACGTCGGCCCCCTGAGCTGGCTGGCAAGGCCGGAGCCCCAGTGTGTGTGGGGCTGTGGAAGGGCTGCCAGGGCAAGGCGAGGGCCAGCAACACCTGGGAGGCCTGGCACCTTTCATGTGGGAGCAGGCGCTAGACGTTTGCAATTTCGAGCTGGGCTCCGGCGCAAGGACCGAGAGCGAGAAAGGCACGAACGTCGGCCCCCTGAGCTGGCTGGCAAGGCTGGAGCCCCAGTGTGTGTGGGGCTGTGGAAGGGCTGCCAGGGCAAGGCGAGGGCCAGCAACACCTGGGAGGCCTGGCACCTTTGGTGTGGGACCAGTCGCTGGACGTTTGCAATTTTGAGATGGGGTCTGGCACAGGTCCCAAGAGCGAGCAAGGCACGACCGTCGGCCCCCTGAGCTGGCTGGCAAGGCCGGAGCCCCAGTGTGTGTGGGGCTGTGGAAGGGCTGCCAGGGCAAGGCGAGGGCCAGCAACACCTGGGAGGCCTGGCACCTTTGGTGTGGGAGCAGTCGCTGGACGTTTGCAATTTCGAGCTGGGCTGCGGCGTAGGTCCCGAGAGCGAGCCAGGCACGAACGTCGGCACCCTGAGCTGGCTGGCAAGGCCGGAGCCCCAGTGTGTGTGGGGCTGTGGAAGGGCTGCCAGGGCAAGGCGAGGGCCAGCAACACCTGGGAGGCCTGGCACCTTTGGTGTGGGACCAGTCGCTGGACGTTTGCAATTTCAAGCTGGGCTGCGGCGCAGGTACCGAGAGCGAGCAAGGCACAAACGTCGGCTCCCTGAGCTGGCTGGCAAGGCCGGAGCCCCAGTGTGTGTGGGGCTGTGGAAGGGCTGCCAGGGGAAGGGGAGGGCCAGCAACACCTGGGAGGCCTGGCACCTTTGGTGTGGGAGCAGTCGCTGGACGTTTGCAATTTCGAGCTGGGCTGCGGCGCAGGTCCCGAGAGCGAGCAAGGCACGAACGTCGGCACCCTGAGCTGGCTGGCAAGGCCGGAGCGCCAGTGTGTGTGGGGCTGTGGAAGGGCTGCAGGGCAAGGCGAGGGCCAGCAACACCTGGGAGGCCTGGCACCTTTGGTGTGGGAGCAGTCACTGGACATTTGCAATTTCGAGCTGGGCTGCAGCGCAAGGACCGAGAGCGAGAAAGGCACGAACGTCGGCACCCTGAGCTGGCTGGCAAGGCCGGAGCCCCAGTGTGTGTGGGGCTGTGGAAGGGCTGCCAGGGCAAGGCGAGGGCCAGCAACACCTGGGAGGCCTGGCACCTTTCGTGTGGGAGCAGGGGCTAGACATTTGCAATTTCGAGCTGGGCTCCGGCGCAGGTAGCGAGAGCGAGCAAGGCACGAACGTCGGCGCCCTGAGCTGGCTGGCAAGGCCGGCGCCCCAGTGTGTGTGGGGCTGTGGAAGGGCTGCCAGGGCAAGGCGAGGGCCAGCAACACCTTGGAGGCCTGGCAGCTTTGGTGTGGGAGCAGTCGCTGGACGTTTGCAATTTCGAGCTGGGCTGCGGCGCAGGTCCCGAGAGCGAGCAAGGCACGAACGTCGGCACCCTGAGCTGGCTGGCAAGGCCGGAGCACCAGTGTGTGTGGGGCTGTGGAAGGGCTGCCAGGGGAAGGCGAGGGCCAGGAATGCCTGGGAGGCCTGGCACCTTTGGTGTGGGAGCAGTCGCTGGACGTTTGCAATTTTGAGATTGGGTCTGGTACAGGTACCGAGACCGAGCAAGGCACGAACGTCGGCCCCCTGAGCTGGCTGGCAAGGCCGGAGCCCCAGTGTGTGTGGGGCTGTGGAAGGGCTGCCAGGGCAAGGCGAGGGCCAGCAACACCTGGGAGGCCTGGCAGCTTTGGTGTGGGAGCAGTCGCTGGACGTTTGCAATTTCGAGCTGGGCTCTGGCGCAGGTCCCGAGAGTGAGCAAGGCACGAACGTCGGCACCCTGAGCTGGCTGGCAAGGCCGGAGCCCCAGTGTGTGTGGGGCTGTGGAAGGGCTGCCAGGGCAAGGCGAGGGCCAGCAACACCTGGGAGGCCTGGCACCTTTGGTGTGGGAGCAGGCGCTGGACGTTTGCAATTTCGAGGTGGGTTCCGGCGCAGGGACCGAGAGCGAGCAAGGCACGAACGTCGGCACCCTGAGCTGGCTGGCAAGGCCGGAGCCCCAGTGTGTGTGGGGCTGTGGAAGGGCTGCCAGGGCAAGGCGAGGGCCAGCAACACCTGGGAGGCCTGGCACCTTTGGTGTGGGAGCAGGCGCTGGACGTTTGCAATTTCGAGGTGGGTTCCGGCGCAGGGACCGAGAGCGAGCAAGGCACGAACGTCGGCACCCTGAGCTGGCTGGCAAGGCCGGAGCCCCAGTGTGTGTGGGGCTGTGGAAGGGCTGCCAGGGCAAGGCGAGGGCCAGCAACACCTGGGAGGCCTGGCACCTTTGGTGTGGGAGCAGTCGCTAGAAGTTTGCAATTTCCATCTGGGCTCCGGTGCAAGGACCGAGAGTGAGAAAGGCACGAACGTCGGCACCCTGAGCTGGCTGGCAAGGCCGGAGCGCCAGTGTGTGTGGGGCTGTGGAAGGGCTGCCAGGGCAAGGCGAGGGCCAGCAACACCTGGGAGGCCTGGCACCTTTCGTTTGGGAGCAGGGGCTAGACATTTGCAATTTCGAGCTGGGCTCCGGTGCAAGGACCGAGAGCGAGAAAGGCACGAACGTCGGCACCCTGAGCTGGCTGGCAAGGCCGGAGCCCCAGTGTGTGTGGGGCTGTGGAAGGGCTGCCAGGGCAAGGCGAGGGCCAGCAACACCTGGGAGGCCTGGCACCTTTGGTGTGGGACCAGTCGCTGGACGTTTGCAATTTCAAGCTGGGCTGCGGCGCAGGTACCGAGAGCGAGCAAGGCACAAACGTCGGCTCCCTGAGCTGGCTGGCAAGGCCGGAGCCCCAGTGTGTGTGGGGCTGTGGAAGGGCTGCCAGGGGAAGGGGAGGGCCAGCAACACCTGGGAGGCCTGGCACCTTTGGTGTGGGAGCAGTCGCTGGACGTTTGCAATTTCGAGCTGGGCTGCGGCGCAGGTCCCGAGAGCGAGCAAGGCACGAACGTCGGCACCCTGAGCTGGCTGGCAAGGCCGGAGCGCCAGTGTGTGTGGGGCTGTGGAAGGGCTGCAGGGCAAGGCGAGGGCCAGCAACACCTGGGAGGCCTGGCAGCTTTGGTGTGGGAGCAGTCACTGGACATTTGCAATTTCGAGCTGGGCTGCAGCGCAAGGACCGAGAGCGAGAAAGGCACGAACGTCGGCACCCTGAGCTGGCTGGCAAGGCCGGAGCCCCAGTGTGTGTGGGGCTGTGGAAGGGCTGCCAGGGCAAGGCGAGGGCCAGCAACACCTGGGAGGCCTGGCACCTTTCGTGTGGGAGCAGGGGCTAGACATTTGCAATTTCGAGCTGGGCTCCGGCGCAGGTAGCGAGAGCGAGCAAGGCACGAACGTCGGCGCCCTGAGCTGGCTGGCAAGGCCGGCGCCCCAGTGTGTGTGGGGCTGTGGAAGGGCTGCCAGGGCAAGGCGAGGGCCAGCAACACCTGGGAGGCCTGGCAGCTTTGGTGTGGGAGCAGTCGCTGGACGTTTGCAATTTCGAGCTGGGCTGCGGCGCAGGTCCCGAGAGCGAGCAAGGCACGAACGTCGGCACCCTGAGCTGGCTGGCAAGGCCGGAGCACCAGTGTGTGTGGGGCTGTGGAAGGGCTGCCAGGGGAAGGCGAGGGCCAGGAATGCCTGGGAGGCCTGGCACCTTTGGTGTGGGAGCAGTCGCTGGACGTTTGCAATTTTGAGATTGGGTCTGGTACAGGTACCGAGACCGAGCAAGGCACGAACGTCGGCCCCCTGAGCTGGCTGGCAAGGCCGGAGCCCCAGTGTGTGTGGGGCTGTGGAAGGGCTGCCAGGGCAAGGCGAGGGCCAGCAACACCTGGGAGGCCTGGCAGCTTTGGTGTGGGAGCAGTCGCTGGACGTTTGCAATTTCGAGCTGGGCTCTGGCGCAGGTCCCGAGAGTGAGCAAGGCACGAACGTCGGCACCCTGAGCTGGCTGGCAAGGTCGGAGCCCCAGTGTGTGTGGGGCTGTGGAAGGGCTGCCAGGGCAAGGCGAGGGCCAGCAACACCTGGGAGGCCTGGCACCTTTGGTGTGGGAGCAGGCGCTGGACGTTTGCAATTTCGAGGTGGGTTCCGGCGCAGGGACCGAGAGCGAGCAAGGCACGAACGTCGGCACCCTGAGCTGGCTGGCAAGGCCGGAGCCCCAGTGTGTGTGGGGCTGTGGAAGGGCTGCCAGGGCAAGGCGAGGGCCAGCAACACCTGGGAGGCCTGGCACCTTTGGTGTGGGAGCAGGCGCTGGACGTTTGCAATTTCGAGGTGGGTTCCGGCGCAGGGACCGAGAGCGAGCAAGGCACGAACGTCGGCACCCTGAGCTGGCTGGCAAGGCCGGAGCCCCAGTGTGTGTGGGGCTGTGGAAGGGCTGCCAGGGCAAGGCGAGGGCCAGCAACACCTGGGAGGCCTGGCACCTTTGGTGTGGGAGCAGTCGCTAGAAGTTTGCAATTTCCATCTGGGCTCCGGTGCAAGGACCGAGAGTGAGAAAGGCACGAACGTCGGCACCCTGAGCTGGCTGGCAAGGCCGGAGCGCCAGTGTGTGTGGGGCTGTGGAAGGGCTGCCAGGGCAAGGCGAGGGCCAGCAACACCTGGGAGGCCTGGCACCTTTCGTGTGGGAGCAGGGGCTAGACATTTGCAATTTCGAGCTGGGCTCCGGTGCAAGGACCGAGAGCGAGAAAGGCACGAACGTCGGCACCCTGAGCTGGCTGGCAAGGCCGGAGCCCCAGTGTGTGTGGGGCTGTGGAAGGGCTGCCAGGGCAAGGCGAGGGCCAGCAACACCTGGGGGGCCTGGCACCTTTGGTGTGGGAGCAGGCGCTGGACGTTTGCAATTTCGAGCTGGGCTCCGGTGCAAGGACCGAGAGCGAGAAAGGCACGAACGTCGGCCCCCTGAGCTGGCTGGCAAGGCCGGAGCCCCAGTGTGTGTGGGGCTGTGGAAGGGCTGCCAGGGCAAGGCGAGGGCCAGCAACACCTGGGAGGCCTGGCACCTTTCGTGTGGGAGCAGGCGCTAGACGTTTGCAATTTCGAGCTGGGCTCCGGCGCAAGGACCGAGAGCGAGAAAGGCACGAACGTCGGCCCCCTGAGCTGGCTGGCAAGGCTGGAGCCCCAGTGTGTGTGGGGCTGTGGAAGGGCTGCCAGGGCAAGGCGAGGGCCAGCAACACCTGGGAGGCCTGGCACCTTTGGTGTGGGACCAGTCGCTGGACGTTTGCAATTTTGAGATGGGGTCTGGCACAGGTCCCAAGAGCGAGCAAGGCACGACCGTCGGCCCCCTGAGCTGGCTGGCAAGGCCGGAGCCCCAGTGTGTGTGGGGCTGTGGAAGGGCTGCCAGGGGAAGGCGAGGGCCAGCAACACCTGGGAGGCCTGGCACCTTTGGTGTGGGAGCAGTCGCTGGACGTTTGCAATTTCGAGCTGGGCTGCGGCGCAGGTCCCGAGAGTGAGCCAGGCAGGAACGTCGGCACCCTGAGCTGGCTGGCAAGGCCGGAGCCCCAGTGTGTGTGGGGCTGTGGAAGGGCTGCCAGGGCAAGGCGAGGGCCAGCAACACCTGGGAGGCCTGGCACCTTTGGTGTGGGACCAGTCGCTGGACGTTTGCAATTTCAAGCTGGGCTGCGGCGCAGGTACCGAGAGCGAGCAAGGCACAAACGTCGGCTCCCTGAGCTGGCTGGCAAGGCCGGAGCCCCAGTGTGTGTGGGGCTGTGGAAGGGCTGCCAGGGGAAGGGGAGGGCCAGCAACACCTGGGAGGCCTGGCACCTTTGGTGTGGGAGCAGTCGCTGGACGTTTGCAATTTCGAGCTGGGCTGCGGCGCAGGTCCCGAGAGCGAGCAAGGCACGAACGTCGGCACCCTGAGCTGGCTGGCAAGGCCGGAGCGCCAGTGTGTGTGGGGCTGTGGAAGGGCTGCAGGGCAAGGCGAGGGCCAGCAACACCTGGGAGGCCTGGCACCTTTGGTGTGGGAGCAGTCACTGGACATTTGCAATTTCGAGCTGGGCTGCAGCGCAAGGACCGAGAGCGAGAAAGGCACGAACGTCGGCACCCTGAGCTGGCTGGCAAGGCCGGAGCCCCAGTGTGTGTGGGGCTGTGGAAGGGCTGCCAGGGCAAGGCGAGGGCCAGCAACACCTGGGAGGCCTGGCACCTTTCGTGTGGGAGCAGGGGCTAGACATTTGCAATTTCGAGCTGGGCTCCGGCGCAGGTAGCGAGAGCGAGCAAGGCACGAACGTCGGCGCCCTGAGCTGGCTGGCAAGGCCGGCGCCCCAGTGTGTGTGGGGCTGTGGAAGGGCTGCCAGGGCAAGGCGAGGGCCAGCAACACCTTGGAGGCCTGGCAGCTTTGGTGTGGGAGCAGTCGCTGGACGTTTGCAATTTCGAGCTGGGCTGCGGCGCAGGTCCCGAGAGCGAGCAAGGCACGAACGTCGGCACCCTGAGCTGGCTGGCAAGGCCGGAGCACCAGTGTGTGTGGGGCTGTGGAAGGGCTGCCAGGGGAAGGCGAGGGCCAGGAATGCCTGGGAGGCCTGGCACCTTTGGTGTGGGAGCAGTCGCTGGACGTTTGCAATTTTGAGATTGGGTCTGGTACAGGTACCGAGACCGAGCAAGGCACGAACGTCGGCCCCCTGAGCTGGCTGGCAAGGCCGGAGCCGCAGTGTGTGTGGGGCTGTGGAAGGGCTGCCAGGGCAAGGCGAGGGCCAGCAACACCTGGGAGGCCTGGCACCTTTGGTGTGGGAGCAGTCGCTGGACGTTTGCAATTTCGAGCTCGGCTGCGGCGCAGGTCCCGAGAGCGAGCAAGGCACGAACGTCGGCCCCCTGAGCTGGCTGGCAAGGCCGGAGCGCCAGTGTGTGTGGGGCTGTGGAAGGGCTGCCAGGGGAAGGCGAGGGCCAGGAATGCCTGGGAGGCCTGGCACCTTTGGTGTGGGAGTAGTCGCTGGACGTTTGCAATTTTGAGATGGGGTCTGGTACAGGTACCGAGACCGAGCAAGGCACGAACATCGGCCCCCTGAGCTGGCTGGCAAGGCCGGAGCGCCAGTGTGTGTGGGGCTGTGGAAGGGCTGCCAGGGCAAGGCGAGGGCCAGCAACACCTGGGAGGCCTGGCACCTTTCGTGTGGGAGCAGGCGGTAGAAGTTTGCAATTTCGAGCTGGGCTCCGGTGCAAGGACCGAGAGCGAGAAAGGCACGAACGTCGGCACCCTGAGCTGGCTGGCAAGGCCGGAGCCCCAGTGTGTGTGGGGCTGTGGAAGGGCTGCCAGGGCAAGGCGAGGGCCAGCAACACCTGGGAGGCCTGGCACCTTTGGTGAGGGAGCAGTCGCTGGACGTTTGCAATTTTCAGCTGGGCTGCGGCGCAGGTCCCGAGAGTGAGCAAGGCACGAACGTCGGCCCCTGAGCTGGCTGGCAAGGCCGGAGCCCCAGTGTGTGTGGGGCTGTGGAAGGGCTGCCAGGGCAAGGCGAGTGCCAGCAACACCTGGGAGGCCTGGCACCTTTGGTGTGGGACCAGTCGCTGGACGTTTGCAATTTTGAGATGGGGTCTGGCACAGGTCCCAAGAGCGAGCAAGGCACGACCGTCGGCCCCCTGAGCTGGCTGGCAAGGCCGGAGCGCCAGTGTGTGTGGGGCTGTGGAAGGGCTGCCAGGGGAAGGCGAGGGCCAGCAACACCTGGGAGGCCTGGCACCTTTGGTATGGGAGCAGTCGCTGGACGTTTGCAATTTCGAGCTGGGCTGCGGCGCAGGTACCGAGAGCGAGCAAGGCACAAACGTCGGCTCCCTGAGCTGGCTGGCAAGGCCGGAGCCCCAGTGTGTGTGGGGCTGTGGAAGGACTGCCAGGGGAAGGTGAGGACCAGCAACACCTGGGAGGCCTGGCAGCTTTGCTGTGGGAGCAGTCGCTGGACGTTTGCAATTTCGAGCTGGGCTCTGGCGCAGGTACCGAGAGTGAGCAAGGCACGAACGTCGGCACCCTGAGCTGGCTGGCAAGGCCGGAGCGCCAGTGTGTGTGGGGCTGTGGAAGGGCTGCAGGGCAAGGCGAGGGCCAGCAACACCTGGGAGGCCTGGCACCTTTGGTGTGGGAGCAGTCGCTGGACATTTGCAATTTCGAGCTGGGCTGCGGCGCAAGGACCGAGAGCGAGAAAGGCACGAACGTCGGCCCCCTGAGCTGGCTGGCAAGGCCGGAGCCCCAGTGTGTGTGGGGCTGTGGAAGGGCTGCCAGGGCAAGGCGAGGGCCAGCAACACCTGGGAGGCCTGGCACCTTTCGTGTGGGAGCAGGCGCTAGACGTTTGCAATTTCGAGCTGGGCTCCGGCGCAAGGACCGAGAGCGAGAAAGGCACGAACGTCGGCCCCCTGAGCTGGCTGGCAAGGCTGGAGCCCCAGTGTGTGTGGGGCTGTGGAAGGGCTGCCAGGGCAAGGCGAGGGCCAGCAACACCTGGGAGGCCTGGCACCTTTGGTGTGGGACCAGTCGCTGGACGTTTGCAATTTTGAGATGGGGTCTGGCACAGGTCCCAAGAGCGAGCAAGGCACGACCGTCGGCCCCCTGAGCTGGCTGGCAAGGCCGGAGCCCCAGTGTGTGTGGGGCTGTGGAAGGGCTGCCAGGGGAAGGCGAGGGCCAGCAACACCTGGGAGGCCTGGCACCTTTGGTGTGGGAGCAGTCGCTGGACGTTTGCAATTTCGAGCTGGGCTGCGGCGCAGGTCCCGAGAGCGAGCCAGGCACAAACGTCGGCTCCCTGAGCTGGCTGGCAAGGCCGGAGCCCCAGTGTGTGTGGGGCTGTGGAAGGGCTGCCAGGGGAAGGGGAGGGCCAGCAACACCTGGGAGGCCTGGCACCTTTGGTGTGGGAGCAGTCGCTGGACGTTTGCAATTTCGAGCTGGGCTGCGGCGCAGGTCCCGAGAGCGAGCAAGGCACGAACGTCGGCACCCTGAGCTGGCTGGCAAGGCCGGAGCGCCAGTGTGTGTGGGGCTGTGGAAGGGCTGCAGGGCAAGGCGAGGGCCAGCAACACCTGGGAGGCCTGGCACCTTTGGTGTGGGAGCAGTCACTGGACATTTGCAATTTCGAGCTGGGCTGCAGCGCAAGGACCGAGAGCGAGAAAGGCACGAACGTCGGCACCCTGAGCTGGCTGGCAAGGCCGGAGCCCCAGTGTGTGTGGGGCTGTGGAAGGGCTGCCAGGGCAAGGCGAGGGCCAGCAACACCTGGGAGGCCTGGCACCTTTCGTGTGGGAGCAGGGGCTAGACATTTGCAATTTCGAGCTGGGCTCCGGCGCAGGTAGCGAGAGCGAGCAAGGCACGAACGTCGGCGCCCTGAGCTGGCTGGCAAGGCCGGCGCCCCAGTGTGTGTGGGGCTGTGGAAGGGCTGCCAGGGCAAGGCGAGGGCCAGCAACACCTTGGAGGCCTGGCAGCTTTGGTGTGGGAGCAGTCGCTGGACGTTTGCAATTTCGAGCTGGGCTGCGGCGCAGGTCCCGAGAGCGAGCAAGGCACGAACGTCGGCACCCTGAGCTGGCTGGCAAGGCCGGAGCACCAGTGTGTGTGGGGCTGTGGAAGGGCTGCCAGGGGAAGGCGAGGGCCAGGAATGCCTGGGAGGCCTGGCACCTTTGGTGTGGGAGCAGTCGCTGGACGTTTGCAATTTTGAGATTGGGTCTGGTACAGGTACCGAGACCGAGCAAGGCACGAACGTCGGCCCCCTGAGCTGGCTGGCAAGGCCGGAGCCCCAGTGTGTGTGGGGCTGTGGAAGGGCTGCCAGGGCAAGGCGAGGGCCAGCAACACCTGGGAGGCCTGGCATCTTTGGTGTGGGAGCAGTCGCTGGACGTTTGCAATTTCGAGCTGGGCTCTGGCGCAGGTCCCGAGAGTGAGCAAGGCACGAACGTCGGCACCCTGAGCTGGCTGGCAAGGCCGGAGCCCCAGTGTGTGTGGGGCTGTGGAAGGGCTGCCAGGGCAAGGCGAGGGCCAGCAACACCTGGGAGGCCTGGCACCTTTGGTGTGAGAGCAGGCGCTGGACGTTTGCAATTTCGAGGTGGGTTCCGGCGCAGGGACCGAGAGCGAGCAAGGCACGAACGTCGGCACCCTGAGCTGGCTGGCAAGGCCGGAGCCCCAGTGTGTGTGGGGCTGTGGAAGGGCTGCCAGGGCAAGGCGAGGGCCAGCAACACCTGGGAGGCCTGGCACCTTTGGTGTGGGAGCAGGCGCTGGACGTTTGCAATTTCGAGGTGGGTTCCGGCGCAGGGACCGAGAGCGAGCAAGGCACGAACGTCGGCACCCTGAGCTGGCTGGCAAGGCCGGAGCCCCAGTGTGTGTGGGGCTGTGGAAGGGCTGCCAGGGCAAGGCGAGGGCCAGCAACACCTGGGAGGCCTGGCACCTTTGGTGTGGGAGCAGTCGCTAGAAGTTTGCAATTTCCATCTGGGCTCCGGTGCAAGGACCGAGAGTGAGAAAGGCACGAACGTCGGCACCCTGAGCTGGCTGGCAAGGCCGGAGCCCCAGTGTGTGTGGGGCTGTGGAAGGGCTGCCAGGGCAAGGCGAGGGCCAGCAACACCTGGGGGGCCTGGCACCTTTGGTGTGGGAGCAGGCGCTGGACGTTTGCAATTTCGAGCTGGGCTCCGGTGCAAGGACCGAGAGCGAGAAAGGCACGAACGTCGGCCCCCTGAGCTGGCTGGCAAGGCCGGAGCCCCAGTGTGTGTGGGGCTGTGGAAGGGCTGCCAGGGCAAGGCGAGGGCCAGCAACACCTGGGAGGCCTGGCACCTTTCGTGTGGGAGCAGGCGCTAGACGTTTGCAATTTCGAGCTGGGCTCCGGCGCAAGGACCGAGAGCGAGAAAGGCACGAACGTCGGCCCCCTGAGCTGGCTGGCAAGGCTGGAGCCCCAGTGTGTGTGGGGCTGTGGAAGGGCTGCCAGGGCAAGGCGAGGGCCAGCAACACCTGGGAGGCCTGGCACCTTTGGTGTGGGACCAGTCGCTGGACGTTTGCAATTTTGAGATGGGGTCTGGCACAGGTCCCAAGAGCGAGCAAGGCACGACCGTCGGCCCCCTGAGCTGGCTGGCAAGGCCGGAGCCCCAGTGTGTGTGGGGCTGTGGAAGGGCTGCCAGGGGAAGGCGAGGGCCAGCAACACCTGGGAGGCCTGGCACCTTTGGTGTGGGAGCAGTCGCTGGACGTTTGCAATTTCGAGCTGGGCTCCGGCGCAGGTCCCGAGAGCGAGCCAGGCACGAACGTCGGCACCCTGAGCTGGCTGGCAAGGCCGGAGCCCCAGTGTGTGTGGGGCTGTGGAAGGGCTGCCAGGGCAAGGCGAGGGCCAGCAACACCTGGGAGGCCTGGCACCTTTGGTGTGGGACCAGTCGCTGGACGTTTGCAATTTCAAGCTGGGCTGCGGCGCAGGTACCGAGAGCGAGCAAGGCACAAACGTCGGCTCCCTGAGCTGGCTGGCAAGGCCGGAGCCCCAGTGTGTGTGGGGCTGTGGAAGGGCTGCCAGGGGAAGGGGAGGGCCAGCAACACCTGGGAGGCCTGGCACCTTTGGTGTGGGAGCAGTCGCTGGACGTTTGCAATTTCGAGCTGGGCTGCGGCGCAGGTCCCGAGAGCGAGCAAGGCACGAACGTCGGCACCCTGAGCTGGCTGGCAAGGCCGGAGCCCCAGTGTGTGTGGGGCTGTGGAAGGGCTGCCAGGGCAAGGCGAGGGCCAGCAACACCTGGGAGGCCTGGCACCTTTCGTGTGGGAGCAGGGGCTAGACATTTGCAATTTCGAGCTGGGCTCCGGCGCAGGTAGCGAGAGCGAGCAAGGCACGAACGTCGGCGCCCTGAGCTGGCTGGCAAGGCCGGCGCCCCAGTGTGTGTGGGGCTGTGGAAGGGCTGCCAGGGCAAGGCGAGGGCCAGCAACACCTTGGAGGCCTGGCAGCTTTGGTGTGGGAGCAGTCGCTGGACGTTTGCAATTTCGAGCTGGGCTGCGGCGCAGGTCCCGAGAGCGAGCAAGGCACGAACGTCGGCACCCTGAGCTGGCTGGCAAGGCCGGAGCACCAGTGTGTGTGGGGCTGTGGAAGGGCTGCCAGGGGAAGGCGAGGGCCAGGAATGCCTGGGAGGCCTGGCACCTTTGGTGTGGGAGCAGTCGCTGGACGTTTGCAATTTTGAGATTGGGTCTGGTACAGGTACCGAGACCGAGCAAGGCACGAACGTCGGCCCCCTGAGCTGGCTGGCAAGGCCGGAGCCCCAGTGTGTGTGGGGCTGTGGAAGGGCTGCCAGGGGAAGGCGAGGGCCAGCAACACCTGGGAGGCCTGGCAGCTTTGGTGTGGGAGCAGTCGCTGGACGTTTGCAATTTCGAGCTGGGCTCTGGCGCAGGTCCCGAGAGTGAGCAAGGCACGAACGTCGGCACCCTGAGCTGGCTGGCAAGGCCGGAGCCCCAGTGTGTGTGGGGCTGTGGAAGGGCTGCCAGGGCAAGGCGAGGGCCAGCAACACCTGGGAGGCCTGGCACCTTTGGTGTGGGAGCAGGCGCTGGACGTTTGCAATTTCGAGGTGGGTTCCGGCGCAGGGACCGAGAGCGAGCAAGGCACGAACGTCGGCACCCTGAGCTGGCTGGCAAGGCCGGAGCCCCAGTGTGTGTGGGGCTGTGGAAGGGCTGCCAGGGCAAGGCGAGGGCCAGCAACACCTGGGAGGCCTGGCAGCTTTGGTGTGGGAGCAGGCGCTGGACGTTTGCAATTTCGAGGTGGGTTCCGGCGCAGGGACCGAGAGCGAGCAAGGCACGAACGTCGGCACCCTGAGCTGGCTGGCAAGGCCGGAGCCCCAGTGTGTGTGGGGCTGTGGAAGGGCTGCCAGGGCAAGGCGAGGGCCAGCAACACCTGGGAGGCCTGGCACCTTTGGTGTGGGAGCAGTCGCTAGAAGTTTGCAATTTCCATCTGGGCTCCGGTGCAAGGAACGAGAGTGAGAAAGGCACGAACGTCGGCACCCTGAGCTGGCTGGCAAGGCCGGAGCGCCAGTGTGTGTGGGGCTGTGGAAGGGCTGCCAGGGCAAGGCGAGGGCCAGCAACACCTGGGAGGCCTGGCACCTTTCGTGTGGGAGCAGGGGCTAGACATTTGCAATTTCGAGCTGGGCTCCGGTGCAAGGACCGAGAGCGAGAAAGGCACGAACGTCGGCACCCTGAGCTGGCTGGCAAGGCCGGAGCCCCAGTGTGTGTGGGGCTGTGGAAGGGCTGCCAGGGCAAGGCGAGGGCCAGCAACACCTGGGGGGCCTGGCACCTTTGGTGTGGGAGCAGGCGCTGGACGTTTGCAATTTCGAGCTGGGCTCCGGTGCAAGGACCGAGAGCGAGAAAGGCACGAACGTCGGCCCCCTGAGCTGGCTGGCAAGGCCGGAGCCCCAGTGTGTGTGGGGCTGTGGAAGGGCTGCCAGGGCAAGGCGAGGGCCAGCAACACCTGGGAGGCCTGGCACCTTTCGTGTGGGAGCAGGCGCTAGACGTTTGCAATTTCGAGCTGGGCTCCGGCGCAAGGACCGAGAGCGAGAAAGGCACGAACGTCGGCCCCCTGAGCTGGCTGGCAAGGCTGGAGCCCCAGTGTGTGTGGGGCTGTGGAAGGGCTGCCAGGGCAAGGCGAGGGCCAGCAACACCTGGGAGGCCTGGCACCTTTGGTGTGGGACCAGTCGCTGGACGTTTGCAATTTTGAGATGGGGTCTGGCACAGGTCCCAAGAGCGAGCAAGGCACGACCGTCGGCCCCCTGAGCTGGCTGGCAAGGCCGGAGCCCCAGTGTGTGTGGGGCTGTGGAAGGGCTGCCAGGGGAAGGCGAGGGCCAGCAACACCTGGGAGGCCTGGCACCTTTGGTGTGGGAGCAGTCGCTGGACGTTTGCAATTTCGAGCTGGGCTGCGGCGCAGGTCCCGAGAGCGAGCCAGGCACGAACGTCGGCACCCTGAGCTGGCTGGCAAGGCCGGAGCCCCAGTGTGTGTGGGGCTGTGGAAGGGCTGCCAGGGCAAGGCGAGGGCCAGCAACACCTGGGAGGCCTGGCACCTTTGGTGTGGGACCAGTCGCTGGACGTTTGCAATTTCAAGCTGGGCTGCGGCGCAGGTACCGAGAGCGAGCAAGGCACAAACGTCGGCTCCCTGAGCTGGCTGGCAAGGCCGGAGCCCCAGTGTGTGTGGGGCTGTGGAAGGGCTGCCAGGGGAAGGGGAGGGCCAGCAACACCTGGGAGGCCTGGCACCTTTGGTGTGGGAGCAGTCGCTGGACGTTTGCAATTTCGAGCTGGGCTGCGGCGCAGGTCCCGAGAGCGAGCAAGGCACGAACGTCGGCACCCTGAGCTGGCTGGCAAGGCCGGAGCGCCAGTGTGTGTGGGGCTGTGGAAGGGCTGCAGGGCAAGGCGAGGGCCAGCAACACCTGGGAGGCCTGGCACCTTTGGTGTGGGAGCAGTCACTGGACATTTGCAATTTCGAGCTGGGCTGCAGCGCAAGGACCGAGAGCGAGAAAGGCACGAACGTCGGCACCCTGAGCTGGCTGGCAAGGCCGGAGCCCCAGTGTGTGTGGGGCTGTGGAAGGGCTGCCAGGGCAAGGCGAGGGCCAGCAACACCTGGGAGGCCTGGCACCTTTCGTGTGGGAGCAGGGGCTAGACATTTGCAATTTCGAGCTGGGCTCCGGCGCAGGTAGCGAGAGCGAGCAAGGCACGAACGTCGGCGCCCTGAGCTGGCTGGCAAGGCCGGCGCCCCAGTGTGTGTGGGGCTGTGGAAGGGCTGCCAGGGCAAGGCGAGGGCCAGCAACACCTTGGAGGCCTGGCAGCTTTGGTGTGGGAGCAGTCGCTGGACGTTTGCAATTTCGAGCTGGGCTGCGGCGCAGGTCCCGAGAGCGAGCAAGGCACGAACGTCGGCACCCTGAGCTGGCTGGCAAGGCCGGAGCACCAGTGTGTGTGGGGCTGTGGAAGGGCTGCCAGGGGAAGGCGAGGGCCAGGAATGCCTGGGAGGCCTGGCACCTTTGGTGTGGGAGCAGTCGCTGGACGTTTGCAATTTTGAGATTGGGTCTGGTACAGGTACCGAGACCGAGCAAGGCACGAACGTCGGCCCCCTGAGCTGGCTGGCAAGGCCGGAGCCCCAGTGTGTGTGGGGCTGTGGAAGGGCTGCCAGGGCAAGGCGAGGGCCAGCAACACCTGGGAGGCCTGGCAGCTTTGGTGTGGGAGCAGTCGCTGGACGTTTGCAATTTCGAGCTGGGCTCTGGCGCAGGTCCCGAGAGTGAGCAAGGCACGAACGTCGGCACCCTGAGCTGGCTGGCAAGGCCGGAGCCCCAGTGTGTGTGGGGCTGTGGAAGGGCTGCCAGGGCAAGGCGAGGGCCAGCAACACCTGGGAGGCCTGGCACCTTTCGTGTGGGAGCAGGCGCTAGAAGTTTGCAATTTCGAGCTGGGCTCCGGTGCAAGGACCGAGAGCGAGAAAGGCACGAACGTCGGCACCCTGAGCTGGCTGGCAAGGCCGGAGCCCCAGTGTGTGTGGGGCTGTGGAAGGGCTGCCAGGGCAAGGCGAGGGCCAGCAACACCTGGGAGGCCTGGCACCCTTGGTGTGGGAGCAGTCGCTGGACGTTTGCAATTTCGAGCGGGGCTCTGGCGTAGGTACCGAGAGTGAGCAAGGCACGAACGTCGGCCCCCTGAGCTGGCTGGCAAGGCCGGAGCGCCAGTGTGTGTGGGGCTGTGGAAGGGCTGCCAGGGGAAGGCGAGGGCCAGCAACACCTGGGAGGCCTGGCACCTTTGGTGTGGGAGCAGTCGCTGGACGTTTGCAATTTTGAGATGGGGTCTGGCACAGGTCCCGAGAACGAGCAAGGCACGAACGTCGGCCCCCTGAGCTGGCTGGCAAGGCCGGAGCCCCAGTGTGTGGGGGCTGTTGAAGGACTGCCAGGGGAAGGTGAGGACCAGCAACACCTGGTAGGCCTGCCAGCTTTCGTGTGGCAGCAGCCGCTGGACGTTTGCAATTTCGAGCTGGGCTGCGGCGCAGGTCCCGAGAGCGAGCAAGGCACGAATATCAGCACCCTGAGTTGGCTGGCAAGGCCGGAGCGCCAGTGTGTGTGGGGCTGTGGAAGGGCTGCCAGGGGAAGGCGAGGGCCAGCAACACCTGGGAGGCCTGGCACCTTTGGTGAGGGAGCAGTCGCTGGACGTTTGCAATTTTCAGCTGGGCTGCGGCGCAGGTCCCGAGAGTGAGCAAGGCACGAACGTCGGCACCCTGATTTGTCTGGCAAGGCCGGAGCGCAAGTGTGTGTGGGGCTGTGGAAGGGCTGCCAGGGCAAGGCGAGGGCCAGCAACACCTGGGAGGCCTGGCACCTTTGGTGTGGGAGCAGGCGCTGGACGTTTGCAATTTCGAGGTGGGTTCCGGCGCAGGGACCGAGAGCGAGCAAGGCACGAACGTCGGCACCCTGAGCTGGCTGGCAAGGCCGGAGCTCCAGTGTGTGTGGGGCTGTGGAAGGGCTGCCAGGGCAAGGCGAGGGCCAGCAACACCTGGGAGGCCTGGCACCTTTGGTGTGGGAGCAGTCGCTAGAAGTTTGCAATTTCCATCTGGGCTCCGGTGCAAGGACCGAGAGCGAGAAAGGCACGAACGTCGGCACCCTGAGCTGGCTGGCAAGGCCGGAGCCCCAGTGTGTGTGGGGCTGTGGAAGGGCTGCCAGGGCAAGGCGAGGGCCAGCAACACCTGGGGGGCCTGGCACCTTTGGTGTGGGAGCAGGCGCTGGACGTTTGCAATTTCGAGCTGGGCTCCGGTGCAAGGACCGAGAGCGAGAAAGGCACGAACGTCGGCACCCTGAGCTGGCTGGCAAGGCCGGAGCCGCAGTGTGTGTGGGGCTGTGGAAGGGCTGCCAGGGCAAGGCGAGGGCCAGCAACACCTGGGAGGCCTGGCACCTTTGGTGTGGGAGCAGTCGCTGGACGTTTGCAATTTCGAGCTGGGCTGCGGCGCAGGTCCCGAGAGCGAGCAAGGCACGAACGTCGGCCCCCTGAGCTGGCTGGCAAGGCCGGAGCGCCAGTGTGTGTGGGGCTGTGGAAGGGCTGCCAGGGGAAGGCGAGGGCCAGGAATGCCTGGGAGGCCTGGCACCTTTGGTGTGGGAGTAGTCGCTGGACGTTTGCAATTTTGAGATGGGGTCTGGTACAGGTACCGAGACCGAGCAAGGCACGAACATCGGCCCCCTGAGCTGGCTGGCAAGGCCGGAGCGCCAGTGTGTGTGGGGCTGTGGAAGGGCTGCCAGGGCAAGGCGAGGGCCAGCAACACCTGGGAGGCCTGGCACCTTTCGTGTGGGAGCAGGCGCTAGAAGTTTGCAATTTCGAGCTGGGCTCCGGTGCAAGGACCGAGAGTGAGCAAGGCACGAACGTCGGCACCCTGAGCTGGCTGGCAAGGCCGGAGCCCCAGTGTGTGTGGGGCTGTGGAAGGGCTGCCAGGGCAAGGCGAGGGCCAGCAACACCTGGGAGGCCTGGCACCTTTGGTGTGGGAGCAGTCGCTAGAAGTTTGCAATTTCCATCTGGGCTCCGGTGCAAGGACCGAGAGTGAGAAAGGCACGAACGTCGGCACCCTGAGCTGGCTGGCAAGGCCGGAGCGCCAGTGTGTGTGGGGCTGTGGAAGGGCTGCCAGGGCAAGGCGAGGGCCAGCAACACCTGGGAGGCCTGGCACCTTTCGTGTGGGAGCAGTCGCTGGACGTTTGCAATTTCGAGCTGGGCTCCGGTGCAAGGACCGAGAGCGAGAAAGGCACGAACGTCGGCACCCTGAGCTGGCTGGCAAGGCCGGAGCCCCAGTGTGTGTGGGGCTGTGGAAGGGCTGCCAGGGCAAGGCGAGGGCCAGCAACACCTGGGGGGCCTGGCACCTTTGGTGTGGGAGCAGGCGCTGGACGTTTGCAATTTCGAGCTGGGCTCCGGTGCAAGGACCGAGAGCGAGAAAGGCACGAACGTCGGCACCCTGAGCTGGCTGGCAAGGCCGGAGCCGCAGTGTGTGTGGGGCTGTGGAAGGGCTGCCAGGGCAAGGCGAGGGCCAGCAACACCTGGGAGGCCTGGCACCTTTGGTGTGGGAGCAGTCGCTGGACGTTTGCAATTTCGAGCTGGGCTGCGGCGCAGGTCCCGAGAGCGAGCAAGGCACGAACGTCGGCCCCCTGAGCTGGCTGGCAAGGCCGGAGCGCCAGTGTGTGTGGGGCTGTGGAAGGGCTGCCAGGGGAAGGCGAGGGCCAGGAATGCCTGGGAGGCCTGGCACCTTTGGTGTGGGAGTAGTCGCTGGACGTTTGCAATTTTGAGATGGGGTCTGGTACAGGTACCGAGAGTGAGCAAGGCACGAACATCGGCCCCCTGAGCTGGCTGGCAAGGCCGGAGCGCCAGTGTGTGTGGGGCTGTGGAAGGGCTGCCAGGGCAAGGCGAGGGCCAGCAACACCTGGGAGGCCTGGCACCTTTCGTGTGGGAGCAGGCGCTAGAAGTTTGCAATTTCGAGCTGGGCTCCGGTGCAAGGACCGAGAGCGAGAAAGGCACGAACGTCGGCACCCTGAGCTGGCTGGCAAGGCCGGAGCCCCAGTGTGTGTGGGGCTGTGGAAGGGCTGCCAGGGCAAGGCGAGGGCCAGCAACACCTGGGAGGCCTGGCACCTTTGGTGTGGGAGCAGTCGCTAGAAGTTTGCAATTTCCATCTGGGCTCCGGTGCAAGGACTGAGAGTGAGAAAGGCACGAACGTCGGCACCCTGAGCTGGCTGGCAAGGCCGGAGCGCCAGTGTGTGTGGGGCTGTGGAAGGGCTGCCAGGGGAAGGCGAGGGCCAGGAATGCCTGGGAGGCCTGGCACCTTTGGTGTGGGAGTAGTCGCTGGACGTTTGCAATTTTGAGATGGGGTCTGGTACAGGTACCGAGACCGAGCAAGGCACGAACATCGGCCCCCTGAGCTGGCTGGCAAGGCCGGAGCGCCAGTGTGTGTGGGGCTGTGGAAGGGCTGCCAGGGCAAGGCGAGGGCCAGCAACACCTGGGAGGCCTGGCACCTTTGGTGTGGGAGCAGTCGCTGGACGTTTGCAATTTCGAGCGGGGCTCTGGCGTAGGTACCGAGAGTGAGCAAGGCACGAACGTCGGCCCCCTGAGCTGGCTGGCAAGGCCGGAGCCCCAGTGTGTGTGGGGCTGTGGAAGGGCTGCCAGGGGAAGGCGAGGGCCAGCAACACCTGGGAGGCCTGGCACCTTTGGTGTGGGAGCAGTCGCTGGACGTTTGCAATTTTGAGATGGGGTCTGGCACAGGTCCCGAGAACGAGCAAGGCACGAACGTCGGCCCCCTGAGCTGGCTGGCAAGGCCGGAGCCCCAGTGTGTGGGGGCTGTTGAAGGACTGCCAGGGGAAGGTGAGGACCAGCAACACCTGGTAGGCCTGCCAGCTTTCGTGTGGCAGCAGCCGCTGGACGTTTGCAATTTCGAGCTGGGCTGCGGCGCAGGTCCCGAGAGCGAGCAAGGCACGAATATCAGCACCCTGAGTTGGCTGGCAAGGCCAGAGCGCCAGTGTGTGTGGGGCTGTGGAAGGGCTGCCAGGGGAAGGCGAGGGCCAGCAACACCTGGGAGGCCTGGCACCTTTGGTGAGGGAGCAGTCGCTGGACGTTTGCAATTTTCAGCTGGGCTGCGGCGCAGGTCCCGAGAGTGAGCAAGGCACGAACGTCGGCCCCTGAGCTGGCTGGCAAGGCCGGAGCCCCAGTGTGTGTGGGGCTGTGGAAGGGCTGCCAGGGCAAGGCGAGGGCCAGCAACACCTGGGAGGCCTGGCACCTTTGGTGTGGGACCAGTCGCTGGACGTTTGCAATTTTGAGATGGGGTCTGGCACAGGTCCCAAGAGCGAGCAAGGCACGACCGTCGGCCCCCTGAGCTGGCTGGCAAGGCCGGAGCGCCAGTGTGTGTGGGGCTGTGGAAGGGCTGCCAGGGCAAGGCGAGGGCCAGCAACACCTGGGAGGCCTGGCACCTTTGGTGTGGGAGCAGTCACTGGACGTTTGCAATTTGGAGCTGGGCTGCGGCGCAGGTCCCGAGAGCGAGCGAGGCACGAACGTCGGCCCCCTGAGCTGGCTGGCAAGGCCGGAGCCCCAGTGTGTGTGGGGCTGTGGAAGGGCTGCCAGGGCAAGGCGAGGGCCAGCAACACCTGGGAGGCCTGGCACCTTTGGTGTGGGAGCAGTCGCTGGACGTTTGCAATTTCGAGCTGGGCTGCGGCGCAGGTACCGAGAGCGAGCAAGGCACAAACGTCGGCTCCCTGAGCTGGCTGGCAAGGCCGGAGCCCCAGTGTGTGTGGGGCTGTGGAAGGGCTGCCAGGGGAAGGTGAGGGCCAGCAACACCTGGGAGGCCTGGCAGCTTTGGTGTGGGAGCAGTCGCTGGACGTTTGCAATTTCGAGCTGGGCTCTGGCGCAGGTACCGAGAGTGAGCAAGGCACGAACGTCGGCCCCCTGAGCTGGCTGGCAAGGCCGGAGCGCCAGTGTGTGTGGGGCTGTGGAAGGGCTGCAGGGCAAGGCGAGGGCCAGCAACACCTGGGAGGCCTGGCAACTTTGGTGTGGGAGCAGTCGCTGGACATTTGCAATTTCGAGCTGGGCTGCGGCGCAAGGACCGAGAGCGAGAAAGGCACGAACGTCGGCCCCCTGAGCTGGCTGGCAAGGCCGGAGCCCCAGTGTGTGTGGGGCTGTGGAAGGGCTGCCAGGGCAAGGCGAGGGCCAGCAACACCTGGGAGGCCTGGCACCTTTCGTGTGGGAGCAGGCGCTAGACGTTTGCAATTTCGAGCTGGGCTCCGGCGCAAGGACCGAGAGCGAGAAAGTCACGAACGTCGGCCCCCTGAGCTGGCTGGCAAGGCCGGAGCCCCAGTGTGTGTGGGTCTGTGGAAGGGCTGCCAGGGCAAGGCGAGGGCCAACAACACCTGGGAGGCCTGGCACCTTTGGTGTGGGAGCAGGGGCTAGACATTTGCAATTTCGAGCTGGGCTCCGGCGCAGGTAGCGAGAGCGAGCAAGGCACGAACGTCGGCGCCCTGAGCTGGCTGGCAAGGCCGGCGCCCCAGTGTGTGTGGGGCTGTGGAAGGGCTGCCAGGGCAAGGCGAGGGCCAGCAACACCTGGGAGGCCTGGCAGCTTTGGTGTGGGAGCAGTCGCTGGACGTTTGCAATTTCGAGCTGGGCTCTGGCGCAGGTCGCGAGAGTGAGCAAGGCACGAACGTCGGCACCCTGAGTTGGCTGGCAAGGCCGGAGCGCAAGTGTGTGTGGGGCTGTGGAAGGGCTGCCAGGGCAAGGCGAGGGCCAGCAACACCTGGGAGGCCTGGCACCTTTGGTGTGGGAGCAGTCGCTGGACGTTTGCAATTTTGAGCTGGGGTGCGGCGCAGGTACCGAGAGCGAGCAAGGCACGAACATCGGCCCCCTGAGCTGGCTGGCAAGGCCGGCACCCCAGTGTGTGTGGGGCTGTGGAAGGGCTGCCAGGGCAGGGCGAGGGCCAGCAACACCTGGGAGGCCTGGCACTTTTCGTGTGGGAGCAGTCGCTCAACGTTTGCAATTTTGAGATGGTGTCTGGCACAGGTACCGAGAGCGAGCAAGGCACGACCGTCGGCCCCCTGAGCTGGCTGGCAAGGCCGGAGCCCCAGTGTGTGTGGGGCTGTGGAAGGGCTGCCAGGGCAAGGCGAGGGCCAGCAACACCTGGGAGGCCTGGCACCTTTCGTGTGGGAGCAGTCGCTGGACGTTTGCAATTTGGAGCTGGGCTGCGGCCAGGTGCCGAGAGCGAGCGAGGCACGAACGTCGGCACCCTGAGCTGGCTGGCAAGGCTGGAGCCCCAGTGTGTGTGGGGCTGTGGAAGGGCTGCCAGGGCAAGGCGAGGGCCAGCAACACCTGGGAGGCCTGGCACCTTTGGTGTGGGACCAGTCGCTGGACGTTTGCAATTTCGAGCTGGGCTGCGGCGCAGGGACCGAGAGCGAGCAAGGCACGAACGTCGGCACCCTGAATTTGCTGGCAAGGCCGGAGCCCCAGTGTGTGTGGGGCTGTGGAAGGGCTGCCAGGGCAAGGCGAGGGCCAGCAACACCTGGGAAGCCTGGCACCTTTGGTGTGGGAGCAGGCGCTAGACGATTGCAATTTCGAGCTGGGCTCCGGCGCAGGTCCCGAGAGCGAGCAAGGCACGAACGTCGGCCCCCTGAGCTGGCTGGCAAAGCCTGAGCACCAGTGTGTGTGGGGCTGTGGAAGGGCTGCCAGGGCAAGGCGAGGGCCAGGAATGCCTGGGAGGCCTGGCACCTTTGGTGTGGGAGCAGTCGCTGGACATTTGCAATTTTGAGATGGGGTCTGGCACAGGTACCGAGAGCGAGCAAGGCACGAACGTCGGCCCCCTGAGCTGGCTGGCAAGGCCGGAGCCCCAGTGTGTGTGGGGCTGTGGAAGGGCTGCCAGGGGAAGGCGAGGGCCAGCAACACCTGGGAGGCCTGGCACCTTTGGTGTGGGAGCAGTCGCTGGACGTTTGCAATTTCGAGCTGGGCTGCGGCGTAGGTCCCGAGAGCGAGCAAGGCACGAACGTCGGCACCCTGAGCTGGCTGGCAAGGCCGGAGCCCCAGTGTGTGTGGGGCTGTGGAAGGGCTGCCAGGGGAGGGCGAGCGCCAGGAATACCTGGTAGGCCTGCAAGCTTTCGTGTGGCTGCAGTCGCTGGACGTTTGCAATTTTGAGATGGGGTCTGGCACAGGTACCGAGAGCGAGCAAGGCACGAACGTCGGCACCCTGAGCTGGCTGGCAAGGCCGGAGCCCCAGTGTGTGTGGGGCTGTGGAAGGACTGCCAGGGGAAGGTGAGGGCCAGCAACACCTGGGAGGCCTGGCACCTTTGGTGTGGGAGCAGTCGCTGGACGTTTGCAATTTCGAGGTGGGCTGTGGCGCAGGGACCGAGAGCGAGCAAGGCACGAACGTCGGCACCCTGAATTTGCTGGCAAGGCCGGAGCCCCAGTGTGTGTGGGGCTGTGGAAGGGCTGCCAGGGGAAGGCGAGGGCCAGCAACACCTGGGAGGCCTGGCACTTTTCGTGTGGGAGCAGTCGCTCAACGTTTGCAATTTTGAGATGCTGTCTGGCACAGATACCGAGAGCGAGCAAGGCACGACGGTCGGCCCCCTGAGCTGGCTGGCAAGGCCGGAGCCCCAGTGTGTGTGGGGCTGTGGAAGGGCTGCCAGGGCAAGGCGAGGGCCAGCAACACCTGGGAGGCCTGGCACCTTTGGTGTGGGAGCAGTCGCTCAACGTTTGCAATTTCGAGCTGTGCTGCGGCGCAGGGACCGAGAGCGAGCAAGGCACGAACGTCGGCACCCTGAATTTGCTGGCAAGGCCGGAGCCCCAGTGTGTGTGGGGCTGTGGAAGGGCTGCCAGGGCAAGGCGAGGGCCAGCAACACCTGGGAGGCCTGGCACCTTTGGTGTGGGAGCAGGCGCTAGACGTTTGCAATTTCGAGCTGGGCTCTGGCGCAAGGACCGAGAGCGAGCAAGGCACGAACGTCGGCACCCTGAGCTGGCTGGCAAGGCCGGAGCCCCAGTGTGTGTGGGGCTGTGGAAGGGCTGCCAGGGCAAGGCGAGGGCCAGCAACACCTGGGAGGCCTGGCACCTTTCGTGTGGGAGCAGGCGCTAGACGTTTGCAATTTCGACCTGGGCTGCAGCGCAGGGACCGAGAGCAAGGAAGGCACGAACGTCGGCCCTCTGAGCTGGCTGGCAAGGCCGGAGCGCCAGTGTGTGTGGGGCTATGGAAGGGCTGCCAGGGGAAGGCGAGGGCCAGCAACACCTGGGAGGCCTGGCACCTTTGGTGTGGGAGCAGTCGCTGGACATTTGCAATTTCGAGGTGGGCTCCGGCGCAGGTAGCGAGAGCGACCAAGGCATGAACTTTGGCCCCCTGAGCTGGCTGGCAAGGCCAGAGCGCCAGTGTGTGTGGGGGGCTGTGGAAGGGCTGCCAGGGTAAGGTGAGGGTCATCAACACCTGGGAGGCCTGGCACCTTTCGTGTGGGAGCAGGCGCTAGACATTTGCAATTTCGAGCTGGGCTGCGGCGCAGGTAGCGAGATCGAGCAAGGCACGAACGTCGGCACCCTGAGCTGGCTGGCAAGGCCGGAGCGCCAGTGTGTGTGGGGCTGTGGAAGGGCTGCCAGGGCAAGGCGAGGGCCAGCAACACCTGGGAGGCCTGGCACCTCTGGTGTGGGACCAGTCGCTGGACGTTTGCAATTTCGAGCTGGGCTGCGGCGCAGGGACCGAGAGCGAGCAAGGCACGAACGTCGGCACCCTGAGCTGGCTGGCAAGGCCGGAGCCCCAGTGTGTGTGAGGCTGTGGAAGGGCTGCCAAGAGAATTCGAGGGCCAGGAACACCTGGGAGTCCTGGCACCTTTTGTGGGGGAGCAGTTGCTGGACTTTTGGAATTTCAGAGCTGGGCTCTGTCGGCGGCGCTGAGATCGAGCAAGGCATGAAGATCGGCACCCTGAGCTGGCTGGCAAGTTCGGAGCCCCAGTGTCTGTGGGGCTGTGGAAGGGCTGCCAAGGGAAGGCAAGGGCCAGCAACACCTGGGAGGCCTGGCAGCTTTGGTGTGGGAGCAGTCGCTGGACGTTTGCAATTTCGAGCTGGGCTCTGGGGGCGGCACTGAGAGCGAGCAAGGCACGAACGTTGGCCCCCTGAGCTGGCTGGCAAGCCCAGAGCCCCAGTGTTTGTGTGGTTGTGGAAGGACTGCCAAGGGAAGTCGAGGGCCAGCAACACCTGGGAGGCCTGGCACCTTTCGTCGGGGAGCAGTCAGTGGACTTTTGCTATTTCAGTGCTGCGTTCTGGCAGCGGCGCTGAAAGTGAGCAAGGCATGAACGTCGGCCCCCTGAGCTGGCTGGCAAGGCCGGAGCCCCAGTGTGTGTGTGGCTGTGGAAGGGCTGCCAAGGGAAGGCGAGGGCCAGCAACACCTGGGAGTCCTGGCTCCTTTCTTGTGGGAGCAGTTCCTGGACATTTTCGTTTTTGGAGGTGCGCTCTGGTAGCATGACTGTGTTAGCCTGCCATTAGGTCATAAGCCGCCGTGTATTTGTAGTGTTTGAATAAATGCAGTCTGTGCTGTGAGTGAAAGGATTGTTGTGTTACGTAGATTAGTTTTCTTCCTCCCGGAGATGACAGCCCCTCCTTTACATTGAGGACTCATCCTGTGCATCCCTAGCAGGAGTTTTCTTTAGCAGCACTATGCCCATATAACTCCTGCTCTGAGGTGCTCAGCCCCTGGTGGAAGCAGGAGGAAGGCAGGTTTCACTCCAGGAATCCTTGCAAATGCAGAGACAATGGCAGATGCTATTGTAGATGCTATAGGATATGCAGGTACCTTTGAAGACATGATGCGAGATGCAGATACAATTTCAGATGCAATTGCATCTCTCAGTATTTGCATCTTTGTCTATATTGTTATTGTTGTCTGTAATGGTATTTATATGAGTACCTGTGTTTGTAATAGTACCTTTATCTTCTTCTGTACAGGCATCGGTATCTGCATCTGTAGTTATCTGTGTCTGCGTCTACAATTGTGTTTGTATCAATAGCTTTATTTGTAATGATAACTATGTCTAATGGACTTCCAAGAGAATCTACTTGTATCTGAACTTGGGGCAGGCAACTCAGGAGGACTACAAGGATGTCATGAGGTTATGAAAGGAGAAAATTAGAAGGGCCAAAGCCCAACTAGAATTCTAATCTGGCTACTGCCATAAAAGGCAATAAAAAATGTTTCTATAGGTACATTAGCAGCAAAAGGAGGTCTAAGGAGAATTTCTATCTTTTATTGGATGTGGTGAGAAAGGCTGAGGGAAAGGCTGAGGTACTTAATGCCTTCTTTGCCTCAGTCTTTAATAGTAAGACCAGTTGTTCTCTGGGTACCCAGCCCCCTGAACTGTACGACAAGGATGGGGAGCAGAATGAAGCCCCCATAATCCAAGGGAAAATGGTTAGTGACCTCCTACACCACTTAGACACAAACAAGTCGATAGGTCTGGATGGGATCCACCCAAGGGCACTGAGGGAGCTGGCAGATGTGCTCACCAAGCCACTTTCAATCCTGTATCAGCAGTCCTGGCTAACTGGGGAGGTCCCAGATGACTGGAAGTTAGCAAACGTGACACCCGTCTACAAGAAGGGCTGGAAGGAGGATCTTGGGAACTACAGGCCTGTCAGTCTGCATCTGTAATGCTTTCTGCGTCTGCGATGGTGTCCACACCTGAAATGGCATCAGTAATGATATCTGCAGTGGGGCATGCAATGGTGTTTGAGGGTAAAGCGGTATCTGCAATGGTATCTTCATCTGCAGTGGTATCTGCAATGGCATCTGCATCTGCTCTGGTATCTGTGTCTGAAATGGAGTCTGCAATGGCATTCGCATTGCTATTGGCTTCTGAAATAGCCCCTACACTTGTTATCTGCATCCGCTATGGCATCTGCATCTGCAAGGGTATCTGTTATCTGCAGTGATATCTGCAGTGGTATGTATATCTGGAGAGGTATCTTCAATGGCATTTGCTGTCGTATCTTCAATGGCACCTTCAATGGTATCTGAACATGTCCTATAATTGCAAAGGCATCTGCGAAGTACCTGTGTCTGCAACGCTATCTGCATCTGCAATGTCATTTGCAACTTCTTCTGTATTTGCATGACTATCTGCATCTGCAAGGGTCTCTATATCTGCAATGGCATCTGCAGTGACGTCTGCTTTTGCAGTGGTGTCTGCCACTGCAATTGTGTCTCCAATGGTATCTGCCCTGACATCTGTATCTGCAATGGCATCAGCACCTTCCATGTCATCTCCATCTGCAGTTCCATCTGAAATTTCATCTGCATCTGCAATGTGATCTAGAATGGTGTCTGCAATGGTATCTGCCCCTGACATGGCATCTGCATCTTCAGTGGCATCTTCAGTGGTCAATGGGCACTCTCTTTTCTCAGTCCCCTTCTCTGAAATGTGCCTGAGAAGGACACATTTCTTGATTCTCCCAGGGAGCCAGGTGTCCACATAATATAAACCATCCTTTTGTGAGGTAGAGATCAGTAGAATAATAGAAAACCTTTTTTGTTGTGTTACACATTAAATTACTGTTGATCAAATTTACTGATGGTGCAGTATCTTTAACACTATAAATGCAAGATTCGGCTGGAGTTACAATGAGAAGTTGGAATCGCATAGCATGTTGATTTGTCCATGGGGCCAGTGATGAGGCTTTCCCTGTATTGGGAAGTTGACTATAGGTTAGGTTCACCTTAAAGTTGGGCAAGTTTGAGCCATTATGTATTAGTGATAGGGGTGTGCTCACGCCTATGAAACGTAGTTGCAACTTTTCGTGACATCTGACCCATACTGTACACAAAATTCATCTGAATTATTTAAGGCAGTCTTTGCTAATAATATCCACCAGTTTGAACCTGGAGTTATGTGTTGTCATGGAATTCCTCCGATTGCATTCAGCAGCAGCAAAAGGAGGATCACGACTGGGAGTTTGGTGCAACTTTCACCTGAGTGGTGGATCCAAGCATCTTTATCTGCAATTTTAAGAGCAGAGTAAGCATATAACAATACTTGCACAAGATGCTCCCATTTGTGTTGTAATGTATCTTTAGATTTACAGACCTTTATCAGGACATAATCTCCAGGTCGATACAGATGTAAATAGTTTCCTAAAGGTGAAGATTGTGTAATTACAGCTTCCTACCATTTCTTCTTAAAACTATCTTGTACATATAAGACATATTGGGTAATTGCTTCATACCCTGCCAAAAGACTTGTGTGTGCTGGAACAAAGGTTCCTGGAGTTCTCTTTGGTCTTGTGAATTAAAGTCTCAAAATTTTGAGTTAATTTCTGACCTGGGTTTGGGCATCACCTTAATTTTCATAGTGCTAATGGTAGAGCTTCTGTCCATTTTAATCAGTTTCTGTGCAAATTTTAGCCAGTTTACTCTTTAGAGTACGTTTCATTCTCTCTACTTGTCCCAAGGATTCGGGGTGGCAAGGTGTATACAGTCTTTGTCGAATTCCTAAAGCTTTTTACAAGTTTTCTAGTATTTCAGCTGTAAAATGTGATCCTTTATCGGAGTCTATTTGTTCAGACACTCCAAAATGTGGTATGGTATCTTTCAGTAAAGCTTTAACCACCACTTGAGCAGTTGCTTTTCGGGTAGGGAATGCCTCTACCCAATGGGATAATTGATCCATTAAAACCAGTATGTGTTTTTGTCCGTCTTTTGGAGGTATAGCTGCAAACTCAATTTGTAGTTTCTGGAATGGCATCCAAGTCCAAGGGTGCCCTCCTTTTGGTTTTGCCTCTATTTTGGTCTTTGCATATATTCTGTACATATCAATCATCTTTTTGTGACTTACTTATAATATTGCTTGGGTCAATGCAGATGCCACCCATGATTAAGAGACTTGATTTTTTAGATAAGATGCTCCTCCATGTGTCCGATGGTGAAGTTCTCTTACCAAAGAGAACAGCATAGTCCTGTGGAGAAAAGGTTTTTCTTCTAATGTCCAGATTCCATTTACTCATTTTGCTCCTAAAGGTTTCCATTTTTCAATTTATTCTGTGGGTAAGGATTAATTTTCTCCTTTTAAGTCTTCTTCAGTTATGGTCATTAGCATTTTTTTCTTGTATTTTCAGTTGGACCTGTAAGGGTTGTAAGGCTGCAGCCTTAGCTGTACCGTCAGCAAAATTGTTTCCTTCAGTCAGATCAGAAGTATCTCGCTGTTGGGCTTTATGGTATAATACTGCTACTTGTTTTGGGGTTTCTAGAGCATGTAGAAGATCCAAAATTTGTTCTCAAACTATTTTATGTCCTGCTGACATTAGAAACCCTCTTTCTTTCTAGATCAGTCCTGTTGCAAGCACTACTCTGAGAGCAGTTTTGGAGTCTATGTAGACGTTAGCAGTCTGATCTTCTCTTAAAACACATGCTTGAGCCCTGAGGTGTCCTGGAAGAGCTCTTGCTTCCAGCACCAAAAATTGTGTGGTGATGGTGTATCCTATAACTCGTTGTCCCTTTTTGTAATAGGATGATCTGTCGCAGAATAACACTAAGTCCAGGTTATCGAGGGACTCTTCCTTTCCATTTGGCAACACTGTTGTTTTCAGTTCCAGAGTTTCTAGGCAGTTGTGAAGAGATCCTCATTCCAGCTGTAATATTTCTGGCAGTACCATTGCAGGATTTAACATGTCACACTGTTATAAGGTTAGTAGTATCAATTCATAACGATGTAGACTGGTGGTGGATAAGTGAGGAATGTCCCCTCCCAGTTAATACAGCTTTCGCTGCATGGGGCACCGTTACCACTAGAGGGAGCGCCAGGACAATATTGCTTGCTTTCTCAATGCTCACAGCTGCTGCCGCAACAGCCCTGGCGCATGAAATCATGCCTTGAATTACAGGGTCTAGCTGTGCTGAATAATATGCTGCAGCTTGCAGGTGTTGGACAGTTTTCTGGACCAACACACCACTGGCTGTTCCTTTCTGTTCATGCAAATATAATAAAAAGGTTTGTTATAGTCTGGCAGGGCTAATGAGGGAGCTTCCATGACTGCTTGTTTTAGATCTTTAAATGCCTTTTGGATTTCTGGCGTCCATACAGTTTGGTCTGTCTCTTCATCTTTAGTTAATGTTATTAGAGATTTTGCTTTTTCCCCAAACCCAGGTATCCAATATCTATTAAATCCAACTGCACCTAGAAATGCTCTCATCTGTTTCTTTGTTTGAGGCAAAGATTTCTCTTGTATTGCCTGTATTCATTCTGATTATATTATCCTTTCCCCAGGCCAAATTATCATCCCTAAATAATTTACTTGTTGCTTGCACAGCTGCATTTTGGCAAGGGAGACTTTATGACCCTTTTCTGCTAAAGCAAATAAGTGTCTTGTAAACAAATGTTACAGTCTTCGCTTGCAATTAACAAATTATCTACGTATTGCATAATACAGTATCATTCGACAGCGTCATTGTGTGTACGTCCTGTTTAGTATTCGTGAAAAGAGTGTGGGAGAACCAGTGAATCCCTGCGGCGATCATGTCCAGGTATATTGTTTTCCTTTCCAGGTGAAAGCAAAAAGGAATTGTGATTCTTCATGAACAGGTATACTAATAAACACAGTGGTTAAATCTAAAACTGTAAAGCAATTGGCATTGGAAGATATTTCGGTGAGTACCTGAATTGGATCCAGTACTACAGGGGGTGGGAAATCTACTATTCTGTTTACCGCTTGCACATCTTGTACAAACTGGTACACAGGTTTTCCACCAGGGCTTAGCTTTGGCTTTTTAACACATAGTATAGGAGTGTTGCATGGGGATGTGCATCTCACTAAAATTCCATTTTTTTTTAGGTCATTAATTATATGTTCAGTTCTTTGTTCAGCCTCTCGAGGAAGGGGGTATTGTTTTATTGATGGCCAATCATAATGTTTTACTGAATTTTTTACAGGAGTAGCTGATTTTAATAATCTATTTCCAGACATAGCCTGTACTTGCCTAGGGACATCTTTTAGTTCTTGGGGTATCGGTTGGAACTCCTCAGCCACCATTATCTGACCAGTTACTTTGGCAGTTCGACCACCATGCCCTTACTTCTAAACATAACTCTTGCCTGTATTTTTTTTAAGTAAATCCCTTCCCAATAAGTTAATTGGACTGCCTTCCATTATCACATACTGATGGTATAATAAATGTGGACCCACTTCTACTAATAAAGGGATTGTTATCCCCAGTGTCACCGGGTGCCCCTCAGTTCCCTGGACTTGAACTTTCTCTTGGTTTAATTCACCTGAGTATTGATTTAACATAGAGTAGGTCACATCCGTGTCTATTAGAAATTCTGAAGTGTGATTATGGACTTTTATCACGATTCAAGCACAATCTCCTACCACTAGTTCACAAGCCGTGAGGGTTCCAGGCTTTCCCGCCTCCTTGTTGAGAGTCATGCTGAGGGAATTCTGCCAGTTCCTCAGCATTTTCTCTGCTCAGTGCTTTCCAAACAGGCCAATTCCCAAATCCTCTGGTCATTTGTGGCCCAACTGGACATTGTCTCTTCCAGTGGCGCGGTTTCTTACAGTGTGCACAACGATTTGGGTCCAATTGTCCTCTTCTTATTGCTCCTGCTGTTGCCGCACCTCTTCCTCCTTGGCCCTGTCCTCTCAAATTCATTCCTCTTTCTCTCATTACCAGAGTCTGTCACAGCGCTATTGCCAATGGTACTTACTTCCTCTCTCTTTCTTCTTTCCTTTTCTTTCTTTTCTTTTTCTGTCCTGCTGTCATATACATATGCTGCCAGAGACAATATTTTTGGTAGATTCTCTCCCTGCCATCCTGGAGCATGCTTTACAAAGTATTTATGAATGTCTGGGGCTACCTGTTGAGTGAATTCAGTCACTGCCAATTTCTCATTAATGTCTTCCTCAATCATCCCTCCATATCACAATAGTGCTTGCCTCAAGTGTTTCCTAAAGTCACTCAGGTGTTTGTCTGATCTTTGCCTCACCTCCTGAATTCTTTCCCAGTTAACACTTGTTTGTCCTGCAGCCTTTTATTGGCATGACCATGTTATGGCACTTGGTCATTTGCATTATTACAATCCCAATTAGGGTCTTCTCTTGGCCAAGGCTATCTGTTTCCATCATGATTTGCTAATTCTCTGTCTTTTCCCAATATCCAATCTCTATCTCCCGACTGAAGTATTTGCTGCAACAGCACTTGAACATCCCTCCAACAGGGATGATGTCCCTCTATTATTGTAGAGAATAGTCGGGCAGTCTTTTCCAGGTCCTCCCGTACCCGGGGCATCTGTTGTGCCATTGAGTCAAATCTCCTGGAGCCCATGGCTGACAAACATAGTGGAGGGGGTGGTTACTGTCCTGTTGCCACAGGCATTCCTGCAGCCGGATTAGCGACCACTGTCCCAATCATAGGAGCCTGCAAAGCAGGAGCATGATTTTCAGGAGGAAGTGGCAGGTACAGCATAGGAGTCTGAGAAGTTGCAGGAGCAGGCACAGGGTGAAGCAAAGCCGGGGCAGAGTTTAGACTCGGGTCTCCCAGCATTTGTTGTGTTAGCAGCTGTCTTACCTTAGCCAAATCCGTATCCCCCTGCTTGGTTGAAAGCCCAGTTATCCCAGACAAACCACTAGTCTATTTGCTGAGGTTTCTGATCCTCCAAGCATTGATGCAGGAAAGTCAGCTTGTTCATATCAAATGCACCTCCCAGGGACCACTGCTTGGAGGGCGTGCCCTCCCAAGTTTCAGGTGGCCACTCATCCTGACAAAGATGAGTGCTTTACTGAGCTCAACCTTTACTGAGTTCTGAAGTACCATCAATTTTCTTCCAGTTTTCCAGAATTTCTACCAGTGGCAAACCCCATTTGACCTTACCTATTGAACCCCCCATGACTCATGCTGCCCTGGTTTTAGTACCATCCCACTGAATACGGATCCTGAAAGGACAAGCAGGTGAACTCACCCAGTACTGACTGTGTCGTATGTGGTAGCCATGCTCACCAGATCAGAAACGTGCAGAGTCCCACCTGGGTCACCAAATAGTTAGCAAAATGGATTTGCTTGTATTTTTCTTCTCTTCTAGTTTGTGTGCACTTACCAGAAGGAAGGCAGCAGCAGTACACACCAGCTAAAACCCCTTTTATTTTTTGGCTGACAGCCTGAGAAGGACCCTGTGTTACACTCTTGATTCCTTATATACAATTTTAAGAATTCACATATTCATTTTTACAATTTACATACCTGTTGGCTTTGGCCATGATACCGCTTGTTACCATTCACTTTTGAGTATCTGTACATGAGAACCCCCCATGCAAGTGTGCTTAATGCATATTTATTAGCTGAGTTTACACGCTTTGGTTGCAACTTTGCCATTTTCAGACGGTTTGGTCTGGATTCTTCTAACAGCAGACCCATTTATACAGACAAGGTGACTGCTGGTCAAGTTCTATTGTGCAGGTCTGTGAAGCCATCTTTACATTGTAGCTTTTTCTTATGTAACATTAGCCAGAACTAACAGGGAGCAGCACATTATATATGGGAATGGCATCAGGAACCAGGGCCCCCCCTGCCCCGCCCAGTTCTTTGGTGCAGTTCTACGGGCAACTGCAAAGAATCACTGCAGGGTGTCTGCTAATGTAGGCATCCCATCTCAGTCCCATTTAGGTCACATTTTCAAGTCCTTGGTGCCATTTTGAGATCAGAAAACTTGTAAAGCTGAGACTGGGATTCTACTGCAGCCCTCTGCTTGAGCATAGGTGCAGATCATTGACGTTCCTGGTGACTTTTTCTCAAGACCTTCCTTTGGTGATTACCTGGTTCTTCTCATCTGCAGCACACACACATCGCAGACTCCTTTGTACCTCCAGGCAGATGGACCAACATGGCTAAAGCCCCCTGCTCAACACAAACATTAGCACGTTAGCATAGAGTCATAGAATGGTTTGGATAGCAAAGGACCTTTAAAGATCACCTAGTCCACCCACCTGACATGGGCAGGGACATCTTTCACTAGATCAACTTGCTCAAAGCCCCATCCAACCTGACCTTGAACACTTCCAATCATGCGGCATCCACAACTTCTCCGGGAAACCTGCTCCAGTGTCTCACCACCCTCATCATAAAACATTTCTTCCTTACGTCTGATCTAAAGTTTCCCTCTTTCAGTTTAAAACCATTGCCCCTTGTCCTGTCATTGCAGGCCTTGGAAAAAAGTATTTCTCCATCTTTCTTATAAGCCCTCTTTATATATTGAAAGCCGGCAATATGGTCTCTCCAGAGCTTTTTCTTCTCAAGGCTGAACAACCCCTAGTCTCTCAGCCTTTTTTCATAGGAGAGGTGTTCCAGCCCTCTGAAAATATTTGTGGTCCTCCTTTGAACCTCCTCTAACAGTTCCATGTCTTTATTATGCTGGAGGCCCCAGAGCTGGACACAGCACTCCAGGTGGGGTCTCATGAGAGCGGAGTAGAGGGGGAGAATCTACTCCCTCGACCTGCTGGCCACGCTTCTTCCATTCCAGAAAATAGAGCCTTGATCACTAGCCCTCCAGAAGAATCATGTGTTCAATTGCTCCTTGGGGAAAAATTGCAAGCTGAGGCAGTGTAAGCCAGGGGATCTTGGAAACATCTGTAAGAGAGCAAGTCCTTTGGCCTGGCAAGTGCATCTGTGCCCAGAGTCACTTACAGGAGAAGAGCTGAGAGTTATAGAACCATAGAATCATAGAATCATTAGGGTTGGAAAAGACCTCTAAGATCATCGAGTCCAACTGTCAACCCAACACCACCATGCCCACTAAACCATGTCCCTAAGCACCTCATCTACACATCTTTTAAATACCTCCAGGGATGGGGACGCAACCACTTCCCTGGGCAACCTGTTCCAATGTTTAACCACTCTTTCAGTAAAGAAATTTTTCCTCACATCCAATCTAAACCTCACCTGGCGTAACTTGAGGCCATTTCCTCTCGTCCTATCGCTCGTTACTTGGGAGAAGAGACCGACACCCCCCTCGCTACAACCTCCTTTCAGGTAGTTGTAGAGAGCGATGAGGTCTCCCCTCAGCCTCCTTTTCTTCAGGCTAAACAACCCCGGTTCCCTCAGCCGCTCCTCATAAGACTTGTTCTCCAGACCCTTCACCAGCCTCGTTGCCCTTCTCTGGAGACACTCCAGCACCTCAACGTCCTTCTTGTAGTGAGGGGCCCAAAACGGAACACAGTATTCAAGGTGTGGCCTCACCAGTGCAGAGTACAGGGGCACGATCACTTCCCTCCTCCTGCTGGCCACACTGTTTCTGATACAGGCCAGGATGCCATTGGCCTTCTTGGCCGCCTGGGCACACTGCTGGCTCATGTTCAGCCAGCTGTCGACCAACACCCTCAGGTCCTTTTCCGCCAGGCAGCTTTCCAGCCACTCTTCCCCAAGCCTGTAGCGCTGCATGGGGTTGTTGTGGCCGAAGTGCAGGACCCGGCACTTGGCCTTGTTGAACCTCATACAGTTGGCCTCGGCCCATCGATCCAGCCTGTCCAGGTCCCTCTGCAGAGCCTTCCTACCCTTGAGCAGATCAACACTCCCGCCCAACTTGGTGTCGTCTGCAAACTTACTGAGGATGCACTCCATCCCCTCGTCCAGATCATCGATAAAGACATTGAACAAGACCGGCCCCAAAACTGAGCCCTGGGGAACACCGCTCATGACCGGCCGCCAACTGGATTTAATTCCATTCACCACAACTCTCTGGGCCCGGCCGTCCAGCCAGTTTTTGACCCAGCGCAGAGTACACCTGTCTAAGCTGTGAGCCGCCAACTTCTTGAGGAGAATGCTGTGGGAGACGGTGTCAAAGGCCTTACTGAAGTCCAGGTAGACCACATCCACAGCCTTTCCCTCATCCACTAGGCGGGTCACCTGGTCATAGAAGGAGATCAGGTTGGTCAAGCAGGACCTGCCTCTCGTGAACCCGTGCTGGCTGGGCCTGATCCCCTGGTTGTCCCGCTCATGCCTTGTGAGCGCCCTCAAGATGAACCGCTCCATAATCTTCCCCGGCACTGAGTTCAGGCTGACAGGCCTGTTGTTCCCCGGATCCTCCTTCCGGCCCTTCTTGTAGATGGGCGTCACATTGGCAAGCCTCCAGTCGTCCGGGACATCCCCCGTTAACCAGGACTGCTGATAGATGATGGAGAGTGGCTTGGCAAGCTCTTCTGCCAGCTCCCTCAGCACTCTTGGGTGGATCCCATCCGGCCCCATAGACTTGTGAGCATCCAGGTGGCATAGCAGATCGTTGACTGCTTCCTCTTGGATTATGGGGGGTTCATCCTGCTCGCCCCTGTCTTCCAGTTCGGGGGGCCGAGTACCCTGAGGATAACCGGTCTGGCTGTTAAAGACTGAGGCAAAGAAGGCATTGAGTACCTCAGCCTTTTCCTTATCCTTGGTGACAATGTTCCCCCCCGCATCCAATAAAGGATGGAGAGTCTCCTTGGCTCTCTTCTTGTCATTAATATATTTGTAAATCTTTTTTTGTTGTCCTTAACGACAGCGGCCAGATTGCGTTCCAGCTGGGCTTTTGCCTTTCTCATTTCCTCTCTGCATGACCTAACGAGATGCCTGTACTCTTCTTGAGTCGCCTGCCCCTTCTTCCACAAGCGGTAAACTCTCCTTTTTTTCCTGAGTCCCTGAAAAAGCTCCCTGTTCAGCCAGGCCGGTCTCCTTCCCCACCCGTTCTTTTTACGGCATACAGGGACAGCCTGCTCCTGCGCCTTTAAGACTTCCTTCTTGAAGAACGTCCAGCCTTCCTGGACCCCTTTGCCCTTCAGGACCGTCTCCCAAGGGACTCTCTCAACCAGCATCCTGAACAGGCCAAAATCTGCCCTCCAGAAGTCCATGGTTGCAGTTTTGCTGCCCCCACTCCTTACTTCACTGAGAATCGAGAATTCTACCATTTCATGGTCGCTAAGCCCAAGACGACCTCCAACCACCACATCTCCCACCTGTCCTTCTCTGTTTGTAAACAGTAGATCAAGCGAGGCACCTCCCCTGGTAGGCTCACTTACCAGCTGTGTCAGGAAGTTGTCTTCCACACACTCCAGGAACCTCCTAGACTGCTTCCTCTCTGCTGTGTTGTATTTCCTGGTGTCCGGGGCACTGGTTGATAGATTTTGGTACCTAATGTCACAACAACTTAAGCTAGACTTTGTCTGCCAGGTCTGAGACGCATGCTACGTCTCTAGCACGCAGATCCCCTATGTGTGATCACACAGCATCTTCCTCAGGGAATGGGCCATTGACAGTACTGCTTCTGCCAGCAGCAGCATCCCAGTTTGGTCTGTTTTTCTGTGTGTGTGAATATATATGTGAGGGATGCAAGGGTCTGTGTTTGTGTGTGTGTGCAGCTGTAACAGATGCATGAATATTTGAGTGTGTGTGAATGAGGAGTTTGTGGGACTGTTTGTGTGTCTGTGCATGTCAGGGATCCATGGATCTGTGTAGGGAGTGATTAGATCTCTGTGCGCGCGCGTGTGTGTGTGTGTGTGTGAGTGAGAAGGGCGTGTGTGACTCTGTATTTCTGCTGTCAGAGATCAAACAATGATGACCATTTTGATCCATGTACCAGCAAGTGTGTGTCACACAGGCATCTGCTACAGTCCAGGTCATGGCCTCATGCCAGCAGCATCAGGAGATGCCCTTGGTGATTTTCCTGAAAGCAGAAAGTACTGCCTCACTCAATTAGCTTATACTCTTTGGTGGCCCTGGCCACCAGATTTAGTTCCGAAATTGAACACCAAGTGTCTGTGCACTGGCATTTGTATTCAGCGATGGGAACAGTTGCCTGGAAATGGCTTAAAAAAACCTATCTTTTTGGAGTAGCTGGAAGGTATTTTTTGCCCTCTCTGGAAGAGCGGTGGAAAATATTTGTATTCTTGTTCTGGAACAGTTGTCAGCCTGCGCTGGGAGGCAAACACTGCCTGGAAGGGCTGAACTGCCTTCCTTACCTGCAGAGTGAGGAGACCTGCAAGGCCAAAGAGATGTTACCTGTGGCTCCCCGCACAGTGCTCAGCTCAGCAAAAAAAAGTGTCTCCCTGTGCTCCATCTGGAGGTGAAAAGGTTGAGTAGGGAGAATGTGTTACAGTGACCCTGGGCAGGGAGCTGCTGTGAGAGTATCTGTGTACTGCAATGTGTTGTAGAGCCAAAGAAAAATGAGAGCAGATGAGCGTGGCAGATGAGTTTGCTCCTCTAGGGAAGAGAGTTGCCTGCAGCAGAGAAGGGAAGAGAGCAGAGTTCTGCCTGGTGGACACTGACTCCTATCCTGGCACTGCTCACATGGCCTGGGAACTGCCTCTAGTGGCTTGCTGTCCCAGAAGGCTGAATGGACACTGGCATCACCTGTACCAACCAAGAGGAGAGCAGGCTGTGGATGAGCAAAAGCCACAGGTGAAACTCTCAACCTCAGCATCCTTTTGCTTAGTTCTGCTGTGTAAGTACTTCACACTACTCCACCAGGGCATGCTTGCAAATGTGGACTGGAACCCACCAAAACACACTTTCTACTGATTATTATTGCTTATCACTATTAACTTCTTCCCAAGTGATTTCTTCTTGCCTCATTACAGCAACGAGCAGCCAGTGGTCCTTGGCTTAGACAGGCTACAACTGCTGCCAACTCCTCCTGGATCACCATTGTCATGAGAACTGCATCACACAGCCCCTCATCACTGGCATTAAGTTCTGGTCTCACCAGTGTATGGTTGAAATGTATCTCTGGTATGGTTCTCAGCTTTCTCAGCATCTCCGAGCCCACAGTACCAGACACAGGAAACACTGGTAATGGATGATTTAATTTGTTAAGGGAAGTTAGAAGTGGCTGCCTCCTCCTGCTGCTTTGGCTCAGGACTCTCCTGCTCAGCTGCTGGAGCCCAGCCCTGTGCCTGGTGACCTGGGGTCCCTACCCAGGCTGCTGCTTTCCCATTTACAGGTTCAATCAGTAATGAAGCTGAGCATGTATCTGAGAGACACACACAGAGACACACACACACACACACTCACAGAAGACACTGACATGGACAGTCACACAGACTGCCGCAGACAAAGCGCTGCCTTCAACAGCACCTATATACAGGACCCACATAAAACTCAGGCACAGATGGCAAAGTCTCCTTCCTCCTCTTTGGTTGGTAGAAACAGTAAAAGCACACCCATGTCATTCTCTGTGCACATTTGCAGATCCCTTGAGTACTGGCACAGCCCCTCTGTCTGCCTGGCACCCCTGTCCAGATTCTGTCCCTCTTACTCACCCCGTGGATCCCCTACTCACCACCTGGTCCAGCTTGACGCTTACTAGCAAACACACAGCACTGATGCACTGGTCCCACAGTTATCCCACATTTATGCATCCCTCTGGATAACAGCATGGACCCTTGCTCACCTGATACCCTGGCCTGGACCTCAAGCCCCGCTACTTGCTGGCTGGTCGAGCTTGAAGTTTGCTAGTGAATACACACGCATGCCCCCATGCACACCAGGTTTGGGGAAGATACAGAAACTCCCCCCTTCCCATACTCCCACATCCCCAGTGGTCAGAACTGGGCATGTGGGCTGTGACCCATGGTCCGGCTCCAGCCACTGGCGCTGCTCAACCCCTCACTTGCCTCACTCATGCTGCCCCCTGCCCCAGTAGCTGGGTTTTGGGATGGATGCTGCTCACGCCCCAGTGGCTGGTGGCCGAGACCCCACTCGCTCCAGTAGCTGACACCACAGGCTGGGGGTGCCCACACCCTGGGTCTGCCTCCAGTAGCTGGCACCAAATCCACTCATGCCAGTCACTCAGGTAGCTAGCACCTAGTCTTTGCAGCACACATACACATGGGGTAGAGAGTGAGATTACACAGAGGGATCATTAAGAAAAGATTTAGTAAGAAGATAGGACAGACTGTAGTGATCAGGCACGGGGCTTGGTCAGACAAGCATACCAACTAGCCCTGTTTTGCAAGTCACTGACCCCTTTAACACCTATTTCTGCCTATTCCTCTTTTGTTTCTCCTCAGTTCCCTTCCCCTGCACAGTCCCTCATCAGTTTGCACAGTCCCACCAATCCCCTCCAATGCCCAAGACCTTCAGGTCCTTTACAGGACCTTTACAACCTGCAAAGTCCTGGTTTGCCTTCAGTTTCTTAATAGCCCAACAATTAGTGTGAGTGGCAAGGCTTGGTTCTTGTCTTTGTCTTCATCATGTGTGCCTATCAGGTTTGTGCCTCTGTATATTTTGTTTATGGTTTCCCCCTTTTCCTTAGTATCCCATTTGACAAGGTCCTCGGTCAGATAACCTTTCTGGAATAAACATTCTCAGAGTCCCACATACCATTATCAGTTAGTGTGACTGATCAGGATTGATTCTCATCACTGCCTCCTTATCACTTCTCAGTCAGGTTTGTGTCTCTGTATGTTCTTTTTATGGCTTCCTCCATTTCTCATTGCCCCTTTTTGCATTGAAAATGTCTTTAACCAAATACCCTTGAAGGCCTAGACACTCTTGTTTCACATACCCTTATCTAATGCATCAGTGTCCCACACCCACTGAGTTCATCACAGGACGTTTTGAAAAGAGGGAGAAAAGACATCTCCCAAATGCCCATAACATGAAGAAAGTAAGTCATGGTTCTGGCCTACTTGTACAAGACAGTGCTTCTCTTGTTAAAACTTCCAAAGTGCCAGTAGCTGAATTATTGGTGCTTGCCTCATCTGAAGCACAGATCATGACTGCAAGCTCCACTTAAGGTTTTGGGAAGAAGGCAGGATTCCCTTGTGCTGGTGTTTGACTCTTCAAAGGCTTTGGCAGAGGCCAGGCCAAGGCTGAAACAGTCTTTATAAAAATGTAACTTAGTCTGAGAAAAGGATGCATTTGTTGCCTGGCAGGGTGAATAACCTGTGACGAAGAGGAGTAAGTGGCTTGAGCACCCCAAGGCCTGGCTGAGTTAGCGCTCACCACTCCAGAGTGCATGGGCAGAGAGCAGCCATACTGGCAGCCAGGGAGGCAGAAACACCCCAGCTGCTTGTGCCAAGGCCCTGGTGAGGTTTGAACTCACGACCCCTGGTTTACGAGACCAGTGCTCTAACCACTGAGCTACAGGGCCCCACCCGAGGGCAATTTCCTGAGACAAATACAATTTTTTTCCATTCCTTTCCTTTTTGATCTACCCAGAGCTTCCACTGAGCCTGCAGAGGAAAATACCTCCCTTCTCCTCCCTCACTGTAGGAAGACAGTGGGAGAAGAGAGTTCCCAGAACAACAGCACTACAGTGGTGGGTCCTGTGCACAGGGAATGCAGACATGATTCCCTCCATCACTGCAGGAAACATGAATTCCAAGGGGTCCCAAGCTGAAACCAGACATCTGGTGCAGAGAGGGAAGGGCCCAGTGGCTGGAAGGAACGGGACCATCTGAGGGGGGCCTGCCAGCAGGGAGGCTCCAGGTTACAGTCCCAGACAGCGTCACTACACGCCCTGCCACACACAGCAGGGAATGTGCTCTAGATCACTTTTTGTCTCTTCTCCCCAGGCCTCAGGCATTTTCAGCCCAATAAACCTTTCTAGCTCTTCTGTGAGTAGAAGAGTTTCTCCCCCTCTTCCCTGAAGGTTAGGCCATCAGTAATACAGCAACAATCCTTACACTGGGAATGGCATCCCTGGAATTGGCAGCACTGAATTTCACTGTCATCTCTGTGTGCCTGCCCAAGTCTATCTCCTTCCTCTGGTGCTCTGACAATTTCCAGGTCCTGATGTCTTGGAGCAAGATTCCCCTTGGGGTCAGAAACTTCCCTGAAATCATCATAGCCATCCGCTGAGTCACAAGCAGCTCATTGCCTAATAGGGGTTGAGAACAAGATATGCAGTCATCCCCCATTGTAACAAAAGTACATATACATTCCTCTTTATATCTATGCAGTTAATGATATGTAATGATATATATATATATGACTATAATGATCTAATGATAGGGCACAGCAAGCTCACTACCCTGGACTTCAGGAGAGCAGGCTTTGGCCTCTTCAGGGATCTGCTTGGTAGAATGCCATGGGACTGAATTAGCACTTCCATGGAAGACAATAGCTTATCAAATTTCTCTGAAGAAAACAGACAACAGAAAAATGAAGGGAGCAGGAAGAAACTGTCGGTTATTCACACTGACTAACTACATAAGCTGTGTTATGAAGTGGGGGATTGTTTATGGTGTTATGCCCACTGCATGTGCCTCAGCTTTCCTTCCTTCCTATCTGCTGCTCAGCTCCCTGTGGTAGATGAGAAACAACAGATTGTGAATGCCAATGGGCAGCAGATAAGTGTGTATGTATACATGTGTGTTTGTGTGCATAGGCATTAGCGTCCTAGACTGAGCTTTTCAACTCTCAAGTTCAAGCCTGTTAGTTGCTAGTTACAGCTAGTACAAGCTCGTTGTAAACTGTGATAACACGAGGACTAAACTGAAGTCACACATAGTGAATCCTCCAACTCATGAAGAGAGATGTTGAAACCACTGATTAGTAGACTGATCATGCATTGTGCTTTGCATAAAAACTATTTAGATGGAGAAAAATGGGCTCAGTGAGAGAAAGAAGACCCCAGAAAAGGAGGAGATAAATGAATCAAATGCCTAGGGGTGCCCAGGGACCCCACTGGTAACACTGAAGACTGATAACTGCAAGCAGCTGAATGGCACACAACTGTCATGACTATCTGCTGACCTTCCCAGGCCAGCAGCAATCCCCCTGATGGGAAGAGATGTTAAGAACAAGTGAATGGCTCTGGGATTGTGAGGGAATGAGAGGTATGTGAAATAATCAAGTAGTAAAAAAATTCATTCATTCTTAAACAAACCCTGGAATCCAAATCTTCTACTCATTGTGTACTCTGCCTTGCCCATGACATTCAACATCCATAACCTAAACATCAATGTTCCAGATCTAAACAAGTCATCAGCTTGCTAACGCAAGCATGCAAATGGTTTACCTTCACTGGCTTATCTTCAATGTGACTGGCCTTGAGATGTAGCAGTCTCCTCCCATAGACCCAAAAGTTAGTATTCTCTATTAAACTGCTGAAGGCACCTGGCTCCCTTATTCATAGTTAAGTCTTGTGTCTCATCACCATGCAGATATTTTGTATGCCAGGGGTATTTCCAGGGGCCTAGGTATGTGTGCATTTTGATGCTATTAACGGCATTTGAAACTCTCTCATCTGTGGCATCAGTCATTGCAGCCATCACAATCTGGTTCCTGAGTGACAGAATCCACTTCCCAGTTATGTTCTCAAAGGTACAGACAAATTCCCTTGTGCTCTTTTAACTAAGCTGTGAAAGACTGACTCCAGCAATCCCTGTAGAGCTAGCACCTGCCCATGTGGTGTTGAACTCAGCACTCTTTCCTCTTGCCTATCTCATTCTCTGCTTGTGGACATAAAACCCACTGCTTTTCAGGGATCAGAAATATGTGTCAAGCAAAATATCTATTTCTCTTCAAGAATTTGAAAAAAAATTAGTGTTTTATTTTATTGAATTACAGTGTCAGTAAGTTTAATGTTAATAGGAAGTAACTCTTTTTGTTTCTGTCTATGTTCAAAAGTAGGGGACAAACAGCTCCAGAAAAGAATGTTTCATTTTCTATTGTACCTTCAGACTGTCCTTTTACTTGCATTAGAATAGCATGAATAATTCAGAAATGTTAGCAGAAGATAATTAAATAAAGGAAGCAGAAGTTTCAATCCAAATAAGCTTCTGTGATTTGCTTCCTCCCAAGGATGGTTGCATTTTCAAGGTCTTTTGGAGGTTGTGTGTTGCTGAAAACATGATCCAAGGTGTATAGACTTGCCTACATAGGTTTCAAGCTATGCTTCAAATCCATTCATCCTTTCCAGGGAAAGGAATTGGGCTGGATGCACATTTCCTTATCTTATTGATAACATTTCCATACCAGTCATGATACGCACACAGTAACTTAAATGAAGGTGGAAATCTCATAGAAAGTTGGCATACACTGCACAGTTAAAAACAAAACAATATCACATGCATCAGCAAGGGATAGAAAGGAACACAAAAAATAGTCTACTGTCATCTTGAGGGATATGGGAAGCTGTAAGGAAGCATATGTTGTGACCAGTAGGTGCAAAATAAGTTTTTCTCATTTGTAGGGTTTAAGAACTCAATTTTTGTAGACAGGAATTAAGACCTAGGGAAGGCTAAAAAATACACAAGAGAGAGAAACTGCGAGGGAAGCAAAGCCCAGAGCTTAAATAAGGAAATATTTAAAACAGAGGACAAGGGTATAGGGGGTCTGATGAGATGCTAACTGTACATTCACCACATCACAGCTTGGTATCAGGAGGGGACTGATAATGGAAAGGAAAACAAACACCAGGAAAAGGGCTTCTTCTCATTTAGCTTGCTTCTGCACAGACAGCTTTTTCACTTTGCTGTACTCCACCTGAGCAAATATCTTGTCCTTTGGTTTCTACTGGAACTTTTTGGAAGCTGTGAAAGACATGACAATGTAGTAATTTCTGAGGCCTGTGAAAGATAAAGTCAGACACAGAGAGGTGGGAATGCTCAAGATCACATTCAGCTCCTGATGACAACACTACAACACTAATAAAATTCTGCTGCTCCCCAGGCATCCTAATAAAATGCTAGAATCAGGTTTTTTTAAACTTCCCCTGCACCTTCATCCATGTAAATTACATTGTCTGTCAGAAATAAACCATGTTGACTGACAGCATAATCCTCACAGAGTGTAACTGTATGGAAGCATGGAGGATTAAATCCATTTATCTTCAAGGTTTTAGTGATGTTTGTAACCCTATCAGCCTAGACTCCTTTGTAGTTCCTGTATAGCACTTATAGTCCCTCTCAAGGGTAATTAAACCCACATAAAAACTGTTTCCATCTGAAGATGTCTCTCTGCTCTACGAACTGTAGCAAGATTCTAAGATTATTATAACCCTGAGATGCCTGTTTTAGGAAAAGGCCTGGTACAAATCATATCTTCAGTTTCAGTTCTAACAAAGATTCATTTTACGCCATGTAGCCACTGCACTCCAGAATTAGAATCATAGAATCATAGAATGGTTTGGGTTGGAAGGGACCTTTGAAGATCATGTAGTCCACCCACCTGCCATGTGCAGGGACATCTGTCACTAGATCAACTTGCTCAAAGCCCCATCCAACCTGACCTTGAACACTTCCAATGATGGGGAATCTACAATTTCTCTGGGAAACCTGTTCCAGTGTCTCACCACCCCATCATAAAAAATTTATTCCTTATGTCCAATCTAAAGCTACCCTCTTTCAGTTTAAAACCATTCCCCCTTGTCTTGTCAATGCAGGCCCCACTAAAAAGTCATTCCCTATCTTTCTTATAAGCCCTTTTTAAGTACTGAAAGGCTGCAAGAAGGTCTCCCCGAAGCCTTCTTTTCTCTAGGCTGAACAGCCCTGACTCTCTCAGCCTTTCTTCATAGGAGAGGTGTTCCAGCCCTCTAATCATTTTTGTGCCCCTCCTCTGGACCTGCTCCAACAGGTCCATGTCCTTCTTATGCTGGAGACCCCAGAGCTGGATGCAGAACTCCAGGTGGGGTCTCACCAGAGCAGAGTAGAGGGAGAGAATCACTTCCCTCAACCTGCTGACCACACTTCTTTTGATGCAGCCCAGCATATGATTGTCTTTCTGGGCTGCAAGTGCACATTGGTGGCTCATGTTGAGCTTCTAATCAACCAATACCCCCAAGTCCTTCTCCTCAGGGCTGCTCTCAATCCATTCTCCACACATCCTGTATTTGTTCTTGGAATTGTCCCAACCCATGTGCAGGACCTTGCACTTGGCCTTGTTGAACTTCAGGAGGTTCACATGGGCCTACCTCTCAAGCCTGCCAAGGTCTCTCTGGATGGCATCCCTTCCCTCCAGCATGTCAACAGCACCACTCAGCTTGGTGTTGTCAGCAACCTTGCTGAGGGTGCACTCAATCCCACTGTCCATGTTGCCAACAAAGATGTTAAACAACGCTAGGCCCAATACCGACCCCTGAGGAAAGCCAGTCATCACTGGTCTCCACTTGGACATCAAGCCCTTGACCGCAACTCTTTGAGTGTGACCATTCAGCCAATTCCTTATCCACCGAGTGGTCCATCTGTCAAATCCATGCCTCTCCAGTTCAGAGACAAGGATGTAATGTGGGCAGTGTCAAATGCTTTGCACAAGTCCAGGTAGTAACTCTGTTGTCCTTTGTTCTCATTACACCAACAATTTTAAACTCAACAATTTCATGATCACTGTGGTCAAGGCAACCACTTACCATCACATCTCCCACGGTCCTTCTCTATTCACAAATAACAAATCTAGGAGGGCGTCTTTCCTAGTTGGCTAACTAAGTATTTGTGACAGGAAATTATCTTCAACAAACTTCAGGAATTTCCCAGACTTGCTTGTCACAGCAGTATGGTACTCCCAGTTGATGTCTGGGAAGTTGAAATCTCCCATAAGGACAAGGGCTACCAATCCAGAGATTTCTCCTAATTGCCTATAGAATAAATCATCAGTGGCCGGCAATCGATAGTAGACACCCACTACAACATCTCCTTTGTTTTCCGTCCCCCTAATCCTCACCCAAAGGCTCTCAACCACATCATTGCTAACTGTAAGGGTTGTGCAGTCAAACGTCTCCCTTACATACAGTGCAACTCCTCCACCTTGCCTGCCCTGGCTATCCCTCCTGAACAGTCTATAAGCCCTCCATCCCAGCACTCCAGTCGTGGGACTCATTCCACCAAGTCTCACTAGTACTAATGACATCACAGCTCTGGGAACAGACCAACGCTTCCCATTCATCCTGTTTGTTTCTTATACTGCGTGCATTGGTGTACAAGCATTTTAGATGTGTTCCTAAACCCTTAGTGTCCGTGGAGCTGTGCCGCACTCAGGTGGTGCCATGCCAACCCTTGGCTTACCTTCAGCTCTCCTTATGGTATCCCCTTCCCCCATTGATTCTAGTTTAAAGCCCTCTCAATCAGTCTTGCCAGCTTATGAGCAAAGAAGTGTTTCCACCATTGGGACAAGTGGATCCCGTCAGGCCTTAGCATACTTTGTGTCTCAAAGGCTCTTCCGTTGTTATAAAAACCAAAGTTCTGGTGGAGGCACCAGTCTTGGAGACAAGTATTGATGTCTTGGGCGCACCTGTTTCTTCCAATGTCTCTCCCCATTACTGCGAGGATTGAGGAAAACAATACCTGTGCTCCTGAATCCTTTAGCATTCTTCCCATGGCTCTGAAATCTCTTTTGATTGACCTCGGACTTCTTGCAATATCATTAGAACCCACGTGAAAGAGTAGGAGTGGTTAATAATCCAAAGGCTGTACTAAGTTTGTCAGTTGCCTGGTCACATCCCTGATTCAGGCCCCAGGGAGGCAGCAAACTTCCCTGGAAAGAGGGTTCGGGTGCCTCCGTTCCTCTCAGGATTGAGTCACCTATGACCATAACTCTTTGCTTCTTCTCAGCACTGGTCTTAATGCAGGTCTTTTGATGCAATGCTGGAGCAGGCACATCTTGAATCGACTGTGGCTGTGGATAAATCCACTCTGCAGCAGGTACATGAACAGACTGGTCCATGAATAAGTCCATGCTGCAGCAAGTACACCCCTAAGGGACTGTGGTCTGTAGATAAGTCCATGCTGGAGCAGGGGCAAGGGGAGTAGTTCATTGCAATGTTAAACCCTGTAACCTGGTCCAAAGGCAGGTTGGTCCAGGGATGGAGATTGTAATAGATATACCTTTAAATTGTTTTAACCCATGATTGAAGTTGTATGTTGTAGGAAGCACTATAGAAGGAACCACCTGAACCAATGGAGAATGAGCATCACAAGAAGCAGTGGAAGTGCAGCACTGACCTGACCTGAGCTGGGTTTGGTGCCAAATAACTCCACGTAACACACCACCTCTCCTGTCATGAATGACCACCATAACAGATGGAGCCCAAAGTCGTGGACTAAATGAACTCAATGGATATTTTATTGACATTTTACAGTGTGGCCCATAGACTAAGGGAATGATTTCTGTATAAATCAAAGGATGGGAAGGGGTTTTGGTTAATGAGGATGTGTTGGATACGTCAGTATGGGACCTGAGCATGATGTAAATGGTATGGCATAAGGGGTGGAGATTATACTGGTTTTAGCTGCGATAAAGTTAATTTTCTTCATAGTAGTTCATATGGTGCTATGTTTTGTATCTGTGACCAAATCAGTGTTGATAACTGTTGTGGTTTAACCCGGCAGGCAGCTAAACACCACACAGCCATTCGCTCACTCCCCCCGCTCCAGTGGGATGGGGGAGAGAATCGGGGAAAAAAAAAAAGTAAAAATCGTGGGTTGAGATAAAAACAGTTTAATAGGAAAGAAAAGGAAGGGAAAATAATAATAATAATAATAATAATAATAATAATAATAATAATAATGATAAAAGAATATACACAATAAGTGATGCACAATGCAATTTCTCACCACCCGCCGACTGATGCCCAGACAGTTCCCGAGCAGCGGTCACCTGTCCCCCGACTAAATCTCCCCAGTTTATATACTGAACATGACATCACATGGTATGGAATATCCCTTTGGCCAATTTGGGTCAGCTGTCCTGGCTGTGCCCCCTCCCAGCTTCTCACTGGCAGGGCATGAGAACCTGAAAAGTCCTTGATTAGTGCAAGCACTACTTAGCAACAACTAAAACATCGGCGTGTTATTAACATTATTCTCATACTAAATCCAAAACACAGCACTATACCAACTACTATGAAGAAAATTAACTCTATCCCAGCTGAAACTAGGACAATAACACACTCATGTTTGAGCTATTGCTGAACAGTGCTTACACAGCACACAGCATGAAGGCCTTTTTCTGTTTCTCATGCTGCCATGCCAGTTGCTCAGCAAGGCAATAGGTGTTGATTTGGGTTAGTGTGTACTGGTTTCCTTTCTTGTTGCTCCTTGTTTCTTATTATTTTCAGCTATTCTGGCGTGGATTCTTCCATGGGTAACAACCCCTTTGGAGTTGCACCTGCTCCAGTACAGGTTCCTCCACAGGCTACAGTCTCCTCGAGTTGAATCTGCAACTTATATTCTCCTGTATATCTTCACATTTTTCCTCACATTCATCCTCAGACATCTCCTGAATCTCCCTTTGTACCTTGTGCTGTGTCTCACTTTGTGCTTCTTCATATGCCTCCTTTTGCACCTCCACTTGTGCACCCTTTCCCCAGTGGTTACCTCCCTTTCTTTAGTAAGTTTGAGTTGAGGTACCATATGTTCCTCCAATTGGTTCAAATTTTGTCACGTGGTGGGTCAGTGTTTTTCATTGCTGAGCTGACTGGAACCCGCTGTGACTAGCACAGGACAGTCTGTGACCTTCTCCGACAGAGGTCACCAACTGAGGGCAGCAGTCCTCAGTTTGTGTACAGCACCTACACTGCATTTGTAGCAAGGGATACCTGTTCATCTTGGAAAGTCAGGAACCAGTTAGCATATCCAGCCAGACTGATCTGCCACCCATCTGGGCTTTGCCCTCATGTTGCTGGTTTGTGATGTTGGATCAATTATTTCAGCTTCCCAAGATTTAATTTCCCACTCCTGGAAAATAAGCCCCTGGAGGATTGAGGCCTTCTCAGCAACTCAGAGGGCTGGTGAAATCCTCAATCTTGTGAAACTGTGCCCTTCATAATAAAATGCAAAGTAAAAAGGCTGTACTGGGTTTCCGTGGGAAGATTTTGATAATAGGGAGGCTGCAGGGTGGCCTCTGTAAGAAGAGGCCAGGTGCTGCCCTGTGCCTGACACAGTCAGTTCCAGCCGGCACTGTGACGGACCCACCACAGCCATGCTGGTGGCACCTCTGTGAAAACATATTTAAGAAAGGGCAAAACACTGCACAGGCAGTGAGGAGTGAGCAAAAAAGTGTGAGAAACAGCCTTGCGAGCACCAAGGTCAAAGATTAAGGAGGGGGAGAAGGTGTTCCAGGTGCTGGAGAAGAGATTCCCCTGTAGTCCATGGAGGACTCCATGCCAGAACAGGTGGATGTTTCCTGAAGAAGCTGTGACCCGTGGAAAGCCCACATTGGAGCAGGTTTCTCCTGATAGGAATTGTGGACCACAGAGAGGACCCACGCTGGAGCAGGGGAAAAGTGTGAGGAGGAAGGAGCAGCTGAGAGGAACTGTTATGGACTCACCCCAACTCCCCAGTCTGTACTGTAACTCCCGCCCCACTCCCCCTCCCCATTTGGAGGCTGGGTGAGTGGTAGAGGAGTTGGGAATGAAGGAGTGAAGTTGAGCCTGGGAAAAAGGGAGGAGTAGGTGAAGGTGTTGTCTTAATTTTGTGTTTGTTTCACACCATTGAACTCTATTTTAATTGAAAATGGATTAAATTAATTTTTCCCAAATCAAGTCTGTTCTGCCCATGATGGTAATTGGTAAGTGATCTCCCTGTCTTTATCTTGACTCACAAGCTTTTCATTTTATTTTCTCCCCCTGTCCTGTTGAGGAGGGGGAGTGAGAGAGTGGCTGGGTGTCTGGCAGCTAGCCAGGGTCAACCCACCACAAGGGCTGAGGACTTTCTTTTGGATATGTTTTTTCCACATAAATAAGGTTCTGGAGGAAAGTCAAGAGAACCCGTAGAGAACCTTCCAGACAGGCACTGATCATTTGGTCACTCTAAGAGCAGTGGTGGTGCTCTCAAGTGCCCCAAACCAGCAGATGCAGGCTTGTCATAATTTCCCCTTTTCTGACTAAGAAGGAATGTGGGAAGAGGCTATCTGGAGATTGCGGGAACCTCTTCAGCTGTTACAACCCTTCTTGATGTACTGCCTCCTGCATGGTGGGACAGCTGGCTGGTTTTCCCCTCCTGTATAGACTGGTAGGTTAAGATGTTAAGCTTTCCTGAGATCAAGGCCCAGTGAAGCTGACCTAACCTGGTTGTTGTGACTGATTTTTCAGAGCTGCTTGACTCCATCAATTACCTCTGCTAGCCATGTCCCATTTTTCTCTCCCTGCACCTTGTTCTTCTTACTGTGCTTTGTCCTGCTCATAACTCTGTTAGCTTTTCCTCCTCACCTAGTTTCCCACTCCTCCCCACTCTTTAGCCATGTCATGATCCTCTCCATACTCTGCTCCTGGCTTCCCTCTAGCTTTCTACACGTCTTGCTTTTTCACCTTTTGGAGGAATGGACAACTGCCAAAAGCTCAGCACTTTCACTCAGCTTACAGAAGACTTTTCACTAACTTCTCCCTCCTCACACACTTTGTAGGTGGCCTCCTACACAACATTGCTCACCATTTTTCCTTCAGCTTCTTTCTTTGGGGTGATGCCTCCCACATAAATCTTTTGGCACAGCTAGTTGGCCCAAACTTCTCTACACTCTAATGGGTACAAATGTTCTTCTCTGCATGCCATGCATCTGCATTTCTTCTTTTAGGAATGCCTCTCAAATGTAACCCCACAACACACAAAGCAATAGCATGGCAGAAAAAGATAAGCTTCCAATTCATGTGGAAATGGTTTAATCCCTCCACTATCTCTCGCAGTCCTGTTCTGGACCTTGGGGGTCAACTTTTCTGTGGGCATCCTGGGACCTACATGGCCCCTTACATAATTTTCTTGAGAAAACCCAGAAGGTCCACAGAAGGGGGGAAAAGTCTTTCTAGCTCAGCCAAAGGAACTATCCTTGGGAACTACACTGGCCCTGATCAGTGGACAATAGTCTGAGATTAACACTGACTACAGGAAGGAATGATGTCACAGTGCAAAAGGAACTATATTTGAATTCAGTAATAGTGGTACAAACATCATCCTTGACAAATATATAGTTAAAATGGAGACAGAAATGATACTCTTGAGAACTGTGAAATCAGACAAACCTACAGAAAGCACCATGAGTATACAAATCCCTATAAATGAGCCATGGAAAGTGAAGAAATATCTCTCTTGGCATCTGACGCAAGTCCACTGAACTCCAAATCACTGGAGTATGAAAGAAGGAAGTTCCTGGACTTGTCCATATGCTCATTGCTTGTTGCATCACTGTCCCGTTTCCTTCTGCACTCTGATTCCTTCCCCACTCAGATAGGATCGTGAAGGGGGATCTATTTGAACGGCACTTGGATAAAATTCAGATCCTATTGTCCTGAGCATGATTTGCCCTGAGACTGTGTGGCTGGTCAAGGCCCCACATGCTCAGCATTGTTACTGGCATTAAGGGACAATCCTTAAAATGGATCAAACGTTTATTTGGTCCCTTCTTAACTTTTAACCCATGTGCTACACTAGTGTCAGAGCCACGAGGCCTGACACCTAGGCTGCAAAAAGTCCTGTTTAAAAGATGTACCCTTTTTTCAGGCTGGGCTTGATCTTTCTTAGGTGAGCCAGACCCCGATGAGTTTCTTCACTGAGTCCATATTTGCTGAGCCTTTGGAGAGAAGAAGGAAAGAAGAAGAATCTAAAATCTACCTTAAATATTTCCTTTTGTCTAAAACCCCAGAGTCCTGAACAACAAGGAGAAGCACGTCATACTGATGTAAGTTTGCAGAAGGCTGCCATTGATTAATGTTGCAATTATTTTGTCCAGTGCTTTGTTAACTATTCAAGGCTGGGGAGGTTCAAAGTAAATACTTGGCATGGCATCTAATCCCAAGGGAGATAAATCAGAAACATCCTGGACAAACAGGGCATCTTGGCTTGTATAAAACAGGCTGTTAGGAGATAACTTATTTTATGAGCAAAACCATACGAATTTGGCTGCAACAGCTGAAGCGTGAAACTAAAAGTGAAGGAGAGTTAATTCCGACAAGGGGAGATCATGACCACCGACTCAGCCCACCGACTCAAGAAACCCTCCAATCCAAAAGAAGAGAAAGACTGAGCATGTGGACTAATTAACATAAGAAGCGAGAGAATAGTTTAACCAATAGGTGACAGAATATAAATAGTGTGAAGTTTTGATAATCGGAGAGCTAGTCTTTTGTGGGCTACCACCTATCTCCCTACTTTGTGCAAACTAGAATAAAAGAAATGGAAATACCTTGCCTCGGTGTGTAAATTGGCATCATGCACTGGGTAACGAGCGTGCATTCAGGACAACAATACTGTCCCCAAAACACCCCTCTCCCAAGTGGCCACCATACCCATAACTTCTCTGTTAAAAAAGGCTGAAACCAGTCACCTTTGGTGTCCGCCCCCCTCCCCCTCCCACAGTACACACATGGCGAGCCACAGACACCAACACTCAGAAAGCAGTGCCTTTACCAGCACATAAATACCAGTAGCAAACACACAAACATGGTTAACACTGTAGGCCCAATCCTTCTCCTGAACAGGAGCCAGATATCCTTAACCAGATATTCTCATAAACCAGGTATCCTTATCTTTCGTATATTTTTAAACTTACTTTCCCTGCTCCCTGCCTGTTGCTCTCACTGTCCCCAGTTAGTCAGAGGAGGGCAGTGGGAAGAGAAAGGCCAGAAACAGTTTGAGCCTTTGCCAGAAACAGTTTGAGCCTTTCCACCCACCTAAAGCCCCTTGCACAAAAAAAAAAGATTTTTATGCATTAATGACACACACAATGCTCCACCAGGATAAGCTGAGTATGTAGAGCTGAGTGGGCTCAGCTCAGGGGGAAAAAAAGTGAAGCTTCTGCTATAATCACCTTCTCAGCCACAGAGCACAGTGCAAGTCTTTGTCTTTATGAAGAAAGAATCTCAGTAGCTCTAGGAATGATCCTTGACCCATTAATCCTTGCCTACAAATGGCCTTCTTCAGCATGAGAGACTTCTTTGCACAGCATTCTTTCCACTGCAAGGAGACACAAACCACCAAAGTCCACAGTAAGTCCCCCGTGGTTTTAAGAAATTAATTCCTCTCTCCTGGGAGGCAGGAAGTAAGAGCTTTCTGCTTCCGGTCTCAGGTCTTATTCCATGCACAAGCAAAGACCTAATTCTAAATAGTTCATATCCTTACAGTAATAGGGATCTTAAGAGGCGGTTGATGTTGAGTGATAGTTTTAGGAATGGGATGTAGTTGTCTGGGAAGGGGAGTGACAAAGCCAGTAAAACATTTCTGGACAGAAGCAGGTGTCAGTTACACCTGCCAGTGCAGTACTCTGACTATCCCACAGAGGGAACTACAGAGTCATAGAGTGATATAGGAGGGAAGGGACCTCTCATGGTCATCTAGTCCAATCCCATTCTCCAAACAGGGCCAACTTAGAACGGGATTTCTAAGGACCATGGACTTTCAGGATTTGAGTATTTCCAAGATTTGAGATGTCACAACCTCTATGGATCCCTGTTACAGGCTTTTACCACCTTCATGATACCAGTAAGTAAATAAATAAATATCCTTGCATCTAAATGGAAATTCCCTCCTTGCAACCTATGGCCGTTGCCCCTTGTACTATTTTAGTGCAGTGGTAAGATCCACCCTTCACCTTTTTTTTCGTCAGACTGAACATACCAAGTTCTCACATATGCCATATGCTCCAGCACCCTGAAAATCTCAATGTTTTCTTCTGGACCTTCTCCAGTGTGTCAATGTCTTTCTGGTCCTGTGGAGCCCAGACTGGACACACTACTCAAAATGAGGTCTGCAATTGCTGAACAGAGGGGAAGAATCATTTCCTTTTACCTGCTGGCTACATTCCTGCTAATGTACCCCAGTATGTGTTTGGCTTTCTTTGCTGCTAGGACACACTGTTGATTCCTCTTAGTTTGTTGTTGAGCAAGCACCCCCATGTCCTTTTCTGCAGAGTTCCTCTCTAGCCAGGCAGCCCTCGGCCAGTCCCAGTGTATGGGGGTTTTATTTCATTTTGGGTTTTGGGTTGGTTTTTTTTGTTTGTTTTCATTTCAGGGGAAGAACTTTGAACTTGCCTTGACTGAGCTTCCTGAGCTTCCTTTCTGCTCAGTTTTCTAGCTTGATAAGGTGTCTCTGAATGGCAACCCTACGTTGCAGTGTGTTGACTGCTTCCTTATCTGATACCATTCATTTTAGATTGGCAAAATAAGAATTTCTGGAAAATGGCTCCTGTGGAGCTCCACATTCAGTGGAGCAGGACATGAGCGCAGGGCTTCCACAACCATCAGAACTGTCCCTGGCCAGAGCACTACAGCGCAGTGGGCAAAGCCCTGAAGTGCCTGGCCATGAGGTGCTCACCGTAGTGCTACAGAACAGGTCTAGCAGGAGATGGGGATCCGAAGGTCTGTTCCAAAAGAGCAGCAGAGTCAGGGAACTGCAGAAATTCTCTGATCCCTGCACAAGAAGAGTTTCCCTTTTGACATCTGCCCTCCCTCCTTCCTTCCCCACTGGGCTCCACCTCCCCCTCTCGTGCAGGGCCAAATATCTCAGAGGGGCTGGGCATGGGTCCAGCTGTACCCAGAGGTAGATTAAGGCAAATGTTGTCTGTGAGGGATGAGTTTGAAAGGATTCATTCCTCCATCCGTGGGAATTGTCTTTGGAAGAGGAGGTGAAATGGCCAAAACAGAAATGCTTAGTGAATTATGATTTCCCAGCCAATACACATGGATGACCCCAGGAGAAATGTGCTCTGTGCTGAAGAAGAAACACTGCTCTGATAGCAGGTTTCATGCCCACAGATACTGCAGTTCGCCTCCACATGCTGTCCCCCTGCCCTTTCCAGCTTTGTCATCTTTCCAGCTCCAGTAGAAATGACAAAAAGTCCTCTACTTGCCTGAGGCCCAGAGTTCTCTCTCCTGGTCTGCCTTTGCCATTTGCTGCTGAAGGCTCATATTTTCCCCTGGGGGCAGGGAGGATCACCTGCAGCTCCTGCTACTTGTCCCAAGCTGGAGTTAGCTGGAGCTCAGTCTGTTGTTTCCTGCCAGCCCTGGGTGGAAATGCACAGGCAAACTGAGAAACAAGCTAGCCTCCTCTCTGGAACACAGCAGCTGCTGATGCTCAGCTATCAAATAGCAAGTGTTCACTAGATGTAACCCCTCCTGAGAGAGAACTCACTACCAACACATATCCAAATCCTTTCTTCCCAGCCCAACTACTCCTGTCCTCATCAAAGTACTCTTGGAGCCCTGTCCTCTTAAATCTGTTTACATTTTTCCTCTGTGAAGTGCCTTCACCTCACTCTTTTCTCCCAGGTCTCCAGGGTCACCCCACAGGCACAGGTCAGCCCCAGAGTCCCAGGCCCATCCCAGAAGCTGCTCTGCTGTTTGTCCGTTCTCTTGAGAAATGTCTGGTCTGTGGAGGTTGAGAGGAAAGCAAACAAGTTGGCAGCTATGGCTGAGCTCTGATGTTTGGTACCTATAGCATGCACCAGTTTCTGAAGGTCTTGCAAGGAGGCCAGTGCCAAGGTCAAGCTGAATTTCCAGCCTAGGCACCTTTTTCATCTGGGACAAAGGTTAGTAATACTCTGCATAAATTTTGCTGCTCCCTGATTATGTTTCCTCATCAGGCATATCATTGCACCTATAGACTGTTTTCCTGTTGGACTAACAGGAGGAGGAGTGGGTATATGTGATATGTTGAAACCTCGTGTCCTTCATTCTGTATTCAGAAGGCAAGGTTTTCTGTAGAAGCAAATCAATGCCAACACAGAGAAGCTTGGAAGGAAGTTCCTGTTTGGCAATCCTGCCTACCACTCAAAAGCAGCTCCTATGGGCAGATGTTTTTAGCTGCATCTTTCAGCCCACGACCCTCTGAGTGTGCACCTGCTCCACAGAAGCAAAAAAGATCAGTGTTTGCCCTTATGAGAAACAGTCATGAGGAGAAGCTGCCTATGAGATGATACATAACATCTGCACCATGCAAAGACCGTGCTGCAGAGTTCCTGGGGCTCTAGTGACAACCAAGAGATGCTGCAGAGCAGCTCTCTGCTTCTCTGCTTCTGCAGGCTCTATGTCACATGGACCAGTTTGGTCTGGGACTACCTCACTTGCAGGAGGATGTTAAAGAGCTGCTGGGGACAGCACCATGCTTGGGGATGGAAGGGGACCAGAGTGCTGGGCCCTACCTACAGGGAAATTAACTCAGGGTCAGCAGCCAGAATGGAAAGGAAGCAACACAGTAGAAGCTAGGTGCTTGTGAGAGCAGACTAGCTTGGTCTGGTTGTGTGGCTGAATCACTAAGACTGCACAAGTGGAGTATGGCCTGCTTAACTGGGACAGGAAGGAGGCTGTTTCAAGGAACATTTGTGGTCTAGTTGGCTCCACATGTCCTTCTGGCCCTTGGGATGCCTAGGAAACAAAAACATGACCACCATGGTTTTCCACACTAAGTGTGTGCTCCTGGGACCCAACCACAGAGCTGCAGGACCTAGGGACAGTGGTTTCACCGTAGAAATGTCACATCTTCTGGACAGGAGTGAGGGTTTGAACGACTAAACTTGTCAAGGTTAGTTAAATACATTTTGCCATGCACCCTTCTGGGGGCCGTTTTGGAGCCAGCCGTAGTTCATTCAGTATCTGAAGAATGTTGTGGGCCCTGCCCCCCAGGAAGTGGTTAACATGTTTTTAAAAGCAAGGGGGAACTTGTCTTGCATAGCGTGATTTAGTCATGTGTTTTAACCACAGTATCCTGCTTCAAGCAGGCAGCAGCTTGCAGCTTGTGAGACAAAAGTCAGTGTTGGGATTTTTGACTACCGACCAAACGGCTAGGTTATCTATCAAAACACCCCACAGTGTTTCCTTTTGGCCCCTTCCTAGTATTGGTGAGTGGAAAATCAGCAGCCTGTTCTCTCACCTTCTGAAGTCTGTACATTAATGCTCATATTGCCCCTTGTCTTAACTGTTTTCTCTTTAGACCCATCTCTTCTTGTTATGATCCACAGTTTTGAGCCTGAGTAATTTGAAAGGGGCATGAATAGTTAAAATTCCTCTAAACCCAATAGGGCCAGAATTCATAGCCCTCCTGAAGTCTCTTAAATGTGCCAAGGAGTCTCTCTCTTTCCCTGTGGAAACCCCAAGAAAGACAAACTTAATAAAAAGGAAATCTAGGCTGTAATAGGTGGTTTTTTAGTTCTCAGTGGTCACTGGATAGGACAGTGGAATTTCAACAATTTCCACCCAAATTTCAGAAGAAAAGGCGCAGTGCAAACCAAGCATAGTAAAACTTTATTTTTGTGTCTATTAAGGAAACCTAAAATGCAGGTGCCATATACTTCACAAAAGAGAAAGATGTTCTAAAGAATAGATGGAAATGAAAATACTACTGTATACCTGTCTGAAGTGAATTCCTTCAGGTCCAGTGGAGATCTAGTTACCTGCACTAGAAAATTGCCACTAATAAAAGCTTCTAAAAATTAAAACTGTACAATGCTTCTTCTGTGCCTGGGATCCCTAAGCAGAAAAGCATTACTTCTGTAGACAATAATGTAATATGACCAGAGGTGGTATTTTTAAAACACAGTTAAGTATAAAGTGTAATTTAAAGTTTTCAAAACTATCTAAACAATTTGGATGCTTCAGTGCAATGCAATACAAGAGTAAGAGAGCTAACTATTCCTGCTTAGCAGAGGGATGAGGGAAATTTCTTATGGAAATCAGAAATAACAAAAATTATTCTAACAATTAATGAAACTAAGCTAGACAAGAATTCAGCAGTATTAGCTGTCTAAGAAGGCTTCCAGATGGTGTTAACTAAAGAGCACCTTGATGAAGTAAAGGGACTCATAGATCTACAGGAACTGGGGGGTTTGTTGATTCTTTAGATGTTTATTGGTAGCAAAGCTGACCCGTGGTGTTTAAATTATGCTGCTGTGTGTTCTTTCCTGCTCTTCTTCCGCCCATTGCTGGCTCACTTACCCAGTACCTGAAAGAGCAATGTTTGTTTTAATTTCTTATTCACATTTAATACAGTGGTGTTGAGCTTCTCTTAATCTGGAATGTATTGGACAATTATTTTTTTTTGTCATTTTGGCTACCTGATCTTCAGAATTCTCCCCCCTCCTTTTTTCATCCCCCTTTTCACATTTGTTGGCTTTTGGGATTCTTCCTTTATACTCCTTGCTGATCTGGACATTCATCCAGACTTTGTGGTCTGCCACTTGAAACAACCAGCAGAAGATTTCTGATAGAACCTGAGATGCTCTGGACTAGCCTGATGCAAAAGCAGGTTGGGGATGAGGTGCAATTTGGGGATTACATTAACTTATCCAGTGGAAACAGAACAGCTGAACTGATGTCACTCCTTGTGGGGTTACAGAAGGATGCAAAGGCAACTGGTGACTCCTTGCACTTGCCTTCTCTGTTCCCAGGGACTGAATGTCATGTTTCCTACCTCAGAAGAGAAACAGCTTGATACTCATGATTATATTGAAGGCGATGCTTTTTGCCAGCAGGATTCTCAAACCCAAAACAGCCATGAACAGCATATTCACTTTCTCCATTTTGACATCTGCTTTAAAAAGAAGAGGGAAGAGTTTGTGGTCTTGATATTATCCCCACCCACCTCCCTCAAAAAAAAGAAGGAAATCCACACATGCTAGGTGGATGAGGGAAGCAGGAACAAGGGAAAAGATGACAGAGGAATGTATCAAGTGCAGGGAAAAAAGGAGATGCCTGCCCAGTGAAAAATTTATTTCCCATTGCTGTTTTATCCCATGGAAATTTGTCAGCTATTTAGTCTGGTAACCTGAAACAGCAGGTTATTTCTCAACAGGTATTTCCAATTCTGATGTTTCTGCACCAGAGAAAGCAATTTATCATTTTTTGGTATTGAGTCCACAAAAAGTGCAGCTTATTGCTTAATAAGTATCTACAATTCAGACATTTCTGTACCAAAGACAATGCATTTTCATGCATTCTTACCGAATCCCCAATACTCTATTGTTCCTTTAGGCAACTAACCTTTTGTAGAGGCTTCTGCAATGTTGCAAGCATTAACTGTTTCAAATTCTTCAGTTTTCTCTTCTGTTGAATGATTAAGAGACACTATAAATTGTATCTAAACTATATAAAACAAAAATTACACAAAACTCTTTTCCCAGAAGTAGATAAGCAGTATTGGAGAATCAGATGGATGTCATTAATTCTGAGATTAACTTGAAGAGAAAAATTAGCTTTCTACATGTGATTGCAGAAAAAAATCCCAGGATTGTTGAGTTTTATTTTCTCTCTTTTTTGAAATGAACTTTATAATAGGAACAGAACAATTTAAAAAGTGATCAAAAAATAACCGAAAGATTTTGGGGAAAAAAATCACATGTCCTTTTTTTATTTTGTGTTTTCATAAAAGTTATTTCAAACTTTTTTTCCAGCAGGCATGTATAGTCATGTCCCTTGAACTATTTTGCCTTAGATAAAGCTAGACTTGCAAATATTAGAGGTCTTTTTTTTGGGGGGTAGGGTTTTTGTTTGTTTGTTTGTTTCTTTTTTGGGAAGAAAAGTCCACGTGTTTAAATAGTTGAATTAAGGTCATGTATGCTAGATGCTTTTGAATATCTCGTCTTCACCTAACTAAGCACGTAAATATCTTTCTGACTGTGCTTACTTGTTCCTGCTAGGTTCTCAAAGGGCAAGAAAACATTTTGGAAGATGCATCTCCCAGAATCCTGTTGTGTTTGGACCACAACATTGTACCTGGCAGAATTATGCTGGCTGTAGTCTTGTTCCACTTATGGATAGCCTTGCAGGTCATCTCTGCATCTGGTTCCACTCCAACTACCTTCATGGTACTATACATCCCCTCAGATGTGACAAGAGGTGCCTTCAGATCATATACAATCTCACTCTTGGGCACATCAAGTCTGATGTTCTTAGGGTAGAAACTCCTTGCCAAACAAGCCATGTTCAGTTTCTTGTCATATTGTTTGGGTTCCTTTGATTTAAGCACAATGACTTCTGGGGCAGATTCTTCTTGACTCTCTGAAAAAGAAGCATCATTTTGTGATGACTTTATTTTCTGCATACTTTTCTGAGAGCTAAATCATCTACAGTTGAGGTATAGTCCAGCCACGTCTACCCCCTGACAGCTGATTATATCTTCCTCCTGTTTCCCAAAGAGCGGATCAAAGACAGAAAGGGAGTATAAGGGTGGGATTTTCATTGGAGCTTCTAATCCCTTGGGCTCCTAAGCTTGTTTTTACCAGAACTCATATATATATATATGTGTGGATTCTTTTAAGTGAGGGACCTTGAAATGAGGAAGGGAACTTTTAAGAATACAACATACATGAACATATTAATTTTGAATTCATACGAATTTAGATACTAAGAAGAACCTTTACTTCAAGGGTAGCCTTATATACTTGTAACATGATATATATTAAAAGATCCTTTTTTTATTACCCAAAAATCCTTTACATGATGAGGTGAAAAGGGTTAACCATAGCACATAGGGAGAGAAGACAGTTTGTTACTCCACTCTACAATGCTGTCTGATGAGTGGGATTACTTGCAGATACAAAATAATGTTGCTGAAGTGGAAGATGAGGTTAAATCTTTCATTAACAGGTGTTCAGTTCCAAGGAGTCTTTCTTTCCAAATTCCAAGTTTTGAAAGTTTCTGTAATATTTCTCTGTGGAACTTGACCCAGGCATATAAACCTCTCTTAACAAGTGAATAGTGTTATGGGAGCTCTGGGGATGTTTCCAAGTCATGATACCATCTCACTGCGTAATGCTGAGCCATCCTAAAGAACAACACTGGGGGGTCTAACAGAGGAGTTTAGTGCCATTCCAAACACACCATTTATTCTGTCTTCTCTCTGGCTGTCCCTTCCAAAAGAAACAGATCTTTTGTAGAACCTTAGGGCATCTTTGTACCAGGGGTGGGGGGAGGGAGGAGTGGTTATATTTGTATTGCACACAAAAAGCAGTTAATATGCAAAAAATTGTACTTCTTCTTCTTAATCTTACAAAAGCACAGAATTGGCTATATATTCCATCCTCTTGTGGATCTTGGCTTCCTCCAATGAGAATTATACAGGGAATGAACCAAGTAATTCCTTAGCTATTCTCTTACTGAATTCTCAGGAGGAGATGTCTTAAAAACTGTATAGTGATTAAGGGATGTTTTCTATGTCTTTTGTGCTTGGAGATTCTCAGGAGGCCCAGCTCCTGCGGTGTTCTTAGCTGTTTTAAGTAATTTTGAATATCTTCCATGGGAAAAAAAAAAGGCACTAAAAAGAGCCAGGATACCAGCATTCTACCTGGAAAATCTATTCTTGTCTTTGGAGGAACCAATAGTTTCTAAAGCCTACTGTTTGGGGAAAGAATTTTTTTTCCCTCTTTCCTGAAGAACAGAAGTCATGACACAGTGATTACTGATATAACAGCTCTGAAATTCAGTTTGTTTTAAAAAGCATGCAAGATACTTTCTGTGTAGAAACTGAACCTCACATTAGGGCTACTGTGTTTGTATGAAAAGGCAATATCATTACTTAGACTTCCGCCTACCAACACCTTTTGCTGGTTGATTGTTCATGGTAGAATACCTTTTGTACTGATAACTGGCAAGTTTATATTAACATAGATTCAGGTTGGGCTGATGGAAGCTGGCAGTATCTTGCTGTCCTACTTTCACAAATTATGTTTTCAAAATAGTAACTTTGGATTCCCTACTCCCACAGGAACTGGAGCTGCATTCATCTACCCCAGAATAGGCATATAAGATACCCTAAAGATTTGAAGGCCCCGGTAAAGATTTAGAGCCCCAGTAGCGCGCCGTGATCGTATAGTGGTTAGTACTCTGCGTTGTGGCCGCAGCAACCTCGGTTCGAATCCGAGTCACAGCATCGCCCCAGCGGTACCACGGCACATGGGCTCCTCGGTTTTTGTTTTGGGCCCCTCACTACAAGAAGGACATTGAGGTGCTAGAGCATGTCCAGAGAAGGGCAACGAGGCTGGTGAAGGGTCTAGAGAACAAGCCTTATGAAGAATGGCTGAGGGAACTGGGATTGTTTAGCCTGGAGAAAAGGAGGCTGAGGGGAGACCTCATTGCTCTCTACAACTACCTGAAAGGAGGTTGTAGTGAGGTGGGGGTCAGTCTCTTCTCCCAAGTAACAAGCGATAGGACGAGAGGAAACGGCCTCAAGTTGTGCCATGGGAGGTTTAGATTGGATGTGAGGAAAAATTTCATTACGGAGAGAGTGGTTAAACATTGGAACAGGCTGCCCAGGGAAGTGGTTGAGTCCCCATCCCTGGAGGTATTTAAAAGACGTGTTGATGAGGCGCTTAGGGATATGGTTTAGTGGGCATGGTGGTGTTGGGTTGACGGTTGGACTCGATGATCTTAGAGGTCTTTTCCAACCTTAATGATTCTATGATTCTATGATTCTAAGGCAGATGTATATCTGTATGGGGCTTGCAGATGTGAGCTAGCACCTAAGAGAGTCCCATGCCTGGCTGGGGAGTGTGTGTGTTCATGTGGTGGTATGCAACTGAATGTTTTAGGACAATAAAAATCAACCCAACAAACTCACCCATTGCCCCAACTTTCACGCTGTCACACAAAAGCTGGGGAAGATGGTCCATCCTTCTAAAGACCACATTCAGAAGAGTGCCATTTCTAAATATAAAAGGCTTGCTCACATTTCAAGCAGTTGCTGTAAAAACTAATACACACTGTCTTTCCACGGGAACTACTTTCTCCTGAAACTATTTACATCTCCTTTTTTCCTTTCCGCACACCTTAGTGTTACACAAAAGAAAGTAAGCAACTACTTTCACCTCATACTGAAGCTGGGCTAAGACACCATCTGCATTGGGTATAAACAACAATCTTAAATTTAGCAGTGTGGCTACGGGAGAGGGTGAGGATCTGTGGAGTAATGCTGATGCACATAGCTAGGAAACTATCCTTGTTGTTCCAGAAAAAGCTTTGTTAACTAAATATGAGCTAAGGACTCAAACACCTGGTTGGAGAATGCATGTTCAAGAGATTGGTGGCAGCAGAAATTTCTCATTATGCTGTCACATCACACAATCCCTTTGTCCACCCCACCACAAACTTAAGAAATACATTAGTAGTAAAACAAATGGAACTTACTTGGCTCAACTGAAAAAGTGATCCCAGTTCCAAATACGAGCTTGTCTGTTGCCACACTGTTTGCATGTATTCAAATAAACCCACTTTCCTCACCACACTCTAAAGGTGTATAAATTCAGGGAATAAAATGCCAGCGGTTTGTCCAAAGGATCCATACCTGGACTGCCATGAAAGTGCTCCAAAGTCACCATTGTTTCCAAAATTGTGATGGGAGAAAACAATGATTTCCTAGCAGAATGATTTCAAACAACTTGATTCAGGCCAAAGCTTTTAAAACCTTTTTCTCTTCTATTAGCTCAGTAAGCAATATACTTCCAGAATAAATGCTCATAGGAATTCTGCAGTTGTCTTCTTCAGCACATTCCCTTTTTCCTTTCTTCCTCAAAATATATTGTTCCTTTTGCAGTCTAGGTTTTTGTATGAGACCTTACAGTGTTTGTGTCACTGTGCTACTCCAAGTTCTCAACACAGTGGTATACTTAGTTACAAAAAACGCCTCTTCCTTCCCTTTTACTGCACAGTATTTCATATGAGACAGGTAGTCATATACGCTATATACCACATGAAGAAATAACATAGACTTTAAAATAAGGACCTGAAGCTTGGCCAGAAGAGGGGATTTGAGCCTGCTTGGGACTTGTCAGATTATAATGTTGCTCTGGGAAGGCTCAGATTTTGGTCTAATGAAAAAGCAAAAGATGTTTGAGTATTTTTCTGTAGCAATTAACAAAACCCTTCAGAGTTGCAGAAGTGTTCTGTTTGGGTTGGTTTTTTTTTTTTAATTTTGAACTATTTTTTGTTGTCCAGGAAGAAAAGGAATATGCTCAATCTGGGGTTTTAGAGTTGGTATCTTTCTCGATGGGTCAGTGCTGAGGGTCATTTGGTGCCTCAGGAAGTCTGTATCATGTTTTTGGTATCTTTAAAAGTAAAAAAGAAATTATTGTTCTTTATTAGGTAGAGAGATATTGTTCCATGGGAGGAATTATTAAATAAGGATTTTGCTCTGGATGGTGCAAAGCAGATTGATCAAATCCTGTATGATGGACAAGTTCTGCATCCTTAGTGCCACCTGCGCCTAAAGACATATAGAATCATAGAATCACAGAATAGTTTGGGTTGGAAGGGACCTCTAAAGGTCATCTAGTCCAACCCCCCTGCTGTGGGCAGGGACATCTTCAACTAGATCAGGTTGCTCAGAGCCCCATCCAACCTGACCTTGAATGTTTCCAGGGATGGGGCATCTGCCACCTCTCTGGGCAACCTGTCCCAGTGCTTCACCACCCTCAGCGTAAAAAATTTCTTCCTTAGTTCTAGTCTAAATCTACCCCCCTTTAGTTTAAAACCATTCCCCCTTGTCCTGTTGCAACAGGACCTATTAAAAGTTTGTCCCCATCTTTCCTATAAGCCCCTTTTAAGTACTGATAGGCTGCCATAAGGTCTCCCCAAAGAGAGACCTCTCTCTCTCTTCTCCAGGCTGAACAACCCCAACTCTCTCAGCCTTTCTTCATAGGAGCGGTGTTCCATCCCCCTGATCATTTTTGTGGCCCTCCTCTGGACCCGCTCCAACAGGTCCATGTCTTTCTTATGCTGAGGGCTCCAGAGCTGGACACAGCACTCCAGGTGGGGTCTCCCCAGAGCGGAGTAGAGGGGCAGAATCGCCTCCCTCAACCTGCTGGCCACGCTGCTTTGGATGCAGCCCAGGATATGATTGGCTTTCTGGGCTGCGAGTGCACATTGCTGGGTCATGTCCAGCTTTTCATCCACCAGCACCCCCAAGTCCTTCTCCGCAGGGCTGCTCTCAACTCCTTCATCCCCCAGCCTGTACTGATACCAGGGGTTGCCCCGACTCAGGTGCAGGATCTTGCACTTGGCCTTGTTGAACTTCACGAGGTTCACACGGGCCCACTTCTCGAGCTTGTCCAGGTCCCTCTGGTTGGCATCCCGTCCCTCTGGCGTGTTGACCGCACCACTCAGCTTGGTGTCATCTGCAAACTTGTTGAGGGTGCACTCGATCCCACTGTCTATGTCATTGATGAAGATACTAAAGAGTACAGGTCCCAGTACGGACCCCTGCGGGATGCCACTCGTCACCAACCTCCATCTGGACATAGAGCTGTTGACCACTACCCTCTGGATGCGACCATCTAAACAATTCCTCACCCACCGGACAGTCAACCCATCAAATCCATACCTCTCCAGTTTAGAGAGAAGGATGTTGTGGGGGACCGTGTCAAAGGCCTTACAGAGGTCCGGATAGATGACATCTGTAGCCCTTCCCATGTCCACTGATGTAGTCACTCCGTCATAGTGAGGACGGAGGCTCACCTAGAAGGCCACTAGGTTGGTCAGGCAGGACTTGCCCTTGGTGAAGCCATGCTGGCTGTCTTGAATCACCTCCCTGTCCTCCGTGTGCCTTAGCATAGCTTCCAGGAGGATCTGTTCCATGATCTTCCCAGGCACAGAGGTGAGACTGACTGGCCTGTAGTTCCCCGGCTCTTCCTTCTTTCCCTTTTTAAAAGTGGGGGTTATGTTTCCCCTTTTCCAGTCAGTGGGAACGTCACCGGACTGCCACGACTTCTCAAATATGATGGATAGTGGCTTAGCAACTTCATCCGCCAGTTCCTTCAGGACCCGCGGATGGCTCTCATTGGGTCCCATGGACTTGTGCACCTTCAGGTGCCTTAGATGGTCTCGAACCTCATGTTCTCCCACAGTGGGTGGCTCTTCATTCTGCCAGTCCCCGCCTTTGCCTTCTGCGGCTTGGGCAGTGAGGCTCGAGCACTTGCCAGTGAAGACCGAGGCAAAAAGTCATTGATTACCTCCGCCTTCTCCGTGTCCCGGGTAACCAGGTCTCCCATTTTGTTCTGGAGAGGGCCCACATTTTCCCTTGTCTTCCTTTTATCCCTGACATACCTATAGAATCTTTCCTTGTTGCCCTTGATGTCCCTGGCCAGATTTCATTCTATCAGGGCTTTAGCTTTCCTAACCTAATCCCTGGCTGCTCGGACAATTTCTCTGTATTCCTCCCAGGCTACCTGTCCTCGCTGCCACCCTCTGTAGGCTTCCTTTTTGTGTTGGGGTTTGTCCAGGAGCTCCTTGTTCATCCATGCAGGCCTCCTGGCGTTTTTGCCTGACTTCCTCTTTGTTGGGATGCATCGCTCCTGAGCTTGGAGGAGGTGATCCTTGAATATTACCCAGCTTTCTTGGGCCCCTCTTCCCTCCAGGGCTTTGTCCCATGGCATTCTACCAAGCAGATCCCTAAAGAGGCCAAAGCCTGCTCTCCTGAAGTCCAGGGTAGTGAGCTTGTTGTGTGCCCTCCTTGGTGCCCTAAGGATCTTGAAGCCCACCATTTCGTGGTCACTGCAGCGCAGGCTGCGCTTGAGCTTCACATTCCCCACCAACCCCTCCTTGTTGGTGAGAACAAGGTCCAGCATAACACCTCTCCTTGTTGGCTCCTCTACCACTTGGAGAAGGAAGTTATCACCGACGCATTCCAGGAACCTCCCGGATTGCTTATGCCCTGCCCTGTTGTCCCTCCAACAGATATCAGGGTGGTTGAAGTCCCCCATGAGGACCAGGGCTTGTGAACGTGAGGCTGCTCCTATCTGTCTATAGAGGGCTTCATCTGCTCAGTGTTCCTGGTCAGGTGGCCTGTAGCAGATCCCCACTGTAACGTCACCTGTCCCTGCCTTCCCTTTAATTCTGACCCATAAGCTCTCAGTTGGCTCCTCATCCATCCCCAGGCAGAGCTCCATGCACTCCAGCTGGTTATTGACATAGAGGGCAACACCCCCTCCTCGTCTCCCCTGCCTGTCCTTCCTAAAGAGCCTGTATCCCTCCATCCCAACACTCCAATCATAGGAGCCATCCCACCACATCTCCGTGATGCCAATAAGGTCATAGCCCTGCAGGCGTGAGCACGTCTCTAACTCCTCTTGTTTATTCCCCCTGCTACATGTGTTTGCACAGAGGCATTGAAGTTGGGCCCCTGATGAAGCTGTCTTACTGGCTGGAGTTCCTCTGTGCTGCTCTTCAGGCTCTCTCCTGCTAACCTGTGTTCCTTCTCCAGGCTCTGGGCATCTAGTGCTGGCCCTGGCATCAAACTGGAAGGAGTGGGATGGATTGAGGTTCCCCTCCCCCAGCATCTCTAGTTTAAAGCCCTCTCCAAACTTGTGTGAAGCATAATATGCAGACAAAGATAAATTTTGTTTGAATACATTCCTCACGTATAGGCTGGACAGCAAAGCAGCTGCCACTTCAGTGATTACTAAGGAAGCAGAGCTGTGGTGGCTAGATATTGTCTGACTGTTACTGAAGATGTTACAAAAGATAACCTTGCAATGCAAGGATGTAAACACAGCCACATCATACAAGCAAATTACCTTTAATTGAAACATTAATCACTTGGTATTTGCACTAGGTTAAGTGTATGACTACTTTCTCCCCCATGGACAGTGTTTAAACAGAACAACCCTTGAAAGTGGACATAGAATCATAGAATCATAGAATCATTAAGGTTGGAAAAGACCTCTAGGATGGTGACATGACATGGTTCCCTTACCCTGAGGTAGTAACTAAGCTAACCTCACGTTAACAGCTTTATAGGGAAAAAAGAAGACCTGGGTACAGACAGGAGCAGGTGGTGTGCCAAGGAAATATGATTTAATACTGCTCTCTAGCTGCTGTTAAGCTGGAAGAGGGCAGGAAGGAAGGGAAATTTATTAACATCCTGAAAAAAAGAAAAAAATTACATGTGCAGGAAGACAATAAGGTAATTGTGAGCTAGTATAGGACTGATCTACCCAAATGAAAGGGACAGCAAAGGGAAAGGGTGCAAAACTGTTAGTATGATCATCTACCAAAGTGGTATTGAAAGTTGGCAGTGAGAGCTAACAAACATACACAAAAAAGGGGTGGGAGGGGGACGTCTAGCTGCTGACCACGGCATAAAGAGGCCACGGCTGGAAACGGCCCAAGAGTGGATGGGCCCCGCTCTCTTTCCTGAAGCTATTAGTTGCCTGGGTGATTCCAGACAAGCTCTAAGGCATCCTTAGAGTTTAGCAGCAATGGAGACTCTGCAGCCCCCATCTCCCACAGCAATCTATAGCTCATGAAGGTGTTTAAGGATGAATGCATTAACTTAAGATTTCCTATGACAGTGAGGTAAGCTGGTATTGACAGAAACTCAGAAAATGTTCCTTGAAGTCGTCCTTGAGGAGAAGATGAATGGGAAGAAACTGCAGCTATTATGGGGAAAGACAAGGAGATCATGATCTGGGTCATGGAGAAAAATACTAATCATGCAGTTCAAGAGGGAATTAATGCATAATCTCTTAAATCATTGAGCTGAAGAAGAAACAGATGAGGAAAAGGGGTGAAGGTGGGGAGAATTGTAGTACTAGATTGAGGTGGTAGATAAAGGGGCATTGTTTGCTGTGAGTTGAGATGAAGATTGAGGGGCCCATTTCGATGATGATGCTCAGTAGTAGATTGTAGGGTCATGATCTGTGTGGCTGGTCAGGGAAAGCTGGAGCTGTCTTCCAGCTACGTGTCATTAGAGTCTTCTCACCTAGCTTCCAGGGACTGCATCTGAGGTAGTCATCTGAATGATGAGAGAGAGTCATGCCCCATGTGCAATTGACTGAGCTATTTTTTCTGTCTAAAATACCTTGGGAAGTGCCAAATTTCTTAGAACCACTTGTTTCTCTGTAGTGGATACAAAGTGCACACAATGAGTAACTTAGATGGAAACTTCTAAACTGTGGCAGGTAAAAAACCTGTCTGCTGAACTGGTGTGGATAATTACACCTTCAAAATCAAATGGTCTTGAACCCAACATCCATATTTGAGTGCAAGAAAAACTGGCATGGCATATAGTGATTGTCCTATAGCTTGAATCACAATCAGCATCAAATGTGTTCTTCAGGATGCAGCTGTCTGTGGTAAGACGACGTTGAGAGGAAGTGGAGTATGTTGCACTGCCAGGCTTTTCAGGAAGTCAGTTTGTGTTGGGTGGTTCAGTCCCCTTCAACCACTGTGGTACCTACTCCACACAGTGATGAATAGTCATACAAAAACATTTGTGTTTTCATTTCAGTGTCAGGTGACACCCCTTCTTTGATGTCTTTTGAATGCTGCATTTTGTCTTCCTTTACTCTTTTATTGCTGGATAACAAACCACAGAGCAATTGCCATAAATTAAAAATAACATTTCCAGCATCGCTTTTATGGTAGACTAAGGTAATAATACAACTTTCTTACTGAAACATTGCCCATACTCGGTGACAGTGAATATGGAACCATTTGGAATGTAAGAGCCCTTTTAACTCAAATTACTTGATTCCAGATATATTTTTAATAAACTTTTAGAGTTTTAAGGTAGAATATTTTCTTAAGGATGTCAGGAACCAGCTGTCCCAAACACATCAGCTGTCAGTTTAATTTTTTTCTTACATATTAGGACTATTCTGGACCTAAAATTATTTATATCTCTAATATTTTCATGCTCTAGGAAAATGAGTCTGTGATGCACAAATTCTTCAGAGGTTAATTTTGCTTGGTGACATTGCCTCTTTTTCTGTGTGGATCTGCTAAAATTTGGGGGGGGGGGGGGGCGGGGGAGAGGTGTGATGATTTTTGTCCCAGGAACACAGAATCACAGAATGGGTGAGGATGGAAGGGATATTAGAAGATTTTCAAGTCCCAAACCCCTGCTTGAAGCAGGGTCAGCTAAAGCCAGTCCCTAAGGACCATGTCTAGTTGAGTTTTGAATATGGAGACTCCACAACTTCTCTGGGCAACCTTTCCAGTGCTCAGTCACTCTCACAGTGAAAAACTTTTTTTTATGTTTAAGTGGAATTTCCTGTATTTCAGTTTGTGCCCATTTCCTCTTGTCCTGTCCCTGGGTACCACTCAGAAGAGTCTGGCTTAATCCTCTTTACTCCCCTCCATTAGGTATTTGTATAGATAAGATCCCTCTGAGCCACCTTTCCTCCAGGCTGAATAGTCCGCTTCTCTCAGCCTCTCCTCCTATGACAGATGCTCCAATTCCTTGAGCCTAGAACTGGACACAGCACTCCAGTGTGGCCTCACCAGTGTTGAGCAGAGGGGAAAAAATCGCCTCCCTCAGCCTGCTGGAAACACTTCTTCTAATGTAGTCCAGGAAGCTTTTGGCCTTCTTTGCTACAAGGGCACTTTGCTGGCTCATGTTCACCTTGTCGTCCATCAGGACCTCCAGGTCCTTCTGCCAAGTTGCTTTACAATAGGTTGCTCCCCAGCATTTATTGGTGCTTGGGCTTATTCCTCTCTATGTGCAGGACTTTGTATTTCCCTTCCTGAATTTCATGAGATTCCTGTCTGCCTAGTTTTCCATCCTGTTGAGATTCTTCTGAATGGTAGCACAACTCCTCCCAGTTTTGTATCATCTGCAGGCTCACTGAGGGTGCCCTCTGTCCTATAATCAAACTTACTCATGAAGATGTGAAACCGCATCAGACCCATTCTTGATCCCTGAGGTAGTGATGGCCTCCAGCTGGACTTTATGCTGCTGACCACAACTCTTTGAGACCAGCAGTTCAGCCAGTTTTCAGTCCAATTCATTGTCCATTCATCTAGCCCATATGTAATCAGTTTCTCTATGAGAATATTATGGGAGACAGCACTGAAAGCGTTCCTAAGATCAAGATAAACAACATCCACTGCTTTCCCCTCCTCCACCAAGCCAGTCATCTCATTGCAGAAGGCTATCATATTGGTTAAACACAATTTTTCCTTCTTATAACCATGCTGACTACTCCCAATCATCTTGTCCTTCATACTCCTGAAATATTTCCCTGGATCCTTTTTTCCATCATCTTCTCAGGGACTGAGGTGAGGCTGACCAACCTGTCATTCCCCATACCCTCCTTCTTGCCTTTCTTGGAGATAAAAGTGACATTTACTTTTTCCAGTTCTCATGAACATGCCTGGATCCCCATCAACTTGCAAAGATAATGAAGAGTGGCCTCACATGACATTGCTCAGCTCCCTCAGCACTTGTGGGTGCATCCTGTCAGGTCAGAAAAACTTGTGTGTGTCCAGTTTGTTTAAATGTTCTTACAACCTGATCCTCACCAGCTGAGGAGGACCTTGGTCTTCCTTGGTCTGGACTTTCCCACTGACCTCAAGGGCCTGGAATTCCTGAAGGTAAATCTTACTAATAAAAAAATGCAACAAAGGTGGCATTGAGTACTTCAGCATTTTCTGTGCCCATTGTCACCAAATCCCATTCCCATTTAGCAGCAGGACCATTTCCCAATGTCTTCCTTTTGGTGCTGACAAACCTGTAGAAGCTTTCCTTGTTGCCTTTCCCATCCCGTGCCAGATTCATCTCTAGGTGGGCTTTGGCTTTCCCATCACCATGCCTGCGTGCTTTGATAGTCTCTATGTTCTTCTCAGGTCACCCAACCCTGCCTCCAGTACTTGTATGTTTCCTTTTTATGTCTGAGTTTTGTCAGGAGCTCCTTGTTCATTCATGTAGTCCTTCTGCCACCTCTGCTTGGCTTCCTGTACATGGGGATGAACCCTGTACATGGGTTTCTTGAGCTTGGAGGAGATGATTCTTGAAAATCAACCAGTTCTCCTGGACCCCTCTTCTGTTCAGGACAGTCTTTCATGGTTTACTTGGCATAAATTTCAGGGTTTCACTAGCAAGGTGCTGCAGTGGTGTCCTTTGTGGAAGGAGGCTATGTACTGCTCTGTGCCTGTCACAGCTGGTTCCAGCTGGTGCTGAAACAGATAAAACCAACCCACCAGGTGTCAAAACCTCAACCAATCAGAGCAGCATATGGCATCTCTGCTCAAATATATTTAAGGGAGTTTGCTAGCTGCTAGAGGTAAAGGAAACAAAAAGGATACTGTGACGATGCACCCATTCTGATTCAGTGAACGGTACTTTGATTCAGGCATCACCAACGAGTAGACCTGACTGAAATCAGCCCTGCTGTGCAAACCATGAGAACTGTGCTAGGCCATATCTTCTCAGGAACTAAGGAATCTAAGCCATGTCTTATCAGTACCAGCCTGAGCTGGGACTAGACAAACCTATAACAGCTACGGCTGCACTCCTGCACATACACCAAAGGGGGGGAGTTTGACTACAAGTCAATCACTTTATGCTATAAATATCTGTAGCCCCCCAAGCCCATTGAGCTCTCCTGTACTGCAGCAGGTTGCATGGCAATGATCTCTGTCTTGAGCAGGGACGTCTCTCAAGGTTACTCCTTGAGGTTGAGAGACCCCTTACCCGGCATCTGATATCTATAATGAGGTAAGCAACATTCTACATTAGGCCTAAAAGTATATTGTATCCTAGCAACGTTTATATATCCAACTATAGCTTAATTCTTAGAAATGTAGTAAGTAGTAGAGTGTTTGACCACCATCTAATCACCATCTAAAATATTGTTTAAATTATCATTGTCAAATCACTGTTTAATTACTATTCAATTATTGCCTAATCACCATTTGATTACCATTTAATTTTCATCCAGTCATCGTTTAGTTACCATTTGATCATTGTATAATCAATAATAAAATCCTTTTAGTTCACCCCACAATGATGATTTCTCTTAATAATTCACCTGCAACAGAGACCTGAGAGGAGGCATGGGAGGAGACGTGAATACACATATGAGGACACACAAAAGACAGGAAAGGAAAGACATGAGTAGAGAGACACAAAAAAAAGACACATGGAAGGGGACATCGTTGGGGGTATGACTAGAGCTGCTCTGTTGGAAAGAGGCAGTCCATGCCAGAGCAAGTACAACCCTTGAAGTGAGTGCAGCCCATGGAGGAACACATGCTGGAGCAGGAACCCTCGCAAAAGGCAAGTGGCCTGTGGAAGAGCCACTTTCCCATGCAAGAGCAGGTAAAAACCCTGAAGGGACTGTGGCCTGTGCGGAAGACCCATGCCAGAGCAGAAGAGGTAAGAAGCAAGGAGCAGCAGAGAAAATTAACAAGAAGCAAGGCCCAGCAGAAAGAAATTATGAGGAACATAATCTCAACCTCCTGAGATTCCCCTTGCCTCACCAAAGGAATTGGGAAGGACTGAATATATCGTGTGGTGGAAATGGGACACTGAGATAACAAGGAGGGAGGAGACGTGTTGGACTCAATTTGAACCTGGGGAAGGGTGTTTCCCTAAGTGTTTGCTTAGTAGTCTATGTCTTCTTTGTTTCTCAGTGTCTAAATCAGAATTAAAAACTTATGTTACTAGGCAATAAATGAAAGGAAGGGAAATTCCTTAAGATAGGACTGTTTTGTCTGTGACACATAGAATTCTTCCAGGAAGGATCCTGAACAAGCCAAAGCAGTTCAGTGTTGTGATCCTGCTATTTGTTTTGTTCCCTCCTCTCAGAAGCCTGAACTCCACCATCCCATGGTCACTGAAGCAAGGATGCCCCACCTCTGGGGTCTTATGGTACTTGATTTTTGTATTGGTTACTGCCACTGTTGTGTTTTTTCCTTTTTTTTGTGATTTTTTTTTTTCAGACATAAACCCTTTTCATGGTGGTTTTCTTACTTTCTCTAATCTCGTTTACCTTACTATTTAATCACCTGGCTAGCTATGTTTTAGATTGTTTATTTATGCCTGCTTTTCATTTTGTGTGAGTGTCTGGGGAATATCTCTTGCTAAAGTAGCTAGCTTGATTTTCATTTGAGTTTTACAAATTTATTTGATAACTTTAGTTAATGCTGAAAGGAAACTGCAGGAAACATTGAATCCTGAACTCAATCCTGATTTAGGGAAGAAGAAGGGAGAGGAGCGGAAGTAAGCACAGGAAAGTGAGAAGGAGATGAAGGAATTTTGCCTCCAGGATGGCATCCCAGGAGGAAAAGGGTGGACTTGGAGGAGACCTAGTAGATGGCTTCTTTGTGTATGGTTGCTTGATTACCACGAGCCCACACTAGAAAAGCTCAGCTGCCTCTTTCCAGAAAAAAACCCTAGTATAATTCTTGGTCCCCAGGCAGTCTCTACTCTTATTTAACACACACTCATATTTCTGTAGCAGCCTACCCTAAGCCTAGCACATCCATCATACCACAACAATAATTGGATTTGTCCACAGTTTTCATTTGTAAGAACAGTCAACATCATCTGAACTGAAGATGACATATCCCTTGAAGAAGTGGGTGTGTATTATGTTTTTCTGTGGGCAGACCCCAAAGCCCACATGCAAAAGGCCTTCCAAACATAGAAATGTATGCTGATCCCCCAGAATAAACAGACATACATAGTCACATGGAGACAGAACTAACAATATAGATATGACATTTTTAGTCATTTTGCAAAGCAAAAACTGTTCTCCAATTCAGCTTCCAATATGGTCTCACTGCCTGAGTGGTATATGCAGAGATATGGAATGGGGGCTGACTTACTGTGGCTGTCTATGCTACTTGTGGGATTCCCTAAAGAACATGAAGCTACCCTTCAGCCATTTCACAGAAAGTGAAACTTCCGTTGAGAAGGCTGGGTAGAAACTGGTTCTGTACACAACTATCAAAAACTTTAATAACGTTTCAACCTCCTCACTCTTTTTTTGCCCTGCTCTTCCCAGAAGAAAGATCTGCAGAGCTGATGACTTGGCTTTGAAAGGATGAAGTGCTGCATTGGACTCTAAAGAAAGGATATAGTAAAGCCAGGTTTTAGGTATTTCCCAGCAGCATGTTGGATCCAGCCCCAATCTCAGCTGCTGTCAGTGAGGGGTATGCCAGGGATGTTGCAGGTGACTGACTCTGAGATCTTTTCCATCCCATATATTTCTTTGCACATGAGAAAGGGTATCTGGAAATGAGAGAGGCTAAACTGAACAGTTGGTAAGATGCCAAGGAATTGATTTTTCTATCTTACTCCTTCCATAAACTCTCTTATATGGGATGCATAGACTGTTGGGGTTGCAAGCACACATTGTCAGAAACACTTGTTCACATTGAATTGCAAAAGCAAGGAAAACTATTACTCAACCTCTCCCCAGATTCCAGTTTACATTGGAGTTTAATGAGAAGACAAGAGACGCTGCACTGATCAGGTGTAGGACACTGTCAGACAAGCTTACTGAATATCCATCTATTTACATGTGACCAACTCCTTTTATTCCTTTTTCCCTCTGCTTTCCTATGTTTGTTCCTCCCCAAACCACCTCGATCCCTCCCTTTCCCTGACTTTGTTTATTCCAGTAAACGTTCTAAGATGTTCCCAGCATCCCATAACATGCCCCGTACTCCCAAGGCAGTAATAATCCCCTCAGTCTGAAAGATGCTTCAGAGACCATCTCCTGTTGACTCATACTGATGAGTTTCACACCTGGATCATGGGGCTGATGGCTTTCTTGGGACAGCCCTGGGAGGAGATGAAGGGGCCCCTTTTTTTCTGAATATGTTATTGGAGATCACCTACCTACCTGCCATTGCAGGTTTCTTCATGTTTGTGGAGATAAGCCCTTCATGAGCCAATCACCTGTGATGGCATGGGAGAAGCTGGGTCAGGGTATTATTTGGGTTCCCCTACCTGCCATTGTACATGTGTTCCTTTGTGTGTAGAGATGACCTTTTTATCATGCAAGTTAACGATGTAAAGCTATACTTTGCTGATCTTATGGAAGCCTGTGTTGCTGTTCCTGTGTTTGCTGTAAGTTTTAATGCAAATACTTAGAGCAAAAGTTGCAAGTGAATTAAAAGTAGTGCAGAATGAGTAAAAAAGAAGGTCTTTTAGGACTTAACTGCACTATTCAGCATGGTTTTTTAATATTCTAATTACAGTGTGTAACTGGTTGCTCTTCAAATACAGAGAGGCAGGTATTGTCATGGTTTCGGTCACGATGGGTTAAACTCACATTAATTACAATGCAATACATGAAGGAGTTTGGATTTTATTGCCTCTGTGAAAGAATCATTAACAGCGCAAAGAACACTGAAAGTTATAGAAAAGTTGTTATCTCTACTTTCACTTTCCTTGCTGATAGGAGCGATGGTTTTCAGTGGCAGTGGTCAAGAGAAGCAGGCTGTTAAGTACAGTGATTCTGACCACACGAGCTTGGTCCAGGGTGTCCCTGAAGAACCTCCACAGTCAGATGTCATGGAAGGTAGAGTCTTCCCACCACCACTTCAGGCTCAGATGGCTGAGTTTTGTGAGGTGGAGAGCATCATCCAGATTGTTTGATCTTTACTTGGTGGATCATTCTGAGCTGTTGTTACTCATTGTTTGGTGTAGCAAGTCACCAAGCAAATATTCTTGCATAAGTTTTGTTCTGCTCTTTCTGCTGGTTATGTGGTTTTTCATAACATCTGCCTAATTGTGCTTTTGTTTAACAAAAGTTACATACTTAACAAGGACATAGCAACACACTGAAGGTCAAACTGTGGACCTCTGACATCAGTCTAATTATTCTAGTACTGACAGCTAAGTAGGCCAAGACAGGTACATGCACATACTCCAAGGTTTCAGCAGGCACCAGTGTGCAGACTTGTGGTTACTGAAGGATGGAAAGTAATACCCCTATTATATTAGAAGATTCTCTGCCTTTCCTGTTTGCTCCTCTGAAGCCTGAGAGTTCTGGTGCCATTTGTGGTTATTTCTGGAGATAGGATACCTGTGAGAAATACAGACAAAGGAAGAAGATCTGGTGACTTTCTCCATCCCAAGGGGTGTTGTCTGAGGCTGGAAAAGGACACCTGGTAACAAAAGGCTAGCATATGAGGTAGAGAGGGAAGTCCTTCACCTGCAACAGGGTAATCCCGAGCAGTAGCACAGGCTGGGGGCTGGCTGGCTAGGAGTAACTCTGATGAAAAGATCAGGGGTCCTGAACATGGGTCATCAGTTTCCCCTGACAGCAGGGAAAACAAACCATATTCTGGGTTGCATCACCAAGAACATGCCCAGCAGATCAAAGGATATGATTATTCCACTGTAGACAGCATTTGTTTGGCCACACCTGGAGTGCTGTGTCCAGCGTTGGTCCCACTCATTCAAGAAAGACATTGAGAAATTGGAGAGGGTCCAGCAAATGGCCACCAGCAAGATTAAAGATGTCGTGGTTTAACCCCAGCCAGCAACTAAGCACCACACAGCCACTTACTCGCTTCCCCCCGGTGGGATGGGGGAGAGAATTGGAAGGGTAAAAGTGAGAAAACTTGTGGGTTGAGATAAGACAGTTTAATAGGTAAAGCAAAAGCCATGCATGCAGGCAAAGTAACACAAGGAATTCATTCACTCCTTCTCATGGGCAGGCAGGTGTTCAGCCATCTCCAGGAAAGCAGGGCTCCATCACGTGTAACAGTGACTTGGGAAGACAAATGCCATCACTCCAAACATCCCCCCTTCCTTCTTCTTCCCCCTAGTTTTATTGCTGAGCATGACGTCATATGGTGTGGGATATCCCTTTGGTCAGTTGGGGTCAGCTGTCCCGGCTGTGTCCCCTCCCAACTTCTTGTGCACCCCCAGCCTACTCACTGGTGGGGTGGTGTGAGAAGCAGAAGAGGCCTTTATGCTGTGTAAGCACTGCTCAGCAATAACAAAAACATCCCTGTGTTATCAACACTGTTTTCAGCACAAATCCAAAACATAGCCCAATGCTAGCTACTATGAAGAAAATTAACTCTATCCCAGCCAAAAACAGCACAGAGGGTTGGAGGGCTTGGCATATGAAGAAAGGTTGAAGGAATTGGCTTTGTTCAGCTTAGAAAAAGAGAAGGCTGAAGGGACCTAATCACTTTCAACTTCTAAAAGGTAGTTACAGAAATGATGGATGTACTTTCTTCACAAGGGTGCCCGGGGACAGGACAAGAGGCACTTGGCAGAAGTTGCCTCAAGGAAAATTTGATCTGACTATAAAAAAATCATCTTTACCATGAGAACAATTAAACATTGGAACACGTTGCCCAGAGAGATGGTAGAATTTCCCCTTGCTGGAAATAGTCAAGGTTTTATTTGACAAGACTGTGGGCAATGTAATCTAAGGCCCTCCTTTTACCAGAAATTTGGACCAGGTGGTGCCCTGGAGACCTTTCCCACCTGGACCTCTCTGTGATCGAATACTTTGGTGATTCTAAGAGTCTGGCTTTCTCTTGCAAGGAAAGATGCAGAAACAAAGGCATCATCCCACAGTGTTTCCAAATCACAAAGCTACCCCCAAAACCTCTGCCTGGTGTTCAGGACTGATGCTGTTGTTTCAGCCATTGAAATATAGGGTGAAATAGGGAAGCAGAAAAGGGACCACTGATCATCTATGCCCTCAGCCAAAATGCGTCTTTTGGGTAGGTACTCCCAGTGCCTCACAAGGATACATCTACTGCATATATTTCTTTCTTCTTCTCTCCCTAATGTCTGCAATTTAACAGCAAAACTAAGGTAGGCCTGTGCTTTTTTCCAGAATAGGCCGTGGTTATGGGGAAACTTTCCTTTCTTTCTTTCAAGTGTTAACCTTGTTTGCATCTCTGTCTTGGTGTTGCTACCACAGGGGCAGGTGGAGGTGACTGCAAGTGTGAAGAAGCGCATCTCCAGTGAGAACTGTTTCTTAGACATGTCTGGAGATGCTGATCCAGTGTTGGAAAGATGGGATGCAGTCCTTCACACACCTAAAAAAGTTCCACCCCAGATTTTTTCATAGATTTTTCTTGTACCAGTGCCCATGGACTTTCTGTAGACAGCTGTGAGGAAGAGGTCACACAGGGATTCCAGGCCTCAGAACTATCTAAGGCCTCTGATAGGAACCAGGCATGTGATGAAAACTGTTCAAGGGCAAAGGTATACCGTGAGCACAAAATGGGTTATTTTATTGCTCTGGTATGCAAGCTGTTTGTGTGCATGATGAGAAACTGATAGTGCTTTTAATTAGAATTAGGTAGGGGAGTCAGGGCTAAAGTGAGATAAATCTGTCCAAAAAAATGAATAACATAATAAATGAAATGCAACTGGCATAAGCTGAAGGTTCAGAAGAGAGTCTTGGGATGGAAAGCTACCTTCATCTGCATAACAGTATCAGTAATACCATATTGGTCCAAAATTGCTAGGTAATAGTGTCTGAAATATCAAATTCAACTATGAAAGTAATAGAATTGGGACCAATGGGACAAAAAGATAATTAATGGCAGGTTGTTTATTTGAGAAGAGTGTGGGAAGAAAAAAAAGGAGGTGCAAAGGTGGCTAAAAGCTGTATTCAGGAAAAGAAAAAAAATGGGGAATATGGTATAAAGTTGGGTGGAGAACAAAGAACTCAGGCAGGGGAAATCTTGCAGCAGTAGGATATCTACAGATGGTGGTGAACTGTGGACCCAAGCCCTCCAGGATCCTGTAAGGAGCAACATTCGACAAAATGCTGGACTCTCCAAGAGGTCTGTGGTCGAAAGACTTGGTGTGGGAAGTTTAAATAAGAAAGGATAAACTTGTAAGGAGAGAGAGACTTTTACCTTAATAATATGTGCAGGAAGAAAGGCAATAGACTTGAGATTTAGTAGTGTTTATGTGTGTGATTTATAAAATTTCTTTATAGTAATATACTTGTGCGTGAATACTAACATTAAACAATAGAATTTTAACTCAGTATTGCTTGTGTATGAATACTACTAGTAATAGTAGTTGGTTTATTAGCCTATTTAAGTTATTACTAGTTTCTTATGGGTATGTTGGTTAATGCATAAACATTATATCCATCTTGATCAGTTATGTCTCAAGTCTCCAGTCTACAAAGGGAGAGTTGTACTTAGGAACTAACAACAGCACTCTTCAGGGCGAGAAACTCTGAAACTTTACCCCACTCATGGACAAATGCTACAAGGTTGACAGGGAATAGGCATCTGAGAATGAGGAGGAGGGAGAATAAAAAAAATAGAGAAGGCCTAAAAACATCTGAAAAGCCCCAAACTCTTCAGAGAACAAATGTTTCTACACTGAAGCACTTACAGACACCTAGGACAAACAGAAAGTAAAAAGCTAATCATTTATGTTTCTTTGTAAACACACAACTTTAATAAATACACATTTATACTGTGGAAATTAAGAGAGACACACATTACAGAAAATCACAAGGAGGCATGGATCCTCAGATGCTCACTCATATGGCAGGAGAGCTAGAGAAATCAGAAGTTGGGTCATGCTGGAGAGGCACACAATATGTGTTTCACTACACAGCCTCTGAATTTCCGAGAACAGCTTCAATCTGTGTCACAAATTCTCACTTTTCAAACTGTGTCTCTCTCTTCCACCCTTTACTGTAAGAGCTTCCCAGCTTCTGATTTGTGACTGCTTCAAGAAAGTAAGGAAAAGACAGAATTCAACCTTGCGTTCTCTTTTTTCTTCTAACCCAGGACTTACTGAATATGTGCAAAGTATGGTCTAGGAGGTGGCATCAGCAGATGCCAGTGACAAACAAGGCTGGGTTCTACGTTATTCTACAGGGACAGCAGTTTCATTTGGGAAGGATGTGACATGGCCAAGTCTCAGTGCAGTGCAGGAGGTAAATGGATATATTCACACCAGATCACGGCACAGCCATGTTTTCAGAGCACAGCTGGGTGAGACACTCAATAGTTTATTGCTGTGTAATTTTTTTCTTCAATATCTTGCTCTATTCTTCCCTTTCAGAGGTCCAACACATACTAGTACCTTAATTCCTTCCTGTCATCCTGGCCAAAGAAGAATACAGTGTCTTATTAAAATGCACCCTTTCAGCTCGCTTTTCCTACTGAAACAGACCAGTCCAATGTATAACGTTATTGATTTGATACAATCCTCCCTATGTCAGTGTGAGCGGCACAGAAGTGTCTGCAAGCTGTTATATCATGCATCCACAAGGAGATCTTGTTCTTCCTTTGCCAGAAGAGATGGTGACTTGGCCTGGGTGACAGGGCAGAGTTTACAAAATTATTTGGACAGATCCACCTACAGTTCTGAGTGTGCCTCAGGAACCTGACAGACCCGGTGCCAAACACAGATATTGCTATGTGTGGACAAACCAGATTTGGTGTGATTGACAGAGATCTGATGAACTTCTCCTTGGGGGCAGACACCATCATCTGTATCTGGTAAAATGTACCTGGAAAGACAAAGGCAGACATGAAGGTTGGAGATAAAGAATTCAATCCCTTCCCACAAGCAGTAGTTCAGGTAAGTGATGAAACCAAGGACACTGTAGCTCCTTTCACTTACTTTGAAAATGAAAGGTCTGCAAATACTTGCACAACACACATACTCCCAAATGCCAGCAATCACTTGCACAGTCTTGCATTGCACTCCCAGCTAGGCACCAAAGCCTGGAAAGCAGAAGACAGAGCCAGTGCCAACAGCACAGTTAATAAATCTCTCTACATGACCAGTGTTAGGTCATCTATTTAATGTCTAATCACTGTGAACACAGACACTGAGCAAAGGTGGGAAGATTAGAGGAAACCAGTAACTGAATAGTAATCTAAACAGTGAAAACAGCACAGAGAATCTACTGCTCCCTGAGCCCACCCAATGAGGACATTTAGCTCATCATCTGGATTCTGCACCTGGGATGGAGTAACGCTGGACACAAGTATAAATTGGGAGTGGAGTGTCTGGAGAGCAGCCCTGCAGAAAGGGATCTTGGGGTGCTGGTTGACAGCAGGCTTAATGTGAGTTGGCAGTGTACCCTGGCAGCCAAGAGGATACTGCATCCTGGGGTGTATCAAACACAGTATAACCAGGCTGTCAAAAGAGGTGATTATCCCACTGTATTTAGTGTTGGTGTGGCCTCTCCTTGAGTGCGATGTGCAGTTCTGGGCCCCACAATTCAAAAAGGATGTGAAGGTCCTCGAATGTGTCCAGAGGAGGACAACAAAGCTGGTGAAGGGCTGGAAGGCATGTCCTCTGAGGAGCGGCTGAGGACTCTGGGTTTGTCTAGTTTGGAGAGAAGGAGGCTGAAAGGCGACCTCATCGCTCTCTACAGCTTCCTGAGGAGGGGACATGGAGAGGGAGGTGCTGATCTCTTCTCCCTGGGATCCAGGGACAGGACACCTGGGAATGGTTCAAAGCTGCGCCAGGGGAGGTTCAGACTTGACATGAGGAATCATTTCTTTACTGAGAAGGTGGTCAAACCCTGAACAGGATTCCTAAAGAGGTGGTTGATGCCCCAAGCCTGTTAGCGTTTAGGAGGCATTTGGACAATGCCCTTAATAATACACTTTAACTTTCAGTCAGCCTTGAAGTGGTCAGGCAGTTGGGCTAGATGACAGTTGTAGGTTCCTTCCAACTGAACTACTCCTATTCTATTCTATTCTATTCTATTCTATTCTATTCTATTCTATTCTATTCTATTCTATTCTATTCTATTCCATCCTTGTTAAGAAACAGGGAAACTCTTACCAGGATGACTTACAAACAAAAAGGGCATGATAAGCTAGTGACTTATTATTGGATAACAGGAAGAAGATTTGGGATTGAATACACCTTATTATAAAGTGCGCTAAGGATTGCGAGAATATGCAAGAGACGTGTTAAGGGAACAGAAAAAGATTGAAAAAAGGAGGGATCAAGGTGATTCAGGAGAGAGAAACGTGGGGAATCAGGGAAAAAGGGATAAAAGGGACCTGTTGTATGCACTGGGGGCTGGTCAGTTCATTTGTCTGGCCATGCCCTGCATGTGATCTCCACAGTCTGTCCTCCCTTCTTATTAAAATTAATTTCTAACTATATTCCTAGGTGAGGGGGCTCTCTATTCTGTGTACATGTGTGTGTATGGAGATGCCCATTGCCTCTTGTCCTGTCACTGGACACCATTGGAAAGAGCCTGGCTCCATTCTCTTTACACCCTCCCTTCAGGTATTTCTATATTGACAAGATCCCCCCCGAGCCTTCTCTTCGTCAGGATGAACAGTCCCAGCTCTCTCAGCCATTCCTCACAGGAAAGGTGCTGCAATCCCTTAATCATCTTTGTGTCCCTTTGCTGGACACTCTCCAGTACATCCATGTCTCTCTTGTACTGGGGAGCCCAGAACTGGACATAGCTCTCCAGGTGTGGTCTCACGGATGCTGAGCAGAAGGGAAAGATCCCCTCCCTCAATCTGCTGACAATGCTTTGCCTAGCGCAGCACAAGATACCATTTGCCTTCTTTGCCTTCTTCCTTCCTCTTCTCTTCCGCCAGCTCTGTGCCCTCAGAGGCACCTCCCTCTCTCCTGATGGTCCCTTGCTTGCAGGCTCCTCTCACCCAAAAAGCCCCATCAGTCCAAAAGCCTTTCCCCTTGTGCAGTGAGGTTTTACACATACTGCTGCAGACTGGCACTGCTCAGGCCCTACCCCAGGTCCAGCATGTGACAAAGCATCCATCCACATCCCCATGCCTAGAGATGTGAGGGTACATACCCTCCAAGGGTACAACCCCCTTCTTTACAGGAGGGGGTTGGACAGGCAACTAGGGGCAGATTTGCGCTGCACAGAGAAGGAGCCATGTGCCTTCCTGCTGCCCCTACACTGGCTCCACAGCATCCCTGCCCAGAGAGATGCCCTGAGGTGGTCCCTCTGCCCCCATTCTCCTGGGATTGAAGGAGCACCAGTGTAGCTGTGAGGAAGAGGCGGTGATGGTAGCTTGTGGGGAAGTCTGTGAATGGAGGTGAAAAGTTTGTTCTGTGTGAGAGATTTGGGGATTGACCTGCCCATGGGACTTATTCACACATGAAATTTTATTTCTAACTTCCATTATAAATGTCAAGTTTTACTGCAAATTCAGTTGCCCATGGATAGATTGGGAGTTCCAACATCTATTAATCCCAAATCTCACTGATGTTTTCCAGAGTAAGTACAGGCAACTGTCATTTTGAGAAAGGGCCCTGTCACCTGTCCTGGTTTCAGCAGGGATAGAGTTAATTTTCTTCCTAGGAGCTGGTACAGTGCTGTGTTTTGGATTTAGGATGAAAATAATGTTGATAACACACCGATGTTTTAGTTGTTGCTAAGTAGTGCTTGCGCTAGTCAAGGACTTTTCAGCTTCCCATGCTCTACCGGCTGAGAAGGCTGGAGGTGCACAAGAAGCCGGGAGGGGGCACAGCCAGGACAGATGCCCCAAACTGGCCAAAGGGACATTCCATACCATGTGACATCATGCTCAGTACATAAACTGGGGAAAGCTGGCCAGGGGGGCCGCTGCTCTGGGACTGGCTGGGCATCGGTCGGGGGGTGGTGAACAATTGCATTGTGCATCACTTACTTTGTATATTCTGTTATCATTATTATTATTATTATTATTATTGTTGTCGTTGTTGTTGTTGTTATTATATTTCAATCATTAAACTGTTTTTATCTCAACCCATGAGTTTTCTCACTTTTACCCTTCCGATTCTCTCCTCCATCCTACCGGTGGGGGGGGGAGTGAGCGAGTGGTGAGCGAGTGGCTGTGTGGTGCTCAGTTGCCAGCTGAGGTTAAAACACAACAGTCCTTTTTTGGTGCCCAACATGATATCAAGGGTACACACCATGGGGCATCCTATGGTTTTACCTGCGTGACCACAGAGAGAATCAGAAGGGTAACAATGAGAAAACTCGTGGGCTGAGCTAAAAACAGTTTAATAATTGAAATAATATAATAATAATAATAACAATAATAATAATAATAAAGAATATACAAAGCAAGTGATGCACAATGCAATTGCTCACTACCTGCTAACCAAGGCCCAGCCAGTCCCCAAGCAGTGGCCCCCCCAGGCAGCTTTCCCCCAGTTTATGTACTGAGCATGATGTCACATGGTATGGAATAGCCCTTTGGCCAGTTTGGGTCAGCTGTCCTGGCTGTGCCCCCTCCCAGCTTCCTGTGCACCTCCAGCCTTCTCAGGCGGTAAAGCATGGGAAGATGAAAAGTCCTTGACTAGCGTAAGCACTGCTCAGCAACAACTAAAACATCGGTGTGTTATCAACATTATTTTCATCCTAAATCCAAAACACAGCACTGTACCAGCTCCTAGGAAGAAAATTAACTCTATCCCAGCCGAAATCAGGACACACCCCAGCAGTCCTCCCCCTTTTTGTGCTGCCTCTCCCTCCATTGGTGTCACTGTGTGCTGCCTGGCACAGAAATAGGTGGCTGTGTCTAAGGCTGTAAGGGCATTTAGCTGCAGGGAGACCTTGTTCTTGTCTTTATCTGCAGAGATGGTGACTCGGCCTTGGAAGGATGGGGCATAGCCTGTGTTATTCCCAAAAGGATAGATCCAGCCTAGAAATTGCAGCTCTCCTCCTGGGGCCTGACGGACACAATTCCAGTCATATCGAGGACTGTTCAGAGGTGTTCCCATTACAGTACAGGTGAGTGGGAGTGATCCGGAGACCTTCCCCTCCTTGGGACCAGATGCCACCATCTTTATGGGGGAAAGGGTACCTGGAAAGACACATGGCAGGTGTGAGATTTGAGTGTCTATGAGAAAGCTCATGGGTGCAGTAGTCCATCCTGGGGTTGTAGGGTGCACAAAACCAGAATTTTGGCCTTTAGTTCCAGCAGTTATCCCTGGAGGCAGGTGGCTTGCCCAGACACCACAGACCCATGTTCCTTTGTACTAACCAAAGGACTGTTGAGGCAGGAGAACCATGAGAATCTGGGTAACTGCTGGTAAACATGCCATATCTTTAAATATGAATCCAAAACCTTGGCAGAAGGAGAGCATGGAGACCCCAGCCCTTCACAGTCCTCCTGCTCCCTTCACCAGCTATGCCTGGACCCACACCCCCGTGCACAAGAGAGTGCAGAGGACAGGCTGGGCATGGACAAATGGGGAATTGGTTTGTCAGTTGCACATGAGCCCCAGAGGGACAAGAAGCACAGGGCTCTTAAGCCTCCCCAGGAAATGGCCTGCCCCTAGAAAATCCTAAGGCTGCTCAGAGTGAGACTCTGCACAGCTCCTTGGGGCAGTTATTGGCTTTGTCTAGGAATGTCTTCCCCTTACTCCATGCTCAGAAAAATCTCTCATGCACTGCACCAGCATCCCATCCCACCTGAAAAGGGAAGTTGATTTCCATGCAAGGATTCATCTTATGTAGTGGCATTTAGAGTTGGGCAGTAGTGGGCCAAGGTGTGCAGGGGCAGCCTAAGCCTACTCAGTCCCAGTCTCTCTCCCCTTCCCTCATGGCTCTCACGTCCCAGCAGTGCTGTGCAGGACAAGGTCAGGAGCCAAGGACCCATCCTCTGTGGGATCATGTCCTTCTGTTTTGGCACAGGGAGAAGAGAAACTAAACCCCAAAGGGACACAGAGAGGAGCAGAGCCCAACTCTTGACTCCCAGAAGGGAGAGGCAAGACCTGGGTTAGGCAGATGGAGCCTGTGACCCTTCTGGCCCCATCACACACCCCCAGCAGCACTGGGAACACCAGCCCAGGGGACAAACCAGTCCCAGATTCTGCATGGGTAGAGGTGGGCTGAGCATGCTGGGCTCATCTTTGGGGCTCATCTGCACCTTTTGTGGCACCATGGTCCAAGTGTACCCTGCAGCCCTGCAGGAATACGAGTCAGAGCTGGGACTCTCCTGGGCCCTGCTAGGCTCTTCCAGCCCTGGCTCAGCAGAAAGAGAGGCATCCCCTGCTCCGCTCCCTCTTCCCCAGCAGTACCCCTCCTCTTCCTCCTCTTGCATCCACAGGAGTGTCTAGCTCTCTTTCCATCCTCTTTCCTGTGGTGTTTCACACTGGCCCTTGTGTAGGCGAGATCAGTGCCCTGGGGTGGAAAGTGGAGGAGCTGGATGTAGAGGGCAAGCAGGACCTCACTGGACGTGTAGTCCCAGGGTGAGCAGAGACCCAGGGAGGATTTTAGCTGGTCCCTGCCTGACTCCTGCAAGCTATGCTAAGTCACCACATGTAGAAGCAGTTGGTAGGGTCCTGAGGATGCAGGATGCGCAAGACCAGAGATGTGCTCTGGGAGCTTCTCCTAGAGGTGGTGGCTTGCCTGTCCACAGCAGCCCCATATTGCGATGTGGAAGAACTGTGGTTGATGTAGGAGACAATCTTGGTACCCCTACACTAGGCATGTGTTGGTACAAGTGAAACCCAAAGGTCAAAGGCCTGGCAGGAGAGATGCACTGAGCCCCTGGGTGTTGTCAGCCCCTCTCGACCCGCCACCAGCCACACCTGAGGGCTCATATCTGCCAAGACACATGGCCACAGTCACAGCAACAAGAGGATAGGTTCAGGGTGCCCAAAGGCCCCCTATCACTTTCACCTGTTGTGCCCCTCACTCAGGGTTGCTCCCCACCATTGACAGACTGTTCATTCAGCCAGGGCATGGTGTTTGGTAGCCGGGGAGGAGAATGCTGGGGGGCTACAACCTGCTCCTCTCCCTTTTACAGAGGGAAGTTAAAGTTCCAAAGCTGTCCCTGTTCCCCCACACAACCTTTCTCTCTCCATGGGCTGGATGCCCAAATATGTGGATAAATGAGATGTGACAGAGCAGGAATGCATGGGATAGGCATTACAGATGGGCATGGAAATACCTGGGCACAGAAATGGCCCTGTGTTCCTGGGACCCCTCTTGGGACCTGCCTTACCTCCTGCAGTTGCTGCCAAGAGGAGACGTGACACCATCAGGACCAATCTGCCCTTGCTCCTTCTTCTCCAGCCAGAGATAAGCCCAGAGCCAGCCTGGCTCCCCCCATTCCCACCCACAGCAGGACAGTGCAGGGCTGAGCGATGCTCTGGGGATCTGGAGAAAGGGGTCAAGATACCATGGGAGGACAGAGCTCAGATCTGCCTAGGTCAGGAAGAGCCAGCTTGGCCTCCCATCCCTTCCAGCCCTGGGGCTGGTGAACATCTCTTCTGTGCCTGGCAGTGGGGTACTGCAGGGTTATGTCAGATGTCCATCCTACTATCGGTCCTCCAACTTCCACACATCCTATGGGAGGCCAGGAAAGGGCAAAGTATTTTGGGAAAGATACAGGTCCCAGGCAGAGGGAAACACAAAAAACCCATGCCCATGTCCTCTTCCCAGGAAAGGGGGGGCTCTCACCTTTAACGGCTGCAGCAAAGGTGATGACCAGCATCCAGAGGAGCATTGCAGGCTTCCCCAGAGGAATTTGCATGAAGTAGGAAAGTAAAATTGTGGGGCTGGGAAGGGCTCAGACCTTCCTCTCTTTGAGAGAGCAGAGGAATGCCCTGTTCTTCCAGCGCTGAAGGCTCAGACTTCCTTGTAACTCCAGGCAGATTTGCAGCCTTTTCTGAGCAACCCCTTTGCAGTTGCAGGTACTTCATACACTGGGGAGCTGGGTACATTCATCACTGTTGGCCTGGGTGGGGACAGGAAACCACATTCCCTTTTCTGTACGGCTCAGCCTGTACAGGAAACACAGGGACCTCTCTTGTCTCCCCAGGGCCCCTCATACCAGTATCTCTGAACCTCCTGTCAGAGGCTGTGGCCCTGCAGATGACTGTGGTTATGTAGATGGCTGGGAGGGGACAGGCATGGTAATGTGGAGAGGGTCTTCTCCCTGGGAGTGACATCCCCCTTCCCTCAGCATGGCCCAGACCTGTTGCCCCACCCCCAGCCAACGGCCACAGCTGCCAGATCTGGGAGGGAGCAGGAGGATTTTCACTTCTGGCTGCTCCATGTCCGTATCACTGTGAGCTGTGCCCAAAGCACTGAAATTGAGCAGGCAGTCTTCCTGTTCCTGCATGGTGAAGAGCAGGATCCCCACCTGGGAGGAACCCTGGGCAAAATGGGCCATGTGGCCATAGGAGAATCTTGTCACCCACCACATATTGTGGGGGCCCACAGGGATGCTCCAGTACTAATGCTGATACATGCGAGAGGCCTCAGATCTGTGACTCCATCAGAGAGCTCCCCAGTCAGCTGCTTATTGCCCATACTGCTCAGTGTGCAGGCTGACTTGAATTTTATTTGGAAACAAAGCAGGGTTGTCTCCGCTGCTCCACTTCACCCAGCACAGAGAGGCTGAGTGGGGAGCTATAGGAACAGGGAGAGCTGCTCCAGGTGGTTTAAACACCCAAAGGGATTTAGGGGCAGCAAGAAGAGCTGTTAGAGGGGCTGGAGGCAAGCTCTTTCCTGGGTTAGCACAGAGCACTTAGAGCTCTTTAGGGGGCATGAAAAATGTTGAAGATCCCCCTCAGGCTTAAATCCTGCTCTTGGGTCCTGGTGTAGGAATGAGGCAAAGCCAGGAAGGATCCAGTTGCTGCAGTGGATCTCTACCCTCCCCACAGTTCTAGCTGCAGGATATCAGGAGTTTATAAGGGCTGAAGAAGCGATAGGAGGGGCTAACTGAGCATGTCCATAGGTGCAGAGAGAGAAAGGAAGAGAAAAACAAAACAAAATATCTGTGACTCAGCCTCAGTAATGGAATCATCTCCAGCCACACTCATGTGTGATATAAACCAGGATGAACTCATGTCTATTTAATACCACCATTCAATTTCACAGGTTAAAACATGCAGTCACCTTTCTGCAGACTCCTCCCACATTCTCGTGTAGTCAGAGCAAGTCCTATACAAAACAACAATGAGTGTCCCATAGCTGTTAGCTGAAATAGGAGCCACCAGTGCAGGGGCATGCTAATCTTCAACCAGAGAGGCTATGGCCTTCAATTAGGAATAAAATATTTCTAGAAAATTAGGTGGGCTTTTCAAAAGAGCTTGCTGGGCAGGGCTACCTTGACATACATTGAATTGTTTCTTTCTCTATTTTTTCTTTGGTTCTGTTGTCATGCTTGGTCTGTGTGGCTGCATTTCTTTGTGAGCAACCAAAGTGAGTTATTTCCAGCTTTCCTGGCCATGAAATAAGAAAACTATATTAAGATGTAACTACTTATTTTTTCTGCTTTTTTTTAACTGGTTGGTTAACAGGTTGATCTTTCATTCTGCTGTAGTTGGGAAGGCAGAGAAAGAAATACCAGGACAGGCTGAACCAGGACTGTAACTGACAATGAACTGGAGATTATATTTTTGCATGCCTCATAGTTTACAGGTTTTACAGGTTTACTGTCTTTGTGCAGTGCACTATGAATCCACAGGGGAAGCCCCTCCATTCTTTTCCTGCCTTCTTAGGGTGACACTTGGTTGGCGAAGAGGGAGAATGCTCCTCCTTTGCTTTCCAGGAGGAGCAGGGCGGGGGGAATGATATAGATTGCACCAGAGAAGGGTAATGGGCTGCCATTTTGGAGGGAGGCGCACTGGCACATGGACAAAAGGAGATTTCTAAGAGCACTGAGCAGGGTTGCTCTGTTGTTTCTTTTTGTCACAGCCCTTCAGGATTCTATGTCCCTGACTCTGTGTCTGGACAGTGGTAGGTAGTTGGATCTGCAGGGCTCTGGGAGTACAGGTGCAGGGTCAGATTCAGGGAGATCTGGTTGGTGAAGGGTACTGTGGGAATGAGGATTAAATTTTTTGAGGGATGGGTCATATCCTGCATCTCCATCTCAATAAATGAGACACAACCAATTCAGCTTTTTCCAGGGAATTCCCTGTACCAGTTTCCTCCAAAGCTTGAGTTGTGAAGCTTTCCTATACCAGGCTGGACAGCATCAGCTGTAACTGCAAGAAGGCACCTTGGGAAAGAGAGTCAAGAAACTATTCTGACCACTGGAGGTTAATGGAGAATGTGTGTATGTGTAGTCAGGAGGACAGAACTTTTCCCTAGTATTCCCCTGTCCTCTACTTCCTTCTTCAGGCTGAGGAGGAGGAGGCAGGGGAAGGGGATAATGGACACTTCCCCGGTAATGGGAAATAGATGGCAGAAAGGGGTCAGATACTCCTAAGCAGCATATCCTACTGTCACTATCAGGCAAAGCACAGGGGACTGGAGGGACCACTAGCCTGACTCAGGAGGACACATTGTGTGCTAGCCAGCCACCAGCACCCAGATACTCACTGTGGCCCAGGAACAGTAGTGAGAAAAGCCAGTCTATCCTGGTCCAGGGCAGGGAGAGAAACTGCCTTGTAAGCTGCAATGGGATTATCTCCCTGCAGCTGCCAAGGAGGAGGCTGGAAAGGGGGTGGTGGAATAATGGGGAGAGGAGGCAAGTGCCAGTGCTGAGCTGGAGTCAGTCTCAGACTCAGTACTAGAACTTCACTTTTGTCTCTGGCTGGAGCAGGACTGCTAGAGGAGCAGCTCTCCCCACAGAGCAAGCAGGGTCCACCCTGGGCCTGGCATCTGGAGGTCTTGGGGGTCCACTGACCTCATGAGCAGCAGTTGAGCCTTTTGGTCAAAGGTCAGCCTGCCTTTGCCCCCACCCTTGCTCTCTGGTAATCAGACTCCTAGCACCCTTGAGTCTCAGGGCTGCTGTAAAGATGCATGAGGATCCGGGCTGCATCTTTGGCTCTGGAGGTGGGGAACAGCCTTTGGGAAAGCTGTGGCACCTTTTGTGCCCCAGACCAGCAGCCAACGCTGAAGACCCCCTACTGAGTGCCCCACTTCTGAGTCACATCAGACTGGAAGCCTGAACTTCACAAGACAGAAGGATAAACTCTGCAGCCTTCCTCTATGCTCCTCTGGCTGCATTTCCATGTGACACCTGGTAGAACAAATGGAGGTACTAAGGCCAAGCTGCTGTACCTTCTCCTGTATCTCCAGGTCTGAGATCTACAGTCAAGCAGAAGAGACTGAGTCAAGTAGGGCTCAGGGCAATGTCTGAGAAAGAGGAAGCCAAGGGGAGATCCCAGTGTCAAAGTCAGGATGGAGCCTTGGAGTTGGGGAGTGAGTGGGAAGGAGTGGATGAACGTCAAGAAGTCATTTTACTCACAGTGCAGATGCACTTAGTGTTGTTTGCCAGGACAAATGCAGCAATACTAAGTGTTGTGGAGCTCCAGTCAGCCTACAAGGAAAACCTTTTCTGAGCAAACAGGAAGGCTGTCTATCCAACCCCCACCTCCAAAGGCCAGTAGGCTGGGAATGGGCAAAAGGTTGGGAGGGGCATAGCCAGAACAGCTGACCCCAACTGACCAAAGAGATATTCAATAGCATACGGTGTCATGCTCAGCAATAAAAGCTAAGAGAAAGGAGGAGGAGAGTGGGGCATTCATTATTAAGGTGCTTGTCTTCTGAAGCAAAGGCTGTGCACACTGAGGCCCTACTTCCCAGGAAGTGGCTGGACATCTGCTGATGGGAAGTAGAGAATAAATCTTTTTTTTTTTTTTTTAAATAGAATTGTTAAGTTGGAAGGGACCTACAATGATCATCTAGTCGAACTTTTGCTTTACTTCCACATGTGACCTTTGCTTTCTTTCATTAAACTGCTTTTATCTCGATCCATGAGTTTTTCCTTATTTTCTCTCCCTTTCCTGCTGAGGAGGAGGAGTGACAGAGTGGCTTGGTGGGCACTTGGCAACAAGCCAAGGTCAACCCACCGCAGAGATACATAACCAGGCTGTCCCATATGTGACAGGGCAGATGATGTCATCCAGTAGAGGAATCTGGAGCAGCCTGGAGAGCCCGGGGCATCTCCATGAACCACATGTGCCTGGGGTGGGCAGTGAATGGAACCCTACCAGGTGGGGATAGATTGCCCAAGGTAGACTGACCCAAAGGTAAATTGCCAAATTAAGGTATCCACAGGCAAACAAGGACTTTGCAAGCCCCAAGGGATTCAGTGGGGGCCCAGCAGGGACAAGGAAGGTAGCCTGGAGAGTGATTAATGTCACTCTGAATGAATTACCACCAGCTGGATCTAGAGACACACCTGGCCACCTCTAGTGCCTTTGGAAATGCTCCATAGACTCTCCAAACACCTGCCACCTCCACAGACCCCTGGGGAGGGGATTTAGCAGCAGTGGTCCCAACCCAGCTGGCTCTACTTCCCACTCCAACCAGCATGGCCAGTGTGGTTTAGCAGACCAAGCCTGCTTGGTCTGCTAAAAAGCACTGCCAGCTCAAGACCCTGCAGGGAGCATGGGGAGGGGTCCAGGAATGGCCAGACAGATCAGAGGAGGAATGGAGAGATATCAGAAGGGAGGTGACCTAAGCTGGAAGTTTCCTCAGATTGGAAAATGCTAATGTTCAGGTAACCCAAGGCAATATCCAGATTATGGGTACCCCAAAGCATGGTCATGGTGCAGAGCCAGAAGTTCTTGCTTTCCTGGTGCTCCACCAGGTCTGGGAAGTGGCTGAAGAAGGACTGGTGACCCCCACTCCCCATCCCTTAATGCCATTATCCTTCCTGGATAAAAAAGCGAGGCTAGAACTCTGTGTCAGGGCTTGTGCTGAAGGAAGCTTGACCCATGAGGCCATGTGAGTTTGTGTCTGTCCCTGTCTCTTTTCCCAGCCAACGTCCTTGAGACAGTCTCCCCCAACATGTGTGCCAGCCCATACCCCAATAGTCACCCTCAGACAAGGCTCCTTGGCTGTGGCCCAGCTGCAGGACTGGAGTCAAGCTGGAAGATGAGTCCTCTGCATGGCTGGAAGCCTCTGTGAGCCCCCATGGAAAAGGGAACATGTTGAGGACATTCTGACACCCTGTACACCACCCCCATGCCTATGGGCTCTCAAGAAGGGTCCCTAAATCCTAAGTTCCAGCCTAGCTTCTTTTTGCATCAGCAGTCAGGAGAAATTGCCTAGTATTCCAAACACTCTAGTGGAAACAGGCAAATGCACACGTGTATACACGAACACATGAACACAAGATCTTGTACACACACAGAGCCATGCACACACAGGATGGACACAGCTGACCATACACAGATCAATGCCAATAGGAAGCAGTGGCATTGCCACACACCAAGTACCTTTACAGCCACCACACCAACAGCAGCACATACACAACCATGAGCAACACAAGTGTCCCCATCCTGTTCTCTCAGGCTGATCCACTTGTGTGAAGGTCACAAGTGGTCCTGCATCCCCTACAGCACTTAGCCATAGGCACACACACCTACAGTCCCTCCACTGTGTGCCTGGGCTTTGAGTCTGCCCAAAGACTCAGGGCTGTTACTCACTTGGCAGCTCCAGTCCTGGGTCCCTCCAGATCCTGGTATCCTTCTCCTCCAGCAGACCCTAGTTAGAGTTGGCCAGCAAAGCATATATATAAATTCACCCCCAAACACATACACAATAGTGAGCACACTCACACAGGAAATGGCCTGAAACAGACTTTAATAAGAAGATAAGACAGACCACAGTGATCAGGCACAGGGTTTGGCCACAAGCAACCCAGGAGATTACTGGAGCATGTTGAAGACAACATTTTGACACAGTCGATGAGGTGACCAGGGCTGCTCTGTACTGACAAACAAGGCGGACCTGGATGGGGTTGTGAATGCTGAGGTCAGCCACTGCTGCAATGACTATGAGATGGTAGAGAAGTAGGACAACTGGCAGAATCACAGCACAGGACTGCAGGAGGGATGTTTTATTCTAGTTGAGGATCTGCTTGGACTGTCCTGGAGGGCAAAGGGACTGTGGGTTACTCTTGGATCTTCAGGGACAACGTCCTCAAAGCCCAGGAACACACCAGTCTGGTGTGCAGGGAGTCTAGCAGGGCCTGGCAGGAGGTCGTCGAGGATGAACAGGGACACTCCGACTTTGGAATTCAAACACCAGAAGAAAGTGCAGAGAAGGTGGAGGGGGAACAGGCTCCGGGAAGCAGATAGGGACATGGCCTGTGAGTGCAGGGGTGGAACCAGGAAAGCTAGTCCTTGGCTGTAGCTGGAACTAGCCAGGGATGGGCAGGGCAACCAGTAGGGCTTCTGTAAGTGCATCATCAGCACAAGAAAAGCAGCTAAGGGAAACTTGGTTCTCCTGCCTAGTGGGCCAAGGAAAAGGCAAAGGAATTCATCGCCCTTCTTTACCTTGTGTTTTCTGGGTAAGATCTGCCCAGAGGCCTCCCTGGTCCTCAAATCTTCTAGCAGTGTCTATAGCAGTGAAGCTTCACCCATGGTAGAAGAAGATGCCACTGGGGATCACTGATGCCGTCTGGACACACACCATGGGAGCAAATAGAATTTAACCAAGGGTGCTGGGGCAGCTGACTGGTATCATTGCAAGGCTCCTCTTGATCATCATTGAAATATTGTGGCAATTGGGGATTTCTGATGATTGGGAAAAGGCTGACAGCACACCTTATTTCAAGAAGGCAAGAAAGGGAATCTAGGGAACGACTGGCTGGTCAGTGTCACCTCAGTCCCTGGGAAGGTGATGGGGTAACTCCTCCTGGAAGTCACTTCCATTCACAGAAAAGGTGAGATTTGGAAGAGCCACTAAAGGGAAGTGGAAATCATCCCTGACAGGCTTGGCTGCCTTCTACAATAAGATAAGTAACTGGGGGCACAAGGGGAAAGCAGGGTATTTTCTTCTCTTTACCAGAGGCATGGGTGGGACACCTCACCTACAGTTTTCTTACAGCTAAATTGGTGAGATATTCACTAAATAAATCAGCCATAGGAGGGTAGAAGCTTGGTTGGTCCATTAGGCCAAAACGCTGTGATCAGTGGTACAAAGTACAGCTGGTAGCTGGTTACTAGTGGCATCCCCGAGTGGTCAACACTTGCCATGACATAGTTTGATATCTTTATTAATGGCCTAGACAACGGGACGGAGCACATTCACAGCACATTTGTGGGTGATGCCAAGTTGGTGGTGTGCTCCTGAGGAGCCTCATTCTGGTTCCTTCTAGTGTTGAGCTCTAGATAAAAGTCCAGAGGTCTTTTCCATTCTGAGTTACTCAGGGAGTTAATGAATCTGTCCTGAAGAGTTCTGTAAAAACAGAATAGGCAGAGGAAGAAGAAAAGAGAGTGAGGCAGAAGACAAGGTATGAAACGTGTCAATATAAATATAGTAGTTCCTCAGAACAGAATTTCTCTTCTCTGAGTGTCAGTAGGAAAAGTATTTTGTCAAGTAACTGTATATACTTATACCTATGCCTTTACCTACACCTATACACACACTCACACACACATATATATATATATACACACTCACATAGAAAGACAGGTAACACAGACAACATGGATATGATCAGAACAGTGCAAATCTGGCCATCCAAACCCAGAACATTTCACTGAAGCTTGTCAACCAGCTTTGCGCTGTCAGCTCAACACAGAATCACAGAGTCACTGAGTTTGGAAGGGACATCTTAGAGATCACCTAGTCCAGCCCCCTGCTTAAGTGGGGTCAGCTAGAGCCAGTATTCCAGCCTGCTGATGAATATTTCCATGGATGGAGAATCCACAACCTCTCTGGGCCACCTGTTCCAGTGTTTGACCTCCCTCACAGCAAAGGAATGTTTTCTTGTGTTCAAATGAAATCTCATGTGTTTCAATGTGTGCCCATCACCTCTTGTCCTGTCACTGGACACCACTGACAAGAGTCTTGCTCCCTCTTCTTCCCTCCCTCCCAACAGGTATCTATTACACATTAAGATGCCCCCCTGAGTCTTTTCTTCTCCAGGCTGAACAGTCCAAGCTCTTTCAGCCTCTCCTCATATGAAAGGTGCTCCAGTTCTTAAAACATCTCCGTGGCCCTGCACTGGACTCACTCCAGTATTTGGTGCTTTTCTGTGACTCCTGTTCCTGCACAGAAGAATCACAAAAAGACAAAAACATAAAAGATGATATTAAAAGCCCTGCTATAGACAATAATGGTCCCTAAGAGCTCTGGAGAGAGACAGGAAGGTTATAAAAGGCATCATAAAAATCCAGGAAGCCCAAGGCTTCTTCTGAAGGGTGACTGGGTTCCACCTGAGAGGCACTGCTGGGCAGTGTGGAGGGCTGGGAGAGAGGGTCAAGAGAAGGCAGTGAGAAACAAGGTGGTTCATGAGAACTTCAGAAAATCCTTCCAATTATGCTTCAGCCCAGAAATGAAAAGCAGTTGATGTCTGTGGATGGAGGAAGAGGTTACTCATGGAAAATGTCAGGGCTGAAGGCCCCTCTGAAAATCAGAGATGATGGAGATGTTTCCATCCTGCATTTATGCCTCAGCCTGGGAGATGGTGAATGCCTGCTGCTGGGGGGTGGCTGGACAGTGCTCACCATGCTCCATGACCTGACCTTGCTCTCTTCCACTCTTTTACTCCCCACACTTGCCTTGATGTCAGAAAATATCCATCAGCCTGAAAAACACATGAACGTCCCAGGATGAGATCCCATCACTGCAGGGGAAGAAGGAAATGTTTGTGAGACACATGTGAGTTCAGGGAGAGGGTGGTGTGTGCATAGCAGTGAGTGTGTTAAAGGCAGGAAGGCAACCTGAAAGAACATGACAGGGTGGTCATGCTGAAATGAAATAGGTTAAGTTTTTATTTTGAGTCAGCACAAGAAGGAGGATGTGTATTTCTTTGCTCGGATATGGAGTAAGGGTTCAAGCAATTCTGGGGCTGGGACATCTTGGGTGATAGTGGATTACCAGCACTTTGAAAGAAGCTGGACAAGTTGTGGGGAACTCATAGGCATTGGCAAATCCTCAGAAAACCACAGCTTTTTGTTTGAAGCAACAGCCAGTGAGGACAGAAGGACATCGATAAAGCTTGGGACATCATGGGGTCAGAGTGAGGTGGTGAAGCAGGGTGCGGTGGTTAAAGTCTGCAAGGGAACAGGCACAGGCAGAGGACAGTGCAGGACAGCATGTAGGGGGGGATAGCCAAAGGCCTTGGTAGGGCAGTCGTCCATCCCCCCTAACAAAACTGAGGTCCTTGTCCTCTCAGCTATGCCTGCTGTCTCTTCCACTGAGGCCCACGAGAGGACACTGGTTCATTCAATGAGGCCCCAGGGCCTCATTGCTTCCTCACACCTCCCCCCTAGAGTCCTACCACTGTCGTTCACTCAGCATTGCACATCTCCCATGTAACACTTCCCCCAGGAAAATCCCTGAGCATCCCGTGAGTGAAAGGATCTCCCTTCTGAGGGATGGGGGCACAGGGTTTGGCCATCCTGCTTGGTGAAACACATCAAGGGGTTTCAGAGCCACCTCCACATTTGATTTTCCACGTGTAACCAGTGCCTCTGAATTCCTGCTTCACCTGTCCCTAGAGATGATCACCTTATCATCCGGCAACCCCACCATTTCTCTCATCAGGCACTGGGGACTTAGAGCAGCCTTGTTCATAGCTGAGCTTTCTCCACTGAAGTCTGTACCTGTGTGATTCAGCCCATTGGCACCAGTTACTGCCTGCTTGGAGAATGAGCTGCACAAAGACACAGAGGGTGTTTTGTAATTGCCAACAAACAAACACCAAGGAAGGCGTAGTTCAGTTAAAAAACAAGACATTCCTCAGCTGTATAAGTCATCCACATTAACTACTGAAGTCTACATTCCACAATGCATAACCTTGAACCAATGGAAAATATCTTTTTTTTTTTTTTTGTCAAGCACAGATCCTAAGACCCCCCAGAGCACTTCCTGCCCTGGACTCTGTTCATATTCACTCTTTGCACACAAGTGAGTCACACGCTGAAGTTGTGAGCTCCCTCGATTCATAGAGGGAAGAGAAAAAGTGAATTAAATGCTCTATTTTGAATAGCCAAATCTGCACTGATCTCAACATATCTGGGTTACAGGCATGTCTTCAAGCACACTGAAGCATCTAGACCCCCTCACTTTTCATTCCCTGCAGGGTAAATTACATGACTCCTTCATAGGTGAAGGAAACAATGAGGCTGGCCTCCTCTAATGTTGGACACCTTTGGTGCAATTGTCCAGACCTCCCTTTCTAGTTAAGGGAGAGAAATCAGTTATCTCAACCGAGATGCCTTGGCCTATCCTGCCTGTCCACCAACTCCTGGTCCAGAAAGGCTCCTGTCAGTCCTGGGTCATGTTTCTCAATCCCATGTGGGGGTTTCAGCTACCCCAGGCTATTTTGGAGGCAGTGGCCACCTCTGTTTGGGTACCTGAATCAGCTCCTGAATGAAGATGTTAAAACATATGCAGAAAAAACCTTGGTGTAGGAATTCTCCCTTTTCAGAATTTTGAGGGTTGTCTATAAATTCTCATTAATTTTTACATAGGACATGGACATGGAGCACCAAGATGATGACACTTTCTCTCCCTCTATGTAAATTCAGATTTATACAGTCATTTCCAAAAACATATTTCCTGCCAACACTTTGAATGGAGAAACTGTGTTCCCAGGACATGTTTATAGTGACACATTGCACATCTATGTTTCATATCTAACCAGAGCTGGAATCAATGAAATGTGACGGAGTTGCATAGATTACCCTATTATTTCTTTGCCATAAAGCAATGACCACAACTGCTAGCACTTCCCACATATCATCCCTGGTTTTGAGCTGGTCAAATCTTTATGGGATGTACAATGGCATAATACCATGGCCCTCCAAGTGTCAGACCCCTGTGTCATACACAGAGGCTCAGAGCACAGCTGTATCAATGTCGTGGTTTAACCTCAGTTGGCAACTAAGCACCACGCAGCCGCTCGCTCACTCCCCCCCCACCCGGTGGGATGGGGGAGAGAATTGGAAAAGAGCACGAGTGAGGAAAACTTGTGGGTTGAGATAAAAACAGTTTAATAATTGAAATAAAATTATAATAATAATATGATAATAATAATAATACACAAAGCAAGTGATGCACAGTGCAATTGCTCACCACCCACCGACCGATGCCCAGCCAGTCCCCAAGCAGTGGCCCCCCCGGCCAGCTTTCCCCAGTTTATGTACTGAGCATGACGTCACATGGTCCCTTTGGCCAGTTTGGCTGTGCCCCCTCCCAGCTTCTTGTGCACCTGCAGCTTTCTCAGTCGGTAGAGCATGGGAAGCTGAAAAGTCCTTGACTAGCGTAAGCACTACCTAGCAACAACTAAAACATCGGTGCGTTATCAACTTTGTTCTCATCCTAAATCCAAAACACAGCACTGTACCAGCTACTAGGAAGGGAATTAACTCTATCCCTGCCGAAACCAGGACAATATCCACCCCTTATTCTATACCATTTGCGTCATGCTCAAGTCTTGTATTTTCCATTACATTTTCATTGATCACCACCCCCTTTTTCCAATATATATATACACATACACACAGATATCATTCCCTTGGTCTGTGGGCCATCCCTCTAAAATGTTTGGTGAGTTCATTTAGTCCATGGCTTCGGGCTCCATCTGTCAAAACAGTCCTTCAGGACAGGAAAAAAAACGGAGATGGTATGTGCTGTTGGATTGTTTCATGTTGAGGTCAGTTCTGGAACCATCATCACTGCTTTGCTTGGTTTCACTGAAGTTATTCTTCATTAGTCTGGGTGATTCTTATTGTAATAACATTAGTATGGCATATAATATTATTAGTATTACTAGTATATCTGTGAATTATTAGTATAACTATTAAAACTATAATTAGTATTTAACATCACATAATTCAGATCATTGGCTATTCTCACCCAAAATCAAATCCCCTTGAGGTACACATCAGACTTCCCCATCTTTCCGCATTATCCACCAAGTGCACCCAGGTCCTTGAGCAAAAGCAATCCCATGGATGGGTTTGCCTTTGCCTGAGGCAGGAATAACCCAGACTGTTTTCCCCAGCATATTTTTTATGTGCACTACGGGGACTTTATTCCCATCTACAGTACGTAAAAGTTCTGACTGGGCAGGGCCAGCTCGATTGGCAGATCCCCGAGTGTTGACTAACCAGGTGGCCTTTGCTAAATGCGTATCCCAATGTTTGAATGTCCCACCACCCATGGCTCTCAGCGTAGTCTTTAACAGTCCATTGTATCGTTCAATTTTCCCGGAGGCTGGTGCATGATAGGGGATGTGATATACCCACTCAATGCCGTGCTCTTTGGCCCAGGTGTCTATGAGGTTGTTTCGGAAATGAGTCCCGTTGTCTGACTCAATCCTCTCTGGGGTGCCATGTCGCCATAGGACTTGCTTTTCAAGGCCCAGGATAGTGTTCCAGGCAGTGGCATGGGGCACGGCATATGTTTCCAGCCATCCGGTGGTTGCCTCCACCATTGTAAGCACATGGCGCTTGCCTTGGGGGGTTTGTGGGAGTGTGATGTAATCGATCTGCCAGGCCTCCCCATATTTATATTTCAGCCATCGTCCTCCATACCAAAGAGGCTTTAACCGCTTGGCTTGCTTGATTGCAGCACATGTTTCGTATTCATGTATAACCTGCGCAATAGTGTCCATGGTCAAGTCCACCCCTCGATCATGAGCCCATCTGTATGTTGCATCTCTTCCTTCGTGACCTGAGGTGTCATGAGCCCACCGAGCTATAAATAATTCACCCTCATGTTGCCAGTCCAGATCCACCTGAGCCACTTCAATCTTAGCAGCCTGATCCACCTGCTGGTTGTTCTGATGTTCTTCAGTGGCCCTACTCTTGGGTACGTGAGCATCTACGTGACGGACTTTTACAACCAGGTTCTCCACCCGTGCAGCAATATCTTGCCACAGTGCGGCAGCCCAGATGGGTTTGCCTCTGCGCTGCCAGTTGCTCCGCTTCCATTGCTGCAACCACCCCCACAGGGCATTTGCCACCATCCATGAGTCAGTATAGAGATAGAGCACTGGCCACTTTTCTCAGTCAGCAATGTCTAAAGCCAGCTGGATGGCCTTTACTTCTGCAAATTGGCTCGATTCACCTTCTCCTTCAGCAGTTTCTACAACTTGTCGTATAGGACTCCATACAGCAGCTTTCCACCTCCGATGCTTTCCCACAATACGACAGGACCCATCAGTGAACAGAGCATATTGCTTCTCATTTTCTGGTAGTTCATTATACATTGGGGCCTCCTCAGCACGCGTCACCTCCTCCTCTGGAGATATTCCAAAATCCTTGCCCTCTGGCCAATCCATAATCACTTCCAGGATTCCTGGGCGACTGGGGTTTCCTATTCGAGCCCGTTGTGTGACTAGCGCGATCCACTTACTCCACGTAGCATCAGTTGCATGATGTGTGCAGGGGACCCTCCCTCTGAACATCCAGCCTAGCACCGGCAGTCGGGGTGCCAGGAGGAGCTGTGCTTCAGTGCCAATCACTTCCGAAGCAGCTCGAACTCCTTCATATGCTGCTAATATCTCTTTTTCCGTTGGAGTATAGCGGGCCTCGGATCCTCTGTATCCCCGACTCCAAAACCCTAGGGGTCGACCTCGAGTCTCCCCTGGTGCTTTCTGCCAGAGGCTCCAGGTAGGGCCATTCTCCCCGGCTGCGGTGTAGAGCACATTTTTGACATCTTGTCCTGCTCGGACTGGCCCCAGGGCTACTGCATGAACTGTCTCCCATTTAATTTGTTCAAAAGCTTGTCGTTGCTCAGGGCCCCATTTGAAATCGTTCTTCTTCCGGGTCACTTGATAGAGAGGGTTTACAATCAGACTGTAATTTGGAATATGCATTCTCCAAAAACCCACGACGCCTAAGAAAGCTTGTGTTTCCTTTTTGTTAGTTGGTGGAGACATGGCTGTTATTTTATTGATCACATCCATGGGGATCTGACGACGTCCATCTTGCCATTTTATCCCTAAAAATTGGATCTCCTGTGCAGGTCCCTTGACCTTACTTTGTTTTATGGCAAAACCGGCCTTCAGGAGGATTTGGACTATTTCCTTCCCTTTTTCAAAAACTTCTCCTGCTGTGTTGCCCCACACAATGATGTCATCAATGTACTGCAGGTGTTCTGGAGCTCCATCCTGTTCCAGAGCAGTCTGGATCAGTCCATGGCAAATGGTGGGGCTGTGTTTCCACCCCTGGGGCAGTCGGTTCCAGGTGTACTGGACACCCCTCCAAGTGAAAGCGAATCGTGGCCTGCACTCTGCTGCCAAAGGGATTGAGAAAAATGCATTAGCAATATCAATTGTGGCATACCACTTGGCTGCCTTTGATTCCAATTCATATTGAAGTTCTAGCATGTCTGGCACAGCAGCACTCAACAGTGGCGTGACTTCATTTAGGCCACGATAGTCTACTGTCAGTCTCCACTCTCCATTAGACTTCCGCACTGGCCATAAGGGACTGTTAAAGGGTGAACGAGTCTTGCTGATCACTCCTTGGCTCTCCAGTCGACGAATTAGTTCATGAATGGGAATCAAGGAGTCTCGGTTGGTGCGATATTGCCGCCAGTGCACCGTGGTGGTAGCGATTGGCACTTGTTGGTCTTCGACCTTCAGCAACCCCACAACAGAGGGGTCCTCCGAGAGACCAGGCAAGGTGGACAGCTGTTTAATTCCCTCCATCTCCAAGGCAGCTATACCAAAAGCCCACCGGTACCCTTTTGGGTCCTTGAAATACCCTCTCCTGAGGTAGTCTATGCCAAGGATGCACGGAGCATCTGGGCCAGTCACAATGGGGTGCTTCTGCCACCCATTCCCAGTTAGGCTCACTTCAGCTTCCAATACAGTTAGCTGTTGGGATCCCCCTGTCACTCCAGAAATACAAATGGGTTCTGCTCCTATATAGCTTGATGGCATCAGGGTACACTGTGCACCGGTGTCTACTAGAGCCTTATACTTCTGTGGGTCTGATGTGCCAGGCCACCGAATCCACACAGTCCAGTAAACCCGGTTGTCCCTTTCCTCCCCCTGGCTGGAGGCAGGGCCCCTCTAATCCTCATCACAGTACTTGTTTCTCACTTCTTGTACATACGAGTCAGAAGTTTCTTCATTAAGATCAGGAGTAAGATCAGCCCTTCTACTCTGTCTGGGGAACTGCCCGCTGGAAACTGGAGCAGCAATTTTCCTGGGAGAACCTCTTTCTGTGATTGTTTTCCCTTGCAATTCACGTACCCGTGCCCCTAGGGCTGAGGTAGGTTTTCTATCCCACTTCCTCATGTCCTCTCCGTGGTCACGCAGGTAAAACCATAGGATGCCCCGTGGTGTGTACCCTTTATATTCTCTCTCTTGGGCAAAAGAACGCTGACTCCTAATAGCCGAGATACTGGTCCTCACAGGTGGGGAGTAGGACATATCCTCTTTGAGTTGCTGGAATTCCCGGGACAGTTTTTCGGACAGTTTCTCCACAGCTGAGATGAGGGAGGAAGAGAGACTTTCCTCATATTGCCGGAGTTGACTAGCCAATTCATCTACTGTTTGTTCCTCTCCATCTTTCCAGGTTATCACCGCCAATGAATTGGCGTATGATGATGGTGAGCTCCTTATAAACTTCCGCCACATGGGTCGTGTGCACTTGACTTCATCTGGATCTTTAGATAGTTGTTCATTGTTCAGGTCATCATAAATCACCTCCAGCACAGCTAATTCTCTCAGAAACTGGATACCCTTCTCCATGGTCGTCCACTTGCTTGGGCGACATATGACATCTTCCTTGAAGGGATACCTTTCCTTTACACTTGACAAGAGTCGTCTCCAAAGGCTGAGGATTTGTGTCCCTTTTCCAATCGCTTTGTCAATGCCCCCTTCCCTGGAAAGGGATCCCAGCTGCCTGGCTTCCCTACCCTCTAATTCTAGGCTACTGGCTCCATTATCCCAGCATCGGAGCAGCCAGGTGACAATATGCTCACCTGGACGACGGCTGAAATCTTTTCGTATATCTCGCAGCTCACTCAGGGATAGAGATCGGGTGGTCACTGCCTCATTTATGAGTTCTTCCTCCCCAAGCAGCGTCCGGCTCTCCTCCTCCCGTTCTCGTGATGGCCCTTCTCCAGGGTAGTCTGCCTCTTCCACTTCTTCCTCTGGCTCCCTTTTAGAAGAAGCTTCTTCCTCCCTTACTAAACGAGCCGACTTCCGCTTCCAATATTTCTTCTTGTGTACAGGGGCGACTGATACCGGCACAGGCTGGTTCTTTGGTTCAGCCACAGGACGTGTCACTGGGGTCTGAGTAGCTGCAGTGCTTGTCACCGGGGTCGGAGTGGCCGCAGTGCTTGTCACCGGTGTTGGAGTGGCCACAGGGCCTGTCGCTGGGGTCTGAATGGCCGCAGGGCTGGTTGCCGGGGTCTGAGTGGCCGCAGGGCTTGTCGCCGGGGTCTGAGTGGCCGCAGGGCCTGTTGCCGGAGTCTGAGTAGTTGCAGGGCCTGTCGCCGGGGTCTGAGTAGTTGCAGGGCCTGTTGCTGGAGTCTGAGTGGCCGCAGAGCATGTTGCTGGGGTCGGAGTGGTCGCAGAGCCTGTTGCTGGAGTCTGAGTAGCTGCAGAGCATGCTGCTGGGGTTGGAGTGGTTGCAGAGCATGTGGCCGGGGTCTGAGTGGCTGCACGGCGTGTCGCTGGTGTCGGAGTGGCTGCAGGATGTGTCGCTGGGGTCTGAGTGTCTGCACGGCGTGTCGCTGGGGTCGGAGTGGCTGCAGGGCGTGTTGCCCGGGTCTGAGTGGCCGCAGTGCGTGTCGTTTTACTGTCAGATCCAGAGACCTTCTCTTCCCTTTGAGGGTACTGAATGGTGTTGAACAGGGCTCGGTAGGCATGGGCCAGGCCCCAGCACGTTGCAATGATCTGCATCGCTCTGGAGTTGCCAGGGTGACAGCATACCTTTTCCAAATATTCTGCTAACTTTTCAGGATTCTGCATTTGCTCAGGGGTGAAGTTCCAAAACACTGGGGGTGCCCACTGGCCTAGGTACTTGCCCATCTTGTCCCACACACCCTGCCACTCATAGCTATTCAGCCTTGGGGCAGATCTCTGGATGATATTCTTAAATTGCTTACCAACCTTAGGCAAAATCAAAACAATATTCCCAAGAAGTATCAATAGGAGTATCTTAACTACCCAAGGCTGTTCAAAATACTGAAAAGTTACTGTAATGAAGGAGGAAACATCATAGAAGAAGGCAGTGACACTGCCATTCTGTATTTCCTCCGTAAAAATACTCTCAGAAAAGTTACTGTAATTGCTAGTTGTCTCCACGAAATGGTATCTGTGGTACAGTAACGGCTTCATTGCGAAGCTTACATACCACACTAGCGTCAAGGTCAATGTTCTAAAAACAAACCTTACAAGCGAGACATCACTAATCACTGCAGACCACAGCAAACTGCAAAAACCAACACCAATCTTTAACATGTACAGCAAAAAAAAGAGCATGATGCAGATTATACAAATCAATATCGAGAACAGAGAAACCAACATTGTGACCCACCACTATTAACAGATATAAGTTCCTTAATACTCTCCGGTTAATCTGTTATTATCTCAAACCCTTCGTGTCCCACGTTGGGCGCCAAAAAGGACTGTCGTGGTTTAACCTCAGTTGGCAACTAAGCACCACGCAGCCGCTCGCTCACTCCCCCCCCCACCCGGTGGGATGGGGGAGAGAATTGGAAAAGAGCACGAGTGAGGAAAACTTGTGGGTTGAGATAAAAACAGTTTAATAATTGAAATAAAATTATAATAATAATATGATAATAATAATAATACACAAAGCAAGTGATGCACAATGCAATTGCTCACCACCCACCGACCGATGCCCAGCCAGTCCCCGAGCAGCGGCCCCCCCGGACAGCTTTCCCCAGTTTATGTACTGAGCATGACGTCACATGGTCTGGAATGTCCCTTTGGCCAGTTTGGCTGTGCCCCCTCCCAGCTTCTTGTGCACCTGCAGCTTTCTCAGTCGGTAGAGCATGGGAAGCTGAAAAGTCCTTGACTAGCGTAAGCACTACCTAGCAACAACTAAAACATCGGTGCGTTATCAACTTTGTTCTCATCCTAAATCCAAAACACAGCACTGTACCAGCTACTAGGAAGGGAATTAACTCTATCCCTGCCGAAACCAGGACAATCAAGAAGCCCAGAGCACAGTTGAGGAAAGCAAATGTCACTGCTGTCTTCAAGAAGAGCAAGAAGGACAACCCAAGGAACTACAGGTTGGTCAGCCTCACCTTGATCCCTGAGAGGTGATGGAGCAGCTAATCCTGGAAACCTTTTCCAGGCACGTGATGGACAAGAAAATCAGCAGGAGTAGTCAGCATTAATTCAATAAAACGAAGTCATGCTTGACCAAATCGATAAACTTCTACAATTAAATGACAGGCCTGGTAGGTGAGGGAAAAGCAGTGGATATCATCTGCCTTGACCTCAGCAAAGCTTTTGACACTGTCTCCTGTAAGATTGCCATAGAGAAGCTGGTGACATATGGGTTGGAAAGGAAGACAGGGAGGTGGATTGAAAAACTGGCTGAATGTCTGGTCCCAGAGAGTGGTGATCAGCAGCACAAAGTCTAGTTGGAGGCCAGTGGTGTTCCTCAGGGGTCAAGTACTGGATCCAGTCCTGTTTAATATCTTCATTAGCGATCTGGATGGTGAGGCAGAGTGTACCCTCAGCAAGTTTGTTAACAACACCAAACTGGGAGGAGTGGCTGATAGGCCAGAGGGTCTTGCTGCCATCCAGAGGGACATCGAGAGGCTGGAGAAATGGGCCAACAGGAACCTCATGAAGTACAACAAGGAGAAGTGCAAAGTCCTGCACCTGAGGAGGAACAACCCCAGGCACCAGTAGGACCCCTTTGCAGAAAAGGACCTGGCAGTCCTGGTGGACGTGAGGTTGAGCATGAACCAGCAATGTGCCCTTGCTGCAAAGAATGCTGCCAGCAGGTCAAGGGAGGGGATCCTTCCCCTCTCTCAGCACTGGTAAGACCACACCTGGAGAGCTATGTCCAGTGCTGGGCTCCTCAGTGCAAGAGAGACATGGACATATTGGAGACAGTCTAATGAAGGGCCACAAAGATGATGAAGGGACTGGAGTGTCTCTCCTGTGAGGAAAGGCTGAGGGAGCTGGGACTGTTTAGCACAGAGAAGAGAAGGCTGGGGACGGAATCTTATTCATGTCTACAAATACCTGACAGGAGGGTACAAAGAGGACGGAGCCAGGCTCTTTCTAGTGGTGCCCAGTGACAGGACAAGAGGCAGTGGGCACAAACTGCAACACAGGAGGCTCCGTCTGAACATCAGGAAACACTTTTTTTCCTACTGTGAGTGTGACCAAGCACTGGAACAGGCTGCCCAGAAAGCTTGGGGAGACTCCCTCTGTGGAGATATTCAAAAGCCATCTGGACATGGTCCTTGGCAACTGTCTCTAGTTGGCCCTGCTTGAGCAGGGTGATTGGACCAGCTGACCTCCAGAGGTCCCTTCCAAACTCAACCATTCTGCAATTCTATGCTTCTGTGATCATGTAATTCTGTGATTACACACAGTTGCTTTGTCTGTCTAGTGAGTGCAAGGGTTCTGTTCTGGAGACTTCCTTAGGTTGCTTACAGAAGGCTTTGTCCATTTTCTCACCCTGAGTGAGTGGTTCTAGCTCCCACCACAATGTCACCTTCAGGGGAGTCTCCTGTATTTCTCGCCCACAAACGCTCACTCAACCTGTCGTCTGAGCCATGGAGAGCTCCATACATTTGAGCTTCCCCAGCTCACAGACAGTATCCCCCAGCCTCATTCTCTCACTCTCCCCAACCCCACCCAGTGTCTCCTAAAGAGCTTGTATCTACCCATCACAGCACCCAAAGCTGTGCAAGCTGTCACAGCTGTGGTTCCCTCATCAGTGATGGCATGAGGAGTTCCAGGTCCTTCTGCCCGTGTCTGAGGATGAGGGTATTGGTGCATACCTGGGTAGCAGCAGCTCAGAAAAGTCCTCTTATGGGGAAAATTGGAACCAAGCACCCAGGACCCCATGTATGCAAAGGCTTTACTTCAGAACAAAGACATGCTGGAATGGATTGCAGGTGGTAATGTGCTGATGAAATGAGATACCCATGAAGACAACAAACCCTGTAGTCCCCAAGGCCAGAGGAAATCAGGCCTGGGCTGTGCAGCCCTTGCAAGAGAGGAGTTTGCTGCCTGAGGTGACTTCTGCAGCACCTTGTGCCAATTTCCAGGAACATAAGGTACCACTGAGAAAGTCCCTGGGTGAGGTAAGCTTATGATCCAGCCACACTGTGGACATCAGTGACACATTTTTTCTTTATATCATCAGGCAGGTGTGTAAGGGAAAGGAGAACCATCATGGGTTGAGAGCATAGTGGCACAAGTGGAGACCCTGGTGTGATGTCCTCCTAATCCTGCAGCACCTCTGGGTGTAGATGGGATGGATCTTGCCTCCATGCTGTAGTGCTGGTGTCCAGGTGTTCACACACAGGCAGGGCACCCCTTTGGGAGGCCCTGCCCCGCACCAGCTCCAACAGAGCACAGATTCCCTGGATGTCCTGTGCAGTATTTGTCAGTCATGTGCTTGCATTGGGTGCCCCAGGCACCTGGCATGGCACTAGAGGCCTTTCTTATGCCATTGAAATTAGAACCCTGAATTAATGTAGATGCTTGTGGTGCAGGGATGTGTACATGTCTTACTTCTGTAGTGAGCTGAGTTCTAGTGAATGCGATGGACAGAGGCAGGAGAGAGAACTGACCCTCCTTCTGGTGCACTCCCCCATTTGGTTAGCTGAAAGCCCAGCCGCCAACAGGAAAATGTGTCTAATAGGCATTCAGATGCCCTAAACATTTGGTTTAATCTGAGGTGACCAAGGATGCCCCTCCCCACTGCCCTGCAGCTGATGCTCAGGCAGGATTTGGGTTTCTCACATGCTCTGCAAGAGCTGTAGGTGCTCCAAATGCCACCTCGTGTGTGAGTAGCTGACTGCCACCCTCTATCCCACCGGTCACAGTGAGAGCTCAGGGAAGGGACTGGCCTGCAGGCACCTCTTTTGTGCACACCTGAACTGGAGCAAGAAGAATGCCAGCTCCTGTCAGTCTGGAGATATGAGTCCCTCTTCAGCCTCAGGGCTTCTAACCAGAGATGAGATACCTGCACAGACTCGGGTGAATGCTTGCCTTACACAAGGGGAAATGATCCCTGGCTGTCACTGCTGAGGTGTCCTGTCTGGCAATAGGACAGGGATAGGGGCTAAGGGAGGGGAAAATTTCCTCCTCTCATAGATCACCACGTTCTGGTAGGACAAATCACTCTCACAAAATCAGTCTCTCCAATGTTCAGAGAGGAACATTCAGTGATTACTTCAGTCTGCTTCAACCTACACACCCCAGGAGGGACCTTGTTGCATTTCAGGAGCTGTCAGCCCTGGAGCTCTGGAAACATCTCAACGGAGACTAGTGGTGGGCAGGGAAAGTGGTGCCTTGGGCCGGTGTTCTGCTGCTGAGCTTGGACAGGCTCCTGGGACAGAGGGAGCTCATGGCAAGCATGCAGCACTGCAGGGAGACATCTCTGCCTTGGAGCAGCTCCTCTGCAAAGTGCAGCAGAGCTGAGGGCACTGCCTGCAGGCACCAAGGGGAGATGAACAAGGCAGAAAGGTTAAAAAGTCTGGTGTGGGAGGACAGAGGAAAGCTTACTGGGGGACAAATCTTCTCAGCCCTTTACATGGTATGTCTCTGGCTGCAGGGCAATGCAGATAAGTATCCTGGAAGTATCTCTTAGACCTGGCACATACCGTGGTTTATGCAGAGGAGGAGAAGGTGTTCCTGAGCAGGGTTTCCCTGCCACACTGTCAAAGGACATCTCCCTTCTGCCAAGGATGGCTGCAAGGGTGTGAAGCCAGGTGCACACCCAGGAGTGCCCAGGGCTGTCCTTCAGGGCAGGGTCCCTGCACCCCAGGGAGCTGTGTACCAGGGCAGGGACTCTGCCGCCTGCCAGGGTCAGCACTCAGCCTGCCTGGGGAGCTCCCCACGGCTCTGCAGGAAGAAGCTCTGGGTGGAAGAAGCAACCCATTTCAGGGCAGGTCCTGCTTTTGGGAGGGTGCTGTGTGGGTCAGGGCTGCTCACACATCCAGATCACCCCTAGGGCATCTCTAGCATAGACTTTTCAAGAGGAAGCTCAATGCAGGGATTATTGTAAAGATAAGGAGCTTTCTTGTGTTTTCATTTTCTTGCTCTAGGGATAGTGGGGTGTGGAGAAGGGAGAGATGGAAAAGGAGTTCTCAAGTTTGAACAAGTCACTGAGACACCTGACCTGTAACTTTAAGTGGTCAGCAGGTCTGCTAGGAGCCTTGTAAAATGCCTTCAGCTACTCCTCTGCCTGTGGACAGCATTAGCATCACCTTTGCTGGACCTTTCAGGATTGTTCTGACTTGCCCTTTTCCACCTGCAAACAGGAACATGTGCCTAGCCAGTGCCCTGCAAAGAGCCAGGTTTCTGTAGGGCCAAGGTGAGGCACAAAGTTTTGGATGGGGCCTGTTAGCACTGACAGGGAAAAGTCATGGGACAGGGAAACTCCTCCCAAGAGGAAAATCTCCAGGTAGCAGGGATATGATCAAGGAATGAGAGGAAACTAAAACCAGAAAAGTTGTGGGAGGGAGAATTCAGAAAACTTTGTATGATCCCCTTCAATGCACACAGCTTCCTCTGAGCAAGCCCCCTTGCCTCCTCTCCCACCCAGCAAAGCCTCTGCCCTCAGGGCTGTGGGGTCTAAGGCTTGAACCATCTTCTCTGCAGCCAGAGCTCCAGAAGAGCAGTGGTGCTTCTCTCCAGCCACGTGCCCATTTCTGTCTGCAGAGCAAAGGGACTGAGTGCAACTGCCTGGCAATGTTGATGCCTGGGATGTAGCATGCACAGCTGGGTAAGGAAAACACTTTCCTGTGTACCTCGCCTCCTCTCCTCTCCTCTCCTCTCCTCTCCTCTCCTCTCCTCTCCTCTCCTCTCCTCTCCTCTCCTCTCCTCTCCTCTCCTCTCCTCTCCTCTCCTCTCCTCTCCCAGCTAGACTGTTAACGTATTTTCCCTCGTTACCCCACTTGACAGTGTTATTGTTATAGTTATCTTGTTATTGCTGTCAGGCTCTCTGGGGATGGGAGTTTCCTCTGCAGAGTCAAACACTGATCTTGTGGGGCCTTTCACAAGCAATCCTCTTGCTTTACAGGACTTGCTCTGTTGTCCCTGAGTGCAGCAGAAACGCTGAGGGTTTCTGACAGGCAAGAACACTCCGCAAGTGTTATGGAGGGCAGCTGTAAAAAAACCCAACACTCTCAAACTTCCTTTTGCAATCACCGTTACTTAGTAATGGAAGTGCAGATGCTCACAAGCCCTTCTGCATTAGGAGTGGTTTCATCTGAAAAATGTAAACATCAAGACTGGCCCCTGCCCCCACCCTTCCCATGAACCCACTGCTGCAGAGCAGGGCTGACCCCTCTGGAGACAGCAGGCAGAGGCATTGCTCCTCATGACACAGCCAGCACAAACCAGAACTCCAGCCATGGAGATGAAGGAAGGTCTCCTAGAAAAGGAAAAGGGGGAGTGTGTAGCAGATGGAAGGTCTTTGTGAAATGCCTTTGATTTTGCTCAGACAAGACTCTCCTAACTCTTTACTGCCTTTTCCTCCTTGAACAGGGCTGCATGACCAGTGGCAGCAAATGTCCAATGGCAGCTCCATCACCCAGTTCCTCCTCCTGGCATTTGCAGACACGCGGGAGCTGCAGCTGTTGCACTTCTGGCTTTTCCTGGGCATCTACCTGGCTGCCCTCCTGGGCAATGGCTTCATCATCACAGCCATAGCCTGTGACAACCGCCTCCATACCCCCATGTACTTCTTCCTCCTCAACCTCTCCCTCCTCGACCTGGGCTCCATCTCCACCATTGTCCCAAAATCCATGGTCAATTCCCTCTGGGAAACAAGGGCCATCTCTTACTCAGGATGTGCTGTCCAGGTCTTTTGCTTTCTCTTCTTAATTGTAGGGGAGTATTGTCTTCTCACTGTCATGGCCTACGACCGCTACGTTGCCATCTGCAAACCCCTGCACTACGGGACCCTCCTGGGCAGCAGAGCTTGTGCCAAAATGGCAGCAGCTGCCTGGGGCAGTGGTTTCCTCAATGCTGTGCTTCACACTGCCAATACATTTTCAATACCACTCTGCCAAGGCAATGCTGTGGACCAGTTTTTCTGTGAAATCCCCCAGATCCTCAAGCTCTCCTGCTCAGACTCCTACCTCAGGGAAGTTGGGCTTCTTGTGGTTAGTCTTTCTGTAGCTTTAGGGTGTTTTGTTTTCATCGTGCTGTCCTACTTGCAGATCTTCAGGGCTGTGCTGAGGATCCCCTCTGAGCAGGGACGGCACAAAGCCTTTTCCACGTGCCTTCCTCACTTGGCTGTAGTCTCCTTGTTTATCAGCTCTGGCCTGTTTGCCTACCTGAAGCCCCCTTCCATCTCCTCCCCATCCCTGGATCTGCTGGTGGCAGTTCTGTACGCAGTGATACCTCCAGCAGTGAACCCCCTCATCTACAGCATGAGGAACAAGGAGCTCAAGCATGCCATTAAGAAAGTGATTTCATGGATGTTTCTCAATAGTGATAAATTACCCATCTGTCTCCACAAATGACTCCCAGGGTATCGCATTGCACGCTTGTAATTTTTTGGGGGGGGTTGTGTTATTGTTATCATCACCATTATACTTATTGTCATTATTGCTATCATTCTCATTTTGTGGTAATTTTTGGTTGTTGTGTTCCTACATAAATGTTTGGATTCATCTCATTTCTACTGAGGAATTAACCTGCTCTGTCACACCTGGAGCCTGTGTAAAAGTGTTTAGTGCTGGGTCAGAGCTAACCCCTCCTAGCATCTCTGTAATAAAGAGGGATCTCCGAAGCACAGTGCCTGGAGACTCAACTTGTCTTCCAAGGCTGGTGCCAAGAATAGGCATGAGCAACTGCACCCCAAAAGGGCCTGTTGCTCCATGGGTTCAGGAGCAAACAGCTCACTGTCATAGTGTGACCTGTTAGAGATCAAGGGTTGGATTTAGGACTCACCTGTTGGTGGCTGGTGACAGTGATGATGGTGAATGTTCACTGAAGTACATTCCCAGGGCTGTCTCACGTGTGACGTGCAGATCATGTCCTTAAGCAGGGGAGTCTGCAGCTGGAAAGCCCAGAGGATCTCCATGTACTGTGTGTGCCTGGGGTGGGCAGTGAATGAAGCCCCACAAAGTGGTGGAGTCACCCAAAGGGAAAGTGCTAAATCCAGGTATCTGCAGGGAAATAAGGACACTACAATCTCAGAGCAGGCAGTGGGGACCCCACAGGCACAAGGAAGGGGGGCACACCCTCAGGCAACGGCTGAACACATCTAGCGTCCTTGGAAGTACACCATAGTCCCTTTAAACCACCTGCCATATCCACTGACCTCCTGGGAAGGGGGATTAGCAGCAGTGACCCCCATCCAGCTTGGGGCCATATGAGGAGTATCAGGAGGGGGCCAGGAATGTCCAGCCATATCAGAGGATGGATGGGAAGAGATCAGGGTGGTGACCTGTTCTAGAAATTGCCTCAAATAGAAAAATGCTGGTGTTCAGCTAATCCAAGGCAAAGTCTGGACTTTAGGGTACCCTTAAACGTCTCAGACGCATTTGTAAAGTTGATTTTCTTACTATGGGAGGCGAAACATGCTAAGCTTTTTCAGTCAGGAGAAAAGAAGGCTTTGGGCAGACCATATAACATCCTTCCCACACCTACCAGGAAGGGGTTATGCTCCTCACTGCTGTACATGACTGGGGGACGAGGGCCAATGTGCAGTGAGAACGTTTCCCAGAATTGGTGCCATCTCTGTCTTTGGAGGTTTTCAGGCCCAAAATGAATAAATTCCTGTCACAACTGCTGTGACCTGATAGCTGACCCTGCTGTGAGCAGGAGGTTGGACTAGAGACCTCCTGAGATCACTTCCAGCCCAAGCAAATCTGTGTTTTCATCCACTATGGATCTTTCCTTGATGCTGGTATTCAAAGCACTCAGACTCCCCACTCGCCACTGACCATGGAAATAAGTCAGGCGTAAATATGCTCAGATCAAGTGCAGCTTTCTTGTCCCACTCCAGTCAGTCTTTCTTGGGTGAAGGGCTGCTTGGCAGGTACCCCAGAACAGTCTTGATCATATTCTTGGCTTCACCTTGTATTTTCTTTTTCCATGTTTTGCCCTTCCCAAGTTCTTCCCTTTGATCATCCTCATGCCCTCCTGTACAATCAGCACACCTCTGCTTACCCTTTCCTCATTGAACCTGGTTTTGCTTGCATTGTACCTTCATTTGGTGTTTCTGGCATGGTCACCATGGTAATACCTACTACCTTGGGCAGCAATTTCATTTAACTAGCATCTCCATCTTCATCTAGACGTTAATAGCTGACACAATGGAGCTTCAGTCCAACCATACCTTGGGAAATGGATTTGGTCAATAGAAACCTCTAGACATTTTCCAAGGAGAAGAGATCTTCTGATGTTCTGTGCCAGGGGGCAGAACAACCCCGTACATCAAGGCAGACTCAGACCTGACTGGATGAAGAGCAACCTCAAGGACCATGGGCTTTACGAGGGATGCCATAGAAGTCAGTGGTGCTAAATGTGAATATGGCCATGTGCCTATCGGGCTGCACTGGGAGGAGCATTGCCACCCAGACAAGGGGAGGTATTCCCCTTGACTTGGCACTCGTGTAGCCACATCTGGAATAGTGTGTCCTGGTGTGGGGCTCCCGTTCAGGAGGAGTGTGGAGGAATTGGAAAGGGTCCAGAGGAGATCTGCCAAGATGGGTTTGGGGGCCATGTATGGAAAGGCTGAGAGAGGCTGAGGAAAGGCTTCTTAGGCCTGTTGAAGCAGAGGCTCAGGGTAGTGTAGTAGTAGCTTGAGGAAGCTTGAAAGTTGCTCACAGAGATGACTGCATGTTTTTCTGGCAGTGAGAAAGAGTATGAGGAAGGAAAACCACCAGGAACTGCAGCTTTGGAAGTCCAGACTGAACAGGAGGAGGAAGAAATGTCATTCAGAAGGTAGTCCTGTGCTGCTACAGGTGACTGAGAGGGAATCTGGGATCAGGCCATTGCTTTGTATTTCAAGGAACAGCCGGTGAGGATGGAGAGAAATCAGTGAAGGTAAGGATGGGTGCTGGGGTGAGAGCAAGGTGAGGAAGTGGGTGGGTTGTCTACAGCCTGCAGGGTAACAGGCACAGGTGTGGGACAGTGTAGGACAGCATAGGACAGCCTGCAGTGGAGATGGCCGAGGGTGCTGGCAAGGCTGGAAGGCTCCAGCAGAACCGAGGTCTTTGTCCCCTTGGCTATGGCTGATGTCTCTGCCACCAAGGCCTATGATGAAACACATTGTTCTCATGGCACTGGAGCCTCATTTCCTCCTTGAATCCCTCAGGGAGGCTGGGAGGTGTCGTACCTTTGTCCTTCATTTGGCATCACAAAGCCCATATCCTACTGCCCCAGGAAGCCCTGAGCCATGCGTGAGGACAGGATCTCCCTTCCCCAAGCTGGGGGTGGTCAGGGCTTGGCATTTGGCTTGATAAATACATGAAGGCTTTACTCAGCATCAGAGCTACCTGCACAGTGCCTCTGCCCGCCTCTTACCACTGCCTCCAATTTTCTGCACTGATGAGTCCATGGGGAGACTTTGTCAGTAATGGCCCTCAGTGGGGACAATTAATACTCCAAGAAACTTCAGCATTTCCTTCTGACTTTGCCTTCTCAAGCAGTTAGTTCAATCTCCTCTCAGTATCTGAGATTCATGGATTTAGGACCAAATACACTATGGGGCTCATTACAATCCCATAATTTTCTTCAAGTCTTCAAGACTTGTACAGCTAATTGGAGAGGCTTCAGGAGACTAGTGAATGAAGATTTCAATGACCATTTAATAAGAAAGGATTTTTGCTTTTTAAGGGTATTTTTATAATTTTCACTTTACAGAAGTGATAGCAGCATGCTCCAACTGATATTGATCCAGAGGGTCTCCTAAGGAGGTCTGGGTGGGCAGGAAAAGCAGTTTCCTTGAGGCCAGACACTATCAACAAACTTCCTCCTCACCTTCCCAACCCCACCATTTTTGTCATCTGCCCCCTGGGACTTGCATCACTTTTCTTTACATCAGACTTTTCCACTGAAGTCTGCAGCTTCAGTGTGATGCTACTGCTCCTTTTCACCAACTCCCACATGCTTTCCTCAGCGAACTGCCTGCACACAGGCACAGAAGGATTCCTCTTCATTGTTAACAAACAAAAGTTACACACAATACAATTTAATGAACAGTAAAACGCTCCTTAACTGTATGCTAAGTCCCAGCTGCATCTAATGATGTCCACCTTCCACAAGGATAGCCATACAAGAACTTTTTTAGGCAGAGAGATAGGAAAGGCTAGATACAAACATAATGGAGTAGATTAGAGTAAATTAGGCTTCTGACAGATAGGGCAAGCTTCTAACTCCCTGAAGCTCAAAGCAGCAACTAGTTGGGAGGTGTCTAAATGAACAAAAAGGAAGGGGAAGAGGAAATCTGGAAAGCAATGAGAAGGGCACATGTCCAGATAGTCTGCTGAAAAGATGCCCTTTTACATATGGTCCTTTAATCAGGACAGGTGGGAACACCTGAAAGATGAGGTAGATTAAATATGCAGCATAACGGCAGAGTACTGGGGGGAGATCAATATTTCTTCTCCTATGATTAATACATTTCCTGGAAATTCCCATTCTGGCATGGTGGAAAAACATTGCCATTTTATTAAAAGTACTCAATTGTTTCAGCTGATGAATATGTATTCAAATTCTTTTAAACATTGAAAAAAGTTGTTCACCTTTCTAGGCAGACCACAGCTGTCTGACCATAAACATCCGGTGCCACTTTTTGGGGCCCCAGTGTACCTTAGGTGTTTTCCTGGGACTGGCAACTATCACAGAGGACCTGTGGGAGACCAGAGCCCTTCAGGAGCTGCAGGTGCAGCCTGGGCAGAGGGTCCCAGGGCATCGATGCTGGCACCAGGTGTCTGATTTCCTGTAACTGAAGACATCTGTGTCCCACATCCAAACTCGGTTCTGAACACCTTTCTTTTTCAAAGAAAGAAAAAAGACACACAATTCCCCCAAAGACCAGTGTATTAAAACAACAGAAAACAAAACAATTTTAAAAGCTTTGATTTAGATCACATATTTGTTTCATTTTTATTGACATTAATTAGTATATGTCAGGCTAACAGCATTAAGAGAAGATTATGTTGTGTCTTACACAGAGCCCTATGCCCCCAAAACAGTCCCTGCCCAGGACTGTCCATGACACTCCTCAGTCAGACACTCACACTGAGGTGTCGACCTCTCTTCACTGGTTTAGGCGTTGTTTCAGATGGTCACATACAGCATAGGAAGATTAATGCCCCGTACACATCTGCTCTGTACCCATCAGAAATAGGGCCTGAGGGTCATAAGATAGTTCAGGTTGGAAGGGACCTCAGTGGGTTTGTAGTCCAACTTGCCAGAAACAGGGTCAGACCAGGTTGTTCAAGAATTGATCCAGTCGAATTTTGAAAACCTCCAAGGAGAGAGACTGCACAGCCTCTCTGGGTGACCTGTACCAATGCTCGGCTGAGCAATTTTCTCCTTATGTCCAGGACGAACTTCTTTTTCACCTTCCACATGTTGTCTTTTATCTTCCCAACATGCACCATGGTGAAGGGCCTGGCTCTTCATAACATACTCATAGGTATTGGCAGGCTGCAATGAGGTCCCCCTCAGCCTTTCCTTCTCCAGACTGGACAAGCTCAGCTCCCTCAGACTCTCCTCACAGACCAGGTGCTCCAGCCCTCTACCATCTTGGGCCCTTCACTAAACCCTCTCCATCTTGCTGACATCTTTCCTGTACTGGGGATCTGAAATCTGGATGCAGTAACCTGGATAGTCCCCTCCTTCAATCTCCTGCTGTGCCCCTGGTCATACAGCCCAGGATGCTGTTGGTCTCCCTTGTTGCCAGGGCACATGACTGCCTCCTGTCCAGCTTGCTGCCCAACAAGACCCTTCCATAGGATGCCCCCATCCTGTGACATTTCCAGGCTTAGTCCCCTGTGGGGCAGAAACTAGCAATTGTATTTGTTGGATTTCATGAAGTTCCTGCCAATACAGTGTTCTCCTCCTTGAACCCTTTCACTGAGCACAGAGGCCCGGAGACCTTTTCAGTAAAGGCTCAGGCAAAGCATGCATTGAGTCAGCCCCATCTGTGTCTACTGTTATTAAATCACCCTCCCCATTCAGCAACAACCCTGCATTTCCCTTGTTCAGCTTTGGTCTCTAACAAGCGATCGAAGCTCTTCTTTTTGCTCTTGACTTTCCTTGCAGACACCAACTCCAGGTGAGCTTTGGCTTTCCCAAAATCATACCTGCACAGCAAAGGCAATACATATAGATTCCTTGTATATACCTGTCCTTGTGGTAACCTCCTGGCAGCTGCTTCATGGCCCCTGACAGCTCCCTGTCCCTGCCGCACTGCCCCAGATATCATCCTACGGCCCCATTGTGCAGGCACAGCATGGGACAGGCTGTGTTCAGGAGTGTGGAAAGGTCCCCCCATTACAATACTAATGCCAGTCCTCAGTTCCCTATGCCCCCATAACCATCCTACTTTTGCAACTTTCCTCAGTTACCAGGCCCTGCCCTGCCGTGGCTCTGTCCCACATGAGTCTTCACAGACATGTGAAGACACACTCCATGGTCTGCTGAGGTCGGGGCCAAGAGAGAGGCTGGGTATGTCTGGACATTCTCATGATACAAGTGCTGAACCCAGCAGGAGGATGGAGATGGCCTCACAGCAAGACTCACCCAAAAACCTGGGGTGAGTGAATACAGATAGAAATTGCCAGTATGAGAGGCTGGAGGTGACAAATGCCCTGGGCCAACTTCCCAATCTATCCATGTGTCCAAGGGCACAGACTGGCTTCCTCTCTTCTGCACCTGCATATCTCAGCTCCCTTCCATGAACCCTGGCTCTGCACTGCAAACCCACTGGTGCATGTCCTCACCCTGCATGGTCACACAACTCAGCTACCTTTGGTGTTTTCCTCTCCTGAGCACTTTCCAGCCCAGCCCAGCCCTACCTGGCTCTCCCCACCTCCCCTGCCCTCTCCCCAGCCTAGCACAGCAGCGCAGTCTGGTCTGGCCCCATGGCAGTGCCCACTGCAAGGTGCTGCAGAACTCCAGGCATTCACACCAGAGCCCCAGCCCCTCTGAAGGGCACAGCAGCTCCTGGGGGAAAGAGAGGGGTGTCATTCCCACATCAGCCCCAGGCTGGGGGATGGCCATGATATGAGGATACGGAGGCCAGTGTTTCCCTGTGTTTCCTGCCTCCAAGAGATCCTTATTGCCCACTGCTGGGAGCCCCTCTGTGCCAGCATAAGACTCCTGGCCTTGAGGCTCCTAAGGCTGCTCCTACTGCCCCAGCAACAGCGCAGCCTGCCCCAAGCCGATGCATGCAGAAATAGGTTTTCCTTTGTCATTTATTTCCTTGTGGAAGCACAGAGTTGTTCCTATGCTCTTCCCCAGGGTCGTCCCTGCCACCAGAGAGCCTCTCTTGCTGGCCTCTCTTGCCCCCTCCTTGTTCTCACTGCAGGGCCCCATGCTGACAGTATTGCTTGCCAGAGCGAGCAGGCTGTGGTGCCCAAAAGCCACAGGGAGACAGTCCTAGGCAGATCCCTTTTGATCACTCACCATCTCGAGGGGGACTGGGCACGCACACATGAAAACTCAGTCCAGGCCTCCATCCGTAAGAAATCACACACTGCCCTCCTCTCCTGAGCCCATGGAGAACCCAAGCACAGCAGCACAGCCTCGTGGGGCACAATTTCTTCAACCTTTTTTTCACTTCAGCTTTGGAAGAAGAGCCCAACCTCCAGACACCAGCACAGACAAAATCCCCTTTTATTACAGAATTGTGACATGGGACACCAGCTGTACCATCGCGCCAGACATGTGTACAAGGGCCTCTGGAGAAGTGCAGTGAATGTAGAGATTCCTGGAAAACCAGGATTATTACAGATAAAATGCGAAAAGCACAGGAGGATTCTAAGTTAAGTTTGAAATCACTTCAGAAGAGACATGGGCAGCTTATTGCTGCTGAAAGACAACTGATTGAAACAGCTTCTTCAGTGCATCTTTGAGCTCCTGGTTCCTCATGCTATAGATGAGGGGGTTCACTGCTGGAGGCACCACTGAGTACAGGACTGTCACCAGCAGATCCAGGGATGGGGAGGAGATGGAAGGGGGCTTCAGGTAGGCAACCACGGCAGTGCTAGCAAACAAGGAGACCACAGCCAAGTGAGGAAGGCACGTGGAAAAGGCTTTGTGCCGTCCCTGCTCAGAGGGGATCCTCAGCACAGCCCTGAAGATCTGCAAGTAGGACAGCACGATGAAAACAAAACACCCTAAAGCTACAGAAAGACTAACCACAAGAAGCCCAACTTCTCCTGAGCAGGAGAGCTTGAGGATCTGGGGGATTTCACAGAAAAACTGGTCCACAGCATTGCCTTGGCAGAGTGGTATTGAAAATGTATTGGCAGTGTGAAGCACAGCATTGAGGAAACCACTGCCCCAGGCAGCTGCTGCCATTTTGGCACAAGCTCTGCTGCCCAGGAGGGTCCCGTAGTGCAGGGGTTTGCAGATGGCAACGTAGCGGTCGTAGGCCATGACAGTGAGAAGACAATACTCCCCTACAATTAAGAAGAGAAAGCAAAAGACCTGGACAGCACATCCTGAATAAGAGATGGCCCTTGTTTCCCAGAGGGAATTGACCATGGATTTTGGGACAATGGTGGAGATGGAGCCCAGGTCAAGGAGGGAGAGGTTGAGGAGGAAGAAGTACATGGGGGTATGGAGGCGGTTGTCACAGGCTATGGCTGTGATGATGAAGCCATTGCCCAGGAGGGCAGCCAGGTAGATGCCCAGGAAAAGCCAGAAGTGCAACAGCTGCAGCTCCCGCGTGTCTGCAAATGCCAGGAGGAGGAACTGGGTGATGGAGCTGCTGTTGGACATTTGCTCCCTCCAGAACTCAGGTGCTGTCCAAGGAGGAAAAGACATTGAGAATTTAGGGCAGGCTTCTCTGAGAAAACCTCTTCTGTTTCTTACAGAAACCTCTCATATCACCTCTCTTCTTCTCAAGACTCCCTTCATGTTTCTTCCTCCCTTAAGTTCTGATTTGAAATGTCTGAGTGTTGCATGAGGAGCAGGGGCTTCAACTGATTGCTCCTCAGGAGTAAGACCTGCTCTACAACAATTTGTACACTGAAGTGGCAAAAAGCCCCGTATATCGAGTTCACTGAGGATGGACACCCTGGGCTGAGTGCAGGAGCCTGGATACAGTGACCCTGCGGGAATAGTCTTCATGTCCTGCAGGGAGAGATTAAATTAGTACTTGGGCCCCCTGGCTCTGGAAAAGTGCCCTGGGAGGGATTTCTCTTTTATTATTTTACCCTTCTAAACAGAGGTGCCCGGGTCTGGTTCAACCACCACTGAGACATACCCTGCCCACCCATCAATTTACCACCCTCCATCTGCAGGCATGATCACAAGAGAGCAGCAGGTGTGGACTATCACTATGTGCACATCCTCCCTCAGGAGAGGTGCACCCGTCATGGAGGAAGGCTGCTCGGCATCTTCCCGCCCTGTGCTCCAGATGATGGGCTGTAGCACAGCAATTTAGCGATACACTTCATTTTTAGACGTCCTTGTCACATTGGGGGAAGTGTTTGTTGAAGAGGTAGAAATCCTCAGCTTCTGGATTTCTCTCAGCATGAACACTAATGAGCTATGAGAGGCAAAAGGTTTCCCTGTGCCTTAGTGCAGAGTCAGGAGAGCTGGTCTCTCCATCAGTCCTGTTCCCAGCTGCCCCATTCTGCCTCTCTCAGCTGGAAGATGATCACACTCAGAAGTTACTCAAAAAAAAAAAAAAAGAACTAGAGAGAGCATGGGTTTCCAGATCCAAAGGGTGGCTCTCCAAACTCCTCTCTATCATTATCAGCCTAGATGTGCAGGGAGTGACACAGAACGACTGTGTCTCATCTCACTCAGATGACCAGACCAAGCACTCTGGGGTGTTGTGTCCACACCTGACTGAGGTCTCAACACTCCCTCTCTAGCCAAGGGCATTCAGGGCTCATACCATCGGACCAAGTACCCATGCTGGAAAAAGCCCAGCAGCATTTCCACAGCCTCAGTATCTTCATTGCTTCACTTGTCAGGCTCTTAGATAGCACAAAGATGCTATGGGAGCACTGCACCCTTGTGGAGAACAGCTTGACATGACACTGCAGGGAGACAGTCAAGTGTCCTGAGGTGGTGTGGCTTTCAGAGAGAGTCTGCTTATTTCCTAAACCCCATTGACTGCATTGCCCCAATGACAACAGATTAAAATACAGGGAGGCAGTAAAAGATGGGGTCTTCTGAAGGGACAGTTGGTGCATTCTCTGCCCCTACACACTGCATTGCTTGGGGTCCCAGAAGTCAGAAGGGGGCTGGGACACCTAATTCCCATGCAGACACATCGGTGGCAGGATGGTCAGGGTCAGGGTCTGAACTGCAGCTGAAACCCCCATTCCCAGAGTGCCTGAAAACAATAACAGCAGCAGCATGGGCAGGTGGAGAAACATGGAGAAATACCATGATGCTCATGCCAAGGAAGGCAAAGAGGCAAACACTCTGGAAAGTCATTACCTTACCCAGCTGTGCACACTTCCCCAGACATTGGCACTGCTGGGCAGTCACTCTAAGCCCTCTGTCATGCAGGAGGAAACAGGCATGTGTAAGGAGAGAGGCACCTCTTCTCTGCTAAAGCTCTGGCTGCAGAGGAGGCAGCTCATGCCCTGGCCACCACCGTCTTCATGGTAGAAGCTGTTGTGGGTGAGACAGGGGACCAGGGGGCTTGCTCAAGGGAAGGCATCTACACTGGAGGAACTGACAGGGAGTTGCCCAAATCCACCACCACAGCACTTTTGACAGCACTTTCTTCTCCTCCCCTGACATATCTCCTCTGCCTGGAGCTGTTTGTGCCTGGAGCTGTTTCTCTGTCTTTTCCCATCACACTCGCTCTGCACTGCAGAAACCTCCCAGGGGCAAGACACTGCCCAGGGGCACCTCTGTGTCTGTAGGAGTTAAGGAGCAGGTCACAGGAATCCCGATGTGTCTATAAAAGGGAGGTTTTAACTGAAGGCAGTTGGGTTACGATGCTTTGAGGTGCTTCTGACAGATTTATTCATCTCTCAGTGTAAGAGATTGGGAGTCTCAAAGCCTACTCTAGAGTGGAAACAAGAATTTCAACCTCCAGCTCAAAACTCAGACAACCAGGCAAAGAGTCAGGAAAGCTTCTTCTTTTTCCAGTAGCCCCTACCTTGATGTGCTTCTTGAAAAGTCTCCTCAGAAATGTCCTGGGGGTGATCTGGAGTTGTGAACAGACCTGATTCCATGCAGCACCCTCCTGAAAGCAGAAGGACCCTGCCTTCCACCCACAGATTCTCCCCAGAGCCTCATGGGGAGCTCCCTGGGCAGGCTGAGTGTTGGCCCCAGCAGGCAGCAGAGTTCCTGCCCCAGCACACAGCCCCCTAGGGCGCAGGGACCCTGCTCTGAAGGACAGCCCTGGGCACCCCTGGGTTCACACCTGGCTGCACACCCTTGCAGCCATCCCTGGGAGAAGGGAGCCATTGTTCCCTGTCCCTCTGACAGTGCAGAAGGGAAACCCTGCTCTGGATCATGTCCTCCTCCACACTAAGGAAACCCTGAGAGCCATCCTGCCAGATCGTATCTGCCTGGGGATGTGCCACCTCTAAGACACCCCTCCAGGTTACTCATGCACCTTGCCCTGCTGCCAGAGACTTACCATGTGAAGGGCTGAGAAGATTTCTCCCTCAGTAACCTTTCTTCTGTCCTTCCACCCCAGACTGCCTTAATGTCCCTCTGCCCCACTCGTCTGCCTTTGGCAACATCCATTCAGTTCCCTCAGTCCTGCTGCCCTTTGCAGAGGAGATGCTCCTGGGCAGAGCTGTCTCTGCAGTGCTGCCAGGTTGCCATGAGCTCCCTCCATCCCAGGAGCCCATCCCAGCTCAGGAGCAGAGCACCAGCCCAAGGCATCACCTTCTCTGCCCCCTCTGGGCTCCCTTGAAGTGTCCCTGGGGCTCCAGGGGAACCTGCTGTGAAAGAGACTGAAGTAATCACTGATGTTCCCTCCCTTAGCTGGGGAGAGACACTTATTTCCAGCAGTGTCATTTCTCCTATCAGAGACAGTTAGGCCCAAGAATCATCTTTTCTTGTCTTACTATTAGACAAGACACCCAGACAGTGACAAGGAGGGATCTCCTTTATTTGTGCTGAGGAAAGGGATTCAGCTGAGTCAATCAAGGCATCTCATCCTGGGTTTGTCATCCTGGGGCTGGAAGGGGACTCAGCTCCCTCCAAAGCCTGCCACAAACCTGCAGGAGGTGAGATTCCTTTTGCCTCAATTCAGGTGTGCACAAAATGGGCACTTGCATGTGAACTGCTTGTCTCAGCTCCCATGCTAATTAATGGAGGTGGAGGTCAGGAGTGAGCTGTTGAGATGCAAACACTTGGTAACATTTGAGGGGCAGGAAGTGATCCAAAATGTGTGCAGGTAACTGCAAGCTCTAATGGAGCAATTCTGAGGGATGGGACAGCATGTGAGCATCTTGGAGGCTGGTGAGAAGTCCCTTTGGCCCAGCAGATGCCCACATTTAGTACAAGTGAACCTGACCCTAATCTTTATTATGAACATAATCCTTATGTTCAGCTGATAGAGGTATTAATCTGAGCAAATCGAGTCATGTGCCAGAGAGAGAGTGCTCAGTCTCTCTTCCTCTTCTCCATTAGCTATATTTACTAGATGTCCAGTGACTATAATGGCAGTAGTCTCATGGACACCCCGACATTGCTTTACCTAATCCAGTCCAGCTGCTGAATTATTAGCCAAACACAGGCCTTTGGTGCTAATTCAGATACCAAAACCATCCATCACAACTGGAGCACACATCTGACAAGGGCAACGCAGGACGTATGGACAGCTATCCCCATTCAGACCTGGTACATAACAGATACTCCAGGTCATCTCGGACAGATTTGGTACTTATGAGCAAATGACTGATTCCCACCACTGCAGTGAGGCAAGGCCTGTCCCATCCCTATCCAGCAGGAGCAGGCAGTGCTTCTTCTGCATGCTTTAGTAATCCCCTGGATGATAAAATCAAGGAACAGGCCACTGATTTTCACACTGTTCCTGTGTCAAAGATTGTCTGTATCCAAGGACATTTTCAGCAGCACCTTGTCCTTCCTGGAGATCATCTTCACCTCCATCACAGGCTCTCTGGGCCTGCAAGACATCACAGAGTGCAAACACTATTTCTCTCTGGCCTGGTAGACAGCAGGGTTTGCTCTCTTTATGCACACCTTATTTCAGCCATACATTGCCATCTGCCATCTATGTCAGCATGTCTCTGCTCTGAAGCAGTCTTTGCTTATACATGGTCTTAGGCACTTGGTAGCAGGCTTCCCCATAGCAGGTGAGAGCTTGGCCCTGGTGCCACAGCTGAGGTGTACCAGTGCCTTCAGCCGGAGGCATGGGCAGGAGGAGCTGGAACCCCATGTTCCATCACAGAGCTTTGACATTGATGAGATAACTGCCAAGGCATGGTGGGAGAGTTTGCACAACTGGTGGTCTGCAATGGATAGGTACAGGAGAGAAAGGCTGGGAAGATCAGGCAGGATGTGTATGGAGATTCTCTATGGGATGGGCAACAGTTTGGGTAAGCCCTTGTAGTAAGGGACGGAGGAGAGGCCAGTTATGGTGATGTTGTGCTGGGAGATAAGGGTCTCCAGGGAGACCTTATAGCAGCCTTCCAGTACTTAAAGGGGGCCTACAGGAAAGATGGGGAGAGACTCTTTATCAGGGAGTGTAGTGACAGGACAAGGGATAATGGTTTTAAACTGAAAGAGGGTAGATTTAAATTAAGATATTAGGAAGAAATTCTTTACTGTGAGGGTGGTTAGAAACTGGAACTGGTTGCCCAGAGATGTTGTGGATGCCCCGTCCCTGGAAGTGTTCAAGGTCAGGTTGGATGGGGCTTTGAGCAACCTGATCTAGTGGAAGGTGTCCATGCCCATGGCAGGGGCGTTGGAACTAGATGATCTTTAAGGTCCATTCCAACCCAAACTATTCTATGATCCTATGATTCTATGATTCTATAATAAAGAACCTGCAGTCAGGGTGAGGAAGTGGACCAAGTCTTACTTAAGCCATCTGAAGAAGTCTCCAGATCAATGACCCTGGGTCTTCCTTGTGATTTTAATGACATTCATTGGAAGGTAAAAACAAAGCAGGGTGCAGTCAAGGAGGCTTCTAGAGGGCTTTGGGACAACTTCTTAGCACAGCTGCCAGGTGGGCCAACAAAGGTGATTCTCACCTGGACCGCAAGCAAGGAAGAGCTGGTAAGGGATATGAAAATCAGCATTAGCCTTGGCTGTAGACACCATGATACAGCAGGTTCCCAGCTCCCACAGGGAGCAAGGAAGGAGAGTAGCAGAATACAGACACCAGATCTCAGAGGAGCACACTTTGGCATGTCCATGGGACTTTCAGTGGAGATCCTATGGGCAGCAGCACTGAGGGGCAGCAGAGATCAGTACTGCCGGTCTTTAAGGACAGCATGTTATAAGCACAAGAGTTCCCTTACTAATAGTCAGGAAAACAGTAGATGTCTCAGGAGAACAGTTTGGATGAGTGGATAAGTACAAGAGTAAAAAACTGCTTGGATGGTCAGGCTTGGAGGGACATGGTGAGTGGGTGGTACTCTTCCTGGAGGCCTCCAACTAGTAGGGTACTACAGGGGTCTATCCTGCAACCTGCCACCCTCAACATGTTTTTAATGGTCTGGAGGAGGTGTAGGAGTGCTTTCCCATATAGACACTGTTATGGACAAACTTGCTCCTCACCTCCCCAAACCCACCTTTTCTCTCATACACCACCTGGGGCTTGCATCACTTTTCCGTACATCAAACTTCTCCACTGAGGTCTGCAGTGGGATGTTACAGCTCCTTTGTACCAACTTGTACCTGCTTTCCTTAGAGAACTGGCTACACACAGGCACAGAAGAGTTTTTCTAAATTGCAAACAAAGAAAATTAAAGCATGATAAATTTTCATAAAGAATGAAACACACTCCTTGTGACTTGCCAACCTGATTGCCTTCATGATGAAATAACTGCATTTGTGCCTGAGGGGAGAACAGTGGATGTTGTTTACATCAGCTTCAGCAAGACTTTTGACACAGTGTCCCTCAATATTCCTGTACCCAAGTTAGGACATTACAGGCTGGATGGGTGAACAGATGGGTAAAACACCTTTTGGTTGATTGGGCTGAGAGAGCAGTGCAGAAGGGATCATACCCTACCTGGAGGCCAGTGGGACATACTGGGGCATTGTGGGGCAGCACAGGAGACTCCCCTGGGCCCAGTGCAGTTTTTAATGCCTGTACACATTACCAGGAGGAGGCAACTCTCACCATGTTCGTCGATGACAACATTGGAGGACCATTCCTGTGCCTTAGGGATGCCGTTCAGAGTAAACCTGGTAGGTAGGAGGACTGTCCTCTCAGGAACTTCATTAAATGCCTTAAATAGTATTGGGACCAATAATGTTTAGTGTCTTCATCAACAGTATAGATATTGTGATTGTGTGCACCGTCAACAAGTTTGCAGGTGACACCAAGCTGACTGGTGCAGTTGTTCCACTTGAGGGAAGAGATGCCATCCAGAGGTACCTTGACAGGCTGAAGGAGTGGGCCCATGTGAACCTCCTGAAGTTCAACAAGGCCAAGCACAAAGTCCTGCACATGGGTTGGGGCAACCCCCGGTATCGGTACAGGCTGGGGGATTAATGGATTGAGAGCAGTCCTGCAGAGAAAGACCTGGGGATACTGGTGGGTAAAAAATTGGATATGAGCCAACAATGTATGCTTGCAGCCCAGAAAGCCAATTGTACGCTGGGCTGCATCAAAAGAAGCGTCTCCGGCAAATCAAGGGAGGTGATTCTCCCCCTCTACTCCGCTCTCATGAGACTCCACCTGGAGTGCTGCATCCAACTCTGGGGTCCCCAGCATGAGAAAGACATGGAATTGTTAGAGCAGGTTCAGAGGAGGGCCACAGAAATTTTCAGAGAGCTGGAACACTTATCCTATGAAGAAGGGCTGACAGACTAGGGGTTGTTCAGCCTTGAGAAGAAAAAGCTCTGGAGAGACCATATTGCAGGCTTTCAATATATAAAGGGGTCTATAAGAAAGATGGAGAAATACTTTTTTCCAAGGCCTGCAATGACAGGACAAGGGGCAACAGTTTTAAACTGAAAGAGGGAAAGTTTAGATTGTAAATAAGGATGAAATGTTTTATGATGAAGGTGGTGAGACACTGGAGCAGGTTTCCTGGAGAAGTTGTGGATGCCCCATGATTGGAAGTGTTCAAGGTCAGGTTGGACAGGGCTTTGAGCAACCTGATTTAGTGAAAGATGTCCCTGCCCATGTCAGGTGGGTGGACTAGGTGATCTTTAAAGGTCCTTTGCAACCCAAACCATTCTATGATTCTGTGAAATAGAAGAGGGACAAACACTGTGACCTGCACCTGGGATAGCCTAACACCCTGCAGTGGTAGGGGCTGGGGACTGCCTGGCTGGGGAGCAGCTTTATGGAAAAGGCCCTGGTGGTGCTGGGTGACAGAAGGGAAAACACAATCCACCATTGCAACCTGGTAGCAAAGGCGGCCAGCAGTGTCCTGGAGTGTATAAACAGGAGCCTCACCAAAAGATTGAGGAAAGCGATTGTCTCCTGCAGCTCCTCACTTGTTAGCCCACATGTGTCCATCTTAGGGCTCTCAGTTCAAGTGTACTGGGTCTGGCTGGGATGGGGTTAACGTTCTTCATAGCAGTCCACATGGTCCTGTGCTTTGGATTTGTGGCTAAACCAGTGT